>JAAVTJ010000185.1:0-600000 GCA_011947355.1 Phytophthora boehmeriae
CCGATCTGCCCGAAACAGTCTCCAGACTCCCCGCAAGGCCCGTCTATCAATACCGTGAAAGTCTGAGATGCGATATGTGTCCATGTCTGACGTGTAGTGTCGTACAACAACAAAGCATCCTCATTAAGTGGACACATGTATCAAAACGGCTTCAACCCCTCTATACAGCATATCCCTATAGCATCATATCATAACCGGTTCCGTTTCCACCCTACCCCTAACCGTGTATACCGAACCGTATACTTGTGTTGGTTGGCTTCCAGGCACCTCCTCGCCACTCAGCTCCTTCGCAGTCTCCAGTATCTCTTTTCTTACGTGATAACAAGAGTACGTTATGATGCCGTCTCTGGACAATATGCAATGAGAAGCTAATGCGAATGTATGCAAACCCACAGTGAAGTTCAACTCGACCGTGTCCTCGTCCCGCCGCAAAAGCCGCAAGGCCCACTTCGGCGCTCACTCGACCCAGCGTCGTGTGCTCATGAGCGCGCCGCTGTCCAAGGACCTGCAGAACAAGTACAATGTAAGTTAGTACGCACGTACTTTCAGCGTTGTAAGTCCATGTCAGACTCTCTTCTGCTGAGGGATTCGAGCCCTCCGTTATGAAGAGACTGGCACTTCATGGCATCGCGGGAACCGTAAGTGGCGACTTCCACAGTCAGACCATCGACGTCCATTTCAATGTCTTTAGTTGAGGAGTTTTTATACTTATGTGTTCCAATTTATACGATGATCATAGGTTCGCAGCCTGCCCATCCGCAAGGAGGACGAGGTCATGATCGTGCGTGGCTCGCAGAAGTCCCGTGAGGGCCGCGTGACCGCCGTGTACCGCAAGAAGTTCGTCATCCACGTCGAGCGTGTGGTGCGCGAGAAGGCCAACGGCGCCTCGGTGCCCATTGGCATTGACGCCTCCAAGGTGGTGATCACCAAGCTCAAGCTGGACAAGGACCGCAAGAAGATCCTGGAGCGCAAGAACCGCGCTGTGGGTGAGACCGAGAAGGGCAAGTTCACGGAGCAGGACGTTGCCATGGCCCAGGTCGACTAAGTGCCTCATTGCTTCAAGCGATGAATGCCATCTCGAGCAATTGTTATCGTACAGAAGGGAAGATGATGACAAGTGGCGTACGGAACTGTAAGGACTTTGGTGCCAACCAAGTTAATGCAGAAACGTGGGGAGGTTCTTCTTCTCTAGACACTTTTGTCAACACCAATTGCTGCTGTATTTTATTATTGATTGTTAGGACTGCAGCTTGTTCATTTCTTGCTCGATCATTTGCTTGAGAGAGACTGTAGGCTGATCTGACACGAGCTCTACCAACATGTTGATGAAGTCGACTTCACGTTCGGAGAATTCACGCAGCGACAATTCTTGCATCTCAAGGCGACGTAGAATTTTGTTGCACAGCGGTACAGCTTGCGGAAGTGAACGTTTGACTGTTGCAAGAAGTTTGTCTTCACATTCACGAGCGTGTTGATCGCGACGCCAGTTCTCTCCTTTGGACCCTGCGCAAGGTGTGTCACGTTGTCGCAGTTTGCTCATGCGGTCGCCGTGCTTCTCCACGAATCGGTCGAGGATAGCCGCCTTCTTCTTTTCCTGCATCATTCGTAGAGAAATTGCACGCTGTTAGTGAATGTCCATGTTAAGTAGCACGCGCGTGACGTACATTGTCAAGTGATGCTAGATACATCCTGGTAGCAAGCAGCTCCTCGGCCGTGGCAGCTTTCTCCTGAAGCAGTTTTTCATTCTCGTGATGTAGTTGATCCGCTTTCTCAAGAATTTGATTCATTTCTGCACTTAGCCGCTGTTTGCTCAGCCGAGCTGCTACCAGATCCTCTTCTTTATTGTTCAGATCGCTGCAGACACCGTGAAACATCAAATCCATCAGCACAAATTGTGTTGTATTAACGAAAGAAGGTTGGGGGTTGCTACGAACCGAGATAACTGGTCAACACGCCGAGTAGATTCACCTGCAATTCGCCCCTGGACTTGAAGGTGCCTGGCATAAAATAATCTTTAGATGAAAGCGCGATGGAAGCACACGTGCATTGCAGTACATCACCAACCTTTCCCTCTTCCGACACTCTATCACCTCCTTCTCCAATGCCAACTTTTCGTCGACTACCTGTTGATACTTCTTCTTGAAGTCAATGAAAGACGCATTAATTCCAACGCCGCTCGCCTGGTCAAGCAAAATCCACGACGAGATGTAAGATGAAGCTTGGGCAGAACGGAACCAACACGCCTTACCTGAAGCTCAAGAGCAACATTCCGTTCTTGTAGTTCCTGAATCTGGGCGTGCAGTGTACGTAGCTCTTGTTCATACTGCTCGAACAATTGAGGCAGCGATGTGCGATTTTCGAGCGCGCGCACTTTACTACGAAGCCCCACATTTGCTAGTTTCATATTTTCAATCTGCACCTCAAACATTGCACGCTGTTCTTCTTGGTCGTGTATAGCTTCAGCGGCACGAGTTTCCGCCAATTCTTTCGCTTGTTGCTGCTCACGCACGATGGAGAGCAGTGCTTCATAGTTTTTGCGGAGCAAGGTCGCATCTGCTGCTTGAACTTTTGTGCTGTCTTCTCATCCAGGCCTTCAACATTAGGTGGTGACAGCATCGAAGTGGGTAAGCCAGTCTTGTTGAAGACCTTCAGCGTATGGTTGCCTGTCATGGTCGACGAAAGCAACGGGTAGGGTGGAGACATCGGTGATGCCAACGGCACCTGTGGTGAAGTTGTCTCTTCTAGTTCTGCAGAGTCCACTACAGGCCGGGAAGCTGGTACGTAGGAGTTGCCAGAGTTACGATGTTTGGGAGACAAGTGATCGTGTGGCCGGCCATTATTTGGCTGGGTCCGTGTGGATACCTTCTCAGGCGATGCGTGCGGCAGAAGTCTGGCACCAACAGCAACTGCATTGTTGTTATGCTTAACTTGAGCATAACTGTCACGATCGTCATCTTCGTCGACGATTGGTAATGGTTGATACGACACGGATGCAGAGCGGCTGGGAGAAAAACTGCGCGTCGTGCGATATGACGCTCGTGGACTCACCATGGTGGTTGGTACCAGATCGCTAACATCAGCCATGGAATCACGGAGGCGATCATATAGATCCACAATTGAAGGCCTCGGTCCCGCAACGATACCGCTTTGCTGGGGTGCTTCGTTATCCACATGTCCGTCAGATGATGCCTGTACTGCCGCATTTACCGTAATATCATGGGGAGTCGGAGCAACAGCTTTGATTGTGTCGATAGAACCACCAAGAATGTCTCGTTTCCGCTGCGCAAAAGTGCTCAGCCACCTCATAGCGTCCGATTTGACGGCAATGTCTGACAGCATTGGCTTTGTATGTGGAAACTCGCTAAGCGGTGGCGAAGATGATCTGCGTTCCACTTCTTCGGTCTCTTGGCGATTTACTTGCTGGTCCATTTTACATTGATCACTGAAAACTGGAGAAACAGAGTTATTTGAACAAACCTGGAAGCCCAGATCCTTAAAAGATACACCCCGAAGACGTTGGCAGACGCAAGTAAAATCCCGAAGATTCGCTACGGCATTCAGCATCTGTACACTTTCTCGTAAGCTCGCCCGGGAATCGATGACGTTTGCATAGAAGAAGGTCTTCGCATTCGCAGTCAGGATTGGTAGCATGAAACTCGACAGAACCATTTTCTCTGTTGTTTCAGATCCACCGCTTCCAGGTACCGCACCGGAGCCGTTGCTTTGCTTCGAAGACATCAACGGCTGTCTTAACCCATGCAAAATGTTGTATATCTCCAGTTTTTCTTGCATTGAAATGCGGTCCAAAAAGTCTTTCTGGTCGATAAGGTCGATTAGGTGCACCGTGCTAACCTGGCCACAATGGAACAATGCCAGTCTCACAAAAAAGTGTGCACTCTCGGCGGTGTGCTTGCGGACGATCCGGTTCGTCTTAGCGTTCTGCACAATACGAAAAGCGCTGTCTAGAGATGTAGCTTCCAGCGATACGAACGACGGCGGAGAATTGGATGGCAAAGATACTGACACTGCTTGGCGCGAATCGATAGGCAGAATCCCTGTCGGAGTCTTTAGTAGGTCAAATGCTTGGTTGTTGACAAGAATCCAGCTGCTGATGCCTAAGCGCCAAGGCCCCACTACCGATGTCATGTCTGGCTGGGTGAAGAACGCGTGAAGCATTCCAGCTAGCTGACCGTACAGCTCGACCACATCGCTGACAGCCATACCGGCCTGCGGGGTGATGCCTGCACTGCCTCCACTCTTTCCAAATAGCAGTCGAAATTTCTGCGTTGGATGCACGCCCCACGCAACAATGTTGGTATTGATTCCATCGCGTGCAGTTTGAAGCGCAGGTAAAGTGATCTCTTTGAAAAAATCTGCGGCATGTGATGGTGAACTCGAAGAAAACACCGAGTGAAATTCCCACTCGGCTGAAACATTGGAGGTTTCGTCACCAGTACGCACACCCTCCGAACCACAAGCAGACAAAATACTTGTCAAGTTCTCGTCGCTGAACTTGCTGATAACCCGTACACAATTCCGTTGCGGGATCACTTCTAGCACTGACGCTGCTCGATTCGCAGCCGTGACGTAGCACGAAACATGAGTGTGGCTGAGGACTGGTGCACCGCCATCACCGCTAGCGTGAATAGAGTTTTCATCCACAATATTCGTATTGCTCTCAGCACCACCACTCAATTTTCTGCTGCAAAGTCCTTGGTCCGACATTGCTTCCGCGCGACAACAACGTCTTTTCACTGACAGCAACACTTTTAGAAACGCCTGATTGACATGATAACACGACGGGTTAACCGTAACGGACTCCATAAGGCACCACCAAAAACAAAAGCACAACGAACCGCACCGCGGCGAAGGTTTAAACGCACACAATGTTAAAATAATAAATGCACCTCTCCAATCTCGCTGGACAGCAGCTGCGCTCGAAATAATGACTTCTTTCCTGCTGCTTGGCTTTGCCTTCCCCCTTGCTGCAACTACAACCTACCAATACACCAGAGAACCCCTCCAGACTCTAGCCGCTCTAGATTACACTATACTTGCCTTGACGTCTTGTATCCTTGCCACCTTATTAAATGTGGGTAACGCAGTGACTTGGCTCTCGAACAAGGCAAAAACAAGAAGAGACCGCACAAAAATACAACTTGCTCACGGTTGCACCTCACGAGCAAGTTGTTTGGCCGCATCTTCAAAAGTGGGTGCATCAAAAGTCGGTCGCAGCAAAGCAAGCGCACGGGAAGTGCCATCCGCGAACGAAATCTCCGTGGGGGACTCGGCCATTTCCTCCATCGCACTGTCCTCTAAAATCTCCGATCGCTCCAGTGCCATGTGCGTATCCGTTTTGCGTCCCACTGTCTCCACGAGGTCATCGAATAATCCGATTTTCCACGCGAGATGTTTCTCCTCCAAAAATACCAAACGCGGTACGCGTTCCAGAAATGGGCGTTATCCAACTTTTTCACCAGTGTGCCATTTACTGAGTCACGGAACACTTTTTGGATGCGTTGCACGTCCACTTCCACGTCACTTAAATCCACGCCGTTGTTCACCAAGTACCTTAACAGCACCAGCAATTCGTACTCGGACGGCCGGTAGTGGCCACTGTGGGGATAAATAGTTTTAATAATCCCATTGCTGATCACCATCATGCCAGCTGTCTGTACACACTCTCCTCCGACAAAACTGGTGTGGTGAATTCGAGGGATTTTCTTCGTCTCCTTTTGAGAACCATACAACACGCCGTCACGGAGAACAAAATCCATCCGTCCGGACCTGTTTCCACAATTTCCTGTGATGCATCGTGCACAATCACGCCGTTTACCACTGAAAGAGCAAACTTTTGGCGCTCGGCAGCTGTGTCGCAGTATAACACTGTTTCCCGCTCGAGTTTCGTTCTGGGTACACCTGCCACTTCAATTGACTCGTCGTCCAGCCACTCCCAGAAACTTGGTTTCGTTGGTTCCATCGGTTGACGTTTCCACTCTTTATAGTACGCTCGCAAGTTAGCACCATACCTAAATCAGATCAGCAAAGTTCATCAATGAGCAAACTTGTGTTAAACACAATGAAAAGCGTAAACAATCACTAACCGGTGTTTGCGGTCGCAGACTTCCAGCCAGCTTTTCTTGTCCACAACAGAAATGTTGCCTGCACTGTAGCCTTTCACCAGTTTTGGTGAGTATTTCTTGGCAAGTTTGACGATTTCGTGCATGTTTTGGTAAGTCGTTCGTCGCTTGGCGCGCATGCCCTCTGCGGTCATTTGTTCGTTAGCGTGTGTTCTTGTGTTCGTTCTGATTAACGGGGTTTGACTCAGATAGGGCAGTTCACCTCTGTACTTAACCCACACCCGTTGCTTGCTCCGACCCGCTCTCTGTTGTTTCAGTCTTCGTCGCCACGGTGCCGTCTTTCAGTAGTTTGTGTCTAAACTACCTACTTCGCCGTCGCTTGGCGGGAGAGAATCGGATGCAGTTAGCGACGATGCCAAAAGCTGCAAGTTCTTTCCGTCCGGTTCACTGCAGAGAGCGCAAACTCAAAAGCAGGGTGGGGGGTGGGGGGCACACAGAATGGGGCAAAAGGCCTTAAAAGTGCTTTTTGTGCTATGTGGGAGGAGCAAAACGTATCGCTCGGCAACTTGTTTTGTACGTGAGAAAAGTCTTCTTTATCACTCTTGGTTTTTACGCAACAAATGCACCGCTTCAAGTACAGCAAAAGAGATAGGAAACACAGTTAGCTGTTAGTCGCCGCCGTCGGACTTCAAGTGGTGCCACGTACCAGACGTGTCTGCTTTCTCTTGCGTTCGCTTGAGCAAATTCTCAAATGAGGGACAGGAACGGACACGCGAAAAGACTTGCCGCACTTTGGTTCCCTAATCGCGAGTCTTACCGTGAATCTATCGTGGACAAATCGCGCTTCTTATCTAGACGGAAAATTGCGAAATGACCGTAAAAAAGGGAGGCCAGGTCGACTCTCTAACCCTCTGGCGCGGTCCGGACCGCCCGTCAGCCAATCAAAACGAGTGGTTCGGACCGGTTAACGCACGGAAACCCAGATTTTTGGCTTGAAAGTGGAGAACATTCTCCAAGACTGTGGCGGTTGCTAAAGAAGGTTTTTACCCATGGCAGTTCAGATCTCATACTGCTTC
The DNA here is from genome assembly GCA_011947355.1 of Phytophthora boehmeriae. NCBI lineage: Eukaryota > Oomycota > Peronosporomycetes > Peronosporales > Peronosporaceae > Phytophthora > Phytophthora boehmeriae. Next base: position 7,157 of record JAAVTJ010000185.1, read on the forward strand.
AAGCGCCATAGAAAACTTTCATGAGTATGCTATCCATACATATGCGCAGAAGCTGGTCGTCGATGGAGCCGAGATTCAGCTTTGAATTACGGCGGAGATTCAGATTGCAATTGGACGATCCGTGCATGCCCTCCCCAATAACGAGCATGCAATTTGTGCTGCAGGAGCGCCCGTCACCAAAAGCTACACGCAGAGCGTTTCGGGGTCTGCACAAATACCACGCACGTGGGATCGGCAGCTTTTCACTTTTAAACGCTGTGGAGACCAAGCAGCATTTCGTCTCGTCCGACAGTACCGAACCTCAGAAAAGCAACTGAGCTCGCTAGGATGGCGCTTGCTTCGCGACATACACTTACACGTGCACAGGACTTGCTGACGGAACGCACGCCTTCCACAGGTGATGTCTCGCGTTACCGCATGGAAGGGAAATTATAGTGCAAGTCAATTGTGAGATGGGCTGGCCCGGCTACACTCTAGGTCCCACCACTTGCAGATCGCGCAGCAACTTATTTGAAAACGTGCAAACGCATATATAACCTTGTACTGTATCGCAATTGTAAACTTAATCAAACACAGTAAAACCTAATTGAAGTATTGAAGATGAGTCGGTGACGAGTACGCGTCGAGCATGGCTACATTCACACAAGTCACAGATATCAACGGTTGTAACCAACTGGCGAAAGCCTCGGTTGGAACTACTCAGCCGACCACATGAGCAGCGTATACAGCACTGACCTTGAGACTTCTGCGTTGGTGGAGTCTGCTTCGGCATCGGTCTCTAAGTCTGCAGCAGCTTCGGAGGCGTACGACGACGAGAGTTTTGACGACTACTCGGACTCGTTCGAGTCCGACACGGAAGCTCCCAGTCCAGAGGCTTCGGTTGTCTCAATAGCACCAGCTCTTTGCGCGTTGGAACTCGTGTGCAGGTCTACTGGGAAGAGGAGAATGAGTGGTTTGATGGAGTGGTTCGGGCTGTTGAAGAGGGAATAAACCGCGCTACTACGTTCACTACGACGACGGAGAGCAGGCATGGGAGGTAGCGTACTGTAGTTAGTTTTTGCTGTTCGTTGGCGCGTTGGCATGCCGTTGGCAAAAGCATTGTGTGTTGACTTCTCATGCCTGCAGAATTCAACTAATGCTCGACCCTTGCCAATGATGATAAGCGATGCAACACTCTACGACCAATTGCAGCAACTGCTGCCGCTGAGCAGTCAGAAAGCAACAGCATTGATTAATCGCAAGGCGATCGTATACTGGCCAGAAGAAGCTGAATGGTACAAAGGCACTGTCAGCGCTGCGCAAGCTTCACCCGCGGCACTAAAAATTGAGTACGACGACGGTGATAGCCGATGGGAACAGGTGAGACTACCAGCAATCTAAGCTTTTGTCCTCCTTTTTTCTCCTTCGGTATTGACTACTATCATGACTAGGAGCACACATTCCAGTGTATCCTCCTGGCTCGTGCCGCACATGAAACCACCCCTGAGCACAGCAAAGTACCAATACCGACCTCTCCGCCGGGTCATGTTCTGTATGCACGGCAGTATCGAAGAGCAGTCATCAATCATTTCGAGCCTGTACGTGTCGCTCGACCCTATTGCTGTGCCTTGGATAATCATACCAGATCCATCATCATACCGCGCCGTACGTACACTGAGCGCAAGTATCTCCATGCGGTTCATGAGTCCCTTGAATGCTATCGGCACAGCTCACACACAACGCCATCCTCTTGGCAAACGGAAAAGGCGGACTGTATCATACAAACAACACTATCATCATTTCTCACAGAAACATGATCAATACTCTTATGCATTTTTCGTGCCACGAACAGATTTCAGCATCTTTTTGATCGACCGGCTTCCTGCATGGCCACCGAACGGTGATCTGGGCTGCTCACCGGTACCTCGCTTGGAGTTGGACGACGCCGCCTCCACGTCGCTATCCACGTTCTCATCTTCAGAAAATGCGTAGCCACGATACTCTTGCAGCCGATATTGACCGAATGAGACTCCAACTGAGGACCCACTTGTTATTGCTGCATCTGTAGTTGCAACACCGCTGGAAGAGCCCTGAAAAGATGACCCCATATTTTCCCACAACACGTCCCCACTACCTGTGGCATTAAATGACCCTCGAACGCGAATATTCCGCTTCTGCTCCCAGCTACGAAATCCTGCCGTAGGCTCTGGAACAACGTTATCTCCATCGCTGGAAGCACTGGAAAAAGGTGACGCGATCAATCTTTCACCAAGTGGTGACGAGCGCATTCGAGTCTCTTCTGGACTCTCAACCTTGGGAATACTGCTAAACATCTTCGCGTAGTCCACGACTGTTGCTGGCACGCCTGACCATGCTATACCAGAAAAATCTCGTTGGCGTTCCTGCAGCATACCTCGAGGTGAATTTGGCAATCCCATCAACTCGCGTTCCTGGAGAATATGATACATGGATGGGAGCGAAAATCGACGTATGATCTTCCACAGTGAATCACGCAGTAGGCTTAGCGATAGTACAAGCACGATGATTAGCCAGAAGGTTGGCAGCTCCTGAAGATACTCCATCTCGCCGGTGGCCTGCGGAAATCCAGTGTTCGGCAACGAGATGAGGGTGCCAACTGCAAACCATAGCAAAATGGACACTGTCACGGTGAGCAGGAACTGCCACGTCACCAGGAATGTTTCCAGACACAACTTCAGGTTCACGACGATAACAAGATTTGTGAAAACCACAAATCCAAGCGTGATTAACCCGCCACTTTTTCCGGTGGAGGTGGCAATGATCGGGACCCCAAAACCCTCATATGCCCACGCAGAAACGAAAAAGATGACTAGTGAATGCCATACACCGTTGAATATCCACGGCCAAAACACGCGGCGGGCAAGCAGGATGTTCTTCTGACCGAGTGCGTAAAGATACGGAAACTTAGCAGCACTTGTGGAGGAAACATCTTGGTCAAAGACGGCGAATAGCACAAGCGGTATGCTAGTGTAAAGCACATTAAAGCTTTGCGCTGCCACATCCAGAATAAGGGGCTGGCCTGAGAATCCGCAAAACCAGCCAAACCAAAACGTCGTTAGCACGTATGTCACGTTCTTGTAGAGCATATAGCTCATAAGTTTCGCTACCCGACGGTATGCCCACCGACCGTGCACGAACAGTAGCCGTTGAAGAAAGCGAAACTGTGCGAGTCCGTAATCCGACGCGTTTACAGCTTGGGCTCCCTCCTGCCCGGAAATTCCAACTCCAACGTGGGCCGCCTGGATCATCGCGACATCGTTCGCACCATCGCCAATGGCGAGTGTTACACTTTCTGCTTCGAATTCACGAATGAACTCAACGATCTCAGCTTTTTGCTTTGGAGACACACGGCAGCAAATGACAGCAGTTGCACACCGCCTTGTGACTTGATAAAGCAAGCTGCGCAGCTGGGGGCGAAGAGCATATTCGAGAGCCCGTCCGTCAATTACAAGTGCCAAACTCTGGGCTGAAGAACCATCATCCAAAGGTCGAGAGAGGGAACCGTACTCGGGTGCATGGATTCCCTCATCATCAGCCTCGATACCCACATCGTACAAGGTATCTTCATCCGAAGTGTATCTATCTGCATAGTCGACGTCTGTTGCAACAGAAGAATATTTAGGAGACTGTGTCAACGAAGGCAAGGTTGCTGACCCTCTTGAAACCCGAGAATATTTTTTCGCTTCTGCTTCCTCTTCGACTTTGGCGGGGATCCAAAGACGAATGCGTTCACTGCTGCTTTCGCGCTGCCTATAAAGCTGTTTGTCTGGATTGATTCTCGACGCTTGCGGTTGTGGCGCCGTGCACCTCGGGTCCGAGAAGACGCAGGTGAGGTCGCAGCACTAGATGTCACTAAATCCCTGCGCTGGGATAACTCCTTCAGTGCTGCTGCTGTCGAAGCGTAGTCATCTCCGCCTATTTGCTGCACATCCATATCGTGAGAAAGTAGCGCGCTGGCATATCCAATATTTACTGCGGTCTCCATTTTGTCGCCAGTAAGTGTCCATACTTTTATGTTCGTCTCTTGCAGTAGACGCAACGTCGCCGGTACGCCAGCTTGGAGCTTGTCTTGGACTGCTGTGACACCGAGTAATATTAAGTTGCTTTCGATTTCATTCATGAGCGGATCTATTGCATTTGCTTGACCATGGCGGCGCTTAACCAGCTCTTCCATTGAACCATGTGCCTGCGAATAACGCGTGTTCCAGTCTTCGTAGTCGGCACGTTCAATCGTCTTGTATGCAAGACAAAGTGTGCGCATACCAATCTTGGCATATTTTGTGAGCTGATCTGCAGCCTTTTCAGGGGGCATCCCTCCTTGCAATTTCTCCTGGTTAGCAGCAAGTCGTTCGAAAATGACATTATCAGCGCCTTTGCAGAGGAGCTCGATCGTGCCGTCAGGAGTTTCTATGATCACTGTCATGCGTTTTCGGTCGCTGTCGAACTCGAGGACGTTTAGAAGCTTATAAGCGTTTGGCGATTCCCATCCCGGTTCCATCAGCATCATAGCGGTCGGCGTTCGGTGCACGAACCGCACATTGCAAAAAGCTGCTGCAGATACTAATGCTTGTTCATCAGGAGACGATGCAGAATACTTAGGGAATGAGGTACTGCACATTTCCAAAAGAGATTTTGTAGGGATCAACGTGTGGCACAATGCTAGGTGCCGGAGAAATCGTCGAAGCGTCTCTGCCTGCTCCCCACCCTTCTGAATGTCAGAGAAGAGCTCTGATGGGTCGAAATCCACAAACTGGGGGCCATCCTCCGAGGATTCGGTCGAAGAAGACGATGAAAGGGCTCTGGGGGCCTCCGCTTCAACATCATTTTCCTTCATGAGACCACCATAATGTTTTCCTCCCACCATACAATATCGGAAAAGCATGAGGTTCATCGTGAGGGTTCCAGTCTTGTCCGTAAAGACATGGTGCACTCTTCCTAGATCTTCATTTAGCGCTGATGATCGCACCATAGCTGGTGTATCTGACTGTGCGTCGTACATTTCCAGGTCCTGCTCCATGAAATATGCTTGCCAATATTTGACAAATTCCAAAGACACGTTGAGCGAAATGGGGACGAAATTCTGCATAATGATAAAATAGCGCAGGTGCAATTTGGCAAGTTCAGCCAGTGGGTGTGACGTGGGGGCTCCATTCAGTTTGAGGTGCCGTCGTTCATCGGCACTGAGTAGGTACCAGAACGAATCCCCCTCTGTATGCATCCAATGAGCACCAAGTAGCGCCCCGAGAAAGCAAACAAGCTGTTGGATAAATACTATGCCGATGATAAGCCGATTAAGCCGTCGCTCCACAGACGAGGTCTTGACGACAGGCTCAGTATTGCTGCAGAACACCTTGGTTTCGTGACCTGTGAACACCACCATACCTGTGACTGCACGTGTGTTGCGTAGGACGCAACTACGCAGGAGCATCTGCTTCGCAGTGACAGGCATACGGACACGAACTGAGCCATCACCCATTGTTTCTGCACGCAATACATTAGCACTGGATTGTACTGGTGCTGATGTCAGCGAAGGACCCGCACTACTCGTGTCCTCAACAGCCACGCCCAGCTCTTGAGCCTGTGCGTGAGCCAGCACGACCGAAAACGTGCCTTCAAAACTGGCAATGCGGTTGTTAGGCTGCTCACATTTCATCATCCCACGCAGTTCATTATGTCCAACACCACCACCGCTGCTAGTGCTGCTGCAAAGATTAGCCACTAACGGGATGGCTGTACGGATCTTAAGGTTGGTTTCGCCGTCCAGTGACTTCGTCTCAATATAAGCCAGATTCGCTCCTCCAGACGACTCACTTCCATGTTGCGATGCCAAAGTTGCCTCAGGCGAATCACTTGCTTCGCCTTCCCTTAACGCTGTATCTCCCACAGACACTTGCTTGTCTTCTGCCTGTCTGGAGTCCGCCTTCAATAGCAACTCAAGTTGTTTTTCCTCCTCTTCATGCCGCATCTCCTCCGCTGACAATAGAAACAAATCGGCTGGCACCGTCTGGTCATTCATCACCTTGACAATATCTCCCACGCGTAAATCTCCCCACTGTCTCTGTTCCCACTCGCCAGGTGCCCCCAGCACCATCACCGCATGGCTATTGGCCACTCGATCAGCTCGATGTCTCTCTCTGTCCTCCAGCGCTTCTTTGATTGCACTGCACACAAACACCACAGCTAACGGCAACAGAATAGTCGGAATGCCGTTCGTGTTGGAAACCTCTCGGATCGTCTGCAACACGGCAATAAACAGGAAATAAACGTTCGACGGACGTTGCAATTGCGCCAGCAACACGCGCGGCACGAAGTTCCAGGCGCTGTACTTGGCGCTGACCACCACGTTGCTGGCGAAGGGCGACGGAGGCTCCACGGGCGCCTCGCGAGGTCTTGAGGAGCCGCCAAAGAGCCAGGAGGGCCGATTTCGACTGCCCAGACGCCGCGCTTCCCGCTCCTCGCGACGCCGACGACGCTGTGCCCCCACTGCACGCGTCATCAGCGCTTTTCGGTCCACGCGGATCACGCGGAGCCCTTCCTGGTTCATGGCGCTATCAGATCTGCGACGATGGCAGCGTTTTAGGTGATGATGACGGACTTCTGTGGATTACGGTAATGAAGTCCCGTCATCATCAGAGTGACATGATTGGCTGCAAATTTCATCCTATAGAGTTGTGATTGGCTGAAAAGATTTCTGTGATTGATGGCCGCATTTTGCTGCATTTTTGACACGGATGGGCGACATGAGTGATTCCCCGGCGTCTTCTGGAGGTCTCGGCAGCTCGTTGATGTGGGAGAAAGTGGCGCTTTCTCCGCTGGAAATGTTGTCGGTGCAACTTGAACAGAAACTGCAGCACGCAGAGCAAGAAGCAGCTGCCGCAGCTGATAAGCAGAACAAGAACGGCGTGGACCTGGACCCCACGACGGGAAAAGCTGCTGGCAAAGTGACTGTGGAGGTGTTGAAGGCGAAAGACTTGGCGCTGGACAAGAGCTCAGCTGTGCTGGCAGTCAGCGGCAATGCGCAGCCGGAGCTCTACGTGTCGACGCAAGTGACGCCTTCGTCGTCGTTCGAGAAGACCACAAAGAAGCACTTGCGGACACGCAGTGTGCAGGCCGCAAATGGGTCCACTGCTACTTGGCAAGAACCGCTAGTGTATGAAGGTGCCAAGACACTGAAGTTTGGGGTCAAGGTCGCTCTGAGCAGCAGTGCAGAGGTCATTGCTGACGTGGTACTGGGGGAGCTAGAACTGCGTAGTGCAGACTTTGAGGACCAACTTCCGCATGAGAAGTGGTATGACTTGAAGGCACCGGCGTCTGCTGCGACCGCGGGCAACACAGGAAAGCTGCTGCTGCGTGTGACGTTTGAGTACTCGTTGCGTGAACGCCTTGAGTGTGATCTCGAGTCGCTTCGCCAGAAGAAGCGAGAGAATGAGCAAGATATTGAGCGATACAAGACCACATCACGACTGGTGAATGCGCCGGTGCGACATCCTGCGGCGTTTGGTACGGACACGGCACGCGCTGCTCTGTATCTGCCCGGCAATAAGTTCCACATTGATGCCCACCACCCTGGTGCAGTGAGTGTGGCGCCTCTGCCAGACAAGTCTCGAGTCGTGAGTCCTTTTGGTCGAGGTGTTGTGGTGTCTTTCCGACCTGAGACCAAGATGTACGTGGTGCAGATGGACTCTGACCCGGCCTCGAAGAACCAGACGTTGGCGTACTTGCGCCAGAACGTCGTCAAGGAAGAACCAGATGAGCCGAACCTCCGCATGCATATGAAGGTCAAGACTCCATACGGCTTGGGCGTGTTGGAGGAGATCCGCCCCAATGACGATGTGTTGGTGGTCAAGACGGACTACGCGCGCATGTTCATGCAGCGCAAAGATGTGAAGCTGCCGGAGAAGGACATCACGGAGATGACGACAAAAGACCTGCTGAACGAAGCCATCAAGCTGGCAGGCACGGGCAACGACGAGTTCCGCGAAGGTAAACTGGAGGACGCCGTGTACAGCTATCTGCGGTCGCTCGGCTTCCTCCAGCGCGTGAACCAGGACATTGCAACTCACAAGGAGAAGGCCACGATCATTCAGACGATGATCCGCTGCCACTTGAACATCGGCGCGTGCAAACTCAAGCTGAACGCGTACTCGGACGCCGAGATCGCGTGCACGAACGCTTTGGGCATCCTCACAGTGCTGGCAGACAACAAGGACGGCAACGTGGTGACGTGGATGGGGCGATTGGGGCTCTCGGAGCAGCTCATGTTCGAGGACTGGCCGTCCAAGGCGCGCTTCCGTCGCGCCCAGGCTTGTGTGAAGCTGGAGAAGCTGGCAGACGCCAAGCAGGACCTGCTGCTGGCTGTGAAGCTGAACCCGAGGGACAAGTCGTGCCGCCAGTTGCTGGAGCGCGTGACGAAGCTCGCGGACAAGCAGAAGAAGGCGGAGAAGAAGGCCTGGGGAGGCATTTTTGACAACATGGACACGTCAGCGGCGACCATCAAAACGACTGTCACGACCGGCAAGAAACAGTCGACTAGCAAGAGTGTGCAGAGCAGTGGCGAGACCTCGATCTTCACACGCAAGAACAAGTCGGTGCAAGCGAAGAAGGCAGCAGTCAAAGAAGAGCCATGGTACTTGACCTCGGCCGCTCTGGCCACTGCCTCGGTGGTGACGGCCGGCGTGGCAGCGATTGCCCTTTTGGCTCTCAAGCCCAAGAGCGCGTAAACGTTGAAGGCAACTTCAACTGCTGCTGCTGGCTTTATTTTGTTCGCCGCAGTTTGCGGTTAGACACAAGTCGAGCGACCGTCATCGTCTCCGCTGTGTGTCAAAAGCGCTCAGGGCCGAGGATCGAGGAAGGGAAACCCAGTCAGCAGGCTGTGATTGAATCGTGTGGGCGCCGCTTAGCTGTGATTGAATCGTGTGGGCGCCGCTTAGCTGTTTGACAGCCGCGCCCAGTCGCTTATAAGACAATGAAATGCGCCCAGCAGATGGGTTGAATATGTCTGCCCTGTCCTTGCAATTGTGTCTAAAGCGACAGGCATCATGGCTGTATGCGTGGCATCTTGGTTTCCCTTTGTGTTGTTGCTGCGCACGCCACCAACCTTCGATCGGAACTTAAAAAGGTAGCCACCTCTTCTCGTGGTCGACGGTGCCGTACGTAGCCGCTCGCTGGGTTGTGCTGCCGCGTGGCAATCACTGACCGCACCAAGATGTGTGCGAGCGCCAAGGCATCTGGGTGTGGCGTCTGCACGCGGAGTGACGGTCGCTGCCCTTTCTGCGCGCTTCGGTTGTCGATCCGTGTCGCTTCAACTTGCCAGCAAAGGGTCACAAGGGCGGAAGAAAGCATCAAGCCAGCGCGTTATGCTGCTCAAAGGTAAGACCATGCTTTGGTAACGACGCGCGGTCAAGTCACATCACTGCCGAAGGGCTCAACACGCACGTGCGCTGGATATTTCCGTGAAAAGCGACGATTGCAATAAGCTGCCTAACCGCCCAGGCGAACCGCGTGACGCCATCGCCCGTAGCCGATTGACGACGCGAAATTTCGTGAGGCGAACAGACCACCGCGCAGCCCTCTGGTTGCCGCAGAGATACGGACGCAAGCGGCGGCGCCGCCCCAGCTACTGCTTCCGGATCGACTGCGGTTACACGGGGCAACAGCAAGTCGTGTTACACACCTGCCATCTCAGACCGGGCGCTTTCTGCCTTGTTTTGAAAATTCGAGATGCTTTTCAGTTGTCGTGCGAACGCCCCTAGCCCAGGGGCTAACCCCCCGGTCGGAGGTTTCCGTATTTTGCGCTCGAAACGGGCCACTGGTCTGTGACAGGTTTCCTTTTCGCCTAAAGCGAAGGTGCGCGGCTCGACCCACCCACGTCGGGCGCAAAAATAACCAACGCCGACCCACCCGCCGCTGAATCATTTCCCAATTTGCTGCCTCCTGCGCAAGTGGACGGCCCGGTCCCAGAGCCACTTCAGCCGGATCGTGTTTTGGGAAGAAAGCGCACTCTGTATGGGCCGCAGCAGCTCCATGAGCCCCGCCAAGCTCCAACGCGCCGCGTCCTTCAGCGCGCCGCCGCGCGCCGACGACGTCGAGAAGCCTGTCCATCACGACAACCCCGTGGAGCCGGTGCGCGTCAAGCTGCAGGACCCTGTCGGGTACCCGGCGGCGGACTCTTTGTGGTCGTCTGGAGGACTGAAGACTCGCTCGTCCTTGTTGTTTGCAACGTCGCAGGGATCGAACGAGCGGCCAGCGGCGTTTGCACTGCGAGCGCCGCGAGCGAAGATAAGCGGCGCTGGATCGCCTCAAGCGACACCGACCAATGAACAAGTGGACAACCAAAAGGAAGAGCAGGACCAGTACGAGAAAGATGCAGCTACAGACTCCAGCGACGGACAGTCGTGGGGAGCCAAACAACAGAGCAAGGTATGGAAAGACTTGTACGGACATGGGTTGAAGAGGTGTTGACGGATTGGTTTATTTTTGTGCTGCAGGATGAACAGCCGATCGATAACCAAGATGAGGCGCGTGCGTTACCACGGGACCTGGTACGGCGCTGGAATTTTTGTTTGCCTTCTGCTACACTGGCTGATTATCTTGACTTCTGTTCTGTGACAGCTTGGAGAGAGCACTGACGCGCTGTCTCCCAGTGTGGACCACCAGCGAGCAGACATCTGGACCAACCCCGTGATGACTTCAAGGACAGCGAGTTCATCGGGGGCTCTACTCGCTCGGCTACAGTCAGCCCCACTAGTTCCCCGACAAACCTGAGCTTGGCCCGGCAAGCTTTCCTCTCTAGCCCTCCCCACCGGCCAATGGGGCTGTCGCTGCTAGCTCGTCGCACGGCGACAGCAAGACACAGAATGGCGTTTGCAGAGCTCCTCCAGGAATGTCGTTGATCGATCGGATCCAAGAGGACTTTCCTCGTACACCTTCTCCAGAGTACGGGCAATTTGAAGATGGAGGGGTGGCCGTTCGACGATACTCGTTTGCGGAGCAGAGTCCATCGATGTTCGATATCGGTGAAGGTATGGGACAGCTGCGACTCGGCAGCAATTATCGATCCGCGCCACATTATGGCGCTGGTCGTCGGTCTAACCATGATTTTGTGGACTTGTCCCGTCCGACACAGCACATTGCTGGTCCCCGATTTGCTGGAGTGAACGGCCCTCGTTTTAACTTCGGCAGAAGCACCAGCGAGCCACCGTTCGGCGGTCACTACAATGGAGGAATGGCGCAAGGTTTCCCGTCATCCTATGCCGTGGGTGCGCAAGCTGGTGCTCAGGGCTACCATGGAATGATGGGGACTAACAAGCCACGCTGGTCCCCGACTGAGGACGCCTACGCTATCCCTGCGTCACCTTTCAGTTGTGCCCCAACGGATTTTGCCAATGCGCTCCCTGGTCAAAACGGTCACATGCTGAATTACTCGCCAGGATATTCTGGAGAGTTCCGAGGCATCAAACCCAGCGACAAAATGTACAAAAGCCGCCCGACGTATCCGCTTGTCGACCACCAGATGTACGAGTGCCGCGACTTCGGCAACTACATGCCTCGCCCACAAATGCTGCACAGACCTAAGGTGGGAGGGCCTCGACGCAACGAGTTCGAGTACTTTCACCCGATCGCTCACTCGTACTCGTCCAACAGCCTTCTGGAAGAGTTTAACTCGGCACCGAAGTCGGATAAGTGGGGATTGTCTTCCATCAAAGGACACCTCTTTATCTTCGCTAAGGACCAAACTGGCTCGCGGTTTATTCAGCAAAAGTTGGAGAAAGCCGACGACCACTTGAAAGCCGAGGCGTTCGATGAGATCTTCCCGAATTCGCTCTTGCTGATGACGGACGTTTTTGGAAACTACGTCATTCAAAAATTCCTCGAGTATGGCACTCTGCAGCAGCAGCAATTATTAGTGGAGTTGATGACAAGCAATATGATCAGTTTGGCTCTGCAAGTGTATGGGTGCCGCGTGATCCAGCGTGCGCTGGAGGTGACACACGTTGATGAACAACTCGCGCTGATCCGGCAGCTAAAAGGGCACGTGATGAAATGCGTTGTGGACCAGAACGGCAATCACGTGCTGCAAAAGTGTATCGAGGCTGCGTCGTGGAAGAGGGCCGCTGAATTCAATGGATTGGGTATCCAGCGTTTTGTGACGGGGAGGACATCCAGTTCATCATCGACAGTTTTGTTGGTCACGCTGCGGCGCTTTCCACACACTCTTATGGATGCCGCGTTATTCAGCGTGTGCTGGAGCACTGTGCTCCTGACCAGATTCGGCCGTTGCTGAACGAGATCATTTTCAAGTGCCGGGAGTTGGTGAAGGACCAGTTTGGAAACTATGTGGTGCAGCATGTCATCAGCCACGGCGAACCGGACCAACGTAACATCGTCATGCAGGCGGTGTTTCCTGAAATTGCTCGCTGGAGCCAGCACAAGTACGCGAGCAACGTTGTGGAGGCCTGTTTGGAACATGCTACTAAGCAGGAGATCAGCCAGATCGTGGAGTTCATTCTCCAGTGTGACGAGAGTGGATCTTCGTGCGCGCTTCTTCCTATGATGAAGCACATGTATGGCAATTACGTGGTGCAGAAGCTGCTGGAGCGTGCGGACGACCGCGACCGCCAGCGCATTGTATGTATTATTCGACACAACGAGGACTACCTGAAGCGTTTCACATTTGGGAAACACGTTTTGAGTCGACTGGATCGCGAGGACCAGACCAACGGCTACTACTGAGCTCACAGTTTTTGGACACCCCTCCACAAGGACACAAACAGCAAATAACAACTGGCGAGTAGCGACACTGCAGACTGAACATGCTCCTGCGTTCTCTGCCCGCCAACTTTATAAATATTTCGCGGCGCGACGATCGATCATTGAGCCCGCGCCGATTTTTTACTTCCAAGATTGCCGCAGCCAAACAACAGCGACATCAGATGATCAAGACCAGGGTTGAGCGTATGATACACGGATTGCATACTACACAAGACTTATGACCCACAGAAATTCAGTGAAAGAAAAAGCAACCTATGTGATTGAGAACACTTCCCATGAAGGGGAGGATTAATATGAGTCGTGTTTTTGACGCCAAATTTGCTCCATGCCTGTCGAGTTAGCTCTATTCTATAACGTCTGCAGAGCACGCGCGACCTGTGCAGAGGCACGAGTTCCAGTATCCACTGCAGCGTGCACTGACATACCAGGTTGCTCGAACGCTGTGGCTTCGCCAGCGAAGAAAATGCGACCATCTACTGGAGCGGCGAGATCCTCGGAAGCCGAGTCCGACTGACCTACGCGTGGAAAAGCATATCCGCCACGAATCCAGGGCTCATCACCAAAGTCCTTGTACATTCCCTTCACGAAGAACTTGTGCGCAGGCGACGGCTCCTCAACCGTGCCGTAGATCATATCCAACTGGTCCAGGAAACCCTCGATAATTTGGTCCGTGTCCATGTTCACGAAACGTTCCGCATACAACGCACCAGCGTAACCGGTGAGCAGGTACTGCACGTTCTCATCCTTGTCCGCCTTTGATTCACACGTCTTATCGCCGTTGGTCTTCAGCTGACCAATACCCTGTGTGCTGTTGATCCAAAACTCTGGCAGGAAGCAGTCCGAGCATACGACGCCGTGGGCATCTTCAGGCCAGAAGCGACCCGACATGTGCAGCAACACTTTGCCAGCGCGGCGCATATCGAACGAGGCCACCGCGTCCACCTTCTCCTGTGGAAGTGCTGGAGTGTAAGCGATCTTGGAAAACACGGCTGTGGCGACAGTCACCACCAAGGACCGACAGGAAAGCTTCTTCCCGGATGTGCTCGTCACCACAATGTAGTCACTCTGCGAGTAGTCGACACTAGCCACAGGCCAATTCAGTCTCGTCGTCACACCCTCAGCGAAGAGATCGACGAAGCGCATGAAGCTGGACACAACCCGGTAGTCGCCTTCATCCTCCTGCTCAATCCACTGCTTTTCGTATCGGCATGTAATGCGCAGTGAAATGTCCTCCAGTGGCCCACCCGCTGTGTTGGCGTATCCTGCCTCGGCTAGCTTCATCATGGAAGGAGAAATCTCATTCTCCGTAAAGTAATCCCGCATGGACTTTTCGGGCGGAATCGCGTCCACGTCAGTGACATCACTCAAGTCCGCCACCGACTTGTTGAATTTTACAAACTCTTCGTCTTCGTCGTCGTACGCTAGCATACGCTTCTGGTCACCGATGTAGTAGTAGCCGATGCCTCCATCGGGGGCGGCTTCGGTCGGACCTCCATCGCCCTGAACAATAAAATAATTGCATAGCAATGAGTATACTACTGATGCGCTTTAACCTACTCTTTAGATATAACTTTTTGATTTTGGCATGTATGAATCCAGACTGACTTCTCCCGAGTGGATACGTACAAAACTCAACAACCCAAGAACTGGGCCATCGACTGCACGAATGAGCAAGGGTCCTCCCGAAAGAGGGCACCTCGCTCGCTCTGGAGATGCTAATTAAGGAAGCATGATCTAACGTTCACTATTGCATTCGTATGAAGGCCAGAAGATTATCTCGGACTTGTCCTCGAAGGGATCAAGTGAATCAGTGGCTGATTAATCGATGCGACTCCCATACAAAACACATATTGCTGTTGACACACAATTCGTTCCGCACCTGAGCCCACGTGAAGATCTCGCGGATTCCGATGTTGTGCTCCTCCGCCATGCGCGTGAGTGTCGTGTTGGCTCCGTGCATGAACTCGGCGCCCACTTCGATGCTCATGCCTGGGATGAAGCTCGTGTCGTTGAGCACGCGGCCGCCGATTCGGTCCATTGCGTCCACCACCAGGACGTCCTTCACGCCCTGCACGTGCACCAGTTGGCTGGCGCAGCGCAGACCGGCGACGCCTGCGCCAATCACAACCACGTCGTGGAACTCTGGCTGCTCTTCTGCCATGGCTATGTGGCGTTTGCCAGTGGGAAATCTGAAATGAGCGGCATTGCTCTGTGCTTGCTATTGTTGCCGTGGCATAATTGATTGGGAGCCCACCAATCGAAGAGTATCCGGCACGAAATGGGCGAGTGCGGCATTTTTGTGTTGGGCAGAGTGAACCACTGGTCAGCAGAGAGTGGGTACTTTGGCATAGTGGGTCGAAGATGAATGCAGTTGTCTTGGAGAATGTATGGCGCACAAGAAGTACCATGAGAGACAGATTAAAAGGGAGGAGAGAGTACTGGGATGAACTTCATCATTGCGCAGTGGAACATGCAACTTTTGTCTGCAATCGCAGCAGCGCGATCGACGTCATGAACCCAGACAACCCTATTCTGTTCGTATGAACTGCCGTAGAGATAGTGGCAGTTGTTCACATGCACTTAGAAGTGCGCGACGAACACAACTGTAGCCATCTGGCATGTCAACTGCAAGCTCTCTTTTCCGCCACTCACAGACATGTATTCGTCTGAATCCGTTCCTCATTGGCTAAAAAACATGATTTCGGAATAGGATATTCCCGACGCAATCCACGTCGATCATCTTCCGTGTCATTTGCATTCCCCGTTTCGTCCCCGTGCCCTCACGTGACCTTCAACTCCCCCTTTACTCCACTACAATGTCTGACCTCAAGACCGACTTCGAAGCCGCTGCCGCGCTCGTCAAGACGTTCACCAAGAGCCCCGTACGTCGATTTCTTCGGCCTTCTTCTTTCTACGATCCCATTACCAATCCTTCTATTGTCAACGCTGAATGTTCATGACCCAGACTGACGCCGAGAAGCTGACCCTGTACGCCTACTACAAGCAGGCCACGGTGGGCGACAACACGACGCCGCAGCCTGGCATGTTCGACTTCACGGGCAAGGCCAAGTGGAACGCCTGGAACGAGAAGAAGGGTGCGCTCAAGAGTTCTCGACTGATATCTCCAGATCAGGTGTTGACTGGCTGCTTCTGTGTGTTTTGTGATACAGGCGTGTCGACGGAGGACGCCATGAAGGCTTACATCGCCGAGGTGGAGAAGCAGAAGGCCGTGTACGCCTGAAGGGCGGGCGCCACGTCGCGTCTGTAGTCTGCGCTTCAGTCACGAACGTGCCCTCTCCCTCTGGCGGCTAATGCCGTACAAACGTTATACAGACCTGTGCTAACAGTGAAGACCGACTTGCTATGCTTGCGGTTCAGCCACTACACCTGAGTTGTCGGACGTCGTCCACAAAAATCCATAAAAAAATGTTATTGGCGTCCGCTATGTATGTATTTTTTCGAACGTGTGCACCTAACTTATGATTGCTACACGCTGTACTAGAAGTCGATGGATCGGGTACACCTTGATTTAAGATAGCAGGACGGTGGTGTTGTCCCGCGTTGCAACGAACGCTTGGACTGAGCTGTGCTGCCTCGTGGCGAAACTCAGTTGATTGGCGTCCGAGCTTTGAAATGCAAACTCGTTGATGGTGAGTGCATCGAATAGATACTGTCGGCTACGGCACTTGACTACAATGGGCCTCTCGAATTTGCCGGAAGAGGAAGAGGCACCATGCACGCAGATTGTTGATGATACAGATGTGAAGGCGTCTTGATCGCGAGGCTTGACCGGCTAGTTGCATCCACTTCCGTCGGAGAATGCTTACCAGCTTATTTGCTAGGGAAAGAAGACGCGAGGACTAGCGAGCCGCTCTTACTTGGCTCTTTTGTCCACCCTGGCCTCAACTTTGGCCTCCATTCGGGCTAAGTCGGACATGAGCTTGTTGATCTGGTCGGTGTGCTGACCCAGCTTTGTGGACAGAGAGATCTGCTGGTCGGCTAGCTGTTGCTGCGTCTCAGTGTTTTGGGTCAGCAGACGCATGAGGAGGACTTCCATGTTCTCGCCTGCAGAAGTTGTGCCCATCGAAAGCTGTGTCAACTCGGTCGACATGTCGTTGGACGGGGTTTCAACATTGTTTTCGTTCCTCTGAGATGGAGATTGGGATTCTTTAATTGAAGCGGCCGATGATGTTGATACCGTAGAGGCTGTAGTCGCTGGGGACAACGCTTCGAGCTTCTGCGCGTCAAACGCTATCGGCTCCGAGCAATCGACTGGACTGCATTTGAAGCTAGCAGAGGTACGTGGTTTAATGTCACTACCCGACTTGTGCTTCGTGACGGTCTGAGTCGGAATTGCCATGTCAACTCCTGATGGCTGAGGTAGATTTTCGCCTGCAGCGACTGCTAATCTCTCCAGGATGGCGATATCACACGATTCCCGAGGGCGCGTATCCAGAACGAAGACACTCCCGACGACATATCCTGTGTTGGGGTCTACGATTGGAGCAGCGGCGTAGAAGCGGACTCCAGCCGCACCTGAAACGAGGGGATTTTTTCGGAATCGCGGATCTTGAAGTGTATCAAGAACGACTAACGATTCGCGCATGAACACTGTGTAGGCGCAGAAAGCAATCTTTCGCGGGATCATCGTGTGCGCCAGACCCACACTAGCTTTGAACCATTGGCAGTGTTCATCCAGGAAACTCACAGCTGCCATGGGGCACGACAAACGCGCCTTGGCCAGGTCACAGATCATGTCGAAGGGCTTCTCAGGTGGAGACTCGAGCACGTTCAGTGCGTATAAGGCACGGAGTCGAGCTTCTTCATCAGTGCCCACAGGAGGCCGCGGCCATGGGTGGCTCCATTCGGAGAGTTGCTCGCCGGTTTGCTCGGATTGTTCGGACTGACAGGCTCTGAAGTCGATGCTCTTGCGATTGGACTCGCCTTCCGAGCTGAAGTGTCCGTCTCGAAGATTCAAGTGGCTCGGTTTCGGCGTCATCGAATGAAGGAGTTGGTTCTCTTCACTGTCAGGCTCGGACGATGGGCCTGAAGAAGGAGAGTGCAAGTGACTCTGCAGCCACAGACGCGACGCCTCTGAGGCCGCAACACTCTCAGGTGATGCAGAGGCGGGCGACCGATCTGTTCGTGGGTGTGAATTGCTGATGATACACGACATGCAGACCCGAACGCGTGTGTTGCCGACGGACAGGTCCGCGTTGGTGTCTTTGTGAAGGGTGCAGTTGCTGCAAACGACTTCACCACACTGCAATGCACAGACACAAAGACGTGAGTCAAGTCAAGTGAATGCGAGACCAACGGACGGACTTACCATGCGGCAGTGGTGCTTGCGCCGGAATGTGCCGAAGGGTCTCGTGCAGACATAGCACAGCGTGCGTTCATGGTCGGCCACCCAGTCGGCGGAGTCGACGAGGTGCAGCACGCGGAAATCGTCCGCCATTCAGAGACCTAGTGGTTGGCGATGGCCTGGGTGGGGGTTATTTAAAGTAGCGCGACGGAGAGAGCGAAGTGCTCAAAGTGTTGCTTACTTCTTCGCTCTAAAAGGAAAATGAGGACGCGGCGGCAGAGCAATGCAGCAACGAGCTCACGAGCCAACGGCGTAACGTTCTTGAGCTGGAAAAACCACGTCGACTTGATGCTGGTGACCGGAAAAGTCGGTGGGACCGCTAAAAGCACAGAAGAGTTCATATATTTAGCAAAATTGCGAGTGTCGTTTTCTATTGTTCTAACCAGAAACGTCATTCGGTTGTGCTGAGCAATGGCGTTTAACGACATCGAAGTCGGTGTGATTCGCTGGAAAGCAAGAAGTGTTCGAGATGTCTGCGTATTGTTGTGTGTGTTAGACAAACAAGCCGAAGACGAGCATGAGATCGCGTCTCATAACTCATTAAAGAGGAAATAAATACCTTCCGAACCAACAACAATGTCAGCGATAACATGATTTTTTCCCAGCACGAAACTAGGATAATGCGTTTGTGCCAGCCACTCACGAGTATACTTGAGTCAGGTGGAAGTTCCTGGAGGCCAGCACAACGTACCCCCATTACCATGTCGTGTTGGCCAAGAGAGTAACTCCGTTTTGCGATTCCTAGCGAACGCTTCTCCACTAATGCGAGGATGACCAACCTGTGACACTACGGAGCCCAGACACCATTTCAGTGCTCGTAAGCAGCAACGCTCGTCGTGTTCGTCTACGTGCGAGCTGTGGTGAGTTACTGTGGACAGTTGCAGCCACCTCAGGATGTGCGTTTCGTGATGTCTAGGATCGACAAGTTACACTCCTTGGCTTGGCCACATCCTGTCAAGACTGGGATTTTGCGGCTTTGAAAAGTCCCATGCGTTGTTGGAATCTTGTCGCCGCCACGATTCAATTCGCTCTTGTTGAAGAAGCGTGAAACTATACGCATCCACCATCTTTTTTTTACTACTTACACGGTTTTAACCTTGTTCTTAATTCCAGCCGAAAGCATACGCAACTGCATTACACGACAACAAGCTCAATAACAAGAGCAGTAACACAATAGTGCAGCAAAACTATCGGCCTCAGTTGATGATATGGTCGTAAGAAACTAGGAAAGCGTTTCGATCGACGACGATTCAAGATCATAGGTGTGGTCCACTCCAACCAATCGACGTACCCCCCTACTGCAAAGCAGCAATGCGTCTATTTGCTGCTCGGACGATGGCTCGCTTGGCGCATGGACGCAAGGTACGCACTGGTTGAAACCCCTTGGTTGCGTTCCTGCCTCCTTATACTAACCCCTCCCTCTGTCCCCGGTTTGCTTCAGTTTCAGGGCTCTGCACTGCGTCAGGCCTTGCTGCTTAGCGGATTGGGACTGTCGGTGCTGGCTCTGGCCAACGCGGAGCTCTCGGACTCGCGATCTGCGCGTCTGGAGGCTCAATGCGACGCCCGGTACGCGCCTCCTGAGGTGGAAGGAGCTTTCTCTGTGCCCCTCGAGCGCGAGGAGTTCACGCCCATCGCCAAGTCGCGCGCTTCACGTCTCAGCAGCGCTTCCTACAAGGCCAATTTTCCTATTGAGGTGGGGGCAATAATTACCAGTATATCCAGAAGTTTTATAGCTAATTGCTGTGCTGTGACATTAGGACAAGTATGCGGTGGAGGCGACGGACGCGGGCGACGTGTTTGCTGCTGTACTGGATGGCCACGGTACGGGTAATATGCTGTTGGGATTGTTAGTATTTTTTGTCTGATGTTTGTTGCTGCTGTTGCTGTTGTTGTTGCAGGAGGTTGGCAGGTGTCGGAGTACGCACGGAAGACGCTGATTGTCAATGTGCAGAAGGAGCTGCAGTATCTTTACAAGGCAGGAACGGACGAGCCGGCTCAGGAGACGACAAGACTGTATCGGATGAACGTGTTGCGGCTGCTATCCAACGAGCTTTTGGACGCACAGACCGCGACTTGATGTCTCAGGTATCGGCCGCCTTCAAGCTGGGATTTGGCGCCGTGGCGCGTTGTGGCTCGTGTGCGTGTCTGGCCTATGTGCATGAAGGCACTGTTCATGTGGCTAATGCTGGTGACATCCGTGCGGTGCTGGGAAAGGCAGGAACGGATCCTGATATTATCGTAGCCAAGCCACTGAGCAACGATCAGAATGCTATGGTGAAATTCGAGCAGGAAAAACTTCACAAGGATCACCCTGGTGAAGCCAACGCATTTACATGCCGCCACCCGGACTCGTGCTACGTGAAAGGTGCACTGCAACCCACCCGTGCGTTTGGAGACTTCTCACTTAAGTACCCAGAGTTCAATGGCCCACCGTATTCCAACGGAGATCGCTCCGCTGGTCGTCACTTTTCGGCCCCGTACACCCCACCCTACATTACGGCGATTCCGGAGGTCAAGTCACACAAACTCGAAGAGGGAGACAAGTTCCTTATCATCGGTTCGGATGGTCTGTGGGACTACTTAAGCAATGAAGAAGCCGTTGAGATTGTGAACGGCCAGGCTTCATGTGGCAACCACGACCTCGCAGGACGCGCACTCGTCGAGCGTGTACTTCAAAAAGCAGCAAAGCGCTACGGCATGACGTACCAGGAACTGCTGAGCCTGCCCCCAGGAAGCCATCGCCGCCGCCGCCACGACGACACTACGGTGGTCGTGCTGTTCTTTGACTAGAGTAAAATGAGGCTACAGACTTCGGTGTAGTCTTACGTAATGTGCGGAATACATGCCTACTCAAGCTTCGTTAACTTGTAATAAAACGAGTATCCCTAGGCATGTGTTCAGTGATCGTGCCGCGGGGAATAGTCGAGTGAGTATTTCTACTGTTTGCTTGCAATAGCGTGGAGGCTGCTAGCACGAGAACGCGCTGGCGCCGCCATTGCGCTTTTCTCCTTCTCTAGTCGCTGTCTGTAAAACTCATAGTTTTGTTCCAGTGTGTCTGTGTAAAACTACAATGCATGAAAACCATCAGGATGGAAACGTTAGCACAGTGGTGAATCTGAAAGAGAGAGAGAGATGACGACGTACCCGAAGGTGATGGCACAGCGACGTAAGTGGAAGCCAAATCGGCCGTACGACGTAATTAATGAAGTTGAGCTGCACAGTTATTCGCACGCGTTTGTTCTGAAGGTTTTGCATGTAGAACTCGGTAGTCACGCCATGATCGACTTCTGCTGCAGCTTGGTTTTGAAATTCATCAAGAAGTCGGGCACCCCACTCTTGGGCCTGAGCAAATGGCAACGCGTAATGCGATAGGTCGGCAGCGTGCATGAGTATGCCCATGAAGACAGCTCGCTTATCGATGAGTTGTCGCCGCGTGAGTCCCTCGAGAATCTTGCACTTTTCGAAGTGTTTGGACATGTCCGTAGCAAGGATGCACGCTATGATGAGCTGGCGGACACGTTTGTGCCGCTCGCGTTCAAGATGTTGCAAAATCTGAGCGGTCTTGTGGTTGAGAATGATGAACGCCACACGACAATGGTGGCGTTCTAATACAGCGTCATCGTTGTGTGTGAGCGCCATGGGACTCAGCAACTTGAGCTCGAAATCGTTAGTATTTCCGGGGTGGTCAATGTCATGGCAGAGTGAGGCGATGAGCATGGCGAATATTTCCAGGCCACTGAAGTAGCGCCGACATTCAGTACGCAGCATGATGTGCATCGCTACCATCACTTGAAAAGCATGCTGGAAGTTATGGAACGGGTTACTGCGGTAGTAGTTGGCCACATTTGTGGTGAAAGCAGAGAATTTGTCGTTAGAAATGCGAAATGTATCCATGAATCCGTAAGCGCGGAATATAATGCCACAACTTATGGACACTTCCCCACTCGATAGTGACAAAGTTTCAGTATCCCAATGATCCAGTGGTTCGTCGCGTCCGTGAGCAAAAAAATATTCCGTGGGAACGGAACCTCGTCGTCCTCGTGAATCTTCTTTTGATCACAGGCAGCAATGACGCGAACGTAGTCAATCCCTTTTTTGGTCACACCAGTATCATCGTCACCCGCGTGGCAATACTTGTGTACGATGGACGAAATGATGTCGGTCTCCGAGAAATTATCCATGCGCTTCGTCGTTGACATTCGCTTCAGTGTCCTAGACTCTGCACTATCCTTTCGTGACACAGCCACACAGTCCGAAACAACCTTGTAGTACGAAATATCGAGGGACAAGCGCCCAAGCGCGAATTGCACTTCAGAGCAGTACTTCTGCATGATGTCACGGTCGGTCTTGGTAAATGCAACGACGTGCGCACCTTCCTTCTTGTTGATGCACATTGCTACTGCGACCACCTTTGGTGGAATTGTGGGTGAGTGATCTTCAAATACCGGCATGCATAGGACGCTAGTGGTGCGGTAACCCGTTTTCATGTCAACACTTGGATCGAACAGCTCGTGCTTGTATGCATCACGCGTGCACACCGTCGCCCCAGTAGTCGCCACTAGCCCAGAAATCCCTCGGTTCATAGGAGAACGGAAACTCTCGCCGCCCAGACGTGGCGTGATCCAGAGCTCGTGTTTGAAGTGATCGATAAGCAGGAGTCCAAAGCGGTCGCAATCCATAATGACTTTGCCTAGCTCCATGACCATGTCCACGAACTCAGCAATATCGGTGCTTTCCGAAACGAAAGTGGAAAGTTTTAGCCGTGCCTCGATGAGCTTCTGCGACGTTCTGACCTCGCGGTGTAAGCTTGCCTTGTGAAGCGATGTGCCTACAGCGTCGGCTGCGTAATTAAGAAAAATGGCATCCTCGCCTGTGAAGTCCATTCCATCGACCTTGTTGACTGCTGAAAGCACTGCGAGGATAGCTCCATCGGGTGACTTGACAGGCAGACACAAAACGCGCTTGGTGAGAAAACCCGTCTTCTGATCCAGCGTCGAATCGAATAGCGGGTGAGAGTAGGCATCATTCGTGATAACGGTCTCGCCCGTGCGGGCGACATATCCGGCGATACCCTTGGTGATAGGCACGTATTCGCCACGCACGATATCGGCCGCGTTAGCGATATACAGCTCGTCCTCCCCATCAACTTTTATGAACAGACCGATACGTTCAGTGCCTACTAGTTCGTGGCACACGGAGAGCACTTGGTCTAACACTGCAGATGACGACACGGTCTCCATCGAGATGTTGCGGTGCAGCTTGAGTAGACCTTCAATGCGATGTTGCGCTGCCTGCCGCTGTCGTGACAACATCAAGTTCCAGATTGTGGCGCCTGCCGCAACTGCGATGAACTCGAGATTGGAAATGTCAGTATCAGTGAAAAATACTGGAGCTCCAACCTGCTGCGATTTATCAGGCTCACTTGCAGAGGCAGGGTCTACCGACAATGGAGTCTTGTCAGTTGTAATAACTTGTAGCACACCAACTACCGCGCCATGTGCGTTGTGAATCGGCAGGCATAACAGGGCTTGCGAGGCCTCTTTGCCTATCTTGGTTTGGTCAATTGTGTCAACATCATTGATGGCGAGATGCCGGCCAGTCATAATGACACGGCCAAAGACCGTGGGGAATCTGGCATCACAAAGCCTTCGTTCACCACACTGACCGTCGCGGGGGTCGATTCTTCATCTGAAGGACGAAGCACGGAGAAGACGTCGAGCACGTTTCGGCGCTCGTGTAAGATCCCTATCGTGTACTTGTCGGCACGCACCAGTTGCACTCCAGCCCGCAGTGTGCGTTCAGTGACGCTTTCAAAGCTGTTTTGGGCCGATACTTCTTTCGCTATCGTCATGAGCGTCTCTAGTTGAGCCACTCGCTTTTGCATCGCCACAATCCCACCAGAAGTCCGATCATTTCCAGTTGAGCCCGAGGTCGGCGCTGTTTGTGGCTCGATAGAAAGCTTCCCACCGCTGCCTATGGGCAAGACGCCACGACTGCTCTGCACGATGGTGCTCTGTCGATGGTCCAGCAGTCGCGACTCCACTGCTGCTGCCCGACTGCGCAGCAGCTGAACGCGCTTGCGACTCTCCTCGAGGCGACTCAGCAGTCGCTGCTTTTCTTCCTGCTGCTCTCGGACGCCATGCACGACCCCTCTCAGTGCATCTGCAGGCACGAACAATGTCTTGTGAGACTTTGTGGAGTCCATGCTGAAAGCCTGTCGTCAATCACGTGGGACTCGATGGAAAAAGCTGGTCGTTTTGGAACCGCCACGTACTTGAAGTTGTCCAGATGGCTACAGGTCCCGACTGAAAGGGTAGGAATTACAGGAGGGGTGTCGCACGTTGCCAAGCCAGGTTTTACGCAGAACTGTGAGCGATAAAATACGCACACTTAGCTGGCAGGAGTCTCTTTCGGATCAGTGAACGTTTGGGCAGGAGGAGAAGCAATGTCGTTATGTAGACACCTGCAGACGAAATGTTAGCTTGTTGAAGCGTCATGACATCCATCCTCACTAGTATCATTTTGGAGCAAGTTTAGTAAATATCAAACAAGAAAAACAAATTCCGTCACAACTGGACAGTGGCAGTAGCTAAAGATCACTTGGCTGAACCACCCGAATCCGGTGGTTTAACGATTCGTGATTCCTCATCATTGCAGGAAGAGATGGGCAGCAGCATACATTGTGCAAGTGAAAAAGTCCTACCTGGTCTTCGCGGCTCTTTGCGTCCTTTGACGCTCGTTGTCCGACCCCTCCGCCCCAAAAACCGAGCCAAAAGTTCATTCGCGAATCTTCCGCATCAAGCTCAAGCCAAACAGACCTTCACTCTTAGCATCATGCTGCGTCGTGTCGCTCTCCGTGCCGCCCAGCAAGCTTCCGCTGCGTCCGCCGCCAAGACCCGCAGCTTCGCCACGTCGCAGATGCACGCGGCGTCCAAGACGAAGCAGCCGAGTGCCGTCGTGCTGGCTGCCGCTGGCGTGGCTGCTGCCACCGGCTTCGCGCTCACGGACCTCGTGAACGCGCGGGAGAAGGTTGTGGACCTGGACGCCATCAAGAAGGAGATCGTCGAGATCTTCGACGAGGACAACTACATGGGCCCCACCATGGTGCGTCTCGCCTGGCACTCGTCCGGCACGTACAGCAAGAAGGATGGGTCCGGCGGCTCGTCCGGTGGCACCATCCGCTTCAAGCCGGAGATCGACCACGGCGGCAACGCCGGCCTGCACCTCGCTGTAAAGGCGCTGGAGAAGGTCAAGCGCAACCACCCGGAGATCTCGTACGCGGACTTGTACGTGCTGGCAGGAGTGACGATGATCGAGGAGATGGGCGGCCCCGAGGTCCCGTTCCGGCTCGGCCGCTCGGACGCCAAGAGCGGCAATGAGCCCACGCAGACGCCTGACGACCGCCTGCCGAACGCCGACATGGGCAGCAAGGACAAGACCACGAACCATGTGCGTGACGTGTTCTACCGCATGGGCTTCGACGACCGGGACATCGTTGCTTTGGTCGGCGCGCACGCCATTGGACGCTGCTACCCGACTCGCAGTGGATACAGCGGCCCGTGGACCAACGCAGAGTGGACGTTCTCGAACGAGTTCTTCCGTGAACTCCTGGAGAACAAATGGACCATCAAGAAGTGGAACGGACCTGAGCAGTACGAGGACCCGACGGGGAAACTCATGATGCTGCCGGCTGATATGGTCATGATCCAGGACCCTAAGTTCAAGAAGTACGTGGAGATGTACGCTAATGACGAGGAGCTGTGGTTCAAGGACTTCACCAAGGCCTTTGTGAAGCTTACGGAGAACGGTGTCAAGTTTGAGGAGACTTCAGGCTGGCGCAAGTTCTTTGGTGGCAAGTAAAAAAGCGTAGGTGAAGGAGTATGAACCCCCAGAGGGATGGATCCTCGCTTGCAACGCAGTTTACCCCACTCAAGTGGTAGCTCCGACGCGTGGTGCCGGATCCAGTTCCCGCACTTAAACGTCTTATCTAAACAATACATCATCATCGAGATGTTATTCCCAGCACAACCCGTAGTGTTCATACTCGTACTAGCGATGTGTGTGTCCTCGAGACTAACTCCTATTTCTGTCGCGTGTGTTGTGGTTTAGTCGACTCGACTTGCAATGGACGTGGCTAGAGCTCATCGGAGTCGCGGCAGGAAGCGAGATGTGACTTTGCCGTTTGAAG
Source organism: Phytophthora boehmeriae (assembly GCA_011947355.1). Classification (NCBI taxonomy): domain Eukaryota; phylum Oomycota; class Peronosporomycetes; order Peronosporales; family Peronosporaceae; genus Phytophthora; species Phytophthora boehmeriae. The sequence goes on from JAAVTJ010000185.1 coordinate 33,499, forward strand.
AGACTTATCCATGGGAAGACGAGCGCGGCACCGCGGCCGAACGTACCAAAGCAGTGAACCTTGAAGCCAAGCGCGTCTACGCAGAGCAGGAGAAGCTGCTGCCAACGGTAGCTCAGGACAAGCCTCTGGACCCCATTGCAACGGAGCACCTTCAGGATGTAGGGCGCCGCGTATTAATCTTGCGGGACGCCACGAAGCAGTCGCGCAAGACGAAAGAAGGCAGCAAGAGCCCAACGCAGCAGTCCCCCAAACGTGTGATCCCAAGTCGGTTCCCTGAGATCACGGCAGACCTTAAGGAAGAAGATAATGGTGAGGCCGATCGTGTGGAAGAAGATGAGGACCCTGCTGTTATGGAAGGGCGAATTGTAAGTCATTGTTGTTGCTAATAGTGTTGTTGTCTCTAAGGAGGTGTTCACGATTATTGCACGGGAATTTAGGCGACAATGCTGATGGATTTGGAATGGGATACACGTGCATGGAACACGACCAAAGTCCATACTGCAGTGGACACGTTGTACGAAGAAATCGAGAATTCTAATGATGAATCGCGGCGTAAGCTTGCCACCACAATGCTGGTGCGGTTGCTTGAGACCCACGAAGGTCGGTACGTCGGCGCTTCGTATTTGCTACACATGTAGCAGCGATTTGACTCTTTTCGATTGTATTTGTGCCAGATGCGGTGGACTACGTGGAGAGGACACTGCCTAGTTTAACCAACAAGGCATTCCGAACGCTCTCCAAGCTCACAGATAACACCAAAATCTTCCGAGTGGTGCTGCTAGTATCGGTGTTAGCCGAATGGTTTACCAGTGCACTTTCCAACCAAAGCGCTGCCACTAAGAGTATTGCGTGCTTGCAGCGTGAGACGGAATTGTGTGCGCGTATTCTCCAACATCACTGGCGTGGAGTTCTGTTTGAACGGACAGCGAACCAACGCGACTATGACCCCATTGTTAGAACTCGCCTGCGCTCCATGCACATGATCAAGTTCGTGGAGCTGCGACATCAGTTCAAGGTGTTTCGAGAAGCCATAGGTCCCGGTGGAATTCCTAGCAGCATTAAAGAGGCTTACGTCACTATCTTGCTGCACCTGGTAAAACCGCCGCGTGAACCAGGCTCTGTGTCGGACAAGATGCGCAACACAGTGCTCGCGGACCAGAGACGTATCCTCGGTTCTGGTGTGCTTTTGTATCTCGCATCCATGATCACTCAGCACCAGCGCCGCGAGGTGATAGAACTGGTGAAAAGGATTGTGCTGGAAATTACTGAAGGCCATGGAGACGAACAAATTGTGGAGATACTGCAATGCAACATCGTGGAGAGGGTGAAGCTGGACTTGAGACGCATCATGCAAGAAGATAGCTTTTCAGACACAACTATAACCACGACTGACACACTTACAAGCTCACTAAACTTGCTGTCCGCCATTGCTTTGAAAGTGCACCTCACCACTCAGCGACTGGGGCAAGCTATCACAACCTCAAGCACCCCAACCGGTCCGCTCCCTCGGAGCCCATCGAGGTATAAGACACCCGTGACTGCTTCTGACCGACTTACTGCAGCGGGAATCGAGGAGCGAGGATTTTTATTGCGCAAACTGAAAGCATCAGTGCAGCAATTCCTACTGATTCCAGATGTATTCGACGCCCTTTTTGAAGTTCTTGACTTCTGCCAACATCGTGGCGCGGTTCTGCAATCACAAGTGCTGAGGATTTTAAGCCTTTTGTCGCGCTCACTTGGATTTTCACAACTACTTGCAGCACTGACGCGTGATGGTGGCCGATGGCTTGCGAAAGTATTACGGTGCATGAATGATTCCAACTTAATTGTCGAGCAAGCAGCAGTGACACTATTTTACGATATTAGTAGTCTTTCCGACGGCCGACTTGGGCTGACGGCTGCAGGCGCCGTGGAGATTTTCATAAGATGGTGTCGACCAAGCTTTGAAGCCTCAGAGTCGAGCATGGCTTTTGTGATGGGTCTTATTGGTTGTGCGCTACTAGCAAGACAAACCGATCAGGTGAAACCTGCAACTTCACTATTAGCAGCACTGACAACAATTGAAGATCGGCTGGACGCACTCTATACAATTCTGTTGGACTTAGTACTCCAGGACGAATTGTCTCCACATGCCTCTGAAAAGACTGCCGTCTACTTCTTATCGGTCAATGCACTGCCAACTCTCGTGCCATTTCTGGCACAAGTCACACCAAGCTGCATGGAGTCTCCGTTGCAGAATTCACGCCAACGTAGCATCAGCTGTATTTTGTTGGGTCGCTTGTTCAAAGTCTCTCACGTTGCACGCGCATGCTTCTCCGAGGATGTCGTCAACCACCTTGCTCTTTCCATTCAGTGCAACCGCTTGGACGAAATTGAGGGCTTATTAGCGCGCATTTCATCGGAAGAGCGCTTCGTCCATGAGCTTGGCTCGAAGGAAGCCTGTAAGGCACTTGGTCGGCTTGCACGCTGTCCAAGCAATTTAGTGAACTCAAGGCTTCGTTCATCCATCACCTCACCTCAAGTGCCAGAATGGCCCCAAGCGATGATTTGCGACGTCATAATTCGGATGCATGTGCTCGAGGACTTAATCGCACTCATCCGATCGCCAAGCGATGCTGCAGAGTTTGCGGAGATAGAACTCAACAAAGTAATCGCCGCTGTGGAGCTAGCAGGATACATTCGGCCAGTACCTTACGGTGAAAGCGTAAGAGAAGTCTTCTTGAAGACTCACGATAGCCATCCCCACGGGAAATATGCTCAAGAAAAGCTGCTGCAGTTGGTAGCGCTGATAGCCCCAGCGATCCTGCATATTCTTCGCGAGAAAAGTGTCGACGGCAACCTTGTTACTGCATGCTGTATGGCATTGAGTCGTCTAGCGTGCACGAATGCCGCATGCAGCTTGCTATTGACCCAAGGATGCCTACAAACGGCTCTGGTTCATTTACCAGAAATTTTGCTGTCCACTCAAGGAGAAAAATCTCCACAAAAGCGACAAAGTGTTGAGTTTGACTCGTCCGTGGATGATCACGGTCTTCTAGACGTTCCTGCTGCACTCTACACACTCTTTGGCAAGCTGTGCGCGGTTGCAGATGGGCGAACGGGAATGATGCACGCACAGGTTCTGCCTCGCCTTCTCAAACGTTTGCAACTGCGACATCCAACCTCACGGGCGATCGATGATGAGTGCAAGAGCGAAATCGCTGTCGTCATCTCACGGTTGGCGATGGTAAACGCTGTTGAGGGCAATACAAGTGAGCTCTTTCTTCACTTTCGTGTACTCGAGTTACTTGCGAAGATACTGCAGCAACACAGCGATCTCGTGCGTTCTCTAGCCACAGAGGGGCGGCGACAAGAAAGAAAACCGATGTGAAAAAATGGAGGCTACTGGACCACACAGTGAGTGCTATCGCTGCTCTGAGTCAAGACGTGCTTGTTTGTGTTCCTCGCGTGGTGGCACTTGGCATCGTTGAGCTACTGTTCCCGTTCCTGGTGCGATTTCCTAGAGGCGAAAATGCTAATCCCCATCTAAGTTCGCTGCAGTATTCAACAGTGACAATCATCCGCTCAATTGCATCTTATCCATTTGGCGAGTATCACAGCTACGTGACGAACGTGAAGGGTGTAGTTCTGGGATCCACGTTGGATACTAAGAAAGCGGAAGGCAAAGCGGGCAAGAGCGCTACAACTGCGTCGGTAATGGTGATGGATCGGGTGAAACAAATTGCCTTTGACTTTGCAATGGAGCTCCAAAACAAATCGATGGCCACACGTGACAAAAAACTGTGGGCGAGCTTGCGCGAGAGACATTAGCCTTTATCAATGAGCATCAACAGCGCCAGCAGCGACATCGCCTGTCAAATGGCAGTAGTTCTGGTGGCGGTCTTGGTATTGATGGATCTAGTGACGAACAGCCGAGGCGATCGATCATTGCAAGTCCAATTCGCACAAGGGCTTCACCTGCATCCCTATGCAGTACATCCTTTCCAACTTTACCGCAGTCTCCTGTCGATCGACCTGACGCGGCAGCTGGAGCTCGGTCATCATTTGCTGCAAAGAACTCCTTGGAAATGACAAGCCCGACGGCTGTGGAGTCTCCGATTGCTGCCGCACCTTCGATTCTCGTGCTAGATGGCGGCTCAAAATCGCCAGTTAATTTGAACGGGGTGAATATTGCATCCACAAGGCCTTCAGGAAACAACAAGCCGCTCCCTTCCTCCGAATCACCACAGCAGCGCCACCATTACATCTTCACCCGACCGAAATCCAAAAGCAAACGTCGAGACCAAGACCCAGCACACGGCTTGATGCTTGATCCGCTGTTCGATTCAAGACCTAGAAATCCCCGAAGAAGCTTGAGCTGCAATACGAATCTGGTTGCCGATGAGCAGCTTCCTAACGATGCTGATGCTATCGATCGCAGCTTTAGTTTTTCTCAGGAGACTGACCTCTTCGGACATTGCGTAGGTGTGAAAGCCCGCCGAAGCAAACGAGGTGACCGATATTTTCCGTCGCTAGGCCGGATTGTGACCGTGGACCCATTACCCCCTGACGCGTACAAGCGCCCATCCGGCCACCCTGCACCAAAGACTTGACGCAATGCAAGGAGTGCAGCGGAAAATTAAGAACGTCTCTATCCTCTATTACAGCGAGAGCACGGTTAGTAGCCGCAAAAGTTACATAAAACACAGTCGCTATGAACAAGGAGGGACCCTCTTCAGCAGCAGGGAGCTATTGAGACAGGCAAGCCACGTGCCTATGGAAGGCGACTGGTATCGCCATCTTGGCGCGGTCCGGTGGTGCCGTTAGAGCCGTACGTATTTCTTCCAGCTCCGCGAGCTAAAAGCCTCTGCGAGATGTCACTACCACTCCCGCTTCGACGGATCATGGGACTTTGACGGTACACCACCTTCCCCGACGCTTGCGCATGAGGTGCGTTTTTTGCAGCGAAGGCGATGCATACATTGGCGACTTCTCTACCGATTCGGTGCCGCGCTTGCGCTCTTCCTTCTCCGAGTGATACACGAGCAATCCCATCACCAGCACGAACAACGCAAAGCCATCGTAGATTGTGAACGCTTGACCGGCGAATTTACCCGTGAGCAACGGGAACATGTAGAGCAGGTCGGTGAGAGGCAATCCCACAGCCGAAGACACCACAAAAGCACACTGCTACCCTCCTTGAAGATGTACAGCATTAGCTGGTTGTACATTGTGTTGAAAATGATGAAGACCAGGAAGACCTCCAGCACGCCTGAATCGCAAGCCAGCACCTTTCCATTCAGCTCCACTTCGTTGCCCATGAAGCACTCGTGAGCCTTGACCACGTAGGACGGAAAGTCTCCCCAAGGAACGGGCGGGTCACTGAACGCCTTAATGCGTACGGTCCAGATGGTGAAGGCCCCGATGATAAGCTGGTAGAAACTGATCCAAATATTGGCGTACCAAATGTCCAGATCCACATCCTTGAGTCCGATCTCCTTGTACACATTCGACGCTGCAGCTGGCACCAGCGAAACGATGTAGAGAATGATCCAGCCGGCACTCGGGTCGGGAATGTTAGCGTTATCCTGGCCGGTCATTACGGGGATCATATTCACCATGCCGCCGTACAGCACCAGGATGGAGCCCAAGATATGACCGCGCTTGAAGCGTGTCTGTAGGAACATGTAGGACAATAACATATTGAATGGCAGGTTGAGCTGGTTCAGCACATTGGCCAAGTTCCCTCTAAGCAGTACACAAGTAAAACAATTAGAAAACAACATAATTTTAACTGCGAAACCGAGGGAAGATGACATACCCGATGTGAGGAGTGGGGAACGCGCCCAGAATGTTGTAGAGCGTGTCGAAAAGCGCCATGACTGCGTATTTGTAGTGCGGGAACTCGCGCATCTCCTGCGTAATGTCATCTGCATAGTAATTAAACATTAAGTCGTATTGAACCGCAAGATACGCCAATGCACATCCTGCTCACCTGTAAAGTAGATCTTGTATCTGCCATAAATTACCCCACAAAGTCAGAGTTAACGACAGCTGTATGGCATAGCAAGAGTGACTGGAGCTACGTACGCGACGACGGGAGCGGAGGAGACCAGAAACGCGATGGGGAGAATGACGTTCGTGAAGTACCAAAGGAACTCAGTGTAGTCGTACGTGATCCGCCTAATCTCCAGCAATGAGCAAGGTTAGATCAGAGTCTCTATATGAGGATAGAGGGCCACGCACGTGTAGAGGACGCGGTCCACGCAGCGCGCCATGATCAGCAGACACAGCGCGACGGCCAGCTTGGACTCCCACAGAAGCCGCTTGACGTCCATCGTGGCCGGATCCTGAATGGGTTTGACGATCATTGAAGGGCATTTTTAACACCTTCTTAAAGTACTATTTTAACAATAACTAATTTAAAATAAGAGTCAACATTACAGTGTTCCACCTGAACAAAGGACCCTACAACCGTAAAGGGCAACTGTTCTCACATCCAACTGAGAGCACAAGCTCTACATCCGAGATACCATGAACTTGCTTCAGTCGCTGTGCCTCCTCGAGAATAAGTGCTTCTGTCAACGGCCGTCTAGAAGCTGCCTGTTGCTCATTGCAGCCTGCATTTGCTGCGCCAGACTGCATTTGACTCTCAACAGTCGATTGCGTAGCGTTTGCAGTCCCTGAATTGTCTTCAGCCGTCGCCATTTCTGCGCCATTCGTCTCTGTCTCCACAGAAACACCCGCAACAGTCCCAGAATTGCTCTCTGTCGCTACGCCCAGATGCTCCTCGATGAACTTGACGAGATCCGCCTCAAAGTCTGGGAAACGTGGCCGGCGCCGTCGCTTCATGTTGGTGTTCCGAGGCGCGTCCTCACCTTCGGGCCCGCCACGCAGCAGCTTCCAGTCCATGGACAAGATCTTGGACAGCGTCGAGCGCCCGCAATGAAAGCCGAACTGCGCTGCCACCTCTCGGCGTAGAAGCTCCTGAGACGGGACCAACTCGCCTCGGGCCTTGCAGTCCGTCACCTTTTGCACGCAGAAACTCTTGACGATCGCCTTCTCCCGCAGCGACAGCGTCGTGCGCGTCAGCTTGCGCTTGCCTTTGGTTGTCTGCGGCGAAGGCTCCGTCTCGGGTGCATCGCTGGGGGCGGCGGACACGCCGCTGCTGGCTTGCGCTGTCGGTGGAGGACTGCTCTTGTCAGCCATTGCAGCGAATCGGATGGTTCTTGTAGAGGGAGATAGTAAATGCTAGTTAATTTAAAAATAAATGAAAATAATTAAAATCATGGCAAATCGAAGGAGATGTGATTGCATTATCTAACATGGACGAAAACAAGTGTCGTGCTGCTGTCGTGCAGTGTCCTTCGTCCGGACCCACTGCAGCAAAATGCCGACGCGACGCTTCAAACCACGCTATTGCGCCTTGGTAGTCGCCGTCTTCCATTTTCTAAACGTTTCGAGCGTATCCTTCACGAGTGGCATATTCAAAGCCTTTGCCTGGAGAACCTTCAGTTCCGTCTGGAGCTTCATCACGTTCGGGTTCGCTTTGACTTGGGCAGCTTTGGCCTTGATATCACCCGTAACTCGGATGTACGTCGGGTTCTTCTGCAGGTTGCTCGTTGCCGTCTTGAGCTGGTTGGTGAGCTTGAGCACTTGTGGGTTGCTCTTGAACTTCTGCGCGGCTGAATTGAGTTTGGGCATTAAGCCGCCAAAATTGAAGGCGGCTCTCTCTTCGTCGTTCGCAAGGTTCGATTTAAAGTTGTAAGAGTTCGACTTGGAATCGCCAAAGATCAGCAAATTGAGGTCCTTGACATCATCCGTCGTGGCCTCAGCAGTCCTGAGGGACCGCTTCACAGCAACAATGTCGGAGTCGAGCGGCGTAACCGCGGCAAACTTGGACTTCGCGCCTCCTGTGGCCGCCTCACCGCTGGCAAGGAGAATGCCTATAGCAGCAATCAGGACAAGCAGGAAACACGAACGACTCATGATCAGTCGGTCTTCGCGAAGGCGGGTATAGGAGCTGGTGCGTTGGAAAGAAAATCTCGAAATGAGCAAATGAAAATTGGCACAATGATGCCGTGCATTTCACGCCATGAAAACCACCATCAGATAGATGAGGAGAGAGAAGTGTTTACGTCGGATTCGTGACAACAGCAACGACTTTCCAATCTCTATGAAAAAGACACGATAAACAACGAATCTCCCAAGCTGTGCAGGCTAGGTTAAGATATTGTAAGCATGCAGTTCATGATAGGCAACTTGCCACAGCATGCAGCACAGACATGTTCGCGTTAGGAAATGCATAGGTAAACCGTTCTATTCGTGATGATCTGATATGCAGACTCAAGGGACAACTTGTTTTGTTTGGTTCGCGTGCTGAAATGGCGGCTACATGTAATGGTTCAGCCATGGTGTCACGCAATGGCTCTTTATCATTAAACGGACAGGTCTCGTCGTAGGGCACCAGGAAAATAAATTCTAGCCGCACCACGCAATCGTGTAAGCGCTGATACCAATTCTATCGTAAAAGCTAGAGAGAACACAACCATCACACGAATCCTGCAGATGGGTCACGGGAAAGCTTGGCGTCTTCAAACGACCAAATAGGAGGAATTTCCATAATACAGTACATATGTACTGTATTTTGTCGGAGAGAGAAAAAGAGACATGTACTGTATGTGCTGATAGTAAGTTCGTTTGTCGTCGTTAGCTGGAATACGGGTGTGCTGATAGTAAGTTCGTTTGTAGTCGTTAGCTGGAATACGAAATCAATTCTAATCTACTTGCGCTACCAAACGCGCACTACTTCTACTGGGAGCTCTTGGCCGATGGCGCCTTCCTCGTGTGGATTGATACATCCACACAAAATCGATTGTTTCACGCTCAAACTCTACTCTCAGCTGCCACGGCAAGTTTTGAGATGGCTCCCACGTTAGTTCGTGGTAGCCAACCCACTGGACCAAGTAGAACTCTCTTTCATTCACCCAACGCTTGGCGTAGATTCGCTCTACGTCGAATTCCCTTTGATCACGCTCGCGCCGTCCGGAGGAGCCAAACAGTCCGCCTCCTCGTCTAGCAGGCTCTTGACGGCTTTGGTTTGTAGGTATTTGGATATTTGGGTTGATTCTTAGCTGCCAGAACGATCCATCTAGTTGACGCCTGAAGTTGCGTGCGTGAATCTGACGTCGATTTCGCGGCGGCATGGCAAGTTGTGGAGTGCTTTGGTCTACAAGGAGTTCGGGTTTCTATTAGCGTAAAATTAGCTATCTTTACGCTTGCAATCGACCACTCCGTGTTTAAATCTGGCAAGTTCTCTTTGGTACTATTTTTGTCATGATATTTTAAGATGGTATTTGCCAAACTCAAAAATATCGCAAAAATATCGCAGTAGTCCTTTATAGCTAAACGTAGAGATCTATCTAGTATTTGGTTTTTGATGTAGAGAAGCGGACGCTTGGGGATATTGACTGTGAGCCATACAGGAAGAGAACTATCGGTGGAATTTCTTCGCACCACCGTGTGTCGGTCGCTAATAAGTTTAACAAAATGTCACGAAATCATTGAAATATTACGATAAAGATAAAAAAATCGATAGTATTTGCAAAATAAATTTAAAAAACGTATTTCAAGGCCTAATATTTGTTTAAAATATGTAAAAAATAAAGCTGTCTCACAGTGCATTTTTGCTTTCTTCCTTTTGTGCTTTGGCTTGGGGCCTGGTTTTAATCCTCGCTTGCCAATGCGTTCCTCTTCGGCTTCAAGTTGAGGAATTCCAATTGAGTGATCAGTATTCAGCGTAACATTTGTAGGCCACGGAAGAAATGCAAAAGTGTAAGTAGCTTGAAAATGCTCGATCGACATCCGCTGGGAGTCGTATAAATCTTCAATTCGTTTGCCGTCTTTAATGGCTGCGCAGATGGAGTGAATGCAGGGAAATTCTTGATCTTGCCAGTTTCCGCAGGTGCATTCTGCGTCAGGAAGATTTACTAATCGCCAAGTGTGTATGTGACCTTGAGCAGACTCTGGACCAAGATGCTGTACACTGTACGCCCCATCCATAAGCGGAGTTGACGCACACATTTTTGCTGCCGCAGTGCGATCAGAACGCTGTTTTAAGAGCTTGGGCACCAATGCCGATACGCCCCGAGCACCAGCCCAATTCGCCGCCATTTGTCTCTTTTCTGACGTCAATTCGCTAATTTTTCGAAAGTAGAGGCTGAATGCATCTAAAGGCTTTGCGCTTCTTAGTTCTGTACCCATCCAGTTGTTTGCTTGTTCAGACAAGTTGGATGTAATCTCGTTGTAGGTTGGAAGTTTGTAACTCTCGAGATATTGATACTTCACCCAGTGTTTTTGTCAATGCCGTCCAGATACTCAGCAATTTTTGGTTTGTCCTGTGCCAACTCGGAGCGAAATAATTTGTAGTCATTTTCGCAATCACTGCGGGCTAATTGACAAATTTTGAGCCTGTCGTCGTTCGAAAGTTTGGAAACTTTGCGATTGATGTTGTCCATTATATGTCGAATGCAGAACCGATGCCCAGCTCGCGGAAGTACTTCAGCAATAGCAGGAAGTAGTCTTTTTGGCGGTCGGACACTACTGTGAATTGTTCCATCCGAGTTGCCATTTTGACAACAGAAACAAACCATTTCCAATTTTCGTAGTCTTCCACTGAAACCAACCCCAGCGCAAAAGGGACAACGTGATTGTTGTAATCCTTTGCTGTTGCCACGAGAAAGACCCCTCGCTTGTTCATCTCTCCTTTTAGATGAGCTCCATCAAACCCAATAAGTTTTTGGACATTCTTGCAATGTGGATTCCAACATTAGGAACAAAAATCGCTCGACGAAACGTGTGACTGTCTTCAAATTTTTCTACTCGCCACACTGATCCTGGATTTTTGTCCGCCATTAATTCAAAATAACCCTGCAGCTTTCGATACGACTCCACCAAATCCCCATGAAGCTTGTCATCAATATCTTGTTTCATCCGGGAAATTTGACTTCCGCTGACCTCGGCTCCGTTTGCCAACAAAAATGTCTTGATCGCCTCTCCAGTTAAGGTTGTAGTTGACCCGCCGTGCAACGGAAGCATCTCCGTCGCAACAAGCTGTGTTAGGCTTTCCATTCGCTCAGTGGTATTCCGTTTAGAGCGTGTTGGGCGAGCCACACTGCCTTCAACGCAGGGCGTCTTTGTCGATCCAACATTTTTGATGTGATTGTGCGCAAAGTTTGCCTTGGTCAACTTCCATTTCCCGTCTTTGCCAAAAACATTTATGTAGAACGGGCATTCCAACTTTTCACTTGGGGTATCCCGATCAAAATACTGAGTGCCATTCAGCTTCTTGCACCCGAATTTCGCATTGCCCGAATTGTTGGATTTCACACTCGTCTGTTTCACAAAAATTTGAAAGCCGCACTTCTTAGCAAAGTCTTTGCATACATTTCGTGCCGATTTCTGAGAGGCAAATTCGTTGTCTCCAATATTGTTTTGCCTGTCGTACGCTATTCCGAAATCTGCACTTGAGAAGTCATCACAGACATTGATGCCTTCGCGAAGCAAGCCGAACTCACGAGCTAGATGTAGATCTGAAGCATCCACTACAAAGCGAGCGCCGCCAAAACTCGACGACGAAGCTTCCGCCATATTGGGAGTGAGGAATCGAAGGATGTGGAGGCAATCAAATAGCTGCTCGAAAAGTGTACTTATCTCTATTTTTAGTATTTGCAGCTTGCGTCTGTATGGCACCAAACTCTAAACTGAATAGAAACGCAGTTGGTTGATGGTCAAAATAGAGTTAAGTACGTCCTATGTTTCAAAACGAACCTAATCATGATGTACTGGATTCAGGTTCATTTCGAGTAATTTTTATATCCTGTGGGAAAATACAGTACATATGTACTGTATTATGGAAATTCCTCGACCAAATAGGTTTCCGGGAACCTCGTTTGCGATGGGCGAGATGGCATGCCATCGCAAGTTGTCAATTCGCCCTTGGCAAATTTGCCAGCATATCCACTGCCTTATAATTTCATCTGTCCGCTGGCCTCGGTGCCTAGTGCCAACCCTGTGCAGATAGTTGTTGTAGGGTGAACAGTGGTAAGTTTGTGTTACATCATTATAGTTATCACGGTATAGTTACTGTCTCCATACCGGAAAAACTCCGACCTCCGACCTCTCCGACTTATTATAGAAATTTGTATGTCATTCAAAAATCAAGTAATACTAAAATTGATTCGGACAAAGTATAGCATACAAACTAGCTATTGATTCGTAAAAATAATGTAAAAAGGTAAAAACTCTCCAGAAATGACTGGCTTTCAGTTAGTCAGAACTGCTGGCCCACGCTCAACACGCGTCAGTGCCCGAGTGACCACCTACTGGAGGGTGTATTGAGGGGGCCGTGCCGAACCCGGTGCGGCTAACAGGGTTGCCGCCCGTACGAAGAAGTGTATGGGTTAATTCTCCCTCGGGCCTCCAATGAGTAAACCCCTGTTTTTGAGTTGTGCTAACCCCCACCTTAGTAGCTCAGTGGAAGAGCCCCCGAAAGGGATGGTCGTGGGTTCAATTCCCATCTAAGGTCTACCATGTGCTTGCTTTGCTGTGTGTATGTGCCAATGTGTGTATTTGTGTGAATGAAAATGTGTGTGAACTTACGTGGATTAGGCTATGCAAGTCATGGTGATCTACTAACCTGCTCCAAGATATTCTGTGTGTAACCAGGAGCAGGGTCTTGGATAGCAGGTGTCCGGAGTAGCTGTTCATGGCGCTCAATTCTTGGGTTGAGTGCACCCGCACGATGAAGACTGCGCAGGTGCTTTAGGACAGCGCCTGACCCCCGTGAGCTGATACCGTTCTCTTCCAGGAACATCAAGACGGACCTCTCTGCACGGACTCCGAGTGACAGGACTTTGTCGCGATAGTTGACCGACGTGGCGTCAAGCAAGAAGCCATCGTCCAAGAAAAGCTTCATGAATGCTACGAGCATTTTGGCGTTCGACTTCTCTTGCTTGGATACTGGCGCTTGCCACATGGGCGGCTCCTGCGCGTACCACGCAAACCACGTAGCGTGAAGGTGAGTCACAGACGTTTTACGTCTCTTAGTCGGTTTGGAATCTTCGATGTCTTCATGCTGACGCTTTGCCTTTTTGTCTTGTGTTGCTGTCTTGTTTAGTTTAGCTTCTAGTGCATCCATGCGCTCATCTTGGCGCTTGACATGTTGGATAAATGCGTCAATCACACTTCGTTGATGCTGGATGATCTTGTCGTCTTCGCTGCTTCTTGGTTGCTGGATGTTGTCTTGTTTAGTGCCGGTTGTCTTTTGGCAGGTTTCAGGAGCTAAGGCAAGATGTGATGACCAAGCGAGAAGCTCAGCCATGGATGAGCCTGCTTGTAGGACGCAAGTCTCCATACGCTGGACCGCAAGACTATCTGGGTTGATCTCCTTCAACAGGGGAAGTGTCGAATCAGGTACGCAGTTAAGACATCCAGGACGCGTTTGCTGACATTGTAGCTGGAACGCTCGAGGTTGTAGCATGTCGTAAATAGCAGGCGCTGGACACTGGCAACGATTTCCTGTGTCCGAGCATCGAAAGAAGTCAAGTCAAGTAGCTGTACGTTGTCTGTCGTGCCGTGTCCGCTGAGTGCCTTGCTAACCTTGTGATCTTCCCGACTCGTGTTGAAGATGTAATTAAACCCCTTGTTAGTCGTGCTCATGTTCCAGGAACCACGATCGAAGATCCAGCGAGCTGTGAGATCTGCGCAGCCGTTGACGTGCTGGGCACCGCCGCGGCGAAACGAGTGAGATGACAGCGAGCCTTGGACACCAGAAGCAGGCACAACCCGGTCGAGTATGCGGTTGACATGCGAGTAGATGGTTGGAGTGCTGTCTTTTCCAGTGACAGCCGGAGCATCGAGCGTCGTGAATTCCTCTGGATGCTCAAGCAGCTCGAGCAGCGGAGTCGATGGAGAGAGGTCAACGGACGCTTGCGCCGAGAGTTCTGGTAGGTTGTCGAGCAGGTCAGCACACGGAGCAGTCTGGGTTACTAACGCAAGAGCCATGGCTACCAGCGGGCAAGTGGAGACATCGGTATCTGGGAACAGCGAGAGACCTTGTTCCTCGGACGTCTTCATGCGAATCAGCCGAACGAAAAGCACATCAGCAGCATCGACGGAGAGATTGGGCTTGCGAATGAGTGACAAGTCCGAGGCACGACCAAAGAGGTACCACAGGAGACACAGCAGCGCAGCGTCCTGGTAATCACTTGAAGTACAAGCACTCTTATACAAAAACACCATCATCTTTCTTAAATCACCCTTTGTACATGGTAGAGCTTTATTCACTACCTTTCCATCCCGCTTTATGCAGTAGTTCTCGAGCGTTTTCCCCATGCTGAGCAGCTTCGCTTGCACGATATGTTGCTGCGCGGGGAAAAGCCCAAAGAGCCACATTTTGCACTGTCGGTAGTACTGGATTGCAGTGTTCTTAGCAAGGGGTTTGCCCTTCCTTCCCTCATTAAACGCGAGGTACATACCAAACTTGTCCAACACAGATATAAAACACTTCCCCGTGGCATCACGCTCAATACAACTCTTCACATACTCAAACTCCACACCCTCATGCTTAACAAATGCATTGAACACATTCACAGCAGTAGCTTGAGCTCTACGTGTGTTTCCTGGCTTTAGTTCTGCCAACCCCATTGTTCTGTCGGAACCGTTGAAAATATGGAAGTGATATGCGTTTGACTTAACTTTTGTAACAGGATATACATATTTTTGGCCCAGTTCCGACCGGATACGTCGGAATGGCTGGCCTACACTACCTTTCTTAAAAAGCGCTCCGATTGGCTATAAAAATATCATTTACATGTATCTGATTGGCTAAAACTAAATCACCGCTTGTTATTGGTCAATTAGCACCTCGCTGCCAACATACAAAAATCAAGTGTAGTCGGAGAAGTTACGATATTCATCCATACCAACGCGCCCATCGCATTTTTTGCCAGCGCATCCGCTGCCTCTGAAAAACTCGATTCCAGCTGGTTAATTGTGTCCTACCGACGATTGTACTATGGGGTGACTCATCACCGCAATAATTAAGACGGTGGCTGTCCAGGGATTCCGGCATATATGTAGACCTGGAATTCAATCGGACTGAATGCATACGCGTGGCATTCGTACCTGACGAACAAGGGCACAGCAAAGATGAAAATCACGGCGAGAGCCGCCATTTGATCAAGTCAATAAAGAAATGGAGAACGGCCAACTTCGAGATGGATTTCGCGCTTTGTGCATGTTCGTTCGTCGTCGCCTTCGTTGTCGTCGCCCTCCGGGGATGGGGGGTTACCGGCTTCTCGACCTCCTTGTGCTTCTCCTCGTAGTCTTCCTTGTCGGCCCCCTGGTTGTCCTCGAACCAGTCTATGGCGTCCTGCACAGCCGTCGTGATCGTGTGCTCGTCGTCCTCGAGCTTTCCTCGGCGTTGTTCTTCAAGCTGTACAGGCAACCCTCGATTGTTGCGGCCATCGATACGGCCCTTGACCTTCTTATCTTGCACTAGGTAACCTCCATCTCAAGACAAGCCTGAGCCTGAGCGGACAGAGCACGCTTGACACGCTAGGACTACGACGCGGCTTCTGCAGAGCACGTTGAAGCAATACACCCCGAAGTACTATGTTTATATGACGGAGCTGTTTGCAGATGGACAGATTCCCTGGATCTTGCATTCGTGGCACTTGGGTCCACGCGGCAAACAAATGGTTTGGCCAAATCCTACAAGCAGCGGGTTGATAGGCCCCCAATGCTCTTTGGAAGCCAATCCTCCAGTTCCTACATTTCAAGTAGCGTTAGGTAAATCTGCACACGAGTTGCAACAGAGTTTGAAATTAGTACCGCTCTAGTCTTCTCAGGGTCCTGGGACTTGGGGTTGCTCTTGTTCCATGTCTTCACCCACTTCAGCCGGTTCGCGATGCGATGCACGTGAGTGTCCACACAAATCCCTACAATGCTACACGAGCAGAGAATAATGATTAAAATTAATCCGCCCACCACAAAGAAAACCTAGAAAATATCGAGTTGACGTACTTATCCCAAGCGCAATTCATGAATAGTGTCGCCATTTTCGGTCCAACACCAGGCAGCGCAATTAGGCCCTCATACGTGTTTGGAATCTCGACGATATCCGCACCCTCAGCTTGCTTAGTTAAGATCGCAGCCGTCTGTTTGATGTACTTGGCTTTGTGGTTAAAGAAACCCACCGGTCGAATCAGCAACGCCAGTTCCTTCTGATCGATGGCGAGCATAGACTCTACAGTCAGCCCTGCCAAATGTATGCGCACAGGACCCACCAGCTATGTCAGTGCTAAAAATTCACATAACAACTGCAGCTGACATTACCGTGCTTGATGAGCCGACCCATGGCTGCAGCATTCACTGGGTCTTTGGTCTGAGAACTCATCATTGCTGCGATCAGCACGTGGAAGCGCCGGACATGCGCCGGAAACTTCTCGTCATAGAAAACCTACCAACAAACACCACACAAATTAGCTTAGAAATGACAGCAATGCGCTATTCCTTCTGCACTCGCACCTCACACCCGTACTTGTCCACTTCTGCGTCTTTAGCTGCTCGCATCTCCTCGATGCCACGCAGAAGCTCCTTCCAATTGCTTGGCTCCTCACGAGGGACGCGAGTCTTCGTCTTCTTCGCTTTCTTCTTGCCCTTTGGAGCGCTCTCTTGCACTGCTTCCACCTTCTCGCGCTTCACTCCCACAACTTCTTGGGCCTGTACACCACCGCGAGACTCACTAGCGAGAGATTGCTCTACCTCGACTTTTACACGCACAGACTTTCCGACGTCTTCTTTGATACGACCGCTGCTGCGAAGACGCATGCTGGTTAACCTGGCGACGGCGAGTCTTGAGGTGGCAACAGATCGCCTTGCGAGCATCAAAATGCACCACCGAATGAAACGCATTTTTAAAAGAAAACGATATTTTAAATATCGCTTTCTTAAACTTGAATTAAAGCATATTTTAGGAGTTGGCGCTGTACCTGTAGGTCGCAATGCTGGCATGGCAAGTCCAGGACGACAAATCTGAAGCTGATCACGATAAGGACATTATATAATGTTGAACGTTGGGTCCGTTTGGCGTTGGAGAACGGCAATGTGATGGCGAAAATTTTTGTCAGGAAACTGATGAACGGCGACGGCTATCAGAGTTTAAGGATTTAATAGACCTTTACGTCAGTTTATCACTATTTCGGACGTTTGTACCTACAACGGTGATGGACAAGCATGGACAGTGTTAACCTTAGCGAATGCCATATGTTTACGTTGTCAGTTGAAGATGAAGTCGCCGCTTGAAGATTGTCAAAGACCGCGTTTCTCAGACTTCTTTCATGCTTCAGCTATCTATTAGAGCGTCCACAGAATAGCGCGCAGACGTTCATTTCCGACACTTCTCTGTAGCAGAGCTGCCATCATGGTACCCTCCCAAAGCTGAGCACGTCGCCGATCTTCCGCGCCAACTACGCATGCTATTTCACCCCAAGCCGCCACCGGGGCGTTGCAACTCTTCGTCAGATTGATAATGCGCGCCAGGAAGCTCGTTCCCGCGCTCATATTCTGCCATTTTATGTCTCCAACGACAAGGGTGATTCTCAGTCTTCAGTATACCTCTCGCATTTTAACTCTGACCCTGCGAATATCCTCGCCATGACAAACTTCGCTCCGGCGGAATTTGAACTTCTCTGGATCAATGTTTGTGCGCACATAATCACAAACTGGAACACAGGGCGTGGGAAGAAGCAAGTGTACCACGGAAAAGACGCCTGTCTCAAACTTGATGCGCAAGAAGCTGAATCTGGGCGCTCAAGCTGCAGATCAGTTGTGTGTGATGCTCAAGGAGCGCTGTCTGTCTGCACTCGAGGTCGAGTCAATTTTTCTGTGTGATCGTTGTGGTGATGGAAGATTTTGTCTTCGTGACTTGCTCAAAGGTGCCGTGAATTGTTAAACCCCATGTAGCCATTTCTGCCTCATTAATTTGGAGCTAACCTAGTGCCTGCTCAATTCGTCTGATGTAAGGAGATTGGGGTGATAGCTGAAGCATGTCGTAGTAGTGCGTTATAGCTACTGCTGTGAGCACCTCCACCACATTCTCTCTTAAATCGAGAGCGTTTAAAAACCTCTGAGTTGAAAAAAACGGAATACCTTGTACGAGTTGGGCAGCGCTGTACGACAAATCAAATGGGCACGTGTTATTTACTGCAACCTGTTGGAGATCTCAAAGGCGCCAGACGAGGATGCTACCTCCTTTTTGTTGTTTGCGCCACAAATCCTGCATATGAGAGGTTGGCAACCCCAACGCCACGTGTCCCGTACTGTGCTTTAAGTACCATCATCGCTGCAATAACGCATGTGGTGTTTAGCCACATGCGTCCTCTCCAATGTAGAAGCGCTCGACCTTTGTAAATGTCGCCCTCGAGTACTGTATTTCCTAGCGTCATGTTCTTCACGTAGCTCTTGTGCTCGCCCTGTCCATCATATAAGCAGAGAGTCAGTAACTTCAACATGATTTCCGGTTTAGTAATGACAACATTTTCCGGTTAACAAAATTGTATCAACCTTTGTGATCCACACTGTGTCATCGAACGGTGCTACGACGTGCCCTGCTGTCCATGCGACGCGATCTATCCATTCCAGGACAGCATCAATCTCGCGATAGTTTCTTGAGGCATCCATCACACTTAGCATTGCCTGCAGCCGGTCCAAAGTAGCTTATCCATAGTCAGACCATTGTACCAGGCGCTCGTGGGGAGATCTGGTCGTCTCAAATGCAGTGATTGCTTCAACTAATGTTGTTCGTGGTAACAACTTAGTCACGATAGGCTGCTGCTCGCCTACATTGAACTACGCACATGCAATTCCGTCGTCGGGTCTGCATCATCCAGCAATGCTGCGGCGTCATCCAACCCAACTTGGCGGTGCTTTTTGCCGGCCTCGACTTGTTTCGCTAACCGGCGGCATTCTTGAGTTTCTTGGCGCGATCAATTTTTGTTTCGCTTTGCGCGAAAGGCCCACCACTTTCGGTGGCGAACTGAGGACAAAGGCCGTTTCTGGGGTTGACCCAGGAGGACTAACTGTCGGAACGCCCTTAGGATCTTGGTCAGCTGGTATGGGTGCCTTTTCCTCTTCGTGTTCTGGTGCTTTCTCCTCCAGGGCATCGAGGTCGGCCTTGGCGTCGCCTGCAGAGACGGACGGAATTACATCAGCTGCGATCTGAGCTGTAGATCCAATCGTCACTATAGCTAGCTGCTGACCAGTAGCAGTTTTGTAACGAGGTGCGTGAGCACTCTGCTTGCCGGCTTCCGGATGCTTCTGTATGAAACTCTCCATCTTTTCTTCTTGTAGGTTATGATAGAACTCATGAAGCCACTCGTACGCAATGCTGAATGTAGGTGTTGATTGCTCGCCCATGATGTCTTCAATTTTTGACATCAACGCTCTTGATTTTAGAGTGCATGGCAGCGTGAGTCATTGGCGTAGACGCTTCAGCAGAACGAGTCACGCTTTTAAGCTCCAAGCCACCAGCTTGAACGTCGCCGAGCCTGATGTTGTTTTCTGGACTTCGGAGAAGCCATCTACTGAAAAAAGCGAAAGTGGTGGGATGAGTGTCTCACACTGGTTCAGGCGGCGGAAGTACATCACGTGACGACACGGGAGGAAAAGTGTCTGCATGAACGTACACGAAAACGAGTAGCACTACAAACACATTCGTTAGTTTAAAGCTCACAGCATTTAATACCGAAACTTGCGAGCAAAAGTAAACCGGAAAATTAAATAAGCCACTTACGTTCAGGTCAATCACGTGACGTTCTTGATTCGCCATGCTCGTCAATTTTGCGACACCTGTCTGCGTAGTGTCGATCTCGTAATAAGCATCACCGCTTGCCTCAAAGTCGAACTCTCCTTCCACGTAAACGAAAGCATGCTCACTTATCTGCACTGCAAGCACCGACAACTCACGGTCCTCTCCCACACTTACCGGCCAGCCCTCGACGCGTGAAAGCTCCCGAATGTACTCTTCCTCGGCCCAAACTTGAAGTGATGAGCGTAGAGATCACGTCATCAATAGATAATGTTTTTTGATGATTTTCTTGATCGCTCCCCACTTGGCCTCAACACGGTTATTTGTGTTGTTTCGTAGGTGAGGGACATCCCCACGCAAGTATGTAGTCCATTGTGCCTTCGTCGCATCCCAGTTTCGAAGGAAAAATTGATAGAGCTCGTGGTTTTCATTGCCGCCCAGATGCTCTAGCAACGCCTGCTTCTGAACGCTGTACTCGTCTTCACTCTTAGCCAACATAAGGGCGCTCATTGCACCCTTAAGGATTTCTTTTTCAGCTGTTGTTCCGGTTGCACGTTGCGCCGCTTGCAAGTGTAGCCATTCTTGCACATAAAAATGGCACAAAAGCTGTCTTGCTTGCGGAAACGCCTCCTGCAGCACATGTTTTTCGTGGAAGGCCTTGTCGGACACGATTACTTTTATCTTGGTCCATTCAGGGTTGTCCCTCTTGAAGGAATTGACAGCACAGCGCAGATTTGTTTGATTTCATTAACCACGAGAGAGTGCTGGACATACTGACCCTAAACAGCAATAAAGCAAAAGTGTTATTAAAACAATAAATGACTAGCTTTACAATCAGCATCCTTGACCAGCCTGTACCTTTCCGAACATGTCGTGCACGACAAAACTGAAGAGTTTGTAGCGATTCTTGTTGGTTCCGTGCGTAGTATCCACCATGAGCACTTCGGGAAAAGCTCGAAACAGACGCTCCATTCAAGCCAACTGAAATGTAACAGCTTGGGCTATCTTTGATTCTCCGTCGATGTGAACCTCTGCACTATTGCCTTCATCCTCATGACAAAACTCAAGTAGCACCATATCCGCTCGTTCAGCATCCGTAGCACCTCCTGTCGCTCCACGCTTCAGTGCTTGAATCATATTGTGTACGTCACACAGTGTCGCCTTCTTAACTACACATTACAGAACCGAAAGCACAGATGAATACAGCGTAAACAACGAACAATTACACCGGAAAACACACGCACAACGAAATGTCAGTAAACATTCCGAACAACACCAAAGGAATTGGCTAAGTACCTGTGCGCTTCCGCAGATACTCGAGAATGCCACGTGCGTTGGACCCCGACCGGTGCAAGTGCCCACGTCGCCGAGAAGCGCTGGGTCCGTGATACGCCGATTTTCAGCGTAGAATTGCCACAAAGCGGCAGTGCACGGGTGGTTATGAAAACCACTGGCTCGCACGAAAACATACCACTCTCCATTCCACGTCAGCTTCACGTCCACCTTGGCTTTACAATCCACAAAGCGCATCAATCGATGCTGACGAGACCCCTTGCCTCGTGGTCGATACTTGTATCCATGCGTGCACACCAATGTCTTTGAATAATGCTCCCATTTTGACGGCATCATCTCAGTTTCGGCTATCGTATTCCTTGCAATTTGTTTATTGCGGCGGGATACTGACGAAGTCGACCGAATCGAAGCGCTGATAGGTGTCGTCGCAGAAACGGAAGGGAAACGCCTGCCATGAGTGCCAGCGACGCGGGAATCCGTTCAAAAACGCGCCATCATCTCCCTCCATTATCTCCGATCCCATGAGGCGCCGCTGCCGCTCAATACATTCTTCCAGTGTCATAAGCTGCACCGTTTCCGGTTCCAAATCCTGTAGATCAGAGTCAAAATTGCTGCTTGCATCTTCCATCACCACGTCACCTAAATATCTGTCTGCTTCACGATCCACGTCACTTTCTGCTTTAGACGATTGGTCTCTGGGCTCGTACTCCGACGTGCTAGCACTACGGCACCAATCGCCATCCATGGTCGCACCATCGCCATGACGTGGCGTACGTGCAGGTTTTGTCGTGTCCGCAGAGTCTCCACCTTCAGCGTTGGAGCCTGACGCCAGGGAAGCTGCCACTGCTTCGACTTCGCGCCGAACTTCTTCTCGTTGTTTCTCGAGCGCTTTCCGCGACACCGCCGACAGTTTTTCTCCCCTTAACTTCACTCGGGCGGCGAATCTCTCGCGGGCAGCCCAACCCAGGTTCTTGGAGCGTCGCTATTGTGTGTCGTCCGTTGTTTGCCGCGACCGACTTGGTAGTTGATTTGTCACCACCTGCGTCCGATTGCTGTGTTGTAAAGCAAAGCAAGAGTAAGATAGCGCCTTCCTTAACATAACACAATCCAAAGCAGCACCTATCATATCTTCTCCTGTTTATTATTGCTTGTGGGCGTTCTTGCAGCGACCTTCACTCTGTGACCAACACTCCGATGTTCGCCCCAACTGTCGATTTGTCGAATGGCCAGCATTTTCAGCCACAGGTTTCTTTTTGAAATCCAGAAAAACGTCCGGAAATATTCGCTGGGAATAAAATACAATGCGAATTTATGATAACCGTTTGGTTGTTGAACTACAAAGCTTTCAACCGGAACTATCGATTTTACTCCAATTTTCGGGTGTAGCAGCATGCATCGTAAAGAAAGACGGGTAATGTCAGAGATTGTATAATTGACCCCTTCCTCTACTCGAATTTAACCTTGTTTGTAAAACAGAATATGGGGAGGGGGTTACGTGCTTTGTTCTTTGCTTTGGTACGTCAACGTAGCAATGGTTCACATGTTTTTATTTCTGGCTACAGCAAGCGTGCTTCGTTTGGCCTTCTAGCGGCATATAGTGGAACCGTCAACTTTAAATGCTAGCTATAAGCCTGCTCCCCCAAGGGAATAGATACGCATTCGTCACTGCAGTACCGTTGAAGGTTTTGCCCCACTGACGGTTTCCCGGAGACAGCCTCGGTGCACAAGCGTGTGTATAGCTGGTATGCGTCGGACGCCCATCGCCCGCGGAGTTGTATCGCGACTGTATCCACGCCTGCGAGATATATATTTGTCGCTCCTCCCACTCTCAATGAGTATGTGCCAAAGCTGTTGAGATCTCCCCAGGGTGGCTGCGAGTTGGATTATGTTCGCCACGCGGGCAGCTGACACACACAAAAAGGCGACCGCTTCCTTCCACGAAGGCCTCCCGGGAATGTTGGAAGGAAGTTGGCCTCTGGCCTGAAGAAGTAGGAGAGCTTCGAGGGGATGCCCTGAACGCGTCAGCACTCGTGTCACAACGTTGCCGGCTTAGTTGGGTTTGGAACCTCTCAGACGAATGCAGATTACGAGGGCTTTGTCACGTAGTGGGGTGGAAGCGGTGGCGGCAAAGACGGTGAAAGCAACGGTCGGGTTGAACTGCTGGACTGGAATGTGGCCCGGCAAGTTGAGGGTAAATTGAGAAGTGATATTGAATGAGGCGCTTAAACTCTTGGTTGCTACTCGGCGACCAACCATTCGAGCGTCAAGGATACGCGCCAGTATCCAGGTCCCATCCTGAGTCCTATCAAATCTCTATATCCATCTGTAGCTAGATCTACCAATGGAACTATCCTATTTCTAAACGTAGCTTGTACTTGAACCGCCGTAAATTTGTCCATGATCATCTTTTCAGATTGGAACTGGATTGTTTCCAATCTAAAAGATTTTCAACCAATAGAAGACCACCGTGTCTCAATATGGATGCGATGTTCTATAGCATAAGCAATAGAATAGCCAATAGGATGCATGTATGTAAAATTTTGAAATATACATATGCAACCTGACGTAGTTGCCTTTCCCGACAATGCCAGTTTGTGACGGCAACTACGTCACATGACCTCCCTTCAAGAAGATGCCTGTTCTGAGAAAGGGTTCACTTTCTTCTTGGATTTCCAGTATAGGTCGATGAGTCCTGGAATCTGCTTCAGATTTTCCAGAGGCTCCCAGGTGGCTTCTGCCGTGGATTCACCAAGCCACCATATTTTGTACTGCGGTTTTCCCTTGTACTTGCGATGCCTAATCACTGCTTTGACGAGTTGTCCCTCGGAGCCGTCGGCTAACACCACCTTATTCATCTTCTGTTTGCGCTTGGTGTCATTCTGGTATGGTTTCAGTAGTGATGTGTGAAACACCGGGTGTAGCTTCAATCCTTTCGATAATCCCAATTCATAGGAATCTTTTGAAATCTTCTTTAACACTGGAAAAGGTCCAATGTATCTTGGAGCAAGTTTCTTCGACTGTGCGTATCCTTTATGACGGATGTCCAAATTCTTTCCGTCCAATAGCACCATGTCGCCAATTTCGAAGTTCTGAATAAGTCTGTTCTTGTCGTAATAGTACTTCATACGCTCCTGTGCTTCACTCATACGGTCTTGCGCGACCTTGAGAAGAGTTTCTTGTCGAAGCAAAAACTCTTGCGCTATTCTCTCCAGCTTCTTAAACTCTGGATCCGATGCCACGTCCTCTGGCGTGTAGGGTATATATCCTAGATCCGCTTCGAACGGTGACATCCCAATCGTGGAGTGTACACGTCGGTTGTAGGCAATTTCTGCTAAATGGAGATATTCATCCCAGTCATCCTGAGATGGTTTAACGACACCTCTGAGATAGTCTCCAATGAAACGGTTCGTTCTTTCCGTTTGTCCATCTGTTTGAGGTCGGAATGCAGACGATAACTTGTGGTGCGTCCCCATAGCTGTCATAGTTGCTTGCCAAAACTTAGATGTAAACTTAGTGTCTCTGTCGGACACAATGGTCTTTGGCATGCCATGATCCTTGACATAATTCTTCATGAATATGTTTGCAGTCTCTACTGTATCGTCTGTTGTCCTTGTCGCAATGAACTTGGCTCGCTTGGTCAAGCGATCAACAATGACCATGACTGCGTTGAAACCATCTTTAGTCTCTGGAAGAGATACAATGAAGTCCATTGAAATGTCGACCCATCTGCCTCTTGGAATATCCAAAGATTGCAGTAATCCTGGTGGCTTCGTTTGCCTTGCTTTGTTACGCTGACACATCTCACATGTGTTCACATAGCGCTGGATGTACTTCATCATCTTAGGCCAGTAGTATTTCTCGCGAACCGCCAAATAGGTCTTGTAAAACTTAGGGTGACCAGCTGAAACTGAGTCGTGGTTCTCACAGATAACGCGATTCTTTAGATCTTCGTCATCTGGAATGTACAAACGAGGAACCTCATCTTCTCCCGTCTGGTAGTACAAAACACCATCATCTATCGAGTAGCGTGGTATCTCTTTACCTTCCTTCAGACTCTTGACGATCCCTTGCAGCTCTTTCTTCCATGAGTACATCTGTTTGGCTGACTGAGCGACAGTCACCTTTGATGTCATTATCGTTACCACAATTTCCCGGTTTTGAGCAGATTCGAGGAGTTCTTTGAGACTCACTTGAGCGGCTTTATGTTCGAATTCAGGATTTCTCGACATTGCATCTGCGACCGTATTTGATAGCCCTGGGATCCACTTGAACATAGGCTGGAATTCAGCAAGCTCATTGAACCATCGTGCGATACGTCGGTTTGCCGTTTTCTGCGTGAGAATCATCTCGATGCTTTTGTGGTCAGTTTCCACCATAAATGGCTTATCCAGTAGATACACACGCCATGTCTTCAGCGCGTGCATGATCGCAAGTAATTCCTGTTCTCGAACGGGGTAGTTCAGCTCTGCAGGCTTCATCTTTCGGCCAGTGAAAGCTATTGGATGTTCCAACTCTCCCTCCTTTTGAAACAAGACTCCCCCAATTGCGAAGTTTGAAGCGTCCATCCGAATACCAAATGGTTTCGAGAAGTCCGGAAGGTTGAGAACCGGAGGAGATGACAAGCGCTTTTTGAGCTCGTCAAAACAACGAAGTTGATCCTTATCGAGTTCGATATGTTCTCGAGGACGTTTGCCCTTGATACTCTCATGCAGTGGTCCAGCAAACTGAGCAAAGTCCTTGCAGAATCTAGACACATAGACCGTTGTCCCTAGAAAGCTTTCCATTTGCTTCTTTGTCTTGGGAACTGGCCATTCGGCGATTATTTTCACTTTGTCGGGGTCCATTCGCACACCATTGCGCCCGACGAAGTCGCCTAAACATGGGATCTCATCCACGCAGAATTGACACTTGGACAATTTGATGTAGAGTTTCTGCTCTTCACACCGTTTGAGCACTCTATCCAACGCGGCAATGTGGTCGTTCACATCTTCGCTTTTAGTGTATACGTAGATGTCGTCGAAATATATTCTCATCACGTCGCGTAAGTCCCGAAAAACCTTCTGTAACAAACGATTGAACGTCCCCGGACTACCACTGAGTCCCATGGGCGTGACGAGATATTCATACAGACCACCGGGGGTCGAAAAAGCTGTAAATGGAATGTCAGATTCACGAAGCTTAACTTGGTAATATCCCCACAGTAGGTCCATGCAAGAGAACCAGTAGCTACCTGCCATAGCGTCGAAGGTATCCTCCTTGCGTGGCATTGGAATAGCAGGTAACACTGTAGCCGAATTCAGCTGGCGATAGTCGTGTACAATACGCCATCCGACTGGTTTCTTCACACAGAACGTCGGCGCGCAGAATGCCGATGTACTCGGTCGAATGATGCCGGCTTGAACCATCTCTTTGGTCCATTCTTGAATCGTCCTGCGTTGCTCCGGACTTTGGCGCCATTGTTTGACCGAAATTGGCATAGTACCTGGCTTGAGCTGAACTTCATGCTCAATTCCCTCCCTTACGGGTGGTGTCTCATTCGGAAGTTCCGTACGGAAAACTGTATCCGCGTATTTGCATAGTATTTCATACGCTGGATTATCCTTGAGAGCTTCCCAGCCTTGACTCTTGAAGCGTTCAGCCTTCTCCGAGTCATGTGGATTGATGACAAAGATTGCTTCAATGTCCTTGTCACGGCGCAACATTTGATTGAACTGGCGGGACGAAATGATGCTCGTTCGTCCATGTTGGCCCCTGTGACCATTCTGCCGATAGTAATTGAAGAGTTCGCGGCTGTGCGCGACTCGCGCACGGCGCTGGCCTCCCACTCTTCGGGCCGGGCGGTCCCTCGGCAGTTGTAATTTCATAGCTGGCGTGTTTTTCGCATTGATGCGAGGCAATATGCGTCCTGTACTCCAGTCGATTTCTGGGTTCTGCTCGCGCAGCCACATCATGCCTAAGACGACGTCTTTATTCTCAGGAACTGGCATGACTTGGAATATCCCTCTAGTTAGTGGGAATCCCGGTAATTGTAGATTCATCTCTACAGTTCGGCGAGGACGGTGTATCACTTGATCGTATCCAAGATCTACTTGCATCATGTCGCCTTCGGTGATATGCAGCTCCAGTTTCTTCACCAACTCTTCAGATACGCCGTTGAGACTACTGCCGTTGTCAATGAAGGTCGTGACGGGTCTCTCTTGACCTTCGTCCTTGAAGGCTTGAGCCTCTGCCTCCAAGATTGCATATATTGCACCACTCATGTACCGATTAGCTTCTTTGTGTTTTGGCTGCGTGCATTGTGGAGAGATGTGGCCGACGATGCCACAGTTCTTACATGTAGCTGTCTTAGTCCAGTCGTCATTCCTGCCCTTCTGCTTCTCAAAGCGCTTCGGTTTGTGCTGTTTCGAGGTCGACGGTTGATGACTGGAATCCGTCCTCTCTTGTGACGGCTTAGACGGAGCTCGAGGAGGTTTCCCCGAGTAATGAGCAAACTCGAAGTTAGACGCAATTTCGATGGCTTCTTGCAGTGTTGACGGACTTTCCTCCTTGATTTTCCTCGCCGTTTCTTCACGTAAACCATTCTGAAAGAAGAAACGTTTCTCCAACTCGCTGATCGCTAATTCTGTCTGCGATAGCAAGTCTTGAAACTTGGAGACATACTCGTGGATAGTTTCCTTCTGTTTTAAACGAAACATCCTCTCTCAAAGATCATACTCGAAGTCCTTTGGTCGAAAACGCGTGCGAAGTTGTCGCTTGAACAATGTCCAAGTTGGTGGCACATTAGCGTGCTCACATTCCGCTATAAACGCGCGATACCAATTCAACACTGACTTGCCCAAGTTGCTGGATATCATCGTCACAAAGTCGGGCGATTCTGCTTCCATCAACTGGCGTCTGCTTGCGTAGTACTGCTCAGTAGCGAAGATCCATAGCTCGATATCTTCGCCATATTTGCCTTCATACATAGGCGGATCCTTCTTCTTTTGCTCACCTCGCGACGCAACCAGATATTCGAATCGTGCGTTGGCTTGCTGCATTTGTGCTTGCATCTGCGCTTGCATCTGCGCTTGGGCCGCTTGCTGCTGCTGCGTGATAAACACAAGCAACTGCTGCATCGACATTGCATCGGGACCTGAAGCTTGGGCAGCCGCGGCAGCTGGTGCCGCGGAATCAGCCGGAACTTC
Source organism: Phytophthora boehmeriae (assembly GCA_011947355.1). Taxonomy (NCBI): domain Eukaryota; phylum Oomycota; class Peronosporomycetes; order Peronosporales; family Peronosporaceae; genus Phytophthora; species Phytophthora boehmeriae. The sequence continues at coordinate 61,825 of JAAVTJ010000185.1, forward strand.
AGTACTTGGCCCGTTTGCTGGGGTTTGTGCACGTGTCCTTGATCGTGACGTCGGACGTGAGGCTTCTGTTTCACTCGGAGCATTTATTCTGCTTTGCTGCCGAGGTCGAGGGTTCGGTGACGGGCGCTCAGTTGCACGACCTCTTCGTTGGGCCATGACAACTGGACTTCTCAGCGCGGTCTTTATAAATTTCTACCGAAAACTCTAAGTGAAGCCAAAAGAAGAGGAAAAGAAACTACTGTTTTTGGTTTTTACGTCTACGCTTCTTGTCAAGTTGGATGGAGTGGTCAAGAGTTCCTTCCAGAATCGTCTGTGTCTGGTTGATGCGATGTTTCAGTAGTTCCGTAGTTTCGTGCAGGATGTTCCGAGCGGCGGAGTCCTTGCAATCCGGGATTTCGTTCCGGATAAGTTGAACGAGCTTAAGTTGCTTTTCTGTCGTTAACCACAAGTCCAAGCGTAGCTTATCGAGTTTCTCGCTACGGTCGGTTAAGGACTCGGTGTTGTTGACAAAAGGTGCTTCGGTCTGGCGGGTCTTCCGCTTACCCATGCAAAAAGCAAACTAAAACAGAACGAGCAGCAACGGATGTAGATCAAGCAACACCAAGCGGGTACTTATTCAGAAGTTATTCTCCGTGTTTTCCTTGGCGGGACAGCGAGTCGCAAGCGACAGGACTAAACCCAGGACCCAAGAAAGGAGTTCCGAATGTGTTACCACACTAGTGTGCAACCACACCAACTAGCCACCGAACGTTCAAGCTCGTGCTATAGAGACAATACCCTTTGTGATCTAGCGCTCCCCACGATGTGGCTCGCACTACTAATCACAGGACAACTCGCTTCCCACTATGTGGCCATGAGTACCCTGACCTTGAACTCTTGAACTTGAACCGAAGCTTGACACGACAAGTGCTACTATGTCACGTAGTGGGGTGGAAGCGGTGGCGGCAAAGACGGTGAAAGCAACGGTCGGGTTGAACTGCTGGACTGGAATGTGGCCCGGCAAGTTGAGGGTAAATTGAGAAGTGATATTGAATGAGGCGCTTAAACTCTTGGTTGCTACTCGGCGACCAACCATTCGAGCGTCAAGGATACGCGCCAGTATCCAGGTCCCATCCTGAGTCCTATCAAATCTCTATATCCATCTGTAGCTAGATCTACCAATGGAACTATCCTATTTCTAAACGTAGCTTGTACTTGAACCGCCGTAAATTTGTCCATGATCATCTTTTCAGATTGGAACTGGATTGTTTCCAATCTAAAAGATTTTCAACCAATAGAAGACCACCGTGTCTCAATATGGATGCGATGTTCTATAGCATAAGCAATAGAATAGCCAATAGGATGCATGTATGTAAAATTTTGAAATATACATATGCAACCTGACGTAGTTGCCTTTCCCGACAATGCCAGTTTGTGACGGCAACTACGTCACAGGCTTTGGTTAGATCCTTCGTTTCCACACCCGCCTTGCCGAGTACCGCTACGTCTGTACCTTGCAAGGCAAACCTGCGGAAAGTGGTATTTGACGTAGCAGTGATCTCTGATCGTCTTAACAAGAATAAGAAGGAAGGTACAGACCCCCAAGAACTTGGTCCGCAGCGTGAAGCGCGCTTCTACGCTTCTAGAATTGCAATTGAGACTGGGACCTTCCGCTGAGCAGGGTCGTCGCGTTTGCTGATGCCGTGAAGGAGCATGCGGATCTGTGGTTGGTGTATGGGGATGCCATTCCCGGTCACGGAGCGCCTGGATGAGCTCGTTGAGAGCCAGGACCAAACGAGATTGCGACGCCGATCCGGCGTCCGACCTGTGCTCAGCAGAGGTGGTCAAGAGGTGGTGTGGTTCGACGTCATTCCCGAGATATGGTGTGGTGGTGATGAGACCTGTTGGTGCAGATGATGGTGCAATGGCTATAACTGGAGAGTGCTTGGAACGCGGACAGGTCGAAAGGACCGGTGGCTGCTGCCATGAGAGGCGCACCGCGCGTTCTGGATCCGTCTGCAGGACGCGCGACAGGAGCTTCTTGCGGACAGACTGGCATTGTCTGCTGTAGCACGGTTGATACACTGTTCGTATTGCCACGAAGCGCCACGGACGAGCCAATCAGGAGGGCCTATTCCGAATATCGACCAATCGCCAAGTCCTATTTGGCAAGAGGTTTACCTTTTCACCAATCCGATCACTCCAGCTTTTTCCGCCAATCACGTTCGCAAGTCGGCGCTCGGATCGCGATGGAAGACCAGGGCATGGCTCGCATGCAGGAGCTGCTGAGCAGCTACTACGGGCTGCAAGACCAGGAGAGTAGGGAGCAGCAGCTGCGCAACATCGACTCGCCTGGCTTCGACCCGAAGATATACGTCAAGGTGCGCTCTTCCCGCAGACATAGCGTGTAACATCGCTTGACAAAATAAAGCAAAACTTGTAGGAACTCCTGGAAGCTCGCGGCCTCAACGACCTGCTGGCGACCGACGACCAACTCATCAGGGAGGTCAAAGAGCTGGACACCAGCATGCAGATGCTCGTCTACGAGAACTACAACAAGTTCATCAGCGCCACCGACACCATCCGGAAGATGAAGGTTCTGACCGTAGACCTATTGCTGCTGCTGCTTTATTTGTGTGCTTATTATTTATTTACTTTGAATGTAGAACAATGTCGCCAGTATGGAGGATGAAGTGGGTCGTGTGGTGGCGAGTATGGACACGATCACAGCCAAGAGCGAGAGCATCAATGTGGCTCTGGCGCCGCAGCGCTCCAAAGTGGAGAAACTCATTGGCGTGCGACGTCTGCTGAAGCGCTTCGAGTTCATCTTTGAGCTGCCTCAGCGTCTTAATACGTACGTGGGTTGAAGAGTAAATGATATTGATAATTGTATTTTGAAGGACTGATCTCGTGGTTTGATGCAGTGCCGTGAAGCAAAAAGAGTACGCCAATGCTACGAAGTATTACCTCCTGGCACGGCGGATCCTGGGGAGATATGAACATATTTCGTCGTTCAAAGTTGGTCGTTCATTTTCTAGGTGGGCCGCGATTTAAAGTTGTCTGACGCAGCTTTTCTTTTGCTGACAGACCATTCAAGTAGAGGCTGAGAAAATCATCCAACAACTGGAGCGTCTGCTGAAGAAAAGGATGCTAGACACAACGCTTGAATCGGAGGAGGTAGTGCCGTGAGATTTTGAGTATTTTGCATGGATGCAAACTGAGTTTATTGCTGGCACGATTAGATTTGCGAGACGGTGGTGCTTCTGGACCAGCTGGATGCATGCAATGACGAAATACGCGACCAGTTCCTGGAGTGGCACCAAGTGTACTTTGAGCGTGCGGTGGCAGTGTACAAGGTTCGTGATGAGTCTAGAAAGACGCGTGGTGACCGTACCCACAGCTCATGCCATGTTGCATTTCTTTCCTCCCCCACAGTCTCAAGACTCGGCGGACTCGGTGCTTGCTTTTCTGCAGCGTTTTAACACTGAAGTGCTTACGAAAATGGGCCGTGTATTCTCTGTCTACAAAACGCACTTCATGCCTGACGTCGTTGCTCGCGAGAAATCGTCAGCATCACGCAGGTCTTCTGACGTGGTGCGAGATGACTTACTTTTTAGCTTTGTGAAGGAGTTGTTTGCGCTATATCTAGGCGAATGTGTCGCGCAGCTTCGTCGTCCTCATGAAGATTTTGTAAGTTGCTTATGATGGTGATCTCTCTAACCTCTCCCATACTTAAGCTATATGTGCGTTTGCTTATGCTTACAATTTAGGGGAAAACTGAAGAAGTTCTGGAAGCGTTGAACGACGATCATCTCACAGCGGATATAGTCGACAGCGAATATTTTGTCTTCATGAGAGTGCTGAAGCTCTTTGTGTCGCAGGTGGAAGAGATTGACAGAATCATTCCAATGTGTGCATTGGCTGCAAACGCGACGGAAATCGTAGAGAGTTGTGTGCGCTTTCAAATCGAGGGTGTTTTTAGAAAACTTCGTGAAGACACGGGAGAACTATTTCGCACATCTTACGAAGATGTGGCGAGTCTGGGGCGAAGCTCGCGTGACGGTAGCCAGAGCGTCCAACCTGTAGCACAGAAAGCTGCACGAGTGCTCACGGATAAGATGCAACAGGTTCTTCATCAAATGGAGCCCATGGTGCAAACGGGAACTTCAATTTTGTCAGAGTTAAGCCGGCTCTTTTCCGACTTGGTGCAGGTGAGCTACCTGATGTTACATGTCGAAAATCGTTGTTCCTACCACGTTGCTAATGTCATGCATTTCCTTTTTTTCTTATTCACAGGGCCAATTCTATGACTTTCTAAAGTGGTTCAACGCTTCGGCACTCCAGTATGCTGAGCCTAAGCGCGCGTTTGCACTAGTTGATGGGTCTTTTGGAGCGCGAGGCGAAGAAACAAATGATGTGGCGATCCCATGGCTAGAACCCACTCCTCAGTTCCAGCTATTCCTTGCGTGTATGTGCCACGAACTATCTGCCGAAGGAATTGGAGAATGTGTTCGCGACCTCATTGAGTGCTTACCTGCGCCTATGTCTCCGTCAAAAACTGCGACACGTGATTCAGCGCGGAGTAGCCGTATGAGCCAGCAAGACGTAACCCACATGATTGAAGTCACTCGTGAATCTTCCGCTGAGCTGCTGCAGCACGTCGCGAAACAATACGGAAATCAGTTGTGCATCATTGTCCACAACGGTGTCGCTGCTACAGCCTGGTCCGACATGGATGAGGAACCGCGAAGTGTGCAAGAAATGGTGGTTGCAGTCGTGGAGGCTACATTCCGCTTCGGTAAAGAGGTTGCACTGGCACTCGGTGATGAACGAAGTGCACTTGTCGGAAATAATAGCCGTACGGCGAGCAGGGATTTCCGCCGTCGTGCTAGTGCATTGCGATCTCGCAATGGTGGAGCTGTGGCTGCTTCTTCTGGTATGCAACTTGACGTGGAACGCATCTTTGCGCGTAAAATTCAGATCTTCCCGGCTCAAATGGATCTTACAGCAGACGTTTTCGTCCAGATCATGCTGAAAATGTGTATCAAGGCATTTAGCGAGTGGGTCCGGACACTGGAGCTGTCCAAGTTTGGTTTGCAGCAAATCCAGCTGAATGCGGAATTCCTACGCAGCACACTGATGCATGTGGTCGAGGCTGATGCGGGCGAGGAGGAAGTCGAGAGTCTGCTATCTGACCTGCTTTCAAACGCGCGTGCCCGTGCAATAGAGGACGTGCTGATGGACCAGAGCAACGTGGTCGCCATTGTGAGCACTAGGAGCACGCAAGTGGTGTCCCGCCGAGGTTGATACGGGTTACCGTTTTGTCATTTGCTAGCCTGTGCTAGTTTGAATGAATGGCCATGGTTGCAAGACACGCGGTAGACCTACACGATACGAGTATTTCTAGGAATTAATACGCATAGCTCGAGTCGTAGCTTGTAGTTCTTCAGCTTCAACTGCATACGAGCGGAGCAACTAAAGGACACTACATCTTGAGTCCGTGCGCTTATGGAATTGATGCTGCAGAGTCCCGAATGGAAAAAATGGCGTGATTGTCGGATACTCTCGCCGCACGCCCCGCTGTAACTTATTTCAAGACGGAGGACACTAGTGCTCCCGGTCCAACTTACTTCATCATGTTGTGCTCCGGCTGCTTGGTACCCTCCGCACATACTGCGGAATGCTCTGCAGCATGGTCGCCGTCGCTTTCTCCTGTTGGTCAAACTTCTCGAGATATCCCTTCAAAAGCTCTTTATCCTCCATTTCTTCACTACTCATTGCTCTGCGAAGATCCCCAACTGTCGTAATACCGAGCGGTCCGAGTGTCTTTTTCCTCTCATCACCAATGTTTTGGATCGCTGTAACACTTGCTTTGTTCGCCTTTGTGCGCCACTTGACCTTCTGCTTGCTAACGATGCCCTCACCATCCGCGTGGGGAACGACAAAAATCAATGCCACAATACCTGGCGCTTTCAATGCGGCTGAAAGCAACCCAACAGTACGCAACACAGCAACAGCGTTCTTCCCTCTCACAGATTGCGTCGATGCTCCGGTCATTTGAAATAGCAGGACCCGTTTTCCGTTTGCTTAGTAAACGAATCAATAGACTCGATATTACTTGCGGGCAGGTTGCAGTAGGGTCCTTCAGTCGCAACCACGTTCGTCGATAACTTCTACGAGGAGAAGTAGTAAAACCTCTCGCTCGCGGTACATGTGAACGCTTTGCAGAACTTGTTGTTGTGTTCTGTCGTATGGAAGCGGCCAAAGATTAAGTACTCAACCATGCACCAGGAGCTCATGTGCTAGGGTTTCAAATGATCGGCCGCGAAACACTCCCGCTTTTGGGATGCCACGAAGACAGTCTCTTCCGGTTTAGCTTGCTGGTCTTCATCTTCCCACGGAAAATTATTTTGTAAGAGAGACCGAAATCAACGCTTTGTACCAAAGAAAGTGATGCGGAATCATAGCATTTCCATCCGTCAAACGCACTCTCTTGATAAATCAACGATGGTGTCAGCTTACCATCCCAATGCGATGGGACTCCCATCGGTTCCTTGGAGTGATCAGAGGTTTTTCAATTTATGCGTGTTCGTTGAGGAGGTTTCGCGTGCTGGAGCCGCGCAAATGTGACTCGGACAGCTCTGCCATCTCCGTCGTCTCACTGTGGAGTTTGTCCAGCTCAAACTTGTACCGTTCTCTATTGGATTCCAAGGCGTCCGCGTACACTCGAACAGCAGGACACAATGTCGCTAACGGCAGCCAGATAGGACGCAACACATAATTGATGAAGTTGAGCTGCACAGTGACCCGCGTCTTGGCATGATGCAGATTTGCCATGAACGACTCCACCGGAACGTGCATTTCAGCTTCGTTCTTAGCCTGCTGCTCGAACTCGGAGAGGACTCGCGTGCCCCAGCGCACTGCCTGAGGGAACGGCAGCGCCTGGCCGGACAGATCTGCCGCGTGAATGAGGATTGCCATGAAAACGAAGCGGTGCTTACTCCGGCTTCGTTTAGCTCCTTTAGCTCTTTTGGCTTCGTTCCTGTTGACAAGAAGATGTCGACGAGAGAGCCCCTCCAGCGCTTTGCACTTTTCAAAGTGCTTCGCCATGTCCGTCGCCAGAATGCAGTGGATGAGCAGTCGACGCACATACACAAAGCAGGCACGTGAAGGCAATCGTGCTAGAAGATTCGCTCCTGGATGGCTCAAGATAATAAATGCCACGCGACAATGATGGCGCTCCAGCACGGCGTCGTCGTTGTGCGTGAGTGCGAGTTGACTGTGAGCCTTAACCTCGAAGTCGTTCGTGTTGCCTGGATGGTCCAAGTCATGACACAGTGCAGCCAACAGCAAGGAGAAAACTTCTACTCGCGCGAAATACGAGTGGGCTACACCGGAACGGCGCAGCAAACAGTACGTTGCGTGCGTCACCTGAAAGGCATGCTGAATATTGTGGAACGCATTGGGGCGGTAATGGGAAGCCACATGTGAGAGGAATGTGGAGAATATTTCCTGCCCGACTTGAAAGTGTTCCAAAAGCCCCATTGACCGAAAGAGCACAGCCGTCGCCGCAAAGATGTCGTTGTTGGACAGATCTAAACAGTTGAAATCCCAGCGCGTTACATCCCCGACACCAATCACGTGTCCATTTTCGCGTATGACGGACATCCGACGAGTTAAATTCCGCTGAGGGGAAGGAATTGCAGTGAAATTCGTCGCGGAACCTCCTTCCTCGTAATTTTCGTCGTCGTCCGTATTGAATTCGGCGCTATCCTCGGGATCTTCCTCGTCTTCTTGGTCGTATGGGTCGTCAGCAATGGCTGCTGTCGCTGCCTCTTCCAACACGTCCATTTCACTAGATTGGCAAAACTTTTGCACAATTGATGCGATAATTTCCGGCTCATTCACGTCATCAATCGCTGGGGTAGATTGGTCCTGCATCTTGGTGTCTTCGGCTGAGGCATCAGTGAGGTTTCCTCCAAGCCCGCAATCCGAAACTACCTTGTAGTAGGAAATATCGAGAGACAATCTCCCAAGTGCGAATTGGACTTCCCGACAATACTGGGCCATAATGTCAACATCGCTTGCAGTGAACGACACACAAGATCGGGCTGGAGGGGCTGGATCAGAACGAGGATCGTCATCACCTCCATCGTCATCGTCGTCTTTTTGTTGATGGCCATGACCACAGCGACGATTTTGGGGTTAGTCGGCGTATGATCTTCGAATATCGGCATGCCCAGAACGGTTGTGGTGCGGTACCCTGTCTTCTGGTCCATGGTCGGGTCGAAGTGAGGGTGCAAATAGGCATCACGCGTGACAAGGGTCTTTCCTGTAGTGGCGACAAGCCCGGAGAGGCCACTCGTGAGTGGAATTCGCAAGCTCTCTCCGTCTTCCTGTGTGATCCATAACTCTTTCTTGAGCGGATCTACCAGCAAGAAGCCGAATCGATCGCAGTGCAACAGCTTTCTGCCTTCAACCATGACGACTCGCACGAACCTGGCAATTGAAGCGGCCGCGCCGTTATCATCTCCTGTGCTATCGCCATTACACGAACGCCCACCGTTGCTGCTTACAAAATCAGCAAGCTGCAACCGCGCTTCTGTCAGCCGCTGTGACATCAGTACGGATCGGAGAAGATGTGACTTGTGCAACGAGATGCCTGCAGCCTCAGCCGCGTAATTAAGGTAAAGCGCGTCGTCTGCTGTGAAATCGTCGCCGTCCACCTTGTTAGTGGCGCATACAACAGCTAATACGTAGCCGTCGGCGTTCTTGACTGGGGCGCAGAGGACTTGCTTCGTGTGCACAGACGCGAAAATTTCATCAAACTTCGAGTCGAATGCCGGGTGACTTCGCGCGGAGTTGGTAAGGACAAGCTGTCCAGATCGCATGACGAGGCCGACGATGCCGTTATGCGCTTTCATGAAGGCTTGGTCATATACTTCATGCTGACGACTGTGAGAGTGACGTGGTTTGTCTCCAGTAGCGCCTTCAGCCTTTGTTCTGCTTTTCGTGCCAGTGGACGTCGCGGCGAGTTTGTCGCCCCTGCCCTCGCTGACAAACAGATAAAACTCGTCGGTGCCTTCATCGCGCACGTAAAGCGCAATATGCTCCGAACGAAGCAGTTCATATGATACAGCAATGATTTGGTGCAGCACGGCTGACGGGCTGACCTCGGCGGCGATATTACGGTTGAGTTTGAGAAGACAGTCGATGCGGCCTTGCATGAACTGGTGTGCTCTGGCAAGTGACAGATTCCACAGCGCTGTCCCCGTTGTTACGCAGATGTAGTCGAAGCTCTCTTTATCGCGAGGTTCGAAAGCTCCCTTCTGTCGGGATCCCTGGTTACGACTAAGTTTTGCCAGCGTGGCTCGGGGTGAATTTGAAAATGGAACGGGCGCAGTACGACCAGGTTCTGGGAGCTGTTTGCGAGTGATGACTTGGAAAACACCAACAAGGATGCCATGGACATTGAAGATGGGCGAACACAACAATGCCTCGGGCTCGAACTCGAGTTGCTCCATCTGCTCGTCAAATACATCGATAACCTCGGAGCCTCCAACATCAGCTACTTCAAGTGCTGTTCCGGTCTGCACCACGCGTCAACCACAATGTTATTGGAGACTTTGTTGCAGAGCGTGCAGAGAATAATACGAGACTACGTTACCAGCACAACGCGACCGAAGGTAGTGGCGGAGTCAACGAGCACACCGCCGTCCTCGGTAAGGTAGCGGTGTCCGGGCAAGTCGATCGGCGGGTTGGAATACAAATCCACGCGGTCTTTCTTTTCGTTGAGGATGCCCAACGTGTACTTTTCAGCCGGAACCACGTGGTGCGCAGCACGCAGCGCGTTGCTGACAATATCAAGGGCGTTCGAAGCTTGCGAAATCTCGCGCATGGCGTCCATGAGCGAATGGAGCTACCGTCAAGCAAACAACAATGGATTAGAAGCCTGCCTCTCGTTCTTCCTGCACCAATCGACAGCCGTACACTTTCTTCTCGCTCTGTGAGCTGGGTCAGTGTTTGTGCCTGCTCTCCGATGAGATGGCGCATGCTAGCGCCAAAGAGCTCGCTCTTGGGTCGGAGCCGCTTGAGCGAGGTGATGCTGTTCAATCTGCTGCGTTGAAATGTGCGCGGACTGTCCGAACGGACGTCTGCGCAACACTCCAGTTGGTGTTGTCTCTTGACCAGCTTGAGCTCAAGCGCCTTGGCCTCGTCTTCCGACCGCGCCAGCTCCTCCGCCAGACGATGGTTCTCCTCTAGCGCCACTCTGGCGCCGTCCATGACCACCTTGAGCTCTTGCAGCGGCACACATACCAGCTCGACCTCGTCTCCGTTAGCCATGCTGCTGAAAAATAACCGCTTTTAACTTCAAGAAATCTGCCTCGTCACATGGCTACATTGTCGAGTTAAGCCAGTATACTTATCTGGACAATAGTATACTTATATCCGGTATCTATACACCACAATTATACAGGGCATTCGCCAGCCATTCGCTCTATTGGTCCATCAAGAGACGCAGGTCGGCACTTCCACCTCTCGCCATGGCTTCGCGAGCGTTCCGACAAGCCCACAGTCGCCCGCAGCAGCCTCTTGTGGACGAGAAGGAGGCCGCCGCTGCATCTGCAGCTGCTAAACTCAAGCAGAACGAGCGTGAACGTCTCGAGATCGAGCGCCTAGAGACGCGCATCGCTGAACAAACTCCTGCCCGCGGCTCGCAGCTCGGAGAGGCGTCCATTTTCGACCTTTTCCCGCTTTCCGAGGCCTCGCGTCGCGGTCTCCGCAGCTGCGGCTTCACTGCGCCCACCAAGATCCAAATAGGCTCATTGCCGCATGCTCTGGCAGGACGAGACGTGCTCGCTGCGGCCAAGACTGGCTCCGGCAAGACGCTGGCCTTCTTACTGCCAGTGTTGGAGAAGCTTTTCCGTATGCGCTGGAGCGTGGAGGACGGACTGGGAGCTCTCGTGATCTCTCCGACTCGAGAACTGGCGCTGCAGATTTTTGAGGTGCTGCGCAATGTGGGCAAAGCCCACGCGTTCTCGGCGGGTTTGGTCATTGGCGGCAAGAACTTCCGCGAGGAGCAAATTCGACTCATTCGGATGAACCTACTCATCTGTACACCTGGACGCTTGTTGCAGCACATGGAGCAGACTCCGCAGTTTGACGCTAGTAACTTGCAGGTGCTGGTACTGGATGAAGCAGATCGGATTTTGGACTTGGGATTCCAGAAACAGTTGACGTCCATTTTGGAACACTTGCCTCCTGCTGGAGAGCGCCAGACGCTGCTGTTTTCTGCTACACAGACTAAATCAGTCAAGGATTTGGCAGCTTTAAGTCTTCGTGAGCCTGAGTATGTAGCTGTCCATGAGCACTCGGCGAATGCTACACCCAAGGGTCTCTCGCAAAGCTACGTCGTGACGCCGTTGGAACGCAAGCTTGACGTTCTGCTCTCCTTCATCAAGTCACATCTGAAGCAGAAGACGATTGTGTTTTTGTCTACTTGTCGTCAAGTGCGCTTTGTGCACAGTGTTTTTTGCAAGCTACAACCTGGTATTCCATTGTGCGCTCTGCATGGCAAGTACAAGCAAGGCAAGCGTGTGGAGGTGTATTACGAATTTCTGAACAAGCCTGCAGCTGTGCTGTTTGCTACGGATATTGCGGCTCGTGGTCTGGACTTCCCTCAGGTTGACTGGGTGCTTCAATTGATTGCCCCGAGGACGCTGCGAATTACATTCACCGTGTGGGTCGTACCGCGCGTTACAACAAACAGGGTAAGGCACTGATGTGTCTTGTGCCGTCCGAAGTGGAGGGTATGACGAAGCGCCTCGAGGATGCCAAGGTGCCCATCCGTGAAACGAAACTCAATCCCACTAAAACCACGAGCTGCCGTCAGAAGATTGCTTCTGTTGTGGCCGGTGACAAGGAGATTAAATCACTAGCGCAGAAGGCTTTCATGTCTTACGTGCGCTCTGTGCATTTACAGACCCACCGCGATGTATTTGATGCCACTGCGCTACCACTTGATGCATTTGCGGAGTCTTTGGGTCTTCCAGGCGCACCACGTATGCCGTTTTTGTCGAAGTTGCAGGCTGAGAGTGAAAAGGGTGGAAATGAGGCGCTGCGTGAAGAGCTTCGTGGAAAGAAGAATGTAAACCGGAAGCTGCAGCAGCTCAAGGAGAAAATTAAGGCGGAGAAGGAACGTAAACGCTTGGCGCGTCAGCTTGCTGGTTTGGAACCCAAGGAGCAAGAGGAAGTGAAAAAGAAACTTGAGAAGAAGCAGAAGGAGCAGGAGGAGTCAGAGGAGGACGAGGATGAAGACTCCTTAATGGTTGTCAAGCGTCGTCACAATTGGAACGAGGAGGACGAGCCGCTTGATCTGGAGGCCCTTGGCCCTAGCAAGAAGAAGCAGAAGAAGTTGCGCGTTGATCGCGAGGCCGTGAATGCATCGAAGCTCGTGTTCGACGAGGAGGGTAACAGTGCTAGTATGGCTGACAGGCTTGCAGCGCGTAATACTGGCGACAATGAGTTTGCTGACGTGGAGCAGCACGCGAAGCAGTACACAGAGCAAGTTGCCGCTCGGCTTGCAGCCAAGGACGCCGAGGATCGTCTCCTGGAGAAGGAGCGTGTGCGCGCCAAGCACCACAAGAAGCGCATGAAAATCAAGGGCGAGCGCGACGGGGACGGCAGCGAAGACGAAGGTGCGAGACTTGCAATGGGCTCAGACGATGAAAAGAGCAGCAGTGGCAGCGATAGTGACCAGGATAGTGGCGAGGAAGACAGCGGATCTGAGTCGGAGGACGACGATGTCAGTGCTAAGAAGAGGAAGGTGGACAGCCAAGCTGTGGCCAGCCAGGAAGAGCTGGCGTTGCGTATGCTACAGCGCCGGTAATTAAGCTGATTAGATAAATCACTCCATAGATTCGATGCCGCACAACTCTAGAACGCATTGGTGATCTTCGCCACGTCATTCATGCTGAGACGGGTCGATGCGGTACTTTAAAAAAGAAGACATTCTTTAAAATCGGATCGTGTGTTTTTTCGAAAAACCACCTTCAGGTTATTCGTTTTTCGATCGAAAGGGTGTCGACACTCCGCACCTCTTCATGGCCGACGCCATTCCTTCTTCCGCTGCCTCTGCGCACCCGTTGCGCCGCCTGCCCAGCGGGATGCGCGTGCCGACGTCTCCCGAGTCTCCTCCGCCCGCTTCTCGCCCTCGTCGCCGTCGCGTGCGTGCTGTGGCGATGATCTTGGACGACGTTCTGTACGACCACTCCAAGCTGCTCTCACACTTGGCAATCGACCGTGGCGTGGCTCAATTGCTGGACGAAGGCGCTTTCCCCACCAATGCAGCGGCCTTCGAGGCGTTGCAGACCTTTCGCAACGCCTACGGACTGCGCAAACGCTTCCCTCGCTTCGTGGACAGCCTGGTAGGAGGTCCTCAAGCCAAACTATCGCCTGCCCAAGCGCAACGAGTGATCGCTGCTTACTACGAGAGCAATGTACCTGAAGCACGCACTATCAAGCCCTTCCCTGGAGTTCGCAAGACGCTGCTGGAGCTGCAAGATGGAGGAGCGTGTCGATTGGCACTGCTGCTGATTGGCAAGCCTGAAGTGCAGAGAGAGAGACTGAAGGCTCTAGGCGTTGACGATCTGTTCAATCAGGTCGTGTACGTGAAGCCAAACCCGAGTTTGGCACAAGTTACGAGCGCGATGAAGCAGTTGGCACGCCAATTGGAGCTTCCGACGTCTGGAATCTTGTTTGTGGGGCGCAAAGCCTTCTATGAGATCAAAGCTGCAAACAGTGTTGGAATGCTGACTGTCCGTGTGGTAAGTGGATAGAGATTCATCTTAAGTGAAGTTTGCAAAGTAAAGTTCCTGATCTGACTGACTGATGTTGGCTATAGCTGTTTGGCAAGTACACGAGCGTAATGCCCACGGACGAGATGGAACAGTCGAATTTCCAGGTATACAATACCGAGGCCACTCACTCGTATCTGTGTGATGATCATGCTGCCATGAAAGCGTGTACTTATTATTTTATTATTCATGGTATACTAGATCGAGTCCATCGAAGAGCTCATGCCCATCGTTAAACTAGCAGACCAGGAGATGTTGCAGCCCAAGATTGTCGCGATTGGCGGTGGTACTGGTTTAGCGGTGTTGCTGAAGGAGCTTCGTCACTACCCGGCAGATCTTACAGCAGTCGTCACAGGTACAACATACTTTCTACTCAACCGTTTGATCCAGCATAGTTGCTAATCGCCACTTTGCCGCTAACGTTACAGTCTTTGACTCTGGGCGTCATTCTGGTGCACTTCGTAAATACTTGGGTATTTTACCCCCGGGGATATTCGCAACTGCTTGGTGGCATTGTCAGACTCTGGTTCGTAGCAGCTAACCGTATATGGCGCACTTAGTTTTTATCTTACAATCCAAACTGCTTTTGTGTCTATGTAGATGAACTTCTGAGCAAGTTGATGAACTACCGCTTTCGAGACAATTTCATGGAGGGCTGTAGCTTGGGAAACTTGCTGTTGGCTGCACTCACGGACCTACAAGGTGGCTTCGACCGCGCTGTCTCGTCAATCGCAGATATTCTCAACATTCACGGATCTGTGTTACCGGCCACGCTTGAAAGTACTGAACTCTGTGCTGAGCTTACTGACGGCTCTACTGTCGTCTCAGAAGTTAATGTCCGCAGCCCGTTCGTGCCAGATGAAGATGATGGGAATTCTTCAGGTACGGATTCCGCGACAAGCAGCTCGAGCGGATCACCACCCTCGACGCCCCCGAAGCCTGAAAGTCAACGTGAAAGAGAGAGAAAGCACCGATCAAGCGTGTGTACCTTCAAAACCCAGACGTGCCAGCTTTTGAGCCAGCAGTGCGTGCCATCGAGGACGCTGATATTATTATTCTGAGTCCTGGCGGCTTCTACACGTCGATTATCGCCACGCTGTTGGTCCCAGGTATCCGCGATGCCATCGCACGCAGCGCAGGAGCCACTGTTTATGTGAGCAATGTTACAACGCAGAACGGGCAGACCGACGGCTACACGCTCGGGAAGACGCTGGAGGAGCTGTCCACGTATCTGGGTGCAAATGCAATCGACTACGTGATTGCCAACAACACTCAACCGCCGGACGATGTGCTTGCTCCGTACGTGGAGCGTGGTGAACAGCTTCTGCTGCCCACCCCTGAGATGGTCGCTAGCAAGCATCCGGTGCTACTTCAAGGCCAGACATTTCAAGAAGATCTCGTTGCAGGTCAAGTGGCGCGCGAGTGGAACAAGACTCCCATGCTCAAGCATAGTGGCAGCCGAGTGGCTGCGATCCTCTACACTATCATTGACGAGGAGATGGCACGTCATCGTCAACATTATCAGCAACAGCAGAGAGAAACTGTGGTGAGCGATACCACGAAATCGAGAGACCCGTGGACGTTGCCACTCACCGCCCCAGTGGCAGTGTTGGGGTTGCTAGCAGTCACAACTTTCCTTTCATCGATCATCCGTCGGTAATGTAGGCCAAAGACTTCAGGGTTATGTAGTACAATTTTAACATCTACTTACATTTATACTAGTATCCCTTAACAACACTCACTCAACGCATACGTGGAGTACGAGGCCAGCCTGACCATCCGGGGTCTATTTGAGCTTCTTCTGCGGAGATACGGAAGGAGAAGGCGCCGAGTTGGATGGCCTGGAAGACGTCGCAGTGGATGATCTGGACGATCCCGTAGATCCATTAACTTGACTCGGCTGTTCCTCAAACCCATGATGCGTAACCATAAACTCCGAGAAGGCTTGCGTCGCAATGAAAAGTGTGCGGAACTCGCGCATTTCTGGTGGGGAGGCAGCAAGATAGCTGGCCTCGTCAAAGAAAATGGTGCGCTTGCGCGCGAACTCATCTGTCCAAACGTAGCGATGGTAGCCAAAGTCTCCGATGAGCTTGTTGACAGCGCGTAGAAAGAGCCCGCGTACTGCGAGCTCCGGAAAGACCAATGGTTTGCTTGGGAAATGATGAGCAAAAACGTGATCGCTACGACTGACGTTTGGTTTTAGACACTCGTAAAGCGCGTCACGCAAAGCAAACCTCACGCTGTCAGGAAGTGCACAGGGCACCTCACCACGTAGTACTGCCCCCTTGTCCAAGTCTACAACCAGTAGCTCATCTCCAGCTCCGGCGTACAAATCTTCGCCACCTTCCTCCATTAGCTGGCGCTGAGCTTCATCAAGAGCCTGCTTCTCGGCACCGAATATGAACGGTGTCGGGCACTCGAGATACTGCAACATACGGCGCGGGAGCACGGGAAGATATACATGGGGCCAGGATAGTGGGTGCATAAGGGCACGCAATGATTCTCCGACCTTCATGAGCACCGACAAGTACGATGACACTAGCAGGATACGATTTTCCAGCAACGCGGCCGTAAACACAAGAAGCACTGTGGAAACGTCCAATGTGTCGAACAACAGGCGAACAGAGTGATCCAAGCGTGGAAGCACAGCAAGAAGCGAAGCAGCCGTCGCTTTAGGCATTAGTCCGGAAGCTTCGAGTAGGGGTGATTCTGGGAGCACTGATGTCTGATGATATTGTGAAATATGCTCCTTTGAGACGGCACGAGTCAGCTTTGCGAGAACCTTTTTATCGAGCTGAAAAACCTGTGAATCTCCGCTGTTGCCGTTTTGAAGAATCTCCTTGCTATCACCATTAGCAGCAGCGATAGTTTCAAGTTCAAGGATAAACTCGTAAGCTTCCGCAAGGCGCTCTCGAAGAAGGTCCATCAATGGAAATTTGGACAAAATGCACACACCGTAAGGCACCCATCGGCTGCCCGTTTTGCCATCAATTCGGGTCGTCTCTAGAGCGTACCGTGAAAGTGGCGGTGCTGGCTTGTACAACACCACACAGGCTGCAAAGAGCTCTGCAGCTGAAGCACCAGCACTGCTGTCACCCATACGGAAATTGAACGCCAACGGAGCTGGGCAGGTAGGCGCCGTAAGTACAACATGCCGTGGGTCTGCGCTCCACGGGACTAGGAAATTCTCAACAGATTTGTCTACGACGTGTGGTGTCGGATCATGCGGCAGTGGGTGCTGAACTACCTGTAGTTCGATAGGATCATCAAACGGTACCCCGCTACTTCCATCAGCGCTTTCCGCTTCATCGGCTGTTACAGGTACCGCCATCGCTTCAAAAGTCAGCACACCAGATATCGCTTCGAAGCTTCGTGCAGTGCGAAGTGAGTCCAAAGTTTTTCTTGGGGATTGTTGCCTCCCCATCACGTGAATTCATAACGCTAGATGATGAAGAGTTCGACGACCCACTAGACGAAGTTGATCCAGAACTACTACCCCCAGCCCAGTGATGCGCACGCAGTCCGTAACTTAAAAGTAATGACGAAAGCCTCATGGAATCATCGATCGAGTCCTTCTCATCCTCGGGTGATAGCTTCGGATAAAGTGCGAATTCAGCATACGCACGGCTTGTCAGAAAGCGATGGTAGAGTTCTAGATGGATAAGACTGAACTTGGTCAAGATGGCGTCTTGTTCAGCTTGGAGTCGCGCACACGATGTCACCAAGGTACGCGATAGGGTTTGCATCTCTGCGTCCCCGGCGTAGTATTTCTGCGAGATGTACTTGAGCAGCCTTCTACAGCGGTAAGCAGCTTGCTCAATGCGCTCGCGGCGCTGATTAGTGCTAGTGCTGGACGATGAGAGACTGCGAGAACCGCTGGACTTGAGTAATGCCATATAAATTCGAAACGCTGGCTTGAACTCGTACTCGACGTCCAGCCACAATGCAATTTCCCGATGATAATTGTGGGGGAAGAGGAAGATCCAGAAAAAATTGGCGAAGCGGTGGTTCATCAAGATGTCTTCGAGACAGATGACCTCGCGTTCCACGGTTTTCTGCATTTCAGTATAAAGGTCCGTTTTGCGAAACTCGGGGAACTTCATCATAAGCACCCGTTTTACTTTCACGGCGACATCATCGAACGTGCGCAGTGCATCCTCGCCACCAGCAGCCAGATCGCGCTTAATAGAACGTATTTTGCTCGAATCCACAAGAGGAGGTTCTTTATTACCGTCCACTGAAGCGTCTTCCGAGGAATCAGCGGTGCCGTTGATTGGGAATTGCGCGTTCTTGGCCAGATATTTCATGGCAATTTTGACGCCGTAGGTGCGCAACATGAGGACGTCATCCTTAGCAAAGGGCTTCTTCTGATAGTTGGCACGCAAAGTGCACCAAAATTGGCGGTACTCCTCGAATGAGCAGAGGAAAAACAATTTACTCTGATCTGCAGGGTCAGGAAGCCATGCAGCATAGTATCGCATCATACGAGGATTACTGATGACCTCCTCAATGGAGATAAGTGAGGTGGGGTCTGGGGTAGCCTGGTGTGGTGGGAACGCGAACTGTTGTTGTCGCTGCTTTTCCAATAAAACTTCATCCTTGAAGGCTCGTTGCATGACTTTGCCATGCATCCATCGATTCCACTTCTGGAACTTGGCTCCGCTATTGGCAGCGGGTCCGAAGGACGGGATCAAAGAGTGATGGTGTGTTGACGAAGACGACACAGACGATGATGCATTAGACAGCGCCCCAAATCCGCTCCCGCTACTCATTTGTGCAAGAATTTCCTTTTGCTTCTTGGCCCAAACCTCAGCATCTGAAGGTGTAGTTGACGTCATAGCACTGCTACTGCTCGCAGCGGATGATGCATTCGTGCCTTTGTTACCGGACACCGTGGAATATAGAAAGCTTCTTGCCTTGAGCTTGACGTGCTGTGCCCATCTCGACTTGGCATTTTCAAGTTTCACGTCTTCCTCTTCTTCCTTAATACTGGTGACCTCGTAGCTATTCACATCTTCATCCGATCCGCTCAGGACCTCCGACAATTCACGCGCACTCAACTCTCGCTCCGGTTCAAATAAATCTGTCTCATACAGCATCTGTTCCGATATCGTACTCCGTCGAAATGTACTACGACTCGAGAACGAGAACGCTAAACTGTCCCTCGAATGTCTGGACATGGCCAACGAGTCGCGCTCGTTCACTGCTCCAGTCATATTCACAGCATTTGATCGTCGTTGATGTGGTAGTAAAAACTCATCTTTATCCGTATACAACGACGAGCTGAGTGCACTCGCCATGCTCTCCCGAATCACTTCCTCCGCTGAGATCGTACTGTCCGGAGGCAATGGCGGACTCGCATCCAACGACGCTAAAACAACACCACACACACACAAAAATCAATATCCCACCTACAGTCACCACATCACCTAAACAACCTACATGCTCGTCTAAATCTCTCTCCGCTGCTCCCTCGTCCTGAACCTGTTGCATCTCCCAGCATCTTCGTCGTGAGTTTTCCTCCGTCGAACAGATCGTCGTCTCCCCAAAACTCATGGCACGAGCGCTGGCAGCTTGTGATTGGGCGTCCACCGACTGCCGTGCAGCATCAATGTCCATCATGAGGAAGCTGGCGTGGCTGCGGAGAGCCGAAGACGACACGGGGACGCCCGCGCCCGCTCGGAACGAAGACCCAGCGCCATTCAAACGGAACGAAGAGCCCAAGCCGCCGCTCTGGCTGAACGAACTGTAGCCGGAGCGACTGAGGCGACGGCCCGTCACTGCCACGTGGTCGGCCGACGCACTGCGACGGAGCTCCAGCACGTCACTGGGCAGTAGAGTGCGCTCCGGACTGGGAGCTCTTGGAGCGCTGCTGGCCGCCGGCACAGGCGTGTTGAGGACGGCGCCGCTGCTGCGACTGCGACGACGAGGACGCGTGCGGATACTCGTCAAGTCCTCGGCCATAATGGAGTACCCAGGCAGCAAGAGAGCGAGGGGCCGAGAGGTGTCGCAGTGAAGAGTGATTGCACCTTCGAGCTTTGCTCGACTCGTACTTAAATGCGTTTAAGAAAAAGTAAAATCAGATTTTTATAGAGGAGAAAAAAACAATCTACGAGAGAAAGAGGTCTCTTGCTGGCAGGACGTGAGCGATAGAGATGAGTGAACGGCGCGTGAATGCGGCGCAGGATGCGGTGATCAAGGTGCTGGTGTTGGGAGATGCTGCTACAGGGAAGACCAGTATCATCAAGAGGTTCGAATTTAAAATCGAGGGGGAAGAAGTTGATGATCTTTACTGAGAATTAATTATTCTCGTGCTTTCAGATACGTGCACGACGCGTTCTCGGAGCACCACCGCACGACGATCGGCGTCGATTTCGCACTGAAGGCCGTCACGGTGAACGGCACGACGGTCCGTCTGCAGCTCTGGGATATCGCTGGGCAAGAACACTTCCGGGCGTTGAACAGGGTGCGTTTGAAGAGGAGCTCTACTGCTGGCACTGCTGATATTTCTAACGCCCTTTATGTGTGGCAACAGGTTTACTATAAGGACGCACTGGGAGCTCTGCTCGTGTACGATATGTCACGTCCAGAGACGTTTGGCAGCATCTTGAAGGTGAGGGTGATTGTGAGGCGATTTCTTATTGGGTTAAGTTGCTGAATGTGTGTTTTTTTCATGTTATTTTTTTATTTGCAGTGGAAAAAGGAGATTGACTCCAAGGTGGAGCTACCGAATGGCAAGCCACTGCCGGTCATTCTGTGTGGTAACAAGGTGCGTTCGAGTCTCAGCAGTTTTAAATGAGTTACGGACAGGTTGCTGATGTGTGTTGATGTACATAACCATTGTTACGCTTGCAGTGTGATCTTAAAGATGATGTTGACCGCGATTTCCTGGATGAGTTTTGCAAGACGAACAACTTTACGGGGTGGTTTGACACGTCTGCGAAGGAGAATATTCACATTGATGATTCTGCAAAGGCCCTGGTTACCGGCATCCTCGAGCACAAGGATATTTTCGAGCGGAAATCGGATGCGAAGAAGCGCACCGATACGTTCCGTCCTACAAGCGCTGCCAACGGAGGCAACGCAAACCAATCAAGTTGGTGCTGCAACAGTTTCTGATCTAGTGCTCTGATAACAGTGACAGGACTTTAAGACGCAGCAGAGCCGAGTGCGCCAGAGCAGGTCTTGTGCCCATGCATGCAATGTCATCAATGAATGAAGTGTTAAGCAACACCTGGAGCTGAATGCACATGTTTGCTTCTCTATGATACGATTGATACAGCAAAATGTTAGAAAATCTAGTCAACTGATTCCATCGATCCCAGCAGACGGCGCTTTTTGGAGCTGCCATTTGAGCCTTCACCAGGCCTAACCTTGATGAAGTGCAACGGTAGTCGTTGACTACCAGCCGTTGTCATACCATGAGACTCTAAGCTCCTCCGTACCTTCCGGAGATTATCTTTTGCAGTTTGGAGCTTGTCCGCCAATTCGCGCTTATCATCCTCAGCCTGGTCTAGTTCGTCTTCCAGCTGCAACACAGTCTGTTCACGTTCCTCGGGCGGGTCATTCGTGAAGGACGTCGTGATGGCGTTGATAATCGACTGGACGCGTGCCACTGCCTCGGGTTGATCAGCCTCCATCATGTCGACTGCTCGAGCAAATTCACGCTCTTGTACCCGCAGGCAGTACTCACAGGACGAATTTCCGTTGCGGGCTTTGCACTGGGATAGATGTGCGAAGTGGTACTCAACAGACGTGCACATGCTCTGCTTGCAAACCTTCAGGTCGAGATGGTGCTGTAGGTGTACAAGGATGGCTTGACAATTAAGCAGGCAGCGCTGCGCCTTGGATGGCGCACAAAACGATGCATCCACAATAGCATAACCGAGATCCATAGCCTTGTCAAATTGTTGTTGCGCCGATTCATTGCCAGGCTTGTTCTCACTCTGGCCACGAAGCAAGTTGCCAATGACATCCCCTGTAATTCGTCGCCCCCTTGGGCATTCTGATACTGCTCGTCATCATCACCAGCTGCCAACAAGCACAGTAAAGTAGTTAGCTATCTCAACCACGCAACTGATCATGTACTCAACTGCTTACCTGGGTTGTTCCTGGTATCAACTTCATCTGGGGTTGAAAGAGATTCTTCCACAAGTTCCATTGCATCAAGTTGAACAGTAGAGTTTGCACCAGGGTTTGCACCATCTATTGTCGATGCTGGTGCTGATGACGCTGTCACAGTGCTGTTGCCTGTTACTTCTGGTGCAGGTTCCCGCTTGATAACCACTGCGTCGCTAAAATGCCAATTGTACTTCGGAAAGTTGAAAATGGGGACGTTGCTTTCTCTAGCCAAAGTGTTTAACCTTTCAACTTCCATGCAGTGGAGCTGTTTGCGCTGATTCGACGTGCTAATGCTTTGCAAGCAGAAGTTGCGGCTTGCCTCACTGTGGGCCCTGTTAGGATCTTGCAACAGGCGGCGTTGCTCATTCATGAGATGATCCAGAGCAGCAATCGCTCCTAAGCTTCGTCTCTGGCGAATTCGAATGCAAAACGGACACACAAACTGTTTCTCGTCACCTGAGGCCGCCGCATCCTTCTCCTTCTTTTGACATATACGTCGATGCCGGTACACAATCGCAATATCTCCGCAGTTTGGATCTGCGCACACTTGGTCCCTTTTGCAGTGCTCGTAATGTTTAAGAGTAGAGCTACATATCGACTCCTTGCATTTGCCAATCCTCGCACACACCAGTGCATCCTCGATTGCAAGGGCTGCTTCAATATGCGTAGCTAATAGCCCTCGTAGAGCATGATCTTCAGTAGGGAACCACCTCAGTAGCTTCTCCAGGCTCGCAATGGTAGACTGCGGTTCTTTCACTGCTGTTACTTTATCTTGAGAAGTAGCATCCGGAATCGTCTGAGGTTTCGCAGCCGTGTCAGCTATCGGTACAGCTGGGGTCGCTTGGGTTTCTGTTTCTGTAGCAGCAACAGTGTTTTGGTTTTGAGTTTCTGCTGATAGTTCCTTATTTGCTTCTGACGCCACTTGCTGCCCCTTTGCTGCAGTCGCCGTTGCAGGAGTGGTCTCCACTGAAGCTTCTGCCACTTGAGAAGGTTCTTTAGTCCGTTCCTCCGTGCTTGTCGTCTTCATCTCATCGACAGCCATGTCAACTCCGCCAAATTCCACCTCCACATTAAAATCATTGTCTTGAACTTCTTCGTCCTGCTTTGTTTCTTCAGGAACGTTCTTGCTCTCGTCTCTCTTGGCCGTCTCATCCCCCACGGACTCCGCAGGAACCGCAATCTCTGTTACTGAAGCCGTCTGTACCTGTTCACCATTAGAACTCGAGCTAGGGGCTGCAATAGCACCAAATTCTGTCCGATTATCGTCGCCCAGCGAGGGCAATTTGCCCATTGACGCCCAGGCGAGATACGACTTGGCTTGACCGATGCGACTCGTCAGCAGATGCTCCCGACTGACGCCGCGCGAGTGCCAGCGGTACATGCAGCCGTTGCACATCTTCTTGGCCCTGCGGGGGTCGCACATGGCGCAGCTGAACGTCCAGCAAACTTCCCCACACCATCGACACAGCTCGTGCTGATCCACATGCATGGTAGTCCAAGCTGGCGTTTTTAAATCAACTTTTGACGTGAAACGAAATCGTACCAACTTTTGTCGCGGTAAATATAGCACGAAGAAATGCAGTCTTGTCTTGCCTTGTGGGTCAGATGCGAATTGCCATGTCGTTGGCTGGCTATGAGTGAATGCAATGGGAAAAGTACCACAAAATCAAGCTTACATGGAGTGCTAGTAGAGCAGGAGAGGACTGCAAAGATACTTTTTCCAGGTGATCAAGATGAAGCAATGCAGCACATGGATTTCAGTTGAGGCACCAAAGGCAGCGCCGGCTGATACATCAGAAGCTCTGGTCAACATCAATCAGAAAACAACAGATACGCCTCATTTAATGCCCAGCAACTGCAAGAGAAGCAACCCAAATGGAATTTCTTGCATTTTTTTATTCTGCTGTCTTGTCGACTGTCCTCCTCTCTTTCTCGTGTTTCTCCACCCACCCTCTAGTTGTCTAAAGGATGGCAATGTCTCCTGTTTTCTTCTTCTCCTTCTTCTCCTCCGCACACGATCCTGTCGACAAGGGACACATCTACTACCTACTAAGCCGTTGCTCTAAGTGGCGTACTTGGCGGTCCATTCGCGGGCAGTGGCATCGTGACGCGCGCGGTCTGTTCTATAAATTTGCGCGATCTCAGGCACCAGCGGGTCGTCCGGGTTGGCGTCCGTGAGCAGCGAGCAGATCGAGAGCAGCACCTTCGAGATCGTCAGCGCGGGGCTCCACTGGTCTTTCAGGATGTCCAGACAGATGCCACCGTTGGCGTTGATGTTGCAGTGGTAGATGCGCGTCGTAAAGTTCACCTTGGGCGGCTTGAACGGGTAGTCGGCCGGGAAGTAAATGTTCAAGAAGTACACGCCGCCGGCGTACGGGCTGTCCTCGGGGCCCATGATGGTCGCCTGCCAGTGGAACAGGTCGTCGCCCACGGGGCCGGCGCTGCAGTTGGCGGGCGGGTCGCGGCCCAGGTCCTGCAGCTCCTTGTTGATCCGCTTTAAAGCCATCTTTGTTTTTCTTCCTGTTACCTCCCTCTTCGACTGCTCTGCTGGTTCCCACTACGAAAGGAAAATGACTGAGGGGAAGAGGGGGAGCGCATTCTTCGCCCTCAAGTTGCAATCACACGCTTGGTTTGTAAGACGGGTTGTCCAATCAGGGACACGAGGCTTCCAGAAGTTTTTTCTTCCGTTTGAAAACAATGCGAAGATTACCTGATGCTACTTGAGAGGTTGGACAACTGATAGGATAACCTTGAGCTGAGTATGATGGGTGTACACAAATAGCTGGATCTGATATTCCATTACATAGGATAATGATATACAGTGGGTATCATTCAAAGGAGTGCCTCCCTTGTGTAATACTTTACGTTTCGCTCCACGTCACCGTTATTGTCGGACCAAGCAGGGCAGTGCTTTCATCTGTGCGGGCTCGGATGATTAGCAGTGCTAATTTAGCTCGGTATGTTTGCATTGCCCATGGCCACTGTTGAGGTCTTGTAGAGAGGTGCCTCTTCTCAGGGAGTTGAGTTGTTCGGATGCACTTGGGGCCAATGCTCTGGCTACTTCAAGACTACAGTATCATTCCTTCCTGCCAGGAATCCTACCGGTGCTTGAAGACGTTTGGATCGGGTTGCATACACCGAGTTGAAGGCCTTGAGGCCACCGCCACCAGCTGCCACTACGCAAACATCTTATTCTAGCCAACAGATGCAGCACTTCGAGTACGTAGCAATACATGAAGCAAATGTTGCTGCAAACGTCGTTGCAGCTCGTCACATTGATTGCGACCGACGCCTGTGTGGCGACGCAGTGATCGGCCATCGACTCGATGCAGCGGCTCAAGGGAGTCTGGTCGCATTCGACGCTGGTCTTTGTCTGTTGTGCTCGCATCGCCATTCCACTGCCGCCCCAAGGCGAAAAATCGCCCGATACTCGACCCAAGTCAAAAGACATTGCGATTTTACACCGTGTCGTTGCGCCGTCTGGAAGTGAACAGAGCAAAGCCAGACCGATCGCCCTCTTTACTCGTGATGCCATCCCTCCATACCTCACTGCTATAGCACGTAGCACCTTTCAACCTGTGAATACTAATGTAGCCTAATCTGTTTCTATAAATTTGATAACCTCCATTATTCTATTTATCCATACCACCAATATCCAATCAAATTATAGAGGCTTTGTAAACTGGCTGGAAATTCGGCGTCGAATAGGCGTAAGGTTCACTCTTCCTCTTCCTTCGCTCCGTAGCAAGGCCTTGATCTCCGTCCTCCTGCACCTCTCACCATGGGCGACCGGTACCGAAGTGCACAGTCTCCTCGCGATCGCGACAGCAGTGCCGCCGGCACCGACGAGCGCTTCCGCAAGCTCGTGAGCGAGACCAGCAAGGGCATCTCGAGCTTCAACCAGCTCACGCGCAGCATCGCGCAGAAGATGTCGCTGTTCGGCACGCCGCAGGACTCGCGCGCCAACCACAACCAGATCAAGGAGCTGACGGAGAAGGGCAACAAGATCGTGAGCAAGATCAACCGCCGCCTGCAGGAGCTCAACCGCAGCGCCAAAGGGCCGCAGGGCCGCGCGCGACGCACACAAGTCAACAAACTCTCGGCGGACTTTAAGAACCAGGTGCGCGTGTTCGAGGAGACGTGCGAGCGGCTGCTCGAGTCGGAGAGACAGTCGGTGGAGTTTATTCGACGCTCGTCGCAGAGTTTCAAGGGCAACGACGCCCGACAGACGCGAGGCGGAGCAGAGTTCGCCAACTACAGTGAAGACCAGATTTATGCCCAAGCCAATGTGGTGATCTACGATGAAGATGGTACCGTGATTCATATGAAGTAGACTGATGTTGTGTCGTGTAGTGGAGACTGACAGAGGAGCTTGATTTTTGTAGATATGCAGCGACGAGAGGATGATATCATTCAGATCAACCACCAGCTGCGTGAGGTGAACGCTGCTTTCCAGGAGATTGATGGACTCGTGCAGGACCAGGGAGAGATGGTTGTGGAGATTGTGGACAACACGGATACGGCCAAGGACAATGTGGAGAAGGCACTCGACCAGGTGCGGCAAGCCGAGCAGCGCCGGAACTGCTGTGCCTGCTCTCGCATGAAACTCATCTGTATCGCCATCTTCGCGCTGCTGGTTCTCATCGCGCTGTTGGGCATCGTCTTCGCCGCCAAGTAAACAGATTAGTGTGGGAGATGATACTCGTTACTGAGTGCGTTTGGCCACATCTTCGTCATGCATTCTGCTTGTTTGCTTAGCAGCTGGATGAGATGGCACAGGCAGAAGCACCAGGAAGTGTCAGAGCAGGACCTGCAACCAGGTTTTTATCTCTTAATAGTCATGGGTTGTATAACTTTGTGGGTGTGGTCTGTTTGAGTTTGATGCATTTGCAGATTATCTATGGCGACAAACTTGGCAAAATAATGCTGGAGAGCTTAGCAAATGAAGGCATGAGCTGGCTTGTGGAGCTGTTTTCAAACGCAACCAGTTAAGGTTGCGCTTTTTCATCATCGTACATTACTTCGTATGAATACACGTGTACAAGACTATGACTGGCGTCGCTGACAGCGCCCTGTTGTTACATTTGAACTGGAACTACTTTTGATCAGGGAGGCGTAAACGACGCGCTCCTATCTCAGTGATCACATGTGATCCGCGCCGTGCTTCAGGATTGGGTTTTAACCGTGAGCTTCTAAGAAAGTTTTCTGCCACGAGCTTCAAGATATTGCGCACCGAACCACTGCCACTATGCCGCCGCGGACTTGCCAGTACCTCTGAATCTGTGGTCTCGTCGGTATTGCGGTGCCGTAATAGGAAGCGTGACCGCGATGTCGCCTCCGAAGAGGAACTGTTACCACCACCGCTGAACTGCATCGTGCTACCGGCGGTGGTTCGAGCTGAAAAGCTCGACCTTGAATCTACGGAGAATATGGCTGAGAACGGTACATCGGTGTCGCGCTCAGACGAGTCGAAGCACACCACACAATGCCGTTCTTTCTCATTGACCGACTCGACCGAACCATTATAGTACCGGGCCGATCCATGAACACGAGCCATCACAGCCTCGCCCGCGAAAAAAATAACAGGAGATAACTCGAAGCCCATGGTATCGATGCTAAAGTTTGTGAGGCGTTGAGTATGGGTGAGAGCCTTGGTATCATCCAGAGTCGTGATTTTATCGGCCGGCACATCCGCTTTCTTCTCGCCGTAATCGAAGACCAGCGTGTACAGAGTGGTTTCAATCGTCGAGTTTTCTGTTGGAGACGTCAGCGATTCAGAATCAGTTGTTGAGCGATCCTGGGATGCCTTGGCGTTGATTTTGGCGGAGCAATACCGCCCAAAGCGCGAGCTCCACGCAAGTACGTAGTCACCCACTGCATACTCTGGCGGAGGGTGTGCACGTTTGAAACGCTCTTTCATTGCTGCGGTTTTCGGCTTCATCCCCACACTATCGATGATCATTTGAGATGGAAACACCTCGAATGCAATTGTTCCGTCCGAAAAACGCAGATCACAGGCTGTGGAGCGATGAGTTTTAATGACAACGCAACTCTCGACCGATGCTTTACTTGGGTGATCAGCTTTTACTTGGTATCCCTCCTCGAGTACTAGAGCGTTGCCCCCAGCACTCCCATTAGCTGCGGCGGAAGCCTGCATGAGTACCGCGTTCTTGAGAGATCGCACGTCTTGATCAACGGGAACATGAAGACGCTTGCGCTTAAAGATGAGATGCGGAGGCACTTCGTAGCCTGTGGAACCATCTGCAAAATCCACAGCAGCCGTTCGATTCGAGTATACGCCGTTCAAAAGGCCAAGTTTTTCCTCCTCGACTGAGCCATCGAGGTCGCCGTCGTCTCCAGTGGCACATTTGACGTATATCTGGTCACCTATGTAGACTTTAACTTTGTTGCTGCAAACTAGGAATTGGTCTTCTGTGATTGTCACTGCGACCTTCTTCTTTTCACACACTGGAGTTATTTTGTCAGCGGGGACGTTCACAAGCCGAATTCGATTGGCGAGCAAAACATGAAAGCGCGACCCTGGATCACGCTCCAACGTAATGAGGCCAGGGCCGGAAAAGCGGCTTCCTGGATACAGTGAAACATGAACTTTTTGACCAGCAAAGAGCACCCGTTGTGATCGCTCAAGGTCGCTCAATTGCTGTTCAAGTTCTCGCGCCGACGGCAAGAAATCTACCTTCCCCTCAGGTACCGCCTGAACTGAAATGCCTTGTTCATCCTCCGTCACTACAGCGTAGCCTCCATCATCAAGGCATTCTATGACGGTGCCGTAAGCGCGAACGCCGTTAGGGGCTCGCTCATACACAACTTTCACGCTGTTGGGAGCATCATGTGCAGAAGATGTCGACGATAAGGGTCCAAACCCGCCGTTCTTGCATAGCGCTGATCGTATTGAGCTGAGCTTTGCGTCCATCAGGCGGATGTGCTCGGCCAGAGCCATTTCGCTTGTACTCGAGGGCTGCACCTTCTTGTTGCCACGCAGGAAGTAATCGGTGATTATCTGCTTGAGACTCTTCGGTGCGGTAATGCTCGGCTTCCTCTGCTTCAAAGAGCTACGATCAATCTGAGAGACGGACGAAACACTCGACCGTCGACGTTGCCCGCTGCGCGCAGCAGCAGCTTTTCCCATTCCGAAGGTCTGCGTCATTTGCTGCCACGGTGTCATGGACATATCCTCTTCACTCGATTCGTCCGAGTCACTCACTTGTGTCGAGTCGTCTTCGTAGCCCACCCCACACTCTAGCCGCTTCATTGTAAGAGTTTCGTCCTCCAGAAGACTTTGCCAAGTCTGGTTGACGTCACCAAGATCACAGCACCGACCACATGCAGTCACATATTCACCAGCTGAATTGTCAAAATTCATGACTATTTCTCTTGGTGGCGACACGGAAAAGTCCACCACTACGTGATGTGATGGCAACAAGCACAACTCCGGAGCCAAGCCTGGGATATTGCTGTCGCTAAGTCGATCTCCCAGTGTTGTAATCGGCTGTGTACCTCGTCGCTCTGTTGTGTCTGCAGATGAGGAGGTAAGCAGTGCCTTAATTTCTGCTGCTTCAAAGCTATCAAGGTGCAAGAGCTCGCTCGCTACGTTGTTTTCTGACGCACGTCGACCACGTTCGCGACGGTGTCGATGACGTTGTTGTTGTGGTTGGATCGAAGCCGGATACTCCCGAAGCATAATATCCTCCCGTCGAACGCGATAATCTAACGTACCGTCATCGAACACAACCATAAACAATCCGGCACCCAGGTACGTAGCAATGTTTCCCGAATAGAAATACGGCGTCTTCTTGTATCGGCCGAACACGTTTTGTCCGTATGCCCATTGGGTATGCAGCGGCACGAAGCATGGTTGGGAAGCCTCCTCAGTTGTTGATGCAATCTTGGGTTGGGCTTCGTGGCTACTTTGAGATTGGCGAGCCTCGTCACGTTGACGCTCGAGGATGCTCTTAACCTCTTTGGCAGGCGTGGGTTCCTCCGAAGCCCCAGCGGACACAGATTTTTGGCTCCATCGTGAAGTTTAAGGCGTTCGCTTAACTGTCGTGTCGGAGGTAGTGGCTTGATCACTTTCGGCAAAGGTTCTAGTTTGATGGGCATTGCTGAATCCTTCTGTGAAACATGGACTATAGGTGGGGTGTCCAATGCGCTGGCAGGTGTGCCGTTCTGCTCTTGAACAAGATCACTGAGTTGTCGGACTGGAGAAGGAGGCCTCAACTTGTTTGGCGATACTATTAGGGGTTCTTGTGTGATTGCAGTCGTATCATCTTCCTGAATTTGAAGGCGCGTATCCACCGATGCTCGTCGGCCAGATCTACGCGGAGATAGATTCAATAATTCTTCTTTGGTTGTCGAGCTCTCAATATCTTCGGTTTGGATATGTGCGCTGAATTGCCTGGTGAGCGTAGCTGGGCTGCTCGATTTTGCTGAAAATTCTTCCGTCAGTGCTGCAGTACTGACTTGCAAACGACCACTAGCTCGTGTTGGCGATTCTCTCGAAGCTGTTGTCTTCGGTGGAGCAACGCGAAGTTCAGCTTGTGTGATTGTTACTGGTTCGTCGTAAATTAACCTCTTCCCAGTAGACTGCAGGGCTGATGAAGGTCTCTTTGCTCCTGCAGTTTTCGGAGAATCGCCTCGTTCCTGCGTGACCTCCTCGTACGGTTGAAAGCGGGTACTAGCACGTCGAGGAGATAAAGTTCTGTCGGTCGTCCTGGAATCGGCTGCCCCAGTACCTCGCATCTCATCAATCAAGTAATACGGCCAGGTCAGTCGAGGAAGTCATTCGACACACCATTTATAGAGAGCGGGGCTAGTAGCAAGCACTACGATCCCAGCCTATTGTTGGCAAAGATCAGTTAGCAGGCAGGCACGATAAGAGTTCGTAATCGCATTAACGTCATTGGGGAGAGCTTCAATTCTTACTTCGCCAGCAATTGAGGGAGACCGAATGGTGATCGTTGAAGTCAACTTCAACGATCATCATTCTGCTTCCTACTGTGATTCGCTCGTTTTCAACCAATTGGCATTGGGCATTTCTCAATAAACCCCCAGTATGAGGGCTGCTGAAGAGAGTGATAGCAGCCCCGCGCTTCCTTCGACGCAGCTACTTCTAGCGGCTCATCACGCCCGATATGCGCTGCTTTTACGTGCGTTTTCAGTGTGGAAACGACGTGCTCAGGCGCAGTGTTCACGCAGACATGTGCGGACCTAGCAATCGCCTAAGATATTACCGTGTATGATCTTATATTACTAACATACTATTTACTCTGGTTGGGTTATATACAGCGCGTTGCTGTCGCTTGCCGGGTTGGAGCAACATTCTGCCAGCGAAGGTTCTGGGAGCGTTGGCAAGCTTTTGTGGCGGAGAGACACAAGCAAAGACAGCTGGAGGAGACTGAGGATCGTTGTGCCGAAGCAGAAGATTCTGAGACGACGGTGGAGATTGACGAGGAGGACCGCTCTGCTGGTGTTCCAACCGATGCAAAAGAAGCTTCCTCTGCTTCTGATGCTGAAGTGGACCAGCAGCGAAGCAAATTGGACGTTGCTGTGTTGCATCGACAAAGACACTGCTTCAAGGTTAGGCATGATAGTTTTTTCTTCATTTTTTCTAACGATATTCACCGCTTTCTTCTTCATGTTACATAAGAAATGGAAACTTGCAACTACAAGAAGAGGTCAGGGTTCGTCAGAGCAGCCAAACAACTTAGCATGCAATGCTGTCGTTGTGTGCATCCGACTAAACCACGCCGTGCAACGTTGGCGTGGCTTTACGCGATCAAGAAAGGAACACGCCTTGCTGCAGCAACGCGCTTATTTTTCCTGTATTATTCATTGATCAAGAGATCGTTGAATAGACTCACGCAACATGCGCGGGTCAAGAGGAGAGAGAACGCATTGGCAGTGATGATTGCAAGGGCAAATAAGCGCCGTATCCTTACGAAGACGATGCAGCAGTGGCGATTACGACTGCGCTTGCATCACTCACTGCATTTGTGGAAATGCTACGTGCGCCGACGCCACGACTACGCGCGACGGTATGTGGCAATGGCCAAAGCTGTTACCGACAAGTATTATCATCGTCTTCTTCGACTAGCGTTTGATACCTGGGAGAACCTGCACTCGCAGATATACGCGCAAAATGTGTTGGCTCGTGTTATCGACCGTCAACTGTACCGAAAAGTGTGCGAGCAAGCGTGGCGCGTGTGGAATTTCAATGTACAGCGTCTCGTTCAATGCGATGATTTCCAACGCAATTATCAAGAACGCAGAATTCGACAGGTTTGGAGGGCATGGAGTACTTGGACTTGTAAAAAGCACTGCGAGAATTACAGCGTCGTCGTGCAGTGCGGTTCTACTATATATCACTGTTAGGCAAAGGATGGAAGGGTTTTCACGTTCACCACTCGCAACAGTCTTTCGCCTTAAGCCGAGTGGAGATTATGCTTGACGCAGCAGATGCAAGGATCATAGCATCTACTTTTTCACGCTGGGACCGCTTCACTAGCCAAACGAAATCACGCTCATGGAAGTATGAGCGCGCGCAGATTCATTCAGAATCACAACTCGTAAGACGCGTGTGGACAAACGGATTTCGGCGTTTTTTGACAAGACGGCGGTAAGGAAGCGATTATGGCTGGCTGCTCACAAGCAAGACTACAGCAGAACAACGAGGCACGGCTTCTTGCTATGGAAAGCTGCGTGGCGAAAAGAGCGAGCCCGAGATCAGGCATTGGCCTCAACGCTGGAACACTACAAGCGGCGAAAAGAGCGCAACATTCGATCTGCACTATTTGAGCATTGGTCGGAGTTTACACGCGCGAGAGCTGCCAAACGCGTTGTAAACGCGGAAGTTCGCGGCAGAGCGCAACACCGTTTACTTCGAGCGTATCTGTCACAGTGGATAACACACATTTCGTTTCTTCGATGGCAACAAATTACACGCGCACGAGCTGATCAGCACTATAAGAATGTTATCACGAGAAAATGCCTAGAGCGATGGCGACACAACGTTGCGCTCCGCCAAGCTTATCGCACGAGGACACGAACTGCATTGGTGCACTGGAAGCTGATGTTGCAACGCAGAGCCTTCGATCGATGGAAGCAGTATTTGCAGATGAAGAGAGAAAAGCAACAGCGTATTCACGAAGCATTAGAGTTTCGCCACGATCAATTTGTTCGTGATGGCTTGCGCCATTGGATGACGGCAACGCTGCATCTGCAAGAACAGCGAGAACAGCGCGTAACCCGCAAACAGGCAGTCAATGCAGCTCATATCTGGCGCAGGGTTGTGATGATAGCTCGGCATTGGCGATATCTTGCGCTCAGGAGGCGGGCAACAATGGTCAACAACATGGCTTTATCAAGACACCGAGACGCCCCGCGACGCGTATCCGACGATATAGATTGGCTATCTCATCACCCTCAGAGACACAGTGCCCAGCGACATAACTCGTCATTGCTTTCGACAGAAGCAGGCGGGCTCAGCCTTCAACAACATGGAACCAAACGGTCAGACGCAGCAGCTGAACACTCTAATTGGACTGACGAGCGGTCTTCATTATCAGAGTTCATCATGCTTCCAAGAAACCGACCTCAACCGCGAAGACCCGTTGATGTACTACATTTTGGACTTGCTGAAACAGAGAATCCTCCACAGAGCAATGCGAATACGCTGACGAGGAAAACTCTTACATGTGGCTTTCAGTTCCCAACGGAGCCATTCACACCGCTTGTCACACCACCGCCCGACGATGCCAGTCTGCCGCATTCCCACCGAGAATTGTCATCAACCATTAAGACCACGACGGACGCTAGAAAGCGCGCTGACTCATTAACCAAAAATCTTGACGTTGAGGTTGTACCAACGTCAACGGCTGTACCGACGTCAACGGCAAAACAGTTGGACGGTCTGGAACAACAATTATTGCTGTTATCTCAACGGAAGCAGGAGTGGAAGACTTTCCATCTACAGCTTGAACTGCTGCGCGAGCAAGTTGATGCAAACCCACAATTGTTGTCTAAACTTCGGGCGATGGAAGAGCAGCACAGGGTACATTTAAAGCAGTGGTCCCGGACAAAAGAGCGCATTCGATCGTTGGCGACAGAAATCCAATTGTTGCGAAACGCTTTATAAGCGCCAGTGTATAAATCACCACCACCGAGAAGGCCATCATCGGAGAATAGTATCATAATCACTAATGAGGCTGGCACAACTGTCAAACGCAGACTCAAAATCGATGTCTTCCAGCCCATGCTGCTTATACCAATGCACGTAGGCATTGGCATTGTATTGACGTTGAGCTCGCTCTAAGAAGTGCCTGGTACTGGTCATAAAACTACCATTATTTACACACACCGTCACAGAAGCCTTCGCTTGAAGCGCTGGAAACGGTTGCGAGGTGGAGTAGTTTATCGAAGTTTGTGGTGTCGACGCTAACCATGGCACGGGAGGAAATGCCTTATCAACGAGCTCACCGAGCCTTGACGTGAATCGGCCACTCTCATTGACGGATAGCGCGGCAGGTGCAAATCCACGGACCACTGTACTTGACGCCAATGTGTATATACTGCGTGGAAAAGATTGTGTGGTCTGTTGTAGTAACTTCTCCAGCAAGGAGAGGGACTCATCGTAATCACTTGTACGCGCACGTTGTTGCGAAAAAGCGTTCACATGTGGAACGACAGGAGCATGAAACAATACCGCTGATGTAGTCCTAGTTACTGCCCCAGCTTTAAACTTTCGAGATACTGCCCCCTTACAGTCTTTCCATACCCCAGATCGGACATCAATCATTTTGAGTGAAGGCATAGGGCACACATCATGCAATAGCTTTCCAAAGTCAAACGGTCGAGTAGTTGCTCCTTCAGTTGTTACCGGGAGCAGAAGCCCAGCAAGATCGGCTCCAGCCATGCTATTCATCTCGTCGAGTGACACACTCATCGCGTTGTTATTTCTTCCTGCCTTTGTCTGCATCTTCTGCACTATCGCCTTCCAATACCCCGCCGTGCGCAATAAGTCGTCATTATCCTTGTAAATCACAACGTCAGCTACTTCACTCAAACACTTTAGCGTAAGCAATGAGTTGTAGTTCTGAAGAGGAGTATCCCCGCATTTACAAGAAGGTGCCACCGATGCTGTCACAATATAGGCTTTTGGATACGTATCACGCATGCGCTCCAACACTCGACAGCCTAACCCAGAGCCGGTGCCTCCACCCAGAGAGTGCATCACCACACTGCCTTGATAGCAGTCTAGCGCTTCAATTTCACGATGCAACGAGTCCATCACTTGGTCCACTAATTCTCCAGATTCATTAACACCCAGCGACACAAACTTTGGCGCTGGAGTCTTCAGTCTTGGCCCATTGTAGCCCATTGCCCAGTTATTGCCTCGACCTGCTTGTTCCACATGGGTATGTGCAGGTTGAAAGGGCCTTTGACCATTCAGACCAGTCTCACTGACACTTTGCACCACTTTAGGCTCCGAATCCACGAGGATACAGCGCGCAGTTCGGGTTGACGGGTGGAACAAATATCTTGACAGGGATAGCGAGCTATTATCAGCATTTACGAAGGCTATAGATCCGCTAGAGACGCGCCGAAGGTGTCGAGACGAAGACGACACGCCATTCTTGTAACGAGAAGCTTCAGATTCACCTGTAGATGCCGCTAGCTGCCAGTACGAAGCGCCCAACTGGTTGCCACATTGCCCCACATGAACATGTACACTCATGGACACTGAGTTCTAATTTTGTCCAATCAGAACGTTTATTTCGTACTGATCAGAGAGGCCGTTGGACCAGTACCATAGTAAAGCCAAGGTATGAACCACAGTGCAGTGCACGATGTGATGCCATTTGTGGGGAGATTCCCTTCGTGGGAGGCGTTCGATGTGGCGCGCCAAGCTCACTGCGAGAAGACACTGACCATGTACGTGTGTCGCAACACTGTCAAAGTGGCCGTAGCCAATAAACGCCGCAAGTTGCAAGTGCCAGACAATTGGGTCTACGATCGCAAGGTGCAGCAATCGCATCCGTTAATGTAGTTTTTGATAACACACAAGTTAATTTAACTTAGACTGGTGCTGTTAATTGCAGGTGTACGTTTGTACGCACGGATACAAGCGCGTGTCTCGGTCCAGCGGCTCAAGACCACGACAACACGTACGCTACACTGATTGCAAGGCACGCTTCACTGCTTGTGTAGTGAGCGAGCAGTCCGATAACGGACGTGCAACTCTGTTGATCAAGATCACAGGACAACATGTTGTGCACAGCGACCATCCCGTGGGTCTGGAGCAGTGGCGCATGTACTCACAGAACCGAGCAGCTGTGCAAGAGCATCCTTACCTTACGCACGAGGCGGAGCTCATGCGTCGGGTAGGATCGAACAAGAAAGCAGCGCGGGCGCACATTGAATACCTGTCGGGCAAAGTGTGCACCATGAAGGATATGCACAATTTGTACGCGCGGCTCAAAAGCGCGAGAGCGCTGTGCGATCAGTGGAAGCTGAGCGTGGCCAATCTCAGAGGGCATTCAATGCTGCCGACATGGAAGCTGCACACAGCAGAGCACAACAGCCCGACGGTTCTAGAGATGTCCGGGTGGAGTCTGTTTTGCAGCGCTTTGTAAATGCCGACGTTGAGAACCACGCGAGCATTTTATCGGGCGACGATGGCTCCAATGAGGCGATTTGTGTAGCCAGTCGAGCCATGAAGGAGCACTTCCGGGTGTTCCCTGAGCTATTGCTGCTTGATTTATCCGTGACGAAGCTCGTGGACGGACACACTAGACAACATCTACACGGTTTCCTGTCGATGGACGCACTGGGTAACACCAAACCGATATTCGTGGCGCTATCATTGACAACGACTCCGGCATTGCTGCATCGAATATGCCAGGACTTCAAGCGTACGCACCCCACATGGGGGTCTATAAGAAAACTAGTCATGGGGAAGCTCTTGCCTGAGTTTGTACTGGTACTGACGCAGGAATTCCCGCGAGTTGAAATTCTATTGTGCCAGTTCCAAGTTCTCCAAGCTTTCGATGAGGTACTCCTACATTCACTCCAGCGAGGGCGGACCCAATCATTACCGCAGGATCGGCTAGACGGCAATACGCTGGATCAAGAGGAAGTTCGTCAGCTCCTTCATCAGCTAGTATTTGCGCGGTCCGAATTGCGATATACCAAAACCAAAGCACTGCTCGTCCAAAAACTCTCTGTGGCAAACAGTCATGACCTACTTGCTGAGTTGGATGGGAAATGGGAGTCAAACCGCTCACTGTGGGCGTCTTACGCCCGTGCAGAAGAAATGGAGTTCTCTAGCTTTTATACGAAAGGGATGGCAAGTTTCTGGAAGCCGATAACAGGCGCATTTCAGCGTTCTGGCAATTGCTGCTTCGCTGCAGCAACTATACCCCAGTCATCAATGCTGGCGATGGGAAGCCATACACAATCAACCATGATCTCGTTCGGACCAGTTGATGCTGTGGCTAACAACCCAACGAACGCACTGCCTGCCAACGATGCCAACACGATTACTTTAGCAATGACACATGGTGATGCAACTGCGGCTAGAGGCGATCCTCTGCTTAAGAGTGTCATTGAGGTATTGAGCACGCTTCGGTTCATCGGGGATGAATGGACGTCCAAGATGCTGATTCTCGAGCTGACTAAACCAGTGGTGAGCAGGCGCTGCGATCCGTTGCTGCATTTCATGATAAACTGTCTTAGCAGTTTTGCTGTTGACCTCATCTGCTCCCAGTTGACAGCGCAAAGTAACGGTTCTGTGGTTATCACGAAGTCTCGAGCTCCCAGAACCAAGGAGTCCGGTAGTGGCTCTGAAGAAAAGGAGGAACCAACGTTTGCGCTCTCTTCTAGGAACGAGGTCACGGTGCGCTGGATAAACAAGATGACACGCGAGAAACACATCCTGCAACATGATGGCAGCGTCTGCGACTGTGAGTTTTTCGCACTGTATCACTTGCCGTGCCGTCATTTGATCCAGTACGAAGTTTCCGTCTTGCAACACAAACAGCTCAGCATGGCTGCGGTGGGACCGCGGTGGTTCCTGCGGTCGTTCCAGACGCCCAAGCTGGCCAGCCAGCGCGAGTCCAACGAATTAGAGTATCACCTTCTTTGACCGCCAACCAAGCGAAGTGAATATATAGAATTTTATATGGATCAAGTTGAAGTTGTATCATCGACTGGCAAGATTGCGTGTCAACTTATGTCGCTTCGAGGCTCCTTGTCTCACTTAGGTCCGGCAGTCACGTGGCACGTACCCCTTTCATTTCCCTCACGATGACCGTTTACCGGCAGGAACTTTCCTGAGGAAGAGCATTGTGTATTACAGAGCTATAATCTTCGATTGCTTTGGCCATTGCAGCTAGAGATTCAGCTTAGAGCGTACCAAGCGAAGTTTGCACTGCATTTCTAATGCTGGCACTGGTTTTGCGGATGGAACAGCTTTGGATTCCGCCCAAGTATGCTGATGGTCGCATTTTTTCCGGTGGGCTACCTGTCCGACCACAAAGACTTGCAGCTAAAATCTGTAGAGCGTGCAGCATAACCACGACGGCAGGCCTACGAACGCAAAACGCAGACATCAAGCACTAAGTCACAGGTGGGCTTGGGGGTCCTTAACGCTAAAATAAAGAGCAGGGTGCGAATGAAACCCGAGGGCTCGAATTTCGTTTGGCAAAAGCCAAAGAGCCATACTCTGCGACGTTGGCACTGCCAATGGCAGAGTCGTGTCGCAATTGTCCGAAAGTTCTTCGATGGCCCGATAAAGGACCGAGCAAGCCAATGGCACTGACAGGGCGGAAGGTCACGCCAAGGCGGTACGAAGACGGAGCTTGTCGGTAGAGATGATTGCTTCGAAGATTATGCCAGGTCCTACCTTCTTTTTCCTGCCGCCACGCTGTACCTCCATCTGGACAGTCCGGCAGATACAACACGGCACAACAACAGCAAGTTTTGCTGATTGTGCTGGGCAAGAATTTGACGCTTTGCCTTGGCTGAAAAGAAACGAGTGCAAGATGCGAGTGATCGTGCGAGCAGAACAGTCTCGCTTAACCAGTCGACGTTAAACGCTGAGTTGCAGTGTTAGCGCAGGCGCAATTGTGATGACGGCCATACACTGTATAGCTCGATCCTGCAGCCGCTCGGGGTTGATGAAGCACGTGGCTACCATTTCTCAATTCCTGATAGAGTTGCAGAGGTATTTACCTAAGTACAGCATTGCACGCAACTACCAATGTAGAGACTCTAGGCTAGGGGCCGCAGTCGCTACATTAACGTCTAACGCCGCCACTGTCGGTAGTCTTTGGTACAAAGATGTCATTAAAAACCAGCGAGATCTCGTCGGAACCCGGGTTGCGCCGCAAAACTTGCGGTGCCAACAGATGAAACTCGAGGCGGCACTCGAGTGCGCAATGTTGAAGCCAAGACAACTTCATGTGACACGTCGCAGCTCTATTCGAAGTGCGGACGACAATTTGAGTCCAGGCCTTTGACTGGAGGCAAGTTGCCAGCATCGATTTGCCCCTCGGGCAACCACACATCACAAGAATTCGCGC
Source organism: Phytophthora boehmeriae (assembly GCA_011947355.1). Lineage (NCBI taxonomy): Eukaryota > Oomycota > Peronosporomycetes > Peronosporales > Peronosporaceae > Phytophthora > Phytophthora boehmeriae. The sequence goes on from JAAVTJ010000185.1 coordinate 101,381, forward strand.
TGGCCTCCAGTGCCAGGTGATAGGAAGCCAGGGCCGTCGTCACCAGCAATTTGCATCAGGTGGCTTTCTGGCCCGTGTTTGAACATGCCGCGATCGGAGCCCAAAATACCAGTGTTCTGGGCACAAGCTGCTGAGTGCTTCAATTGTGACGTTTTTCTGCGGGATAAAAACAGAGCGAAGTGAGTCAATCGCCGCCACCGTCTTGGCGACTCGCGCGGGCTGTTCCAGTCGCTGCGGCGGTGGTGGTGAGCATCTTATATTCCTGCCCATAGAAACAACAGCAGCATTCGTTTGCACCTTGGCGATCCGTTGCTGGAAAGATTAGACTTGATTATTGTATGCCGCATAGACGAGGCTTCCGTCGGAACCCAAAAGTGTACATTGTGACGTGCCCGAAATAATCCGACCGGATTATGCTCGTCCCATCTCCTTCCTAATCGACAAGCCTGACCAACGACGCAACAGCTTCAAGGAGGACAAGATTGGCACTGCAGCGAGACGACTGGGTTGGTGTGCGGTACGACGATAACTAACTGTTGCCCAAAGGAATCTGCCGCAACGAGCAATCGATGAAAGTCCCCAGCGACATGCTCGCATCGAAAGCTTTGATTTCAGCGCTCTATTGCGTTGCCGTGCGTGTCGATGTTGGCGTGAGGCAACCGTTGGATTAATTGGACAGCACCGCCTGTAGGTTAACCTGTCCGTCCCTGCGGACAAACCCCCATATTTTCCTCCGCTCCAGTTGATCTGTCGTGCTACCAACCTTCACTCAAAGAAGACAGACAACTGTCCGCCTTTAGCTGCGACCACGCCACAGAAGTTCACATGGGCTGGCCGCGGTGTGCCAACCCTCGGGAAAGCTGCACTCATACCTGGCTTGCGTTTGTCTCTTTTAGCAAATGTCGGCAGGTCCCAAGAACGGGGCAGCAAGGGACGGTTTACGGACCAGAGAGCCTCTACCGCCACCTGTCGGACGCCTACCGACTTCCACAACGTACCGTAGAGACTGAATTTGAATCGCCATTGAACGGATCCGGACGCTCGGCTGTCATTTTCCAATTCGCATCGATCGAGCGAGACGGACATCAAGCGGCAGTAAAGCAAGCTGACTACCACATCCGTTCTATCCAAGCAGTCCAAGCTGGAGTCTGTATAGCCTCTACCCGTACCAAACATCATGCCAATGGTTGCTGTCAACTCGAGTTCGCCAGTGTCTGCGTCGAAGTCCAAGGCTGGGTCCTTGTCGCCGACCGCCAAGGGCATCTGGTCCCTTGACGAGCACGACCGCTTCCTGGAGGCTATGAAACTCTACCCGAAAGGCCCGTGGAAGTCCATCGCGGACCACATCGCCACTCGCTCAGTGCGACAAGTGCAGACTCATGCCCAGAAGTATCAAGAGAAGGTGTCAAGGCGTCTGCGTGGTCTTCGCAAGTCCAAGAAGAAACTGGTGCGTCCCGAGCACCGCATCGACGAAGACACCATGGAGCTGTGCAAACTGGTGGATTGCGCAGCCGAGAAGCTGGTCGCTTCAAGTAGGAAATCGTTGTCTCGAGCTGGCGGCGTCAAGTTAGAGCCTCTGCAGAAGAAGTCTGTGGTCAAGGAGGAGCCCAGTGAGGCTTACAACAGCCCACGCGGCACTGATGAGGACATGAAGACTGAGGATTCGTTCCTGCCGCTGCCCTTCCTGGACTTCGGAGAGGATATTGACCTGGACCCAGTGCACATCCCGACTGTGAGCGAATCACTAGACTTCCTCATCGACTACCTGTCGTTATAGCTCCAGAGCAACTGAGCAGCAGTTGCGAATAGTGCAGTCGTTATCTGGTGAGGTATCTGTGGCCAAGCACACCTCTGCCTCTAGCAGAGGGTGACTTCATATTTATATCATAAAGTGCATTGCCATCACTGGACTTGTCAGTAGGCTAGAACAACATGGACAGAGCAATCAGGACAGTCAGGCATTGGATGTGCTGCAGCGCCACATTTGCTCGAGTGGATGTTGAGCAGCATTGAATTGCAGTGGAGCCTCAACTGCTTGAACATTGCCAACACGTCAGCCCACCTAGGGTGTCACTTGCTTGCATCGATGTCGGAGATGAGGCAATGCAACTTCCTCGGCACGCTGGTTTGCTCGCTCACGAGAAGGTCACCATCGCTGACGTACTGGACCGGTACCACCACCGTCAAGGCGATGCAGCGCATAGAGACGACGCCAAACGTCGGACACTTTAGTGGCAACTTGTCTACCTGTAACCAACGATCTATCAAGCACTACAGAAGCGCTCGAAGGTGCCAACAACCGCCAAGGCTTAGCCTCCTACTGAAGCCTGGCACTGGTTCAGAGAGCACTCGACATATCTGATGCAGGTTGCATCCAATCCTCTCGATTGCGGGCGCTCTCCACAGTGTCGACACGCACGCGTAGCATGCCTTGTCGCATATTTTCTCTTGCAAGATGTGCAGTCATTTGACGGCGGGAAACAATTGAGCTTCTCGTCGCCGACGAGCTTCGCAGAGTCGACAAGAGGAATCTCCATGGAGGATGGCGGAAGCCTTAGCGATGCAGCTGAGGACTCGCGTCTTTGTATGTGCTACTTTGCCGAAGAGCTCATGGCACTTGGCCAATTTCATTGTACAGAGTGGCGAAGTTAGATTGCGTGACTACCGGCAGGCCATTGCTTGGTGGCGAACCTGGGGGTTGGCTATTGCTTGGCGAAGTTAGATTGCGTGAGTAAGTCATTGCTCGTCGAGGAGGGTGGATTGGTTGCGCACGGCAACAAAGTACAAATTGATACGAGTATTCTCATTCGATCATATCGTCATGCTGGCTGAGCGAACTTCTCGACGGTTGTAAAAGTTGAATCAAGTTGTGGCGACATGTTAACACTATTGAGATCTTATCGTACTTACGTAGTAGTTGCTCTTGCTCGGCTAATTTAGCACTAGCCTGTATAAGCTATGATTTCGCGCAGATTTTTATCTAAGAAAGACAAGCAGAACAGAACTTTCAGCTGACTTCGCCAATCACAGACGCAACAAGACTCCCATTCATCCTGGTATGAAAATGCAATGAACTTGATGCATTCATCACCCTCAAGTAAGCAGTGCCGCGTTATCACGGTTCCGGTGAGCGACGGCAGCATGGACACGCAGCAGCATACGTCACTGATGACCTGCTCCATTTGTAGATAAATCTAGCTGAAACTTGATTTGAAACTGGATTTATCGCAAAATTCAGGTTCCTACTCAAGGTTGTCTACAGCTGCGTAGAGTGGACCGAGATTTGGCCAACTAATGACCGCTTGGCATCTTGGCATCTTAGCAAAGACTTTCGGTCCATACGTGAAGGCTTCTGCATGCTGCACTTCCCTACGCCTGGTATCGATTGCTTGATCCCATGCATACCATCAAACGTCTCCAACCTCTCGAAAACTGTCCTAACTGCCGCATCACAGCCATGCCCAAAGTTAAAGCGGCAGCAACTTCAACGTCGGGCCGTTCTAGCCTAGCCGTGACCTCCACGAGTACAAGACAACGCATATTTTCACGAAAGCAAATGCATTTTAAATCATATTATCTGCGTGCAGTCTGCTCGTGATGCACGATTGGACTTCTCTTTGAGGTTACTGGATCAGGTTGCCGAGTTGGCACGATAAATTAAGCAAGGAGCAAGTTGACCGAGTCTTCGACGTCTTGCCGGTAGGCGTCGTCGGTCAGCATGTCTTCGTACGACACGCCTGGGACGTATGGCAGCGGCTCGAGATCGCTCAGCATTGTTTCTAAGTCAACGTCCATGTCCAGGTCAGCAAAACTGCTGCCTGCGTCACTGGAAATCGGACTCGCACAGCCAGTCAGCAACATGCTGAAGTTGTCGTCGATGGGGACATCGGTACAACTGGGAAAGCTGCAGGCGAGCGTGGAGAGCCGTGTGCCGTAAAGTTCTTCACGCGTTGGATGCAGCCAGTGGCGTGGGCGTCCACGCGGTGCTCGGGGCGCACGAATTTCTTCTTCTGTTTGCGCAGACCACGTCGTCGGCGGTTGATCTTCTGCTGGTACTTCTGGGCGTGGGTCTGCACCTGCTTAATGGAGCGCGTGCCAATGAAGGCGGCGATGGAGCGCCACGGACCCGTTGGGAACATCTTCATGGCGTGCAGGAACTGCTCGTGCTCCTCTGCGGACCAGAGGCCGCGTGTGACTGGCGTGAGAGGTGCTGGCGCTGGTACGACGACGGACAGACAACCTCCTGGAGTATTGGTGGGCATCATGATCATTGGCGGCGGTACAAAATGGCGACGGCGCTGTTGGAGTGGCTGGAGTGCGTGGCTCTAGCAAAATTCGGGAATGGAGACAACGAGATTGATGTGATTAGGCGCAAGTGGCGACGCTGGTCACTTGTTTAGCTCTGCGATAGGCCGCTCTACTCGAAAGGGGATGGGCCCAAAGATGTGGGGCTAGGGCGGCGATTGTGGCTCGGAGCGCTTTGCGGGCGGAAAAATTGACCAATGGCAGCTGAAGATGCCCCGCAGCCCCGTCTGCGCAGTTCCGGTACAGTACGCTGCGGTATCTCAGACCGCTAAATTTGTCGGTAATTTACCACGAACGCTTTTGCCGGGGTCTCACCACTGAACGGCTGCTGGTAAACACAATTGTGTGTTTTCAAGGCAGCGACTTGAATAGTGCTAAAACAGCTTGTTGTTTGATCTGAGGCGGACAGCAGCAGCGCCGCCATGCGGCACACAGAAACACGAATTCGGTTGCGACTCAACTCAGCTCGCGTCGAAGTGGACTATCCATACCGAGTGGTCAGATACATTCGTGCGCGAAGCACTGCCAAACCTCGCCGTTTCTCAATGCACACTCGGCCAAATTGGCCCAAAAAGCTAAATGCATTTCGATGTTGGTTCTCCCGACAGTTAGCTTATTTAAACCCGTTAGACGGAGAAGCGCTCCGACAACGCCCCTGTATCCGACCCTCTAGAGGCTCGTTCCTTTAGCTTCTCATGTTGCGGCCTCGCATTTGCGTTTCACGGCAGTTCCTGTTTACTTCCTCTTGTCATGATCTCGAGTCATACTGAAGCGACAGAGCATCTGTATTTCAGCGCACTATTCCGCATGGCCCTCTTTAGTGTTGTCCGGGCAATTGCCGTTCTATTCGTCACTAGCGCGCAGATGTCGGAGAAGCATGGCTCAGACCGAGAGCCGACCTGTTGCGATGTCAGGCTATCTCATCCTGCTGATAGCCGTCTTATCGCATACTTCGCATGTCAACATGTGCTATATGGATACAGTCCTGGCGACTGAGTTAACACCGCGTTGGCGCACACGCCAGACACAGTGATCGTGTTAGCATTGCACTTCGACCGCCTCGTGGCCATCGCCTGAACAATCTCGCGATTGCCAACTGGCCTACTTCGCCTGAAAAATGCACATGCTTTCCAGGCAAAAATGCTCCATAGTGAATCGCTGCTTGAGACATCTGGCGGTTCTGGTATTTTACGGAAATCTATTTCGCGAGCCCCTCTGGAAACCGATCTACCGAGCACTGAAAACTGAAGTCGTTGTCGTTGAAGTTGTCCTGATTATCTGTTTTTAACGAGCGCGGCCGAAGCGCAGAGAGGCTCCTTGAGCCGGCCCACCGCTGGCCGCGCTCGATTGCAGACGCGAAGACAGCTCGACGATAAAAGTCCGATATTTGTCTCTTTGTCTTTTTCGCTCTCGGACGAAGCTTTTAGTCCAGCACAGTTGCAGTCAGCTCAATCCGAAGTCCAACACAATTGCTGACTCCCTCATAGCAGATCCGTTTTCCGTCGTACAGTGCCTATGAGACACGAGCAGGGGCGGTGCTGCATGCAACCGAGATGAGCGGCCCAATTGCGACGCCCGGCTCTTCCAGGGAAAATGCCATTCCCAGAATGCTACGCTGCAGCACGCCGCTTGATACGAGGTGGATTTCTCGCTTCCTGCATGGATGGGACTCAACTACGGTCGACCACGAACTCGAGTCTCTCAGTCAATTTTGCCCACGCGCGATCGATTGCGAGTCTGCGCTTTAGACTGCAAAATAGGCGAATTCAATTTCAATGTACACATCAATTCCATATCTTTTACTACAATCGGCGTGTTCGTGTTCAGCGGGTCTTGACAGGTGTCCCAGCGACGGAACTTTCGTCGGGGTTCTTTCGGTTGCGCCTAGTCTTCTCGTTTGTATGTGTGTGTGTGTGTGTGGTGAACCGTTGTACGCCGTTGGGAAATATTTACGGCTCCTATGTAGGACGCCCATCCCCGCAAAAATGATGCACAAAAGCGGCAGACGGGGCGGAATTCTGGTTTCGTGGGCCCCGCCGTTTTTCACTAGGTTCTCTTGGGTCGCCGAGGGATAATGGCATCGTGGGGAATTTTGTCCTAGGAGGCGATGCTGGGTGCCTGCAAAATGCCAAGTGTGACAAGAAGCGAGTGAACAATCCCAGCCTTGCATCGCAAAGGACCCGCCGTCTGTAGCCGCTGTCTGTAGCCGCTGTTTCGTGTCGTGCACAATGGAGACCAGGGCTCAAGTCAAATGGTAAGACCCAACGGCAGGCGGGCTTTGAGCTCGCAGCAGACCGAGATAAGAGGCAGGCGAAGTTACGTGTCATGGAGAAGTCCTGGCAATTCTTCGAAACAGCGTGTTGCGGCGCGCTAACAAGTGGTCTCCAGATCTTGTAGAGGCCAAAGGCTCGACGCCACCATTTGGTTCGGCGCTGTTGATCGGCCTGGTCGAAGAACAGTCTGCTGCCAGATGATTCCTACTGTTCACGGCTGCTGCAAAACCCTGTGCTACGTTGGCGCTATAATCCACTTCACGTTGATCGGCGGAGGTGAATTTTGTTGCCGGCAAAGCATTTAGTCCATTGAGTTGACTCAATTTGAGAGCTTTGTTCGGGATTTGCCGCTCAACGACCAACGGCGCAGGTGGTCGGCCTCTTAGCTGAGTAGGCCGCCGTCGAGACAGCCTATACCGTTGTCGGACGCCAGCCATGCCCACGGTTACTGATGACTTCGTGCTTGCTGGACGCTGCGACGCCAGAGCCGACTGACAGCAATAGTCACAACGAGTAGAAATAAACATGCAATTTAAATCATTATACCACCTGTCTGCAGTCGACTTCTGCAAGCTTCGCTGGACGTGTGCAACTCAAGAGAGAGGCGCAGCCGACTTCCGTCGGAGCTTCCTCAGTGGCTCGCTCAAGTGGCCAGTGACCACTTCCACGTCCTCCCTCTCCTCCCTCGACGCTCCTGTGACACTCTTCCGCTTCAAGCTCTTCCTGGCCTCAACGCGCTTGTCGATCTCGAACTCGAAGACGACAGGCGTCGTGAGTTTCGGACGACGAACAGCCGGCACCCCGACGCCTCCACTGGCGCTTAACGCTCTAGAGAACTGGTCACTCTTGCCTGGAGCTGCTCCATGCGTCGTCACGTCGTGATACTTCTGTGTCTTCTTCTTCTGGGCCTGCACACGCTTGCGGATGGCCGCGATCTCCAGTAACTCGCGGGACGTCCGCGTCAACATGTCAGCACGGGACCGGGCCGAGACCTTCTGCGTCTTGTGGAATTTGGGCGACTTGGGGATCGTCAGACGCCCGTTTTCCTTCGCCACGCGCGCCAGTCGTCGTCGTTTCCTCGCGATGTCTCGCGCTTCGGCCAGTTCCTTGTCCTTGCCAGTCAGCACCTTCTGGCGAGAGGCCGCCAGCGACGCTTGAGTGGGGCGCAGCAGCCGATCGGTGGACGAGATCTTGCGCACCTTCGTGACGGGAGGAGGCACTCCTCGGTACAGCGCGTCCGGGTCTTCGTCGTAAGCGATGCGCTTCATAGCCACCATCGCAGTCTCTTTTGGTGACGAGGAACGCTTTCTCTCGAAATGAAAAAAAAGTATACAAATTTTAAGTGTAGAGGGGAGGTGTATTCCCGCCACTTTCAAATTCAAAATTTAAATACTTCCCTTTTCAACCAATCAACGGTTATAGAATTATTTTGACGAATCGAAATTTAAACTCGTTTATCTTACACTCTGTATCGACCCACCTGCTAAAAAGTTGAAGTTGATCGGCCAATGCTAAATCGGAGACTTCGACATCAACCATGCGTCCAATTCCTCCAGCATGGGCTTCAGGTCCTTCTCAACGAGTCCGTACTCCTCAACAGATCACTGCTGACGCTCCTAAAGCTGTACAGCCCCTGCATGTCTCAATTCCCCTCAAGCCGCAGCAAACACCGGCGCCACTGCCTCCTCGATTGACTCAAGCAGTTAGAGACGAGTTCGCTATCCGCTATTTGCAGAAGATTGGCGCCAACTCTTCCCCAGAGAACATTGCATTAGTTTTACAGCACTTGCCCTTAGACAAATGCGCAATCTCTGCTGCGTGGAGATCCCGCGGCTCGCTCGCTGACGTTCTGGCCATTGACCTCAATCCAAAGACCCTCATGCAGAACGAAGAAGCTTACCCTAGTACTGAGGCTGCTGAATCTTCATTGCCAGTACGGCAACTCCGTGGGAATCAGCAACGTCGAGAGTTTCGTGTCGGTCCAGTGCGCCTCACTTTTGACGACATGAAGCGCAAGTTTCTACTTCCGTTCAAGTTAGCCAAGTCTGCAGGTCAGTCGGATGCACTGCGACTTCCTATTGGAGACGAAGAAGTTCCGATGAATGGCCATCGATCGTCCAACCAAACCGAGGTGAAGGCGTCGAGTATTACAGCTGAGTCGCCGAGGTTTATTGGCACCAAAAACGCGTGGGAGTCTCACAAACGACAAAAATGCGCAGAAGAACGCAATGCGCCGCCCAACGCGAGTGATGGCATGGTGTGTAAACTTCACAAAGAATTCTTCCTGGCTTTGCCGCTGAATTTGCTGGGTTTGTCTGAGGGCGAGGAGCGTATACGGTCGGTGCTCTACGAGGCTCTGCTCAGCACTACCATGGTAGAACTCGTGCAGAGCACAATGTCTTTCCTCCACGGCACGATCATCAATCCCGCTGCTACCGTTCAAACATGCAGCAGCAACGAGCACGAATCTTTATTCGTGTCCATTACGCAGTACTTTGCCAGGCTTCGGCTCAAGATGGAGCGTGTCCAACGACCTGCCACGCGTTCACAACCTGCAGTTCTCGTGCCGCTTCTACTGCTCGCACTTCGCGTCGACGTCGAAACACTCGTGCGTCTGCAATACCCGTTCAACTTCACCAACGCTACAGAGGACATGACCCGGATGCTAGAAACTCTCGACACACGTGTCGCAACTGTTAGATCCCGACGCAAACTGGAGTCGCTTGGCCGTGCTGGAAACTACGCACGAGGCAGGTCAGGCCCGCGCTTCAACAGGCTTCCAGCGAGCACGACGTCATCGTCGACTCAGGGATCAATACTTCCAGACCAGCGAAGCACTCCACGGCGTGTTCCCAGACCCTGTATCTGGCAAATGTCGACGAGTCATGACTCTTCGCGGGGGTGCTGGCATCGGACACTATCCAGAGCTGTCAACCAAGACACACAATCCCATCCAGTCTTTGACCAAGAAAGAAGAACACCATTTCCCTGGATATCACTCAACAACAGAGGGTGTTAGTGTGTCTGTGGCATCTAAACTCTCACTTCTCCGAAGCTTACGACGCTCACAACAATCCAAATCATAGCAAATGGGCACATCATATTTTTCTCATAAGAAGAACCAGCAGCACCAACCGCTAGCAGGACTGCTTAGCACTGCTATGCTTGCAGCAATGTGCTTATTGCGTGAGCTGTTCCCAGAGCTTCTCCACATCGCCACGGGAGTTGGCAACGACCGTGCGGCCGTCCATGGTGATCACCTTGCCCTCCTGGTCCACAAACACCAGCATAGGGATGCCCGTGACGCCGAACTTGGTGCTCATCTCCCGGTTCTGGGAGGTAGCGTCGAAAGGGAGCGCCAGGAACGGCATCTCCTTGAAGTATTCCTGGTACTGAGCCGGGTCGCGATCCGACGAGATGAAGACGAGCTCGAACTCCGGGTGCTCCTCCACCATGTCGTCATAGACGGCGCTCAGGAACGGAGTGAACTGGCGGCACGGCGGACACCAGTGCGCGCTAAAGTAGAAGCCCACGACCTTCTTTCCTGCCAGCTTGTAGTCCGTGTCCTGCAGTCCGTCCTTCGTCAGGAGCTTCTCGCCGAGCTGTTCCGACCACTTCATCATTCACTGGGAGTTTGTATTGAGGGGTTTCTTCACTTGAGCTAAAGAGTCAAAGTGAGCCAAAAGAAGAAGAGGATCGCGAAAGTACTGTGATAGACGGAATAATGCGACCCCCGCACTAACGACAGTTGAATAGCGACACAAAACGATGGCTGCTCTATAATTGAAGCTTGATTTGAGGGTGGCTTTCTAACTGTAGAGTTGGTGTGGTGCCACGTGGAATAACCACCAAGCAGATTGTTGTTGATGTAATCGAGCTTGTTAATGCTTACTGCGTCAGCTGCTGCCAGAGACTCTCCACGTCACCACGTGAATTGGCAACGAGTGCTCGGCCGTCCAAAGTGATGACTTTCCCTTCTTGGCTTACGAAGACCAGTGTCGGGATCGTCTTGACTGCAAACTTGGTGTTCAACGTTTTGTTGGCGCTGTAGGCGTCGGAAGGTAGAGCCAGGAACGGCATCTGGCTGAAATACTCTTGGTATTGAGCTGGATTGCGATCCGATAAGACGAAGATTATCTCGAGCTCCGGATGGTGTTCCACCATATCGTCATAGACGGCGCCCAAGAATGGGGTGAACTGGCGGCACGGCGGACACCAGAATGCACTGAAGTAGAACCCAACGACCTTCTTGCCCGCCAGTTTGTAGTCTGTGTCTTGCAGACCGTCCTTGGTTAGTAGCTTCTCGCCGAGTTGCTCCGACCACTTCATCTTCTACGCGTCTTGTTGTATGAAGGCGGGTCTCTGCTTGACCAAAAGAGTTAAAATGAACCAACATCTCGAAAAGAATTGCCGAGATGCTGTGAGTTGTGCTAATGCGTGAGGCAGGTGAGAGTCTCAACTTGCGACTATGATACTACGTAGTAGTAGTAGACCGGCGTCCAGTACTGGAATAAAGTATGAATCGATGATGCTTGACTTTGTGAAATGCTTACGAGTTATTGCGGAGTGGGCAACGATTCATGGTTTTGAAATAATCATTTTCGCTATCCTGCACAGCGTACCACAGTACCAATATGAACGAGCAAGATGCAACAATAACACTTGCATCCATTGAGCCATAAGCCTCCTGTATGTAGTGCACTTCTACCCTCTGGTCTATTCCTCGGCACTCGCCTCCTGTTGTTGTTGCTGCTGCTGCTTCTTGGCATTCTCACGCGCAAGCTTCTTGGTCTGGTGACGGTTCAGCGGCTTCTTGGTCGGGTCGAACTCCCGCAGAATCACCGTCAAGTGCGTGTGCGGGTGGTGCATCACACCCGAACGTCCTGCACAGCAACAACGACAACAACAAACAGTGTCAACACCTTCACTCTTTCCTCCACAACCTTCCTGCAATGACCTCACCTCGTCCCATGATCCGCAGACGCTTGAGGTACACTCCCTTGTTCACGAAGCACTCGGACACCATGAGGTTCTCCGGTTCAATCTGGTACTTAATGTCGGCCAAGTTGATGGCGTTCTCCAGCGTCTTCTTGAAGTATTCAGCCTTGCGCTTGGGCGAGAACTTCATCTGCAGCACCGCCTCATTGGCTGAAAGGCCGCGGATCTGCTGGGCCAAGTACGTGAGTTTGCGGGGACTGGCACGGATCGATCTCTTGACGGTCTTGACCGTGCGAGGCTCAGATGGCGACGTCGAGTCCAGGAAGGCGGCGGTGGCGTCGTCCGCAGCGGTCTCAGGCTCTGTCGTGGTCGTAGACAGCGTCGCTCTAGCCACACGACCCACCAAAGCGCTACCGGCGGCGGGGCGCAGCGTCAGCGCCCCCATCTGCGAGCGAAGAGCGGCCAGCATCGTGATCGATCGTAGGAATACTGGGAAGGGCTTTCACTGCCACACATCCGCCCAAATCCTGTCAAAATAGTTAGTGTCATATAGAGGTTATAGTTACCTCTCTATTTTGATACAGAACGTCAACGTCAACTTGTCTTGTTCAGCTTCGTTATTGTTTTTAAAGCTCTACAGAGATGGAGTGTCAATACTCGGTTGTCTAACTACTTGGGTGTATGATACTCTTGTGCTGTGAGTGATGTCAGAAGCACGGCATTCCAGAACTGGAATTCATATGCGACTCGAGATTCGAGCGCTGCCTTCTTCTGACTGCTCAATACGTCGACACCTTCAACTCACGCTCCTTGTCCCCCACCTCACCACATGAAAATGACAGAACTTGCGACTCATCACGCAAATGGCGAAGTGGTGCGCGTCTTCTTATCGGAAATCCAGATGCGCAACTTCTCTAAGTTCTCAGCAACGTCATCACCTCCATCTTCGTCGCCGCTAGCAAAAGCCCCGGCACTCATACGATCAACGCTTGGACGTGCAGCAGCATTGGCGTTATCTGCGTCATCAGGTAGCCACTCGATATTTACTTCAATGTCCGTTCGGTTTGATACCAGCGGCATGAGATAAGACACGAATCGCTGGCGCGCCACGGCGGGAAGCGACGGAATCTCAATACCTCGCACTGTGATCTTTGCCGCGGCTGTGCCTACCACAATGTCGGCAATCCATCCACCAAGGTACTCGAATTTGTCGGGTCGTCCCTTGCATATATCTCGACGCAGCGACAGGAGAAATTCCGGGGTGAACTGTTTGCACTTCTTCTGTAGTTTGTACTGCACGATTGCCTCGCTCAGTGCCTGCATCTGTTCAGTATTCTCCATACCATGGGTGCCAAGGTTGTAACACTCATTGCAAAGATTGTAGTTCGAACACACGCTGCAGGTCCACAGAGCACCCACGACTGGGTCCATTCCACAACCATCACAGAACGAGTCCGCGTGCACCAGCGTTTTCTTGCGCTTCCACTTCGAGCCAAGGATAGATGCTCCCTGAGTCATAGCAGCACCAAGACGTCCCATTAACGGCTTGCCTATCGAGTACTTCCTATCGGGCAAGCTCTTCGACTGTGCACCGTCCTTGTCATGTACGTCTCGTTGGAATACGAGAGTGCGCGGAATTGTAGATGTTTGAATCATCTCGAACACCTGTTCCTTAGTCATGTGCGCCTCGATGGCCTGCCCATTGACACTAATTAGGTAGTCGCCTACCACCACCCCTGCACGCTGTGCTGGACTGTCCTTCTCCACACTCCACACCTCTACAAGGAGCTCGTTCTCTAAAGACACCACGACGTTCGTGTTGAAGCCCAGAACCGGCTCAGTAAATGTCAGCGTATACGTATTGAGCGGGTGTTCCACGTAATCTGCCTCGGACTGCGAGCGCAGGCCTTGCTTTGGGTCTGCAATCTGCATTCCACTTGCACTCGACGACGTACGACCCGACTCACCACTTCCCGTACTCGTCATACTTCCTGAACTTGCAACGATCGCAGACGCCTCGCTTACAAAACGAGGTGGTTTATCCTGAAGCGAGACACGGCGTAAGCCATGCAGAGCACGCACAGACGAAGGATCCGAGGGCACACTCGGACCCAAAAAGCGATGTGACACCAGTTCGTCTTGTCCTTCACCGAAGTCCGCTGTACCTCCATACCCAAGCGGCGTGCCCAAATCTGCTCCTTCCTCGTCGCCTTCAGCTACTGGCGATCCTTCATGGTCGTCACTGTCACTTTGTTCATCATCGATATCATGATGCACCAGATTCAAAGGAGACGGACGTTTTGGCGAAGGGATCACCAGCTCCACTTCCTGTCCTACATGCTGTTCCTCATGGTCTCCATTATTTCCAGCACCCACCGGAGTCATCGGCGGCGTGCCTTGCGGAGACTCCGCCACTGTTGCGTTCAACTCTTCAAGCTGATGTTGCTCGTCATCACGAGGAGTGGTAGGCTCCTCCTCATTACGCGGTGTAGTAGGCTCCCCATCATCACGTGGCGTCGTAGGCTCCGTCTCCTCCGTCTCTTCATACACAAGCTCCTTCTGCAGCTCAACGGGCGTGCCCGGCTCATCCTGCACCTGCTTCACCGCTGCAACTTGCTCCTGCTGCTTCACCTGCACCGTCGCCTCTGTGTGCAGCGCCATCTCTTCTCCTGTGCAATCTGCTTCTGCGGTTCTTCGTCGTCGTCGTCCGTGTCTGTTCGCGCCTTATCCGACTCGGCGTCGGTCGAAACGTCTTTGTGCAGCTCTGCCACAACCTGCTCTGCTGCCACCGGACTCTTCTCCGTCTCGACCTCTGCAGGCAGCGAGGGACTGGCGACCTCCGACTCGGAGGGCTTGACGACCGACCCGCTCTCCGCTGCTGCGGCCGACGCTTCCATCGCTCCTGCTGGCGTAACGGGTTGTGAGGGAGGAATCACTTGCGTCGAGTAGCGACGGGCGGGTCGTCCCTTTACTGGAAAAAGGCGATAGAAGCCAGACTGGATTCTACATCATGATATCCCAGATCAGGTAACGCAGGGTTATTGGGGTATTGCGGACAATAATCCCGTGAGGATTGATATCCTCTGCGCAACGTGATACTTCCGTGCGTTTTAGCCAATCAGATGACGCTTCGACGAATATCAGATTGCGAATTTTGGGTTTCGCGACAACACAAAGGTGGCTACGAAAAACGTTCCGCCGTAGAGAGAATGGCGAGACCAACCACAAGACAAGTGCGCCAGAATCACGACCGCTGGTGGCTCGAAACCACAACGTAATTCACAAATATTGCTGCCATGGACGCAACGCATTGTTCGCCATGTCGAGAGCATGCGCCTGGCAGTGCCTGCTCTTTAGCCGGCAAATCGATTCTCACAAAGCGCATGACGCACGCCATGAATCCTCAACTCTTGGTCAATTCTTGGTTTGCTGCTGCATCAGGTCGCAGAACTCGTCGTAGTCGATCTTCCCGTCGTCGTTCTTGTCTGCGGCCTGGATGATTTTGCCGATGTCGTCCCTGCTGATGCGTTTATTGCCGAGCACGTGCAGAATGTGCTCCAGTTCGTTGCTGGAAATGTAGCCGTCGCGGTTGGCGTCAAAAGTCTACGGCCATAACAACAAAAAATCAAGATGTCAAATTAGTCTTAAGCGAACACAATCCGAGACGGACAATTAGGACAAAAGCTCACATCGAACGCAGCTTTCAGATCATCGGATGTCAAGTCGCCACTACGTGTACAATCCAAATTCAAACACTATCGTAATCACCATTGCTATACATTCCCAGTGCACGGTGAAAACAATTGCATACCGACGAAATAGCCGCTCATTCATCATGCTCACAAACTCAGTGAACGAAACCTTTCCATCGCCATCGACGTCTGCTACTTTCATAATGCCATCGATCTCCGAGCTAAATTCCACAAAAACCAAAGATTAGGCGGTAAGTATTATTTTAAACAGTAAGCGATGCGAGCCACGACCAAACCTTGAAAGCTGCTGTCCCAACGCAAGCATCATGCTTCGAAGCTCGTCGCGATCAATACTGCCCGATTCGTCCTTGTCGAAGAGTGTAAATGCCTCTTTGAACATGTCCATGTTTACGGTTGACGTTCGCCTAAAAGCAAACTTAGGCTTTTCATCACCACCACCAGTGTCTCCACGCTCGCGAAATTTCGCGTACTGCACGCCCATGATAACAGTCAAAATATTGGCACGTAGCTGTTGCAGCCGTTGATACGATTGAAGACGCTGACCATGGCCACTGTCGAGTGGGTCCGTAGATGTAGTTTGGCCTTTCAGCCAGGAGTGCTGCAAAGCTTGCTTAGCAGTCATCCTTTTCGACGGATCAGAGTGCAGTAGCTGCGTCAAAAAGTCTTTTGCATCTGAAGAAAGGTTCCTGTACCATTTATTGGCCACTACCGGTTGGCCATGGAACCACTTTTCGTAAGTATCAGCACAAAATACCAGAAATTCACAGCCGCATTCATACCATCGTATTTCCCTTTTGCGATCTCCTTCACAATTTCAGCGTCAGATTTATCACCTCTAGGATCAAATGGGTGAACTCCTGTAAGCGTGATATACGCCTGTGGAACGAGAAATGTGGGTCGTATCATTGCTCACATCCACGCAGCAATCACTGCGAACACATACCAGCACTCCAAACGCCCACATATCAACGCCGAAATCCTGGGGCCGGTGTAAAATGATTTCAGGAGCCCAATATGCGCTGACACACCGTGCATATTACAGGCCATTAGCATCACATCGTGCAGTGTGTTGATGCGCTCGGGCTATGACTCACATAGTCCCACTTGGAAATTTCTCCACAAATTTCTCTCCCTGTTGTTGACGCCGGCTAAGGCCGAAGTCCTGCAGGCAAACGGACAACACATACCTAAGAACTTGCCAAGAGGAAATATAAGACGATTGACCTTACCGCTACTTTTATATTTGCGTCTGCTGACCGATCTGACAGCAAAACGTTTTCAGGCTTCATATCACGGTGGCTGAGCAGAGCGTATAATCATGAACCAAACTGAAGCGCACAGCACACACTCTAAAATAATCCATGTACATACTCACCAAACACCACGAGAGTGAACGTAGTCCAGTGCGCGACACACGTCTCGAAGTAAATGAGCGGCATCTTTTTCAGACAACGATCCCTAGGGGATAGGAACAGAGCGATAAGCCGGTGAATACTCCATGCAACAGAGAATGATAGGTTATATCAACCAAATCGACGATGTAGTCGAAGAGCTCGCCTCCTTTGACCAAGTCCGTCAACATGATGGTCTCGTTTTTAAACCGCAAAACCTCGTGTAGCGACACGATATTTTGATGCGATCCGAGATGGCGCAAGATATCAATCTCGGCATTAATCGCATCCATCGAGGCACTCTTGGGGTCGAAAATCTTCGCGGCCAGCATCTTTAATAAACACAAAGCATTACACCCAATCTTCAATAAAATGTATGCAAAATCTAAAGTTCTTCACCTCATCTGTATTCATATCAATTGCAAGTCGGACGACCGAAAAGCCTTGAAAATCACCAAAACAAATCACCAAAAACTCTTTTAGCAATCGAGAAAAGGCAAGAGGACAAATGTGTCATTCCTTCGAACCTCCTCGTCCGATCTCCTTCAGCAGCGTGTAGTGTCCTCTTTGGTCCATCTTGGTGCCTTTCCACCAGGCGTCTCCACTCGCATCTCCACACTTTGCGTCCTCCTGCGTCCTCCGGAAGGACATCGCCACGAGTCCCGCAGCTGCCAATGTCCACCAAATCCCAACCCACGCGGTCCCGTTCCCGTACGAAGTCGCTTCAACTGGAGGGGCAGGAGGTGGAACCTTGCTGCGAGTCGAAGTCGTCGTCACTTTGCGCACGGGGCGCGCTAGACGCGTCAGTAGCTTCACGCGCATCGTCGCCTTGGGAGCTTCTCGACCAGAATCGATGAGTGCTTCAAGCCATCAAAAATGATGATATTAACTTTGAAAGTTATTATTGCATGTAATACCTTCCCATACTACAAGCTGATCCAATAGGATTTATCGAATAACAGAGGTTTATAATTTCCAAAATGTTATACAAATCGTACTTAAGTGACTACCATGTTGAAGCCGCTGCAACGACGGATGCGATTCCAGCCACAGACTTGCGCAACAATATTCCGACACGAATGAATAGACTTGGACACCACTATGCATGACTCCTGGGAGTATAAGGATTGACCTCCTCCTCGAACAGATCGGAGGCGAGTTTCGAGCGCGTGCATTGCCGCGAGGTCTTCCAACGAGATTTTCTCTCGAGCACAAGCGTCAACAGTGCACAGACACGCCACGACTGCTCCGTCAGGCGATTTGATGGGAAACCCGAGAAGAATCGCACGCCAATGTCTCTGACGATGCGGAGCCGGCACAGCTGAGCGTCTTTCGCTGTGTCTCGGATCACAAACGGCTTCCCACTTGCCACGAGCGGGAACGGACACACCGTGGACTCTGCCCAGGATCGAGACGCCCCACACGCACCCACCACACGCTGAGGCTGAGTGCTGTGCGCGCCGTTAAGCGCTACGATGTAAGCAATGGAGCAGCGCATACGCATCGCAGCCACTTCGCAGATCGCGTCCAGAGCCGCAGAGTCCAAGTCTTCGTCCAAGTCCAGCTCCGTCTCCATGCTCGTGCTTGCAGTCCATTGGCGTGGTGCTGCTGAAGGTCTGCTAAGCCTTGGTGCAGCATCTTGATGGCTGTAAAGAGAGCTGGATCGTCTTCTTTGGACGTTTTTACTGCTGTCTGCACTGGAGTCGCCGCATAGCGAAATGCTCGAGAGATGAAGACGAGCTTCCAAATATTTGTCCACCGTTTTCTTATTGGGGTGTTGTGGGTGAAGCACTGGAAGCGATGCGCTATACGGTGAAGCCGATGACGAACTGGTGGGAGCAGAGTCCGATGTCACGTGCTGCACCACTTGACGCACAATTTCGAGCGCACGAGCGCGAACCAGTGGGTCTCCTGAGAAGAGAGCGTCTGCTAATTGACGCCCAGGCGCTGAGGAAAGCGATGCTGAAGTGGTGGCTGCACTACTACGTCGGTCCAGTCTCTGCATGAAAGACTCGTACTCCCTTGTATGTCTTGTTGACTTCGCTTCTTTAGCGGAATGCTGTATATCACCATCATTGACCAGAACGTCGTAAAAAGCAGTGGATATCTTCACACCTGCTCTACTCCCGGCTTCATTTTCATTACCATTCTCAGTTCTTGCAGATTCAGCCACATCAAGAGTCAACGGGGTATTCATGAGAGGGCCTTCCTGTTGAAACACGCTGGCATCCACGTTGGCGACACAGTTAAAACAGATGCGATTTCGGCGCACTTTGCGGGCCACAGGCTCGACGTCAAACTTTCGGGAACATTCACGACACACAGTGTTCGCACAAAGCTGGCAGAAGCGTTCTGGACGAAGCAGACCAAAGTTCTTCTGGCAAATGCTGCATTTGTGCTCTTGCACCGTAGCCTGACTGGGCATGTGCAGGATTGTCTGATAGCCCAAACGACGTCGACGCACAAGTTGAGCGAAAGACAGCGTTGCAACAGCCAGGAGATTGACAACGTACTTGGCTTCAGCATTGGTAGCCGCTGCGACGAAATTACGTCTCGAAGATGACGCCGGAGGGGCTGGATGGCCCATGGTCCAAAATCTGGACCGTTGCTGAGGCAACTTACTTGGTTCGAGGGATGACGGTGTGGTGACATACGCAGTCATAACGACGCGTGTCTGGTGGCCGCTCAAGTCGCTGTATGATCCGGTGAGATGATAACCAGCAGCGATATTATCCACTCCATCTCGCAGAGCTTGGTGTGCGACGTGTTCTCCCCTGCGTCGGACGAATTGGTCGTGGGTGGGCTTTTGCAACGTCTTCATCACGTAGAAAGCTTCATTCGCTGTGGAAGAGAGCTGCGAATATGCTGCAAAGCAAAGTCTCTGACGACGACTACCACGCTTAGCCGCTGCTACGGGTTGAGTGATCGCCGTGACCGCAGAACGACAGACTGCAGAGCTATCCAACCAGGTTGAGAGAGGTCGCTCAAGTCTTCATCATCCCACGCAGAGTAACTTTCCCCGTAGTCCGTTGCAAGAACAGTGTGTAGACTCTTACGGAACTCGCGAGAGACCAGTAAGTCTCCATGCTTATATTTCCTGCCACCGAAGAGCGCACTCATGCTCGCATCAAACTGCAGCATGTCGTGGCTGAACAGCATCGTCATGGCTTCATCTAGTCGGCAGCTTAGAGTGACTTGGGCGGTAACGGCATAGCTCACATTGCAGTCATTGAGCGGCCACTGCTGCACCTCACAGTGTGTGGGGTTCCCCAAGAATGCATCATGGGCGTATAGTGAAGTTCGAGGCTCGATCATTGAGTGGCGGATGTCGGGGCTCTGCGTTGTTCGTTGACGCCAATTGGGTCCGTGGATAGACCTCGCTGACGGGAGTTTGGTGCGATCGAACTCGCTGAACTCGGCGCCGTACTGCTTTTTCCTGACGACCCAGTGGGGCGGAAGGTGTCTGCCGGTTGCTGACGGACGCCAAGTGCTGCTGCGACCGACATCTCTGCGATGCTCCAAAAGTGCACGAAGCTTGGGCACGACGCTAGCTGCTGTGGAGAAGAGTTCACGGTCGGTCACGAGCGCGTTGATGGATGATGCTGACAGCAGTGCGTAGCGTGCAGACACGGGCGACGCAGCACTGGTGTTGCTACTGTGGAAGTCGCTGCTGCGTATGCTGCCGCGATTGCTGCCCTGGTAGTAGCTCTCCGCCATGAGGCAGGTCGGCTTGGAGTCGAGGTTTGGATGTTGATCTTTGAGTAAATTGAAGAGTGGTCGATTGCAGCGCGGACGCAACCTCAGGTCATAGTTCTGCCATGACAAGAGAGAAAAGAGCAAGGCAGGGAGCAAAACTGGAAGATACTTTGAGCGCGGGTACTCCGGATAGATGGCCGTTGCTGCTGGCTTGATGCCTCGGCCTGATCGATTTCATCGTGTACCTGACCACTTTAGACGTTGGCAAACGCACTGAGCGACGAGGCGAAAGACGAGGAACGTCGCTTGTACGCGCTGCTGATTACGTCGAGCCTTTGAAAATGAAGCAGAGACCCCCAGAGTTTCGGACACGAGTGTCCGTGTGTGCACACTCTGGCGTCTGAACTGTAGGAAAAAGTCGAGCTTCTGTCAATGACGCGAGTCCAAGCAGTTCCGATCTTTGAAGTGATGTCTTACGGTACCACGTGAACTCCCACTCCAGTCATCGCGATTCGTGGCACCGCGCCGTGAGTGAGTGGCGACGAAGACGCACATGGACCCCATGTTTTCTGCAATGTTTGGTTCATTTGGCAATGTGTTTCTCGTTATAAGGTATCTCGGAAGTGGTGCGAGACGCTTTTGCTGGCGGTGGTCAACAGCATGCTTCAGTTTGGGAGACGATGGAAGACAGAGGCAACCGATTTCACGGAGGTCGTGATGACCTGGTCGTCATAAACTAGAGGCCTCCAAGCTTGTGTGGTCCTCTTCTGATACGCTGTGCGCGTCACCTGAAACCGTGGAGACCCTGCAGGGTCTCTAGGGTCGGCTTTCGTGCTTTTCCATTTCGGTGTCTGGTGTGCTGCCAAGTCAGCGCGCACGCAAGTCCCGTATCTCCGAGCACTCGACTGAGCTAACTTGGCTTCCCAAAATGCTGCACTTGTCGTGGTATCGTGTCGGATGTATTCATGAGCTTTCGAACCTCAGTCGCTGTGCCGAAGATTCTGTCAGCAGACGTCAGTGCTGCATGAACAGGAACGCTGACGTGGTGGTATTGTATGGGCAAGAACGCTTGATATACACATGTATATCCTGTCAGGGTATCATTATGAACTCGTACGTGTAGGTAGAACACAAAACGGGTCTTATTTCGACCTGGTCTATGTTTTGGGTCAAGGTACTTTGTTGGGTAGTTTGATCCAGGTCCAGTGATTAGGTCTCACGTTCTATTGAGCTTCATAGAACGCACTTAACCTTCCAGCACCCAAAGCCAACCACCATGACCACGACCAAGCGGCCTCACAAGGTATCCAGGACGTCTCGCAAAGTGACTCACGTATCCACTCCACTAGCTCGACAAACATCTCGAACAATGCGTGCGAGTGCTACTTCCCCTCTAGGCTCAACTCACCACTACCGAGCTTGGCAACACTGTATTCGCAGCAGGTAGCAGATTCTGAAGGCACGTCGGATGCACCATCCAGCCCCATGTCAGATGTACTATCTAGTACAGTATCACATGCAACCTCCAGCCTTTTGCTGGATTCGTCTTTCAGCTGTCAAGAGCCTGGTACGTTTAATTCTCCGCCGGTAACGTCTCCTCCATCATCTCCCCTCCCGTTGTCGCCGTCTTTGTCGCCGGTGTCGACGGCCCCACTGT
Organism: Phytophthora boehmeriae; assembly: GCA_011947355.1. Taxonomy (NCBI): domain Eukaryota; phylum Oomycota; class Peronosporomycetes; order Peronosporales; family Peronosporaceae; genus Phytophthora; species Phytophthora boehmeriae. The sequence continues at coordinate 123,354 of JAAVTJ010000185.1, forward strand.
CCCCATCCCCATCGCTGCCACCGGTGTCGCCGCCGTCGCTCTCCCTGACACCTACGGTCTCACTTCCACCTCCCTCGTCCATAATTGCTTGGGATTGGAGAGCCGTTAACGAAGAGGAACGTGTATCCTGCGAAAGCATAGACGAGCAGCCAGAACGCACTCGACACAAGTCAGTGATTCGTTTGAAAGGCTTTCAGTATACTAAGGCTTCGTCGTCTTCAAAGAAGGTGTAGTTTTTACCAACGCAAGGAGAAGTGCAAAGGGCGAGTGCAATTTAGTGCTAAATTGATGGCATTCACAAATTTCAGGCCTCATACCTGCCATCATGAGAACGATGCAGCTGACATCCATGATGTCGCTAAAGAAATGCGCGATGCTGTTACCTCTTTGGTGCTCGACAATTTGACAATGTCAGCAGAAGATGTGTGGGGCAACGTTCGAAGCAAGGTTTACGTTGAAGATGATGTAACTCCTGTGCATGAGTTGACACGTGACCAAGTACGGCAGCAAGTATACCGGACCCGCCGCGAGTATTTCGGTGGTTCGCTTCATGGCATTGTCGAGGTTCCACCGCTATCTCTGGTAAAAGGTAGTTCGATGAGTTTCTTTCAGTTTCATCGAGTTTATGCTGACAAGGACAGAGGCATCGAGCGGCTAATCGGTTGGGGCCATCCAATACTCATTGAAAAGCTTAAGTATAAAGGTGTGACGCTTTTTATTGATGGCACCTTCCGGTGCGTGCCGCGACCTTTTACCAGTGCGTAGTGGTCATGGTGCTGTAGTGTTGGGTTGCAGTTCAAGCAGCCCCGCCGCAACTGGAAGGAACCCCTGGAGTGCGCCAGACAGACTGGGGACCGCCCTGTAATGGATGCAGAAGGTTTCACAGAGAAGTGATGCCTGACCTACTTGCCATTCAGGATGTGGGGCAGCACACTTCTGGCGGCACTGTTATCTGGAGATCCAGATAATGTGCAGTTGTATATGACAGAAAACAACAAGGCCGCCAGAGACCCAAGTGGGTTGATCTGGATGTCTTTGCATATTGCATATTTACACTTGAGCGGAGTGGACATTGACCATTGTCCAATTCTCTCACTCTTCATTTCTCTTGCTCGAGAGCAAGTGACCTACATTCCTATCTACTGAACAAGCAGTTGAATACACTTGGCCATCATTCATAGCAGGCTCGCCACCTGCCCCGCCTCGCGTTTCAGTTTGCTTGCAACAAGTTCCGGACCACACTTTAGGTGCATGACCAAGCATCTGATTGCTTTGTTCCAGCTCTATATGTGTTGTGCACGTTCAAGAACAGTGATATGTATTGGAATGTTATTGACAATGTGATACAAGCTACAAACCAGAAGCTTGATCCTTCCCGAGTGGTGTGCGACTTTGAATCTGGTCTTATCCAAGCTGTATTGACACAGTTTCCGGATGCAAGAGTGTGTGGGTGCTTCTTTCATTTCAAACAAGCGATAGGAAGATACATGAAGCGACTTTGGATACCAGCTGCCGAAAGCAAGATTGCTATGGCTACTGGTGTGGTCGACGTTCTGGCTGCAATAGAGCAAAGTAAAGTAGCTGTGCAAGGCACGTGTTACGTTCGCAAGCTTATCCGGGAGAAATGTGAAGCAGCAGGCGTGCAATATTCGCACGTAAAGTGGGAATCCTTTTGGGGATACTTTAATAGGCAGTGGGTGCGCAAGTATGGACCTGAGATCTGGAATGTGCATGGTGAGAACAAGCAAGTTCTGGCGCGGACAAACCATCCTCTTGAACGATTCAATCGAGAGTTAAATGGAGCTTTCGAAAGCCCACACCCCAGCCTCCCTATATTCGTCGCTGGAATTGAGTCGCTTGCTCGACGTCATGTCCAGATACTACAAGATATTGCTGCAAACCGTGCCAAAGCGCCACAGCGCCGAGAGAAGTATATGTTGCCAAAGCCACCAAAGCTACCCAAATATTATATTGTCGCTGTTCACTTGCTTTTGAATACAGTAATTCCTTTTTCACCTCTGTACAGTTTCCTTTTGCAAGTAAATTGTGTTTTGATCTGGTCTTGCCACTGGGTCAAGAAAAACAATAGACCAAAAGCAAGACCAGGTCGAAATAAGACCCGAAATAAAGGTAACCGTCCGTGTAGTTACGTGTGCGAATATTATACCACAAAGGGTTTTTCTACTGAAGTTAACGTGTCCGCCAGTCACCCTTCCCAAGTCTCACAACGAGCGGCCTTAGTTGCTGCTTTGATTGCAGTATCCTTCATTCGGACTGCAAACAAATGCCGGGTCAACTCTTCAATCGGTCCTATGGAATTACCACAAAATCGTCTATCCAAGCGATCACCTTCTCCTTGAGGTTTTTCAGTTCCGTTTTGAGCTTAACCACGGTCGGGTTTGCCTTGACCTGGTCACTTTTGGCTTTGATTTGCTGCGAAAGTTTGATGAATTGAGGGTTGGCCTTCAGTTTATCCATTGCACTTTTGACCTGGGCTGTGATCTTGAGCACGTGCGGGTTGTTCTTAACCTTCAACGCGGCTGCGGATATGCCTGCCATACTAAATCCTCTCTCTTCATCGCTAGTAAGGCTCGAATCGTTGAAAACCGGCGTGTTGAGGGCCTTGTCATCGCCATCGGCCCTGTCCTCAGTCCTGAGAGATCGTTTCACAGCAACAATGTCCAACTCGACACCGTGGGAAGGAGCGAGTGGCGCAACCGCGGCAGCCTTGTCGTTTGAGAGCACCTCGCCGCTGGCAAGAAGAAGGCCGACCGCAGCGATGAGGAGAAGCAGGAAATACGAACGACTCATGATCGGTCGGTGTTCACGAAAGCGGTTGTTTGAACTGGTGTGTCGGAGAGAAAGTTTCGAAATGAGCAAGTGAACTGCACTTGATCAGCCACACACGAAACATCCGAGACTGTCGCGGCGATACTAATAGCCTAACTTGAGCATACAAGCGCGATAGCATGAATCCTCCAAGCTGGGCAGGCCAGGTGTATCACCGTTCGCGGAGCCCGATTCGACCAGCCCTTAAGCTTGAGCATCATGAGATCTGACCATTCGAGCGTATACTCGACTGACTTTTCTTTTCTATACATTACTACTACTGATAGCCTGAAACAAATTGCGTGCGTGTCGTGATCCAAGTTGACGAATGCAACGCAGACTTCAGCACGAAGCTAGTGTCGAAAATCGAACTGGCACGAAAAAATGTCGGGTTTGGACAAGCTGACGGACCGAGGCAGGATTGTGAGCAGAAGACGATTCGAGGAGACATCATTGATCGCGATCTGATTGACTACAAGGACGTTTTCGCTATGGCTGGATACAAACTGCAAGCGTCATCCATGCTCGCGCAGCAGTCTGCCAGATTCTGCATACTTGAAGTGGCGCCCGCGAGCATTGTATGCATAAGTTCATGATGGGCTACGGAGGACGAGCAGAATGAGTTCTAGTGCTAGGGTAGTGCGACGAGTGCAGGAACTTTGGACTCATTATCAATTATCCTTCTACCACTAATGCGCTAAAGGAAATTCTCATTAAAGCTGATACAGAACTTTAGAGGCTGGATGGCATCGTCATATCCAGTCAGCAGTTTCTTGGGCAGTAACGGCATAGCGGTCCTAATGGCCACTGCTAAATGCATTTCACACTCACTCGGATCAATTGCAGTCAGGGTCAGGACTCCGAATGGTTTTATTGCGGTATTTTACGAAGCAAATCCGACATCTCTTATTGAGAGCGGAGCAAAGCGTAGAGGTTGAGTAGACCAGTTGTAGTGCATCAAAAGACGAAGTAAATGAGGTTAGGAAGAGCGCTAGTAGTAATGGTTGGTGCTCAGGATTAAACTAGTCCTAACTATTCCACACTAATTCTCAGTAGATCAAATTTGACAGGCTACCTCAACACAGACCTTTAATAAAATACTAGAGAATTGGGCTGTAGCGCTTGGTACAGTAGAGCAAAGAAATCAGCGCAGCACCCGAAAAGTCTGAATGCAAAAGAAAATTACTTAACTCCACATAAGTATTTACCTCAATTTATAAAATAGGATATCCAATATGGGTACAGCAGTCTCGGTTTCCGAGAAATTGCGCGATGCATTTTCTTGGAAAAATGTTTTCCAAGAAAGTAGCTAATCTATCGACGCTGGAACAACCAGCTCATTTCCAAACTCTCACATCAACGAATTAATGAATCTACCAGTGCGTTTTGCGCCGTGACAGCCACCCCACCCTTCCGCAGGGATTAAACTTTCGCTGTCGCGGCGCATTACAAGCTGCGCTTTTCAACTCATCAACGAATCAACCAACCACTATCGACCAAGCAATGCACCAATTCTGTTTCGAAATGAGATGAGGTTTGCGTGACCTCAATACAGACCTCCCATTTTGTTTTATATACATAATGCATGGTGGTTTCTAGCATATTGTGAACGGTAGTGCGCATTTACTTTAGGGAATATGTGATCTAGCAGCTAGATCACAGCACGTGCTGCTTATCATATTCTAACATGCCGCAACAAGGTTAAAAAGTACTGTATTATTTGTTTTTCAGAATGGAACAAACTGCTGTCACTAAAGCAAGTAGCTCTAATTAATGACCTTCAGATCGAACTCCCAAATTTAATGAGCATTTCACAAAACCCTCCAATCTTTGAAATTACCTGTCGGGATGATAAAATTGCGAGTGAATATTAAGCCTTTCACTTGAAAATTGTATTGAAAAAATGGTGTCCTCTACTTCAAATTGCTAAGTGAATTAATCCCCTGTTGTACTACGTTGCCGTAGCACTACCAGTATAAGACCATGTACGATAATATAAGAATGAATGCCACATTTCATCTGCGTTTGTCTCACTTTTGCTATTTGTTGGCTGGTATCGAGTACCCACGCGCGTTTTGCAAATTGGAGTTTGTCCTGGGTAATGTGTCGACTGGAAAAATAGCCAAAAATTAGACTTGAAATTTGTATGAGTGACCTTTTCAACTTGAGCCACACAAACTTTGGACAAATTCGCAAACCGACAAACTATCTTCCCAAAATCTGCATGGGAAACACGCATTCTACAGAATACGTAGGACAATACTAGTACACCCATTACGGTAAGTATGTTTTACGCATGACACGATGTCCTCAAATTTCTAAACCAAAACAACCAAATTATATTAGACTGCTGCCCAGTTTCGATGACGATACGAGAGACGACGGAAGTGCAAGGTGGGACGAAAGCCTGTTGTAAGTTTAAGTGGTTGGCTACAATGAATCGGCAACCAAGAATGCATGTGTAGGAGAGGAGACCAACAAGATCTCAGTATTAGAAACTCCTAACAGACAGCAAGTGCAAGTAGGGGGGCAGGAGGAAGAGAGGAGTTATCGGTTGTAATACAAAACATCAGTCTTCAGCTCTCCGTTGTTATTGCAAAGCCGATCGATCAGGGCACAGACGAGTGTCCGCGTAATAGGGTTATAAGCCCACCCGTTCAAACACCATGGAGAAGAACCCCAAGTAGTCGGATGTGGAATGGAACAACGACGGTCGGCCTGTAGGGTGAAACAGGCGAGACTAGCTCTACAGATGTCAAAGGATGCGGTACTTGTCATGTTACGAGGGCAAGGATGATGATTGGTCTTTAAACGAGATTTGTGACGGCAGTACCGTTGTCGGAAACCTGCTAACACATAGTGACGAGACGAGATTCGTTCGTCAAGACCATTTCCTTGGAAAACTGATTGCAAGCCCCCTATCATGTACACTCGCATGACGGCCGATATTGGTCGCAGCCATCAAAGTCGCGAACGTCAGGGAATCGCATGTCATCGGGGTTCTCACACTCCGCGATAGGGGCACACTCCAATGTCTGGTTGTCAATGATTTCGATAATAGCGGGCTCGGGAAGTAGTGGGTCCGGGTGGCCTGGCCGCTCGGAGGTCTACGTGTACTGCACACACTCGTGGAAGTCTGATATACGCACGCGCGAACAGTCAATTAATCGCGCGCTAGAGGTACATGTGCTGGTTGTCGTGAACAGGCTTGCGAGTAGATTTGTACCGGGCCTTTCTCGACATCTTGAATCCATAGAGGTTTTTGCAGGCCAAAAGCTTCTTTTGCTCTTGGCAGCCGCGCAGTATGTTTGGAGAGATTTAAAACTCCGTACAGCATCGATCTCCACATTACCTGCTGGTGTGACGCCGCCGCCATTGCTTGGTCATTTTGCTGCCGTTAGGGAATGGGCTCGCTTGCTAGTGGATCCACCGGGCTTTGGTACTGGATACTTTGGGTCGCTCCCTTTATGAGGGTTGCTGTTGGGGCGTGTTCCTCGCCACTCTTGATCTCCCCTGTCGCTTTACTTGCCCTCTTTTAACAACAAATAGCATGTTGTTTTGAATGCAAAATTATAGGGTATTACAATATCGTATCTACATTCTTAATATTATCTTCAATCTGTGAGATAGCCGTGCACAGTGTCTACAATGGCACCATGCATCGGAATTGATGTGCCAACGGGTGTTTAGAAATCTGACAATTAGATTTGATGATTGGTTATTCTATTGAGCAGGTAATTGATATTTTTCACGTCCAACTGTCTCGCACCCACTCACTTTCAAGTTTACCTTGAGACGAGGTGGTGATTCCTTTTCGCCCAAGGTGTACAGTGGCCCATTTTAAGACTCAAGATCTAAACCCTTAATACAAAGAGCTTAGATCCCAAGGTTTGGCGTGTACCTCGTGAATCCCTCTAGATTAGATTAACCTCTGAGTTTTGTTTCAACCAACAGCTTTAGCTATGTCTCAAGCTTAGGCTTCCAGTTGGTGGGGATCTTAATCCCTTGACTTGGATGTCCGGAAAAGCAGGGCCAGGCTTGACGCAGGGCTACACAAAGTAACCAGCGATAAATCCAAATGCAGAGTTCTTGTTCTTGTACGTCACGTTATACAGGGTACTTGAATTCTTCGTTAGCCTGGACCGAGGCTAAGCTGATCTTGAAATGAGCACGAAGTCTTGGATATCAGCAGGATCCAAGACGCTCAGACGTTCGCGCACCACCCTCACCAAAGAGGGACGAGTTCACTTGCAGGTAGACATTCGATAATCTTCGTTTCGCTCAGCAGTCCTTTCGCACGGTCTTGGATGTCGACTGCAGTCTTGACCCCCACGACTCAGAATATGAAATGGGTTCGACGCTTGGACGCGGACTCTCCCCAAGTAATATACGAAATAGGTTGGGGGTTCAGTCCTGAAGCGCCCGCCCAGAACCCCCAACCTAACTTGACTTGACAGAAAGGTTGAAGCTCTAGACAACGCGTAGCAGACGGTCGAAGGGCTTGGATATCGCAGTTAGTCTTGAACTACTTGGATACTTCACGGGACCTTGAATTCCGGGAAGATGCCTTGAGGATTTCTAGGTGAACTGGGCTCCCAAGCAAATTGCACTTGTGCTTCACACGGTAAAATGAACTCTGTTTAGGTTTATAGCTAACTACTTCATAAAATATAGAAATTTGTATGGTATACTTCCTTGACGTCTTCAGAAGGTGGTTGAGTAAACCAACTTGAACTGACTGGGGATTAGGGGTTCTTCGGAATTGGTTCTCTTGAGGCGACTCTTCAGATCCTTCTAGATTTCGTTCTTGAATTCAGGATCTTCGACCTTAGGAACTTAGAATATAAGTCGATTCTTGCTGATGTCGACCAAAACCAAGAGTGGCAACCAAGGGTGAAGCTGGTTGTGGCTTAGATCTTGGATACAACCCTTGATGACTTGAACATCTTGAACTTAGGGTCGGGATCTTGGATATCTTGGACATTAGTTTGATTTATGGACGTGGAGCTTGGTTTATGTGCCCATCGTAGCCTTGGGACTGCTGTCGCTCTCGAAGCGATGGCGAGACGCTCTCTCAGAAACGTTCGGAGAGGCATTTTCACCCGCATCGGGTAACCCACTTGAGAGAATTGTTAGTCTAGACGTAGCGTTCTTGATCTTGAACTTCTAGACGAGTCACTCCTCTTCGAGACAGGCAAGCTTCCTTCCCATACACCATCTCCACAACCAATCCACAAGATCTTGTCACAAATCCATATGTCAAACTGTCTCCAACATCCTGGCCAATCCAAAAATAGCTAGCATTTTAGCCAATCCACTGTCAAAATCTGAAAATCAACATAGGATTGCGAATGTTTAGGCGCTGCATATACGACAGCAGCTCACCTTGCAAAAGATCGTCAGTTTCTTTGCGGGGTCGCCTTGAGGAGCTTAGACCTTTACAATACCTGTGTGTCGGAAGCAATTCAACACCAGCTTACTCTATATCTCGTACCAACAGGACTTGACCCATTTCATGGCCAATAGTTGGTCCACAACGTAAATGCTGCGGTTGATGATCCCCTTTTCTTTCTTGTCAATAGCGTGCTGGAGCTGTCTGCGCCTGTAATGATGTTTTACTGCAACGATAATTCCTGCATCGAGGGTTGCAGTTTTGAGGTAGTGTTCGGCGGCAGGAAATATACTTGCTCTAAAACTTGATATACGTGTTGTCCATGGGACTTATCATTTCGTACGGGTTACACTGTACATCATGGGATCACATCAAGGATTTTACCGTTCAGGCTCTCTCTGTCTTGCCTTTCTTTTCCCCAGAGCCAAAAGCTGATCTCGTATACTGTATTTCACGTGAGTGTTCACATCATTGCAATTTGCAATGATGTGAACAATTTGCAAGGCAGAGCGTTCACCTGAAATGCATCGTCACGGCGTTCGGCACTGAAACTGGTTCGGGTCTTTTGTGTTAAGTGCCTGAAAGTCGATTTGATTTAATATCACAAATGTAGTGTGTGTGGATGGATGAAAACAAGCTGGGGGACCCCAAGGGTTAGCCTTGAGCTGTCGCTATCGCAGCTCGAGGTAATCCACGTTTGCGTTATGCTGGAACTGGATTCTTGGTTGTTATCTAAATGTTCGTTATGGTTGTCGCTGCCATCACATTGCTCGTTATGGTTAGAGACCAGGCTGCTGTTGCTGTACCGCAACAACCTGTACACTTCGTAGTTTTTCATTCACAACTGCATTTCCGACTTTGTACATAATATATTACACGTTGCGCTTGGGATGTTGGACAGAAAAGTGCGTCGGTTTGTCGTGAAGGAGCGACAGCCCACGTCGTTGCTACCCCTCGTGTCCATCTTGACCTCTCTGTCGTCGGAGTCTACAGAATATTCTTAAAAAGCACATCGCAGCTACATGCTCACGTGGCAGATCACTACAGATTGCCTGCACTCTGTTGGTAATACCTCGTTTGCTCAGCTCTAAAGATTTGTGCCTGTATGCCACGGGTTAGTCGGTACACTTGAGTTCATCGAGACGTAAACACCCTTCTTTCGACTGTGCGTTTGTGATGGCGTGAGCTACACTGCACTTTGAGTCTGATCAAGTGTAGTTCAGTTGCTCATTTCGAAACTTTCTCTCCGACACACCAGTTCAAACAACCGCTTTCGTGAACACCGACCGATCATGAGTCGTTCGTATTTCCTGCTTCTTCTCATCGCTGCTGTGGGCATTCTACTGACAAGCGGCGAGGTGCTCTCAAGCGACAAGAAGACCAAGGCTGCCGCGGTTGCGCCATTCGCTCCTTCCCACGGTGTCTCGTCCGACATTGTTGCTGCGAAACGATCCCTCAGGGTGGAGGCCACGACCGATGATGACATCAAGGACCTCAACTTGTTGATCTTCGACGATTCCAAGGCGACCTCTTACAATTTTAATTCAAGCCTTGCGAGCGATGAAGAGAGAGCCATCGATCTTAAGAGCATATCGGCAAAAATATCAGCGGCCACACAGAAATTCCAGAAAAACCCACAAGTGCTCAAGATCACGGCCCAGGTCAAAAGTGCAACGGATAAACTGAAGGCCAACCCGCAATTCATCAGACTTTCGCAGGACATCAAAGCCGTAACTAACAAGATCAAAGCAAACCCGAACGTGGTCGAGTTTACTACGCAACTGAAAATTCTCCAGGGAAGGCGATGCAACATTCGGCCGTGAAGAAGGTGCTCAATTACATGAAGGATCTGAGGAAGGCAACTACCGCGAAGCAGTAGGGTCATTTGAAGAGTTGAGCTGGAATTTTTGCCGTTCGAACGAAATATACTGCAATCAAAGCAGCAATTAAGGCCGCTCGTTATGAAACTTGGGAAGTGTGACTGGCTCCGGTTCTAAAGACATTAGCCAGAGAAAACCTTTTTGATATTCACACACGTAAAAACCAGTACAAGTTCATCATCAACATGATCACTGGTATCGCCAAAACATTTAGCATAACATTGCAATTGCCGAAGATGCTTGCTGATAAAGGTACACGGTATACGCTGGCAGCATCTACTTTTGGAGTTATGAATTATGTTGGAATCGCCTAGGGTTAAACATCGTTGCAGGTGAGAGAGAGAATGGCTTTCCTGGGAAATGGCCAAGATCCAGGTACGAATGCCACGCGTATGCATTCATACTATGTGCAATACTAGTCTGCCACAAGTATGCACAAGATAAAGTAAAGCCACAGCAAAGATGAAAATCACGGCGAGAACCGTCATTTAGTTAAGTCAATAAAGAAACGGAAAACAGCCAACTTCGAAATGGATTTCGCGCTTTGAGCGTGTTCGTCTACAGCTCGTCGTGCTCGTCGTCGTCGTCGTCTTCGTCGTCGTCGCCCTCCGGGGCACCACCCTGGTACACCTTGGACATGATGGGGTTAACCAGCTTCTCGACCTCCTTCTGCTTCTCCTCGTAGTCTTCCTTGTCGGCCTCCTGGTTGTCCTCGAGCCAGTCCATGGCGTCCTGCACAGCCGTGGTGATCGTGTCCTTGTCGTCCTCGTCCAGCTTGTCCTCGAGCTTCTCCTCGACGTTGTTCTTCAAGCTGTACAGGTAACCCTCGAGAGCGTTGCGGCCATCGATGCGGTCCTTGACCTTCTTGTCCTCATCGGCGAACTCAGCAGCCTCCTGGACCATGCGGTCAATCTCCTCCTGGGACAGACGGCCCTTCTCGGCAGTGATCGTAATCGTCTCAGCCTTGCCCGTGCCCTTGTCCTCGGCAGACACCTGCAGGATACCGTTGGCGTCAATCTCAAACGTCACCTCAATCTGAGGCACGCCACGCGGAGCAGGCGGCAGGCCCGTCAGCTCGAATTTGCCCAGAAGACGGTTGTCCTTGGTCATAGCACGCTCACCCTCAAACACCTGGATCAGCACAGCAGGCTGGTTGTCCTGGTAGGTCGAGAAGGTCTGCGACTTCTTGGTCGGGATCACAGTGTTACGGTTGATAAGCTTGGTCATGACGCCACCCACAGTCTCAATACCCTGGGACAGAGGCACCACATCGATCAGAAGCACGTCCTTGGTTAGGTCGTCCTGCTCGCCACCCAGGATACCACCCTGCACAGCAGCACCGTAGGCAACAGCCTCATCGGGGTTTACACCACGCGAGGGCTCCTTGCCGTTGAAGTAGTCCTTGATCAACTGCTGCACCTTGGGGATACGTGTAGAACCGCCAACCAGCACAATCTCGTCGACCTCCGACTTTTTCAGGTCAGCGTCCTTCATCACCTTCTCCACCGGTCCCAGAGTCTTCTTGAACAGGTCCTCGTTAAGCTTCTCAAAACGGGCACGGCTCAGAGACTCCGTAAAGTCCTCGCCGTCGAGCAGCGACTCAATCTCGAGACGAGCCTGAGCCTGAGCAGACAGAGCGCGCTTGACACGCTCCGCTTCACGACGCAGCTTCTGCAGGGCGCGCTTGTCCGAGGCCACATCGATGTTCTTGTCCTTCTTCCACTTCTTGATGAAGTACTGCATGATACGCTGGTCAAAGTCCTCACCGCCCAAGTGGGTGTCTCCGTTGGTCGCCAGCACTTCAAACACACCGCCGTCAATAGCCAGCAGCGTCACATCGAAGGTACCACCACCAAGGTCAAAGACCAGCACGTTCTTCTCGCCCTGCGCCTTCTTGTCAATGCCGTAGGCAATGGCAGCAGCAGTGGGCTCGTTGATGATACGCTGCACCGTGAGGCCGGCGATCGTACCGGCGTCCTTGGTGGCCTGACGCTGAGCGTCGTTGAAGTAGGCAGGAACCGTCACGACGGCGTCAAAGACCTCGCGGCCAATGTATCCCTCCGAGATCTGCTTCATCTTGGTCAGCACCATGGCCGAGACTTCTTCCGGGGCGAACTGGCGCTTCTCGCCCTTCACTTCCACCTGAATGAACGGCTTGCCGTCCTTGTTGACCAGCTCGTACGGCAGCAGCTTCTTGTCCGCCTGCACCGACTTGTCGTTGTACTTGCGGCCAATGAGACGCTTGACGTCGAACAGCGTCTTCTCCGGGTTGATGGTGGCCTGGTTCTTGGCGCCGTCGCCGATCAGACGCTCGTCGTTCGAGTCCCACGCCACGTACGAGGGCGTGATACGGTTACCTTGGTCGTTGGCGATGATCTCCACCTTCTGGTCCTTGTAGATGCCCACGCACGAGTACGTCGTGCCCAGATCGATGCCGATCACAGGGCCGCGAGGGCCCTTGGCCTCGTCGGCCGCCACGGCGCCGACAAACGTCGCTGCCGCCAGCAAGAGAATCTTGGCGAGGTTCATCTTTGTGTCCTCTTTTGTCTTGAGTTGAGTATGGAGCGCTTCCTTTTGACTTGAGCGATTCACCTCCAAAGCGAGAATGACAAGCAGATATCAATAGCTGTCTGGAGGAAGATCGAAGTGCTTGCAATACAAGCTCGTATAGTGAAACCAAGAGACTTGACGTGCTGACGTGGAAGCGGGCGCGGGTTGGAATGGAAATGGGTTCTAGAACCCGGTCTCGTTGTACTAGAGGTTTGTATGAGGTATACTGAAAACAAGATACGAGCTGCCACGCGTTCGAACGCGGATTCGGCTAAGTACGAAGATACGTCCGAGTCGTTTTCTGTGGAGGTGATGTGTTTAGCTGGGACGGTGCAACTGCCAAGTGATGCAGGAACACGCTTGTGGTTGTTTGCCGGACGTCGTTGCCGTTGTATATTCCACTTTGCTTTCTATGTCGTTCTTGCTGTAGCAAGTAGCAGCAACTGCTTGCCACGTATCGTTCGCGGTGCCGAAAATGACATTCGTACTTTATCGAACGTGCCACTCCACGTGGCAAAATGTCGTGCAGCAAACGATTTAAAAACTGAGCGACAAAGTTGCATGGATAAGAGCGACTTGCAACTGCATCCCGAGTGCGTCTAGCGCAATTGGTGAATGTTTCGAACAGCAATGAGCATCAAGCGTTCTAAAACGAAGCCTGTAAAGGATGCGTTCAACTAATGAATTGCAGCCATGAGTTGAAATGGCTACAGCCAACTGCCAGTACAACTTGCCGCTTGTTGGCGCTCCACATCTGATTGATTTCTCTAACGCAACAAATGTCAGCCAGGCTGAAAGCGCATTGTCTGATATGAGCTCACCCGAACACTCATTCCTGCCGCGCGTCAGCATTGCAATCTAGACTAGGCACTTGCAGGATAGGATGGGTGAGGATAGCCACGCCACGAGAAAATGTGCTTCGACCGCCATTCCAGCAGCTTTCTGTAGGTAATCTACAGTACAACCGCTGCTGGAATCAATTGGATCCAAGTCTCCTTCGAAATCTGTTTTGCAAGTTCGCGTGGTTCCTATAAATTGACGTCAAGCATGAAACAATGTGAGCAACGGACAAACTTACCTGACTGTGTGCGTTTTCAGCCACGCATTGCTTGGCTCACGACAAAATACGCAGCTTGACCGCTGTCTTTCCGCATCGTTTACGTTTGGCGAATTCCAGTGCGGGGATTCCACAGTGTCCGTTCCTATTGGAAGCTCGAAACGGACGAGTTTATGCACGGTCTCACTTCTGCTTCCATCGCTCCCTTGTCTATCGTAGCCAGCGTTTGATCAGCGATGGAAGTTGTGGTGCTTGGCTGCGGACCTTCGTCCTCCGTGCCGTCCTTGAGGTGTGTATTGAGTCAGAACTGCGACGTCTGTCTCGAAGCGCATGCCAATCCGGAGTCCAAGAACCGTCGGCTGAATCCGAGTCTGTTGGTTCGCAATCTTCGCACGGACTCGAACGTCCTCATCGACTGTGGCAAAACGTTCCGCGAGTCAGCGCTGCGTGTTTTCCCCAAGATCGGAGTTTCGTCGGTGCACGAATTGGTGTTGACGCATGACCATGCGGATGCCATTTTAGGCATGGACGACCTGCGAGAAGTGCAGGCGACTGTGGAGACTGTGGACCCAGTGACGAAGGAGACGTACAAAATCCCACCAGAGTCGCTCAAAGTGCACTGCCATGAGGCCACTGGTCGTGAAGTTTGCACCAAATTCCCTTATTTGATTGAGAAGGAGGAGGAATTGCAGTCAACTGGTGTCCCGAAGAAACCTTTCCGATGGACTGCAAAGGTTCAGATCAAACCTTTTGAGTCGTGGAAAGCGTTCGAGGCTTGCGGTATTCAATTCACTCCATTCCCAGTGATTCACGGTGCCGGATATATTTCATTCGGCTTCGAATTTGGCCATGAGTTTGGAGCGAGATTCGTTTACATCTCGGATGTAAGCGAGTTGACCGAGGAAACCAAGAAGTACTTGAATGATATTACCAAGGCGCCAATTGACGTTCTGATCATCGACGCCCTGTACTTTGAGAAATATCACAGCACGCACATGAACTTGCACAAGGTGATGGAGGAGATCGAGACGATCCGCCCGAAGCGTACGCTGCTAACAGGTATGAGCCATGAGTTCGACTTCGCGAAACACAGCGCGGTAGTGGCGCAAATAGGACAGGATAAGGGTCTTCATGTCGAGATGCCCTACGATGGACTGCGTATCGCTTTTTCGTAAGCATGAGATAGAATTGAAGGCCTTATAGTCGGTGGTGATAAACGACAATGGTGACGTTCCTATCAACTTCGCTATAGCGATTCCTCATGAACGCATGCTTTGATTTGCATATCATGCTTCAATTTCTGCCGGCAGGACGACTTTGAGAAGTTCAAGGCACGTCAAAGATATCGGCCAAACGACACTAACAAAGTTCTCTACAGCTTCGACACCAAGTAGACATAATCGTTTCGTTAGTTCCTCAAGTGGTGATTTTAGGATGCAAAACATTATCCTCCCTTCGATCCGCTGCATAGCGAACAGGAAATGTGCAGTGTGTGACGAAGCACTGGTCAACCCTGACTCCAATGACGACTCAAGTCTAAGTCTCCTCGTTCGGAATCTACCAACATAGTTGTGAGCGAGTTTTCCAAAGGAGACGCGAGCGTACCTGAACGACACCACCAAGCCCCCGATTGACATTTTTGCTGATCGATGCACTGTGTCTAGACAAATACAATAGCGCACACATGAACCTGCGACCAGTAGAGAAGGAAATTGAAACAATCCACCCAAAGCGCATGGTACTCACAGGTATAAGCCATGAGCTAGATTACTTCACGTACAATGCTGCGTGGCAAGGCGAAGAGAAGGGTCTTCACATCGAAATGTCGTACCGGTACGACTGCGCCTTCCTGTCACTTAAAACGGCTGCAACATTTCCGTCATGGTAGATCTAACGGGGAATCATGTTTCACGAGCTTCGTTTTCATTATGAAGTCATTCTCAGCACTGTTGTCATCGATTTTCTAAAGACACGACTCGTTTGTAATTAAACGGTGTCAGCACTAACAACAGCATCTGCATCACTGACAGGAGTTGCTGCTTCTGACTGTGTGCCGGCTGTCTCTTCCTGTTCGCTCTTCATCTCAGATTCACTCGATGACGTCGAAATTAACAATCCGGCTTCTCGCATAATTTCATCAAAGCCCTCCACCTCCTTATTCACTGTAGCTGAAGCGATGAGAGCAGAGGTAGCAGGTAGGGGAAGAGGCGATGAAAGCATTTGATCAAATATGGTATCAAATCGGTACGAATGACCTGTACATTGCACAACCATACACCATGATGTGGTTAGCTCCCGACAGCAGGTTGCGTAGAATATAAACTTTCGCACCTCATTCATTGCACGAATGGAGTCAGTGAGTTCCGCTGCCCTAGCATTTCTTGGGGTTGGGCTGAAAATGTCCCCATTACTTCCACCACTTGCAGCATGAATATCTAGGCCATTCTCCACAACAAAGTCGGCGATGGTAAGTAGCATTGTGCCGATTGCACTCTGAAACTTCTTCCCCAAACGATTTCGAAGTGACATGATTGTGCACAGCCGCAGTTCGTTCAGTGACGTCAGCAATGCGTTAGTGAACTCCGCCAGCACGGGGAATGACATGAGGCATCGAGGCGGCGAATAACCCTCGCCGTCCGATGATGCTGCAGCAGAGCGAGAGGCGAAAGGAAAATTACCGCCTGCACCATTCAACGCTGACCGGTACGACGCGATTACAATTGGCGTCTTGGAAGATGCCGAGAACGAGGATCCACTTGATGATGACAGCGAATGAGTATTTAGGTTTTCCTGAAACTCACGGCAAGCTGTTCGCCAGTATTCCGTCATCAAATTCAGCACATGATCTTCGAAGTACACAACAAGCACGGCACGAAAGTCCACACCCACACGCCCAAGTGATCCCCCAAAAACAGACTTTGCTCTAGAATCGTTGCAATCGAACTGAAGTCGTTCACCTTAGGAAGTTGCCTGGTCATTATCAAATAATCACAAGTGATCAGTCAGGTATAATACTCTGCTATCAGTAATCATCAGAAATTGCACCCACTTCATGAGGATTTGGATGAAGTTAGCCACTGTCGTCGTCGCCCAGCGACACAGCGGAGGATCCACTTTTCCGTCAACATTCTGTATCCCGTAATTAGCGTTAATTCCCCATCCGTAATTCCCACAATTCAGAAAAAATGGACGGAGTTTACCTCGCTGCCAAAGATCGCCGAGTATTGGGTTATCAAGTCGAACCAACTGGTTCGCTTGACATCGATGACTTGGACGACCTACAAGCGGAATAATGCAAGCATTAGTATGCGGGAGGATGCGATGTAAACTCACATTAGGACTTACGTACATATTGATACGGGTCAGAGGACGAAATTCCTCGACTCAAAGAAGACAGCCAGACGTTTCGACAGGTCAAAAACTCCTCCTTAAGCTGCTTCTCGTACTCCACCGAGCTCACTGTCCCTTCTCCATCTTTATAAGCAAGAGCGTCAAGACGCCGCAGATAACCCACAATACGAACGCAGAGAGCCAATTGCAGATCTTCACGCAACTTCTGGAGCAATTTTTCTCGCATCATGGTGGTCATCTGAGCCACCTCGCGCACCAAGCATTCAATCACAATATTTGGAGTCGTCTCTGCTTTTTCATCAGCCTGAAATGTTTCATTGGCGAACTGAATCACATCCAGAGCCGAGTCAAATAGCTCATTGTGGATACAGGCCTCCAGTAGTTGAGGGATCTCCAATAACTCTGTCAACTACATAGCACAACAACAATTATTGCTCAGAATTCATAAAATAAATATACTACCTCCCAATAGTAATAATACCTGGAGATAGTGCTCAAAGACGAACTGGATGTCGCCGTGCTTGGCCACCACGTCCGCCACCTCCTTCTGGAACGCTGCGCAGTACTTCTGCAGCTCTGGGATGGCAGCTTCGATCTGAGTCGTCTCTTCCTTCAGCTCTACCAGCTACAATAAAAGGATTGTAAGAAAACTTATTGTGGACAGTAAAAATGATCATAGCGTACATCATCTTTGACGATGGCTGCGCACTGGTTGCTCTGGATGAAGACGTGGTAGTTCTTCAGCACGAGGTTGCGCAGCTGCTCCGCCGTGTTGTCCGCCTGGATCTGCAGTCGCCACGGCTCCTTCTTGAGCTCATCGAGCGAGCAAGTCTTGAGCGACGCTAGCATCGGATCCGACCTGTTCCCCGTGATAATGGATAACTAAAATGTAGAGAAGCATTCGTTTTCGGCCAATCCAAAGCGCCTTCACTTCAACTTGCCACGTATCAACAAGACTACAGCGCGTACTGCAGATCGTAGATACCTCGTCCGTACACTGTCGTGTATAGCCACAGAGTCGTGTATAGCCACAGAGTCGTGTATAGCCACAGAGTCGTGCTGGGATTAAAATCGTTAGATCATCGCTCTGATAAAGCGCTGCACGTTACCAGAGTTCGTCAGAGCGATTCTGGCATTGTCTCATGTCGGGATCTGCTCAACTCTTGTGCCAGCAGAGCTGTGCAGCTTACATTCTGTTCCAACTCGACGCGCACTAGCAGTATTTAGGCGTTTGTCTATTTGACTTCACGCCTTTCCTCCTAAACATTACGTACTACGTAATACGTAGTGTGCGTTCCAACACTATTATGCCAAGAGCACTCTCGTATCCACACTTGCAACCAGTCTTGCGCGGTCTTTCTGCTTGGGACTCATTCTACCGAGTGTCAACGTGCCAACACGATCGTCAAGACACACAATAAACGTAGTCTGCCTACGAACAACTTCACTGGAATTTAGGCTTGCACGAAGCTATGCACGTATCTACAGATGAGTGCAACAATGAACCATTGACGACGGCGCATGTTAATTCTAGAATTCTCGGTGTCCAAGTGATCGTTCCCACAAGAATTCGCGCATGGTCCGCTTGTGCCTTCGCGTCCTCTTTGCAGGAGTCAGAAAAGTGCGCCAAAGTTCAACTTTGAAGTGGTTGTGTTTACGTATCAACTGCTCCACATACTGAAACCAACATGTGGTGTTTCAGCAGCAGTTGTGAGCCTGAAACGCAACGGCTACCTTCCTCCTTCAGATCGTGACCCGAGGGATGGACGTGTCGACATTCGCGCCATCGTCACACTTGCAGCTGCAGAAATAGTGAATTTGTCTGCTGCTCGTCCTCATAGTTGATTTCGTCTCGAAAGCCCCACAAGTCTCCCTCTCAATACACCGTAACCATGTTGACCCGCAACGTCCAAGTGACAGCTCGCTTCCTCAACTCTGCCGGCCGTCGCCACTTTGCAGCAGCCCCTGCCTCCAACTCTGCACGACTAAACGGCCATGCTGCCGAGAAGACCGGCGCAAGACGCTACGTGCCGTCGGGCTCGGATGGCCGCTTCTTCATTGAGCAATTGTAAGACTTTGTGCCTTCTTGTCCGATTCGATTCGAGCAAATATTGACTGAGGTGTGAATGATGCTAGGAATGAGCACTGGCGTTCTGCAGTGGCGGCTCAGAACTTCAAGAAGGACGATGTGATTGGCACGGCCCCGGAACTTTAGTACGTAACTTCAGAAAAGTATCTTTGAAGGAGATGTGTGGACTGACTCGATTGTGTCGATACCTACTTTCTTAATCGTTGCAGTACAAGAAGCCGACGCGATTCACGATCCAGATCACGCCTGACAAGCACATGGACTTCACGGGCGGCCTGGAGTTCGTCAACCACAGCTGCAACCCCAACACACGTCTCGTCATGGCTGAGAACGAAGCGGCAGTGTCATTTGTGGCGACAAAACCCATTGCAACCGGTGAACACTTGACGTTCGACTACACCACGAGCGAATGGGACATGGACGAGAAGTTCGACTGTCGATGTGGTGCCTCCAACTGCCGTGGACACATTGACGGCGCCAAGTACCTCTCAAACGAAGAAGTCGCAGAGCGATTGCCGTACTTCACTCCCAGCGTCTTGCGCCAGTTACTGGATCGCAAACTGACAAACTAGTTTCACTGTTGTTGACGCGGACAAGATGACTGCGATGTGCCTAGTATCCCGTGAAGAGATCAAGGCCTGTAAAACATAAGGTCAGACACGTAGATAGAAGACCAAAAACTGCTCTAAAAATGTTGTCATGAGTGATGAATTCCTTCACATTTCTGGTTACGTCCGTGTTGTGCTGGGCGGATACTGTTCAGAGTTCGATGCAAGAGCTTGTTTCCACGTCTCGAGAGTTTCGATCACACCTGTGATTATTTGCTTGTCCTCAAGACGAACTCGCACAGCGAACGCTAGTCGAGGATTCGTCTCCGTAGCATTTTCAGCTAGAATTGCTTCGTCCTCTTCAAGACTGATCAAGTGAAAGGCAGACACAGTTTTATGAGTCGAACGTAGGTTAAATCAATGATATCAATCACATACGTCGTTGCGTAGTTGGCAAGTTTCCGACGACAGGTACTCTGCAAGTTTCCATACACGGCCAATTCGTTGCGCACGCTGAGAATAGATGACTCGAATACCTGCAACATGTAACAGTAGGTGTCAGTTATTGCAATGCAGAAAACTTCACCTAGACCGGACATACCTTCTTGTACCCACGAATCTCCTGCTCATTCATCAAAATAACCCTTAACGTTGCCAGTAGTCGCTCATCGACATCATCTTTAAAGAGAGTGCCGCGGAAATCGTACGTCTGGTCACGTGTGAGCTCATTTGAGTCGAGTACGGTTTGTTTCAGCTTGAAATACGGGTCAGTGGGAGGAATCTTCATCCAAAAGTCGACTGCCTGGATACTATTTTCATTTGCAACAAAGCCGTACGAATACAGCAGCTTGGCGTTCGAGTACTGTCCATAGCTGATATGCAATGCATTTCCCGCAACAGCGTCTTCAGCGACATGGTGTGTCATCGCCTGCTTCTCCTCGTCGTACGACACAAAGTCATCTAGCGGGTTGCGTAACTTCACGTCATGGTTAAACATGTCCATTGCCGGGCACAGCACATGAAGATATTTCCCTCCCTTACTCACACCAAACGCGCGGCTCCAAATGACACTCATCGCCCACACATAATCCTCCATTGTCAGTGCCGGAAATGCCGCAAAAGCTCCGAAAAATCTTCAGCAACAGCTTGATGAATATTTTCAAAATCATTTTGAAGTTGGCGCTTCATCATTTGAGTCAACAGCAGTACATTGGTGCCCTTGAGCTCGTTTAGCTCTGCCTCAGACCAGGAGACCGGCAGGTCGAACTCTTTCGGCAGCGACGCAATGAACGGAGCAAAGAACGACTCCGCACCTTTGCTGCGCTCGTGCATTAAATGCAACGCCAGGATCTCATCAGGAGGAATCTGTGGGTATTTCTGCAGCACTGGCAATAAATCCGACTGCTCCGCAGACTCAATGCTCATCGCCAGCTTGAACGGCACCTCCAGCGTCACCTTACCACGAGACATGTCCTGCTTAGCGAATACTCCATGACCCTCAAGCTTGCCCAAGTAGCGAATGTCCAGCAAAGTGTCTGCAACTCCATTTGTCTTGAGCCAGTCCAGTAATGCCGTCACGACCGCTGGAGAACTCATGGTCTACAGTTGACTCTTGGATGGCTGGGGTCGGGATCAATTATCAAATCTCAAAGTGAGCATAAATTATGAGAATCTCATCTCGGTGATCGTAAGTACGTCAGCACGTCACGGCAGACCAGCGTCGTGCAGCAGGTCACTGAGAATCATACTTGTGATCCTTTGCTGGAGTTCTTCATCCTGTTGAGCTTGCAGAGATGAGAGGACAGAAGTACTCTTAGTTCGGGATGTTGGAGTGCGTGGCCACACTCCATATCGAGGGTTTGCGCCGTCGAGAGCGCTTCGGTCGTCCTCGTGAGCTGCGTCTGAACTTTTGCGACCATGGTGCTCACATTTGATTCCAGACAATTGTGTGAGAGCAAGACACTGCTGGTGATCTCAGGTTCGTCAGAAAGCAGTCGGAGCTGCCTCTCCAGCTCGCCTTCAGATTGCGCTCGAATTTCCAGGAGCTCGTCGATTTCAGCCTGCACTTGCCGATAAATAACTGCAAGCATAGACGAATTGTCTAGATTGCGCTCGTCATGTGCAGATTGCTGGAGGCTATCGAAGCAACCTTGAGCGAGCTCGTATATGGTATCGTAGAGAGCATGAGCATCTTGAGTCGTCTCAAACTCTAATGTGTCGAACGTGGGGAGAATCAACTAGGATGGCACAAACAAAGTCAATGCAGTCAGTAAGCATGAATAACAAACATGTTACAACTACCAGTGACGTACCTTGCCATCAACGATATTGATCTGGTCCAAAACTTGCTGAGTTAGGTCAATATCCGGCGTTCGTGTCTTCGGTTGGCCTTGCGTCGCAAGCTCACGAGCAATTCCAGATGACACCATACCAACTCTAGATCCAGTAGTGCCTGTCAGCCCTGTAACTACCGTAGCTCTTGTACTTACAATTTCTCGCTTGGGAGACTGGATCGCTTCATGTTGGTGAGACCATATCCGTAACTCGGACATCATGGTAGTGTCAAACATCGTAGCAAACATGCTGTCGGTCACTCGTTCGATCATGGATTCCATGTCAGTGCTGGTTTCATTCTCGCCTATCTCTCCTTCAGCTGGAACCACACTGACTTGAGTATGCTCAGTATCCGACGCGAAATTGATGCCGCGCTCGATAGGTATGCCATTGGAAGTATCAGCTCGAACAGAACTGCTAGGACTTTCCATTTGGTGGGACTGCTCCGATACTCTATCATCTTCAACAGCATAGTCCATACTGTAAGACTCACTTGCATCTAGGGATGATGCCTTGTCAATGGAACGGTCAAGGTCCCTGTCAGCCGCACATTGAGAATCGTTATCCTCGCTGCCCACTTCTTTGAAATCGTCGTCGGACCGGCCGGCCGTTTCTTGAAGAAACCCTACCGATGAATTATCATCAGAATTTGGGCAATCGTGTAGATCGATATCCTGTGCTTCATAAGCATTCTGATTGCAAACACGCCGAACACTAGTTACAATATCTGTGAAAGCACAATAGTGTTAGTCGTCTGCATGAATTCACTACCGCTTCCGTATGAAATACCGTACCGTTGTCCAATGCTTGCAATAGGTCATCGAGTAACAGTGTCGCGACTCGGTCGGCTAGCTCTTCTTCTCGACGCTCAACTGTAGGTTGGGTCTCATTCGCAGATGTCTGGTATGTTTGGCTATCGACTGTTTCATCGATATCGCCCAGATCCATAGCATCTAGTTCGGCTGAAAGATCCTTCACTGATTCTTCAACGCTTACGTCGCTATCATCACCTCCCGCATTTTCGCTAAAGTCCGCCAGTTGGGCCAACGTGCCACCTGCAGGAGTTAGTGACTCGCTGATCAAACCCGAGAGTTCGGTTAGATCGTGTGACGGTTCTCTCTTGGCTGGGCGGTTGCTAGACGTCTCGTTGTCATCCTCGTCCTCATCCGAGTGAACTTCTGCGGCTTGTTGTTTTTCATCAGCATTTTGTTCTGAGGTGTGTAGTTGCTCGCCAATAAATTCGATAGAAGAAGACAACGACACCTTGTATGTTGTTTCCACGTAGTCAAAGCTGGCTAGCAAGTCAACGATGGGAGAGTCTTCAACTTGTCCACCTTTAAGCTCACCTGATATATGTTCTACTGC
Source organism: Phytophthora boehmeriae (assembly GCA_011947355.1). NCBI lineage: Eukaryota > Oomycota > Peronosporomycetes > Peronosporales > Peronosporaceae > Phytophthora > Phytophthora boehmeriae. Next base: position 146,749 of record JAAVTJ010000185.1, read on the forward strand.
TTCTGCAATTTCAACGTAGTCGAAACTAGCCATCAGATCGGAGATTGATAAATGGACACGAGTATCTGAAGGATACTCTACGTCCTCCACAAAATCGTACCCCGCAAGCAGGTCCCATGGGGCCGTTTGAAGACCAGGTGACGCGTGTTCTACTTCGTTTCCATCTCCGTCGAGTTGCTGAGAATCGTCTCTATTACCTCCATACTCTTCTTCCTGCTCTTGATTTTCTTCGTTTACAAGGTGATTACTTGATGTGTAGTCTGTTACCTCATCGCAAATTTTACCGTCACTTATGCTTTTGTGAGCAACGGTGACAAAGTCTATCGTGGCACCTATTGTAGGCTCCTCTGGAATGCGATGGCCTAGTTTGGCTGCTTCAATGTAGATATACCCCTCAAGCAAATCAAGTCCCCTCGTGACTTGCCTTCTGCTCGCTGCTGCTACTCTTTCATCCGCAGTAGCACGACTTCTACGCTGTTGTAGCTCATCTAATTCCACATCTTCAACGTAGTCGAAACTGAGTAATAAGTCGCTCTCTTGCTCGAGTTGTTTAATGCTGTGTGGCATTGCAACAGAGTGCTCCACTCCTCTAGCTTCAAGGTACATCGTGTCCAACCGGTTACGCTGTCTGCACAACGCTAGAGCTGTCTCATCGGCGTGTAGCAACCTTTCCACGGATTCCATCTCGTCCCACAACAGTTTCTCTTCTGCTGCCAACTGCTCTTTACGCCGCTCGACACGCATTTGCTTTTGGACCAGAATGATTTCATCCTTGCGATCCAAAATCTTCTGTCTTAGTACCTCAAGTCGTGCTTTTCGCTCTTCAATGCTTTTCGTAAGTAATCCTTCTTCTTCGTCACGAGATAGTGACACCGATACAGATGTATCTAGAGGCCTGCACTCATCTGCAGCATTCTCAAACGCTAAACCTTGAGTGTTGTAGTCACTGTGCACAAGGTCTAAGGGTCTTACCCGCCTTTCATCCTCAAGTTGTGCAGTTACACTTTCTATGGCATCGGCCAATTCTTCTTCCTGTGTACTTGCCTCCGCGGCTACTGGGGCAATGATTTCGATAGAAGCAGCAATTGTCTTATTCTCCAAAGCAAAGGTGGACGACGGTTCCTGAGCAGAGGACCCTGACGCGCTGTCGAAACCTTCATCAGAGTACATTTCGTCATCGTCCTGATATTCATCCTTTCCAACCAAGTCATCGACAATTGCGTTATCTGCTTTCGACTCTTCACCGATTTCAGCTACCTCGGCGATTCGGTCCTCGGTTAGAACTGCGGACGAAGATTGAACGTCATCAAACGATTCGTTCTCGTAGTCGTTTTCATAATCCTCACTTCCATCATAATCTTCGTCGATTGCTTTTCCATCTTGCTCATCGTCGACGTAATCCTCTTCTTCGTCAACAGCACTGGGTAGTAAGTCACCAGATTGATGGCTTGGAACTTCAGACGCAACCTCAGATGTTGCGTTCTCTAACTCATCATCTACATACTTGTGGGATTCATCGAGCTCTTGAATTTCTCCACCTTTACTAGCAACCTCGAAGGAACTAGCTTTAATGCTAGCACGAATCCCACCTTGCTCATCTTCAAATGACTCGACATCATAATCATCGTCATATTCATCAACAGAGCCCTTCTCGGATGACTTCCCCAGAACTGTTAAAATCGCGGAAGCAGGCTCTTCAGATGCCGGTAACGCTAGCTTAGGAACAACTTCAGCAGCTGTTTTACTACTGCTTCCTTTCAGCATAGGATATGTCTGGTGTAACGCATCGAATTCTCTAGCCAATAGCTGGCTAATTTCTGCTTTAGCTTGCCGCAGTTCACTTTCCACATCCATTCCGAGAGCCATCTTTGCAAAATGATCCACCTGGCGCTTTTCTTCATCGCGTCGAAAGACATCCTTTTGGTGCCTGAACAGCAGTTCTTTTGCCTGTAGCAGCTCCTCCGTTTTCGCTTTCTTTCTGGCCAACTTATCGTCCACATCGTCCTTTCGCGCCTGCTGAGCTACTTTACTCAATGTTTGCATCTTAGCAACTTCAGCGACCAAAAGTTTTGTTGTTGACGAATCCTCCTCCGAAGTTGAATGCCCCTCTACACCGCTCACAGACTGGTTGTGCTCGAAAGAAGGCGCAGAGTGCTGTTCAAGGTGCCCGCTCTCAAATACATCCTCTGAATAGTGGGGCTCTTCATTTGGGCTGACAATTTCTCTGGTGTGGCCAGCTCCAAGCTCTTCAGTAGAAGTGGCGATTTCCCCACTGTGAAATTTCTCTGCGAACTTCTGAGATGAATTCTCATCCTCTACGATTTCATCCTCACTTATGTCGTCAACATCATTGGCTCCAGAGTCTTTTGCAACGTCTTGCTCTTCATAGTCTACTTCTGCTGAAACCATGCCCGATTCCTTTGCCGATTCTACTGGGTTTTCGCTCATTGAAGCAAAATCGTCCTCGTATTCGCTGCCATCATGCACACTGTTATCGTCAGACATTTCGGCACCTTCACTATCTTCGACGATTTCACCGGGATCACTGACGATTGCTTCTGATGCAATTATACCCTCGCTCATCGAGGCGAACTCATCGTCATATTGGTTTTCCTCGTCGGCAGTTGCATCTGGAATTTCACCCTCGTTCGTGTGAGGGACAGGATTTTCCTCAACCACATCAGATTCGCCTAGATCTTCTTCGACGTCAGCTACACTTCTATCTCCCTCCGAGTGTTCAAAGCTGATTGATCGTGCTTCCTCAATGTCTGAGGCTTCGTCGCTTGGTTCTATCGGGGCAGCCATGGTGGCATAGCTGCTATCTTGACCCGACATGAAGTCGTTAGAGTAATCGTCAACGTTCTCCTGTAAATCACTTTCTTCATCAACCACTTGAGTTTCAAGTTGCTTGTGTGGAGGGCTAGTTGGCGCAGGTATATTGGCCGCCGGTGCAAATTCAGCCCTATGAGAAATTGTACGGGCACCGCTTTCTGTCCCATTAGTGCGGCCTGCAACGTAAGGCCAATCAACCGACAAGGACTTAAATGCGTGGAGATCTTGATAATATCGAGCAGTCGAAGCAGCTTTCAAACTCTCGACGTTAGCTTTCTCTGCCAAGTACGCCACAGTTAGATTTTCTTTGCGCATATTCAGTTCCTGGACAGGGCGCCCACCAGGCTGCTTGTATGTGATCTCGTTTTCCAGCTCCTGCAATTCGTGCTGAAATTTAAGTTCAATCGTTTGAAGCCGAAGATGAAGTAGGGACTCCTCTGCCTGTTTTCGTCGTTCGAGATCTTGAACGTACGTCTTCGCAAGATCATTCGCGTCTTGTTGTCCCTGTAGCGATAACCAAGCGCTCTCCCTCCGTTCACCAACAAGCGTTAGAGTTGAAACTTGTTTTACATTACTCGACTCTAGGGTGACGTGCTTCTCTACTGGTTCGTCGTTATTGTGCAACTTCTTCGTGCCCACAAGTGAAGTGTCATCGAACTGGGAGGAATAATAGCCGCTCTCTACGTACTCACTGGTGTCTTTATCCTCTGTATTGATCACGCTGTTTTCCACGTCGACATCTTCCTCTATGTCGTCTACATGTTGGCTGCTTATAGCGATGTGTGTAGTTTTTCTTTCATCTTCAATTTCATCATTGACTTCATCTTCCTGCCTTAACTGGACACTTAACACCTTTGCCTTCGGAGAAGAAACCTCGAAATCATCGCCATATTCCATTGACACAGATACGTGACCTACATTTTCAGGGGCGTTTCTTGACTCGTCATCATAGGCTTCTTCCTCAAATTCCGATTCGACAGCACTTGGTGTGCTCTCATCTTTTCATCAATCTCACTTTGAACTTCACCAGATTTCACGCTATCATCACCATCAGGTAAATCTTCACCGCCAGAAGGTATCGAATAAATCTCGCTTTCATCGTCGTTTTTCGTTGCGCTCTGCCTTGGGAATTCTACAATTGATGGCACTTCAGACGTGCTTGTTTGTTTGTGGGTCGATACCTCAGTGTGCGCGTGACTCTCTTTTTCGAATGTTTCGTCGTAGGCATCCTCACTTTCCTCTTCGCTACCATACTCTAGCTCGTGGGATTGTTCTACCCAAGATGTTAAGTTTTTAGTGGACTCAATCGTCTCATGTTGCACTGATGCATCCACAAAAATCGGACAGGTGACGTGGATGTATCAACATACAGCGCTGCTGAAGTCGCAGCATCTGCTCGTTGTGCAGTTTCAGTCTGAATACTGCATTCCCGTAAGTTGGCTTGCTTCAACTCTTGCTTCGTTCTCGTTTCGGTTAAAGCACGTTCTTTTTCCTCTCCTTGACGAATTATCTCGAGCTCTTGTAATACCTCTTGCATATCGCCATCAAACTTCTTCTCCAATGTAGCGTGATCCAATGCAAGCTGGTGACTCGTTGCGTTATGCTCCATTTCTTCCTTAAATGCTTGCGCCAATGATATTGTATCGGTTTGAACGGTCTCCAACTCATGAGCATGTTCAATAGTGGACAACTGAATGTGAGCCTCGTAGATCGCCTCATGGTAACCAAAAGCTGCCATCATCATCCTTGAGAGCGTTCTTGGTGAATGCACACGTGGCGAACTGTCGGTGTGACCTGTCATTTGTTCGTCATCCTCACGAAGACGAGCTTCCCGTTGAGCTATTAGTTCAGAATCATCAATTGCTACACGGGGTCGCTCAAACTTGATACGATCAAGATGGCCCTCGTCGATTTCGTTGTTGCTAGATTCTGAAACTAGTTGGTCCCAGAAAGCTGACGACGAAGACAAGTTTGTCTTTGTTACGCCTTGTTTCCCGTCCCTTCCAGTATCTTGTAATTTCACTTGATCTTTTTCGCGATCTATAAGATGATCGTCTTTATCTTTAACCTTGCTTGAGCCATCATGAACGGGTTGTTCAGCCACAGCTTTTCTCGAGCTCTCTCGCTTTCAATTTCCTCCATAATTTCTTCCAATCTTTTGTATTTCATTGCGACCTCGTCGTCGTCATCACGCGCAGCGATATCATCTACTGCATCGCTTGAGTCATCCTCAGTACTCTGATACGTTTTTCCAGTCAAAGTTGCCATGACAGCTTCTAAGGCCATATCTTTTTCCTGTAGAGCTTGTTTTTCAGCATCAATCCGCTTTTGAAGTTCTTTTTCTTTTGCTTGTTCAGCTTGTTCACGCTGCTGCTGATACAAACGCCTGGCAACTCGATCAATAACACTAAGAGAATCGTCTGTTTCTCGAAGAAGTCGCATCAAACCAGCGTTGGATTGATTTGATTCACCAACTTGCAATTGACGCTGGGCTACGATTCGGCTTTCTGATGCGGGATATCGGTGAAGCAGGTGCGTAATCGGGTGTATATTCGACTCGTTGTTCAACTCATCCTCACGGTTTTCGCGACGATCAATAGTTATGCTGTCAACTTCATCAGCTTCATCATCTTTCATTAGTGAAGGTGCTTGTAGCCTCCTCTTCATTTGCTCGTAAAGTTTGGTTTCAAAAGCTTCCCCAGGTTCTTGCAAGATCACGTCACTATCGGCATGACATTGCGCAATTAAGTTGCTTTGCAAGCTTACACGAGGTGATTCTCCGTGTAATGATGGAGCTGAGGATGATAAATCGGACGAAACGGATAATGAGTGTGATTCAGGTTTTCGTTCAACCAAGTTGTCTGCAACTTCTTGTTCGGATGGCCACACAACCCCGATGTTGTAAACACCAATCGACCGAAAATCGATATCCGCTGTATCTTCGTGGACCTCAAGAATATCATTGGGTGCACTGAATTCCAGCGCTTGTTGTGTGACTTGACTGCGGTTTGTGTGAGAAAATAATTGTGTTTTTCCTCAGTACTTGAGGTACCTCGCACATCCATTTCTGAAACATTAGTCTCTGTCCTCGCAACGTGTTCGTTCAATCCAACATTGTATCTGGCATCAAAGTCTGCACTGGTTTCATCATTTTGGAGGTCGATGCGCTTGATGTTTTCGATATCATGAATGCTGCTATCTTCGAAGACTGCCTTCTGCTCATCTTCAAACATTTCGCTATTAGCATTGCTGCTCTTAGGAGCATCATCTCTCGGCACGATCGTGCTGCTTGATATTGGAGTGAAACGATCTTCATTAGGTGTGTTGCTCAGCGGTACGTTAGATTTGTTTGGTCGGCTTCTCAGCTCACTCAACCGAGCTGAAAGAGCTGCTGCCTTTTCCCTCAGTTGCAGCAGTTTTTGAAACCTGTCATCACCATCGGGCTTTTGCTCCACCGCACGAACTTGACCAGGACTGTTGATGGAGGTCATCTTTGAAGTCTGTAGTCCATGCATCGCTGCTTCGTCGCTCTGTGGACTTTCGGGCTCCATCACATTCCCTACTGCTCGAATATTCTCGTTGTCAAGCTGAGGTTCGTCAAGAAGAGAGTTATCGCTACTTCTTGAATGCGGTGACGTCTTACGGTGTGTATGAATGGCTTCGACAGCAAATTTAAGCATCGGCGTGGGGCTGTCAGGGATAGCCGTCAACATAGTAACTATCGTAGGATCTTCAGCTAATTGGTCGAGCTCAAGATACTGTTGTTTTTCAGGCGTCTTCGCTCGTTTCTTTGAGAGGCGAAGTTTTCTTAGTCGATTAGCTTCCACTAGCTTCAAAATCAAACAGCCGAAACACCCAAAGCATTAGATGATAAGTCGATACGCCGATACAAATGGCAACTATCTCACCTCCAGCTGTTGTTGCCGGTTCTCCCGTTCACGTTGCGACTGCTCCTTCAGCTTTTCCCTCCAGATTTGTCTGCTGTGCTTCTGAAGCTGCATATACTCTCGTGCGATCGCTCGCCGCTCTTCTTTGCTTGAATAGCCGCAGGATCTTTGGTTGGCTCTGAAACATTAGCTTGTCTTTTCTTTTTAAATGTCCGTGGCGACTTCGCCGTCGATATAGACTTTCTCTTCGTCGTATGGTTATCAACTGGAAGGTCCTCTGTAAGTTCGTCATGAATGTCTGGGGCGGATGAAGGTTCGATGACTTCTTTCGCGGTTTGATTGTTGTTGGGCTCCAGCACTTCGTCTTTTGTCGTCCGCTTTGGATGAAGATGCCTAGATGAAGCGACCTTGCCGCTTAAGCGTGGAACAGGAGGCTTTCGCTGTGGTACAACCGCCTGTCGGTCAGTTTTAGCTAGCCTTTTCTCCACTCCCCGGGCTGATGAATTCTTGCCTTCATAGCCATCCTTTGATTCTGAAGCCGAATCGACTCGGACATTTTCTGGAGCCGCAATTTCCGTTGCTGCTGTTCCTCTTGACGTCGCTGTTCTTCATTTTGTTGCTCGCGAAGTTCAGACGCAGCAACAAGGATTCGTTCCCGCTCAACCAACTTTCTTTTCTTTTGGCCACTGGCTGAATGATGACTGTGCAATAGGTGGAGCTGTACTAAGTCGATGGAAGGATTCTCGTACATATGGTCAATTGATGAATCCACTCGCCTCCAAGACGACTCCGTCTGATGATTTGTGCTCGTAGGTTGGACCATTCTAACTTCTTGTTGAGGTGCAGCCGCCGACAATCGGCGCTTTTGTGCTTTTCCCACTTCTTGAGAATTATTTTGATTGTCATCCTGGCGATAAGCTGATAAAAAGCTGTCGCCGGGTCTGGGCGAGACGTTACATGATAACGCATTTGTGTATTCGCCCTTGATCCAGTTGTCGATTCTCTGTCCAACCGATGTGTAAACAACGCTAGCTCTTTCGCAGTAAACGAGCTCTGCAGCTTCGTCAACGAAGGTATACTGGACACGAAAGTTCCTTCGCCAGCATGAGTGTCTGGTAACGCCAGCGCTCTTCTGCCAGACATACTTGATGACTGAGACTGTAATCTTTCGACACTAGGTTGTCGTGCACGTGAATCTGCAGCTTTCGTCGATTGAATTGCTTTGCCCTCCATCTCGTGTCCTCGTTCGGTTGAATCAATACTCGCAAAAGTTGAACGATCTTGACCAGGCATAGCAACACTAGATGCTCTTTGTTGAGGCGATGCATCTACCGCGGCATGCAACTTCTTGACAATTCTATCTGAACGCTTTGTCATTGATCTCTCCATCGATGAAGACGCGTATCTTTCTTCATCATACACTCTGTCCTTCTCCGAAACTCGTGAATCATTGTCTAATCCCTTAGACCCTTGGTTTCGCTGCACATGAACTCGAGGAGACCGAGGACCTCGTACTGCCGTTTTCTTCACTTGGAAACGACTGCTAGATGCGTCGCCAGATACGCGAATAACAGTCTGCAAAATAATAAGGCTGGAGTTAACCTTGGGGTACCAGAATAGCTCAATACTTGTTTTCCTACCGTTGACAACTCAGTTCTTCTGTGGAAAGGGCTTCGAGGATGTGGCTACATCCACACAGCAACCACAATACGTCAATTATAGTACGATTATAGTTACCACAGACGTCTTGGGACCCACTTCTAGCGTGACAATCGGAGATCGAGCGGTTGAAGCTCCTTGTGACGCTGATAGTGAACGTTGTAGCGTCATAGAGGAGAAGACGGACGGTGCAGGTCGTCCGGATCCACCAACCCGTACTGTGCCCATCTCCAGAGGCACCTGACGGCCCGAGAAGACTCGGGAGCGAGCTGTAGCAGCGCCATCTTGACGTCCGCGACCGTCCATGATCGGCTAATCCGCAAATTGCAATACTCCCAAAAAGTTACCCATAACGACATACCCAAAATAGTATTTCTAATTCTTATTTCTAATTGACGCGAACCAAGTTCCAAGTGGTGGAGCGCCATGTCGTTAGCGTTCCTGGCCAAGAAGAGCTGGCACACAGCCAATCTACGCGTACGTCACCTTCCAGTCGAAAATGCTCCTTCTTCTCCTTTGAATAAGCCCCAATTTACCGTCTTAGCGTCTTTAGAACAGACCTTATTGACCCATTCTTGGTTGTGTCGTGTAGAATGTAGAGAAAGTCTGGATCGCAGAGCAAAAGCACGCGGCAGAGGAGAAGAAAGTCGCGGAGCTGCGAAAGAACATCGAAGAGGAGCGTCAGCTGCAGGAGTTGCGGCAGCTGCAGGCCGCTCAGGGCAACAAGGCGGCGGCTACTGAGCGCGTTGATTGATGTACGAAGGTCCGTCGGCTGCAAGGGAGAAAACCGCCGAGGAGTTTCTGCTGGGCAAAGAATACAAAGGAGAAGATGAGAAAGCTGCTAAAGGGGACGTAGATCTGAGTACGACCACCAAGTATGGGTCGCTGGCGTTGTCCAAAGCCACCCTGCCGGCTAATGATGCCTTCCAAAGGCTCAACGAAGACCCCATGATGCTGATTCGGAAACGGCAACAGGCTGCACGAGAGCAAGTTTTGAAGAATCCAGTCAAGATGAACAGGATCAAGGCCAAAGTGGACAGTTTGTTGGAGGACAAGAAAGCTAGGAAGAAAGCCAAGAAAGCTGCGAAGAAGGAGAAGAAGCATGCGCGGCGGGAGGAGAAGCGGCGTCTGAAGAAAAAGAGGAAGCATAGTATTGATGGAAGTGATGACAGTGGTGCGAGTGAAGATGAAGAGAAAGACTCGCACCGATATCGCGATCACCATTCGAAACGCCACCGTGGTGACCATCGGCGATCACCATTGCGTTCGCAGAGCAGGTCTAGGTCGCCACTTACTGAACGCCATGGCCGCGGTCGGCGCCACACTGAGCGAGACTTGGAACGTAGCCCCATCAACCATCGTTCAGATCGCGCGAGTCCACGACGCCATCCCATGGACCGCCACCATCGTGACCGAAGTTCATCTAAAGGACGAGGTCGTGCGAGTCCTCAGCGCCGTCGATCTGATGGTCATGGACGCATGAGAAGTAATTCGAGAGGACGCCGCAGCTCTAGTCTAACACGCGAGCATCGATACCGTAACCGCAGCCGCAGCCCTCATCGCGATACTTCGTGCGCACAGAGAGACCGTAGCCGGAGCCGCAGTCCTCAAGGCCGGGATGCTTTTGGCCGTGATAGACCGGCGTCGAGGTCGGCACGTCATTCAATCGATCGCCGTAGTAGAACACCGCCAAGACGAGAACGTAGAAGCGATGAGAGCCGGCTTGAGAAAGATCGACAAAGCAAACGTCGTTCTCGGAGCCCTAATGACAGTTATAGGGCACAGCATAATCGTAGTTCTCCGCGAGGCGAGCGGAAACATCATGAACGAAGCACTCGGCGTCACAGTTCGTCACGTGATCGAGAGAGTAAATCTGCTAAGCCTCCCAGTGATAGTCAGCGTCACCATGAGACCAAGTCGAGACACAAACCTATCGATGCCGACGGCAAGTATGGTCTCATTAGCAAGGCAGGAGCTGTCGAATCGAAGGATGTTGATAAAACATCATTGGGACCAAACGCGAAATATTTGGCAAAAGCCCGAGAGGCCAAACGTCTAGAAGAAGAGGAATGCCAGCGCAAGCTAGGCAAGTCATCTCGTGCAAAATCTCGCGAGCTCACGGACGAAGAAAAGAAGCGAATGGCTGAGCAGATGGTAGAAGATGCCAGGCAGCGCGAAGAGTACATTGCCAAACGCGCGACACTGAAAAAGGAAGAGTTGGACAAGCGTGAAAAGGAAGTTACCGACAACAACCCGGAGTTCCTCAGGTAAGATCTAAATTCCTTGTATTGCCTGACCAGAAGTCATACTTGATATGCTGACGGTGCTGTTTTTGTAGGAAACTGCACTCGGAGGCGTATCTAGACGGAGAGAGCAACATGGGTGATCGCCTTCGCAGAAACAAGCACTACATTCAGAGAAACGCCGACTCGGCAAACTTCCTCTCGAAGTAGACTACATGACCGGCAGGCAGACAATCACAACATCCGTTGGCGTCAGGAGTACAATGGCAAACGATCTTCCTTTTTCTTTGATTATTACATAAAAAAGAACGAAATGTGAACAAAGCAAACATGTAGCGAGGATGTATGACGTGATCAACCTGGTGACGCGGACGTTCTGTGTCAAAGCGATCATCGATGGCGCTGGTGATGCAAATAGAATCCACCAGATCGGTCCGTCTACTGTATATGTCCATGAAGGACCGAGTCTGCGGGACTTTACTCGATGTCGCTCATATCACTGACGTCGCTGTCGTCGTCCTCGTCGCCCATCTCAATGGGCTGCGAAGCATAGTTGCTCACATACTCTGCCAAAGCCAAGGCCACAAAACAAGGTATCAGCCCCCAATAATCAGTGAACTAAAACACAGTGAACCCCACGCACCTTTCACTTTTCTATTGTACGACTCAGCGTCCTTCATCAACAGTGAAGCTGCTTCGCCGTTCAGTGGGTCGCTTGGGTTCGGGTAGCGAAGCAACTGCGGGATGAACATGTCAAAAATGTTCACCAACTCTGAAAAAAAATCTCCTAGTGTCAGGATCTCCAAAATCACTTCAGCCGTCCACATTGATATCTCACCAAACATTGGGCTCCAGGTCTGGTTGATCACGTCCAGGCAGACAGATCCCGATCTGGCCACAGCATCATCCACACGAGACGTGTGAGCATCAATTGACCCCCACTGACCACCCAATTTAGCCAGGAAGCTCACGTTTCATCCACATTGGGATGGTAGATGCGGTTCACAAAGCCAATAGAAGGCGACTTGAATGGGTAGTCCTTGGGCAGCGTCACGTGGATCTTCCAAGAGCCTCCTTCATACGGAGCTGAGTCATAAAAAAATGGAAGTATTTAATTATCAGAAATAGCAATTACAATGGCCAACAATGCGCTGCAAACTGGTTCTTACTGTCTTTTGGGCCGTGGAACTTGACGTCGAGGTCGTTCGTCTTGGTCTCGTCCGTCAGATGCACGTCATAGTCGCTCATCATACTGAACCAGAATATTGTACGACAAGACTTAGGATTTAGGAGATATTCAAATGGAGCTAGCTGCAGTAATTGACGCACAGCTTCATGACGTCTGTGTCGCGGCGCTTGTTAGCCTTGTTCATGCTTCCGGAGCTTCGACGGCGACTGCGTTCCTTCCTACAACTGCTGGTCTTTTTTCTCCGAAGACTGAAGCACTTTGAAGAGAAAAACCTAGCACTTGAAGACCCCTACACTTTTGGTCTCACCTCCTGATTTCACTTGGTGTTTGTATGTGGAACAGACCCCCTCTGTTCTCAGACGCGTCTTTTCATGGGATTGTTTCATGTGGCGCACACCAAAACCAACTTCGACATCAACATTTTGAATCTCTGGCCAAGAAACCAACTGAACGATAATAACTCTTCATGCACATCCTAGCAAGACGTTATCCTCTCTTTGGGACGTTGAGGCACGTTGCTGCAGTTATTGTCGAGCAACGTGCTCATCTGGGCGGATACGAAACACTCACGTCTCACCGAGTGTTTTGGTCTCCGTGCGTGCCTTCTTAGCTGCGTTCGTCGATCCCTTTGGTCTTTCACGTTTCCTCGGTGGGGCTTTCGGTTTTGCAGCTGTCGGTGTATTGACCGATCCTTTCGGTCTCCCGCGAGGCCTCTTCCCAGTAGCAGTAGCAGCTATCTTGGGCTCTGCAGTGTCAACCGACACTGAATCTGTGGCGGAGCCACTCGCCTGGAATCTCATCCGCCGTCTTGGCGTCGGTGCACGCACGTGGCGCAGCTGCATACAGGAGAACGGGCAGCGCTCCAGGCGAAAGCCGGAGCCGTCGAAAATCAGAAGACAGTCGGTGTCTTTGTGCTCCACCAGCTTGCCCTTGAACGAGACGCCGCCAGCAGCGCCAGTGGACGAACCCATGAGCACCTGCACGCCTTTGGAACTGTCCACGCTCACGAGTCCTGGCGTGGTTTTGTCCACGGACGCAGGCTGGAACTCATAGCCGAAGGTTGCGGCGACGTCCTCTGGCTGTTCGTCGCTCTCTGCAGTTTCAGTTAGCAGAGAACGACCTAGAGCCACAGGATACTCGCAGTCGTCCAGTGGAGCTTCAGTGTCCGACATGTTTGGCTGTGGGGCGCTCAATTGACGATTTCGTCTTTTCAGCCAATGAATGGCCACTTGAAGGGTACAGTGTACCAGTGGAGTACGTCAGCGCGACAGCATCAACTTCAACAAGAGGGAGTCGGATCTCTTCGAGACTGCATAACCCATAGTATCCAAGGCATATTGACTGCCGCTACTGCTGTCTTTAATCAGGTTAAACGGTCTCTAGAACTGCATACCCTTGCTATCCCGTTGTGATCAACTTTATCTGGAAGAACAGGATTCTGGCCTCCGAAACGTCCATGCAGGATCTGGTTCGTCTTTCGCGTCGTCGACGGGGCCCCGCTCGATCTTGCGTTTGTTGCTTGGTTGTATGGGATCCGCTGACACCCTGATTGCCAGCAGCTGGGAGCTTCGTGCGTGCCTCGCACAAACTGATTGACCAACACGCAGCGAAAGTTTTACAACAGAGTGTTGCAACCCCAGCCAGGAGCTAGCCAACCCAACTACGACAGTAGCGTTTGGATTTGGGTTGAACGTCCTCACTCTCCATCGCCCAAACCCACGACAACGTCCTTGCAAGCGTCCCACACACCGCGTCCCGAGCTATCATTAGCTGCGGCTACCTGTCAGTAAATCTCTCTGCCGGTTCTGACCTGGCTGAGGGTGGGCACCGCACGCACCTCACTCTTTCATTTACTCATCATCCAACCGCACTTTACTGTAGTAAATTCGAGTCCCACGAAACCCAAGCGACAACGATCCACGCGTTGGGCGGTGGGTCAGTCACTTCCCAACTGAGGTCTGTCTAGCCAGCCAGTCAAGCAGCAATCCAACATGGGTCTCGGCACGGTCACGTTGCTTGAGATCAACCAGGTGCCAAGCGGCAAGCGGATCGCGTACTGTCTGCCGACGGGAGAGTTCACTTTCGTGGCAGACACGTGTGCGCCTGAGTTCGAGGCAGCGCAGGCGTCGGATCTGTACGGCAGCAACCTGTTCCAATTCCTGACAGTCAACGACACGGAGAAGCTCAAGGACTTTTTGCAGGTGCAACAACACAGCAATGGCAACGCCAGCTCACTGGCGTTCAACTCGTCCATGCACATGCGCATACTGGTGCGGTTGCTGGCGAGCCCCAACACTCAACTGTGGATCCGTCTCGCGACCATCCCATTGACGTTACGCATGATGCGGTGTATCGACACCATCCGCAGCTTCAGCAGCCCACTAAGTCAGTTCGCCGACTCGTCCAGCTTTGTGCTGTCTGAGGACGAGTTCAGCTCCGTCATGAAGAATCCTCCCGTGCCATCGGAAGCAGATACCCCGATCGGAGAGAGCGAAGACTCGACGTTCCAGGACTTCGAAAGCAGCTGTCTGTCACCCGAGACTTTCATGTCCATCGTGCCGCTAGAGCTCAAGCACCGGCACCCCAATTTTGCCATGTCTCCGACTGGATTGCACTTAGAAGACGACGATTTTGAAGAAATGGGCGACGACGACGACGATCTCAAGGACTCGCTCGCGAACTACGCGTTCGAAGCAGATTGGTCCAGTGAGACGGACGAAGTCCACGAGGTGTTGCCTGCACAAACCACCGCAGCCACTTCTGAAGCGTCGAGACAAAAGTTTCGAGCAGAGCTCATGACCTGAATGTGTTTCATCGTTGACGTCCCCTACATTAATAGCCCATGCCAACACCCCTCGTAAAATTAAAGCATAATACTCTACGCCTTCCCATCAACTTGATCACAAAGTGTTCATGTGCATTTGGTCTTTTTTGGGTAAACACCCAATATTACTTACCCAATAAATGGGACATTGCTCATTCTCACATTTTGTCTCGAAGCATGAGCGCGGAGGTGCCGTCGAACGACATTCGCTTCCAGATGGAGCTGGAGTTCATCCAGTGCCTGGCCAGTCCAGCTTATCTCAACTGTAAGCGTCTTCACATACTCTGCTCCGTATCATAATCTGATAAAACGTGTTTAAATCGTTGTTCTCTTTGTAGTCCTGGCCATCAACCGATACTTTGACAACCCGGCCTTCATGAACTACCTCCAGTACCTCAAGTACTGGAAACAGCCGCAGTATGCCAAGTACATCGTGTACGTAGTCTATTTCTATACGTTACGTCACAGAGATAAGTCGTTGAGTTTAATGCTCTTGGTTGCAGATATCCCCACTGTCTGGCGTTCCTGGACATGCTGGACGACGAACGGTTCCGTCAGATGATCGCTCGTGAAGACTTCATGACGCTGGTACACGGCCAGCAGTTCTACCACTGGCAAACTTTCCTCAACAACCGCTCGGAGGGCAAGCCGGAAGAAGCTCTGCCCAGCGCTGAGACTCCCGCCGCTGCAGCGCCAGCAGAGACGAGTTGAGCAGTGAACATTGTACTTCAATAGATATGTCAGCACCAGATGCACAGAACAAAAGTCTATTCCAATGAGGGTTGTTTAGCTACAGAAGCGCGAGGAGGGGAGTGAGGGAAGGGGGTTGTTACTTGGACAGCCGCCCTTTGCTCATCGCCTAACACTGTAAAATGCTCTGAGCTTAAAAGAGGCCGATCACCTTGCCCGTCTCGGTGTCCAGGTCGACGTCGTAGAAACCCGGGCGCGTGGGGAGGCCTGGCACCGTCATCATGTCTCCGCATAGCAAGTAGACAAATCCAGCCCCTGCAGACGCGCGGATGTCACGCACAACGACCGTAAAGCCTGTGGGCACGCCCTTAGCGGTAGGGTCTGTGCTCAAACTCAGGTGAGTCTTCGCACAACAAACAGGTAGGTTTCCGTAGCCACGCTCAGTGTACACTGCCAGCTTCTTCTTGGCCTCTTCGCTGAATTCGACGCCGGCAGCTCCATAAATCTCCTCTGTCAGCACAAATACAGGATGTTAGCACCGTCCAGAAGCACCGTGGCGAAGCAGAAAACTTACTGCAGATGACTTCAAACTTCTCAGCAATGCTAAATTCCAGCGGGTAGAGGAACTTGAACGGGCTCCCTTGAGCACGCATTTTTCGCAGGAAGTAACAACCGCGCGGCCAAGTTCCACAGCTCCCTTGCCTCCTTCGGCCCAGTGGTTGCTCTGAACAGCTGCAGTGGCACCAGCCTCCAATGCTTTCGCCTTGACGAGCTCAATTTCGCGAGCAGAGTCCGTGGCGAACACGTTCACGGCAACAACGACTGCGACACCAAACTTCAGGGCATTGCGAATGTGGTGCTGCATGTTGGCACATCCACGCTCCAGCAGCTCAAGATTCTCATCCACGTACACAGGGTCCAGCTGAACAGCAGAAACAAAGATTGCAGTGTCAGAACAACAATCACAACGCGCACGATCCATCGCACAATCGTTAAACGTCTTACCGGCTTGCCTGCCACCACGTTGGGGCCTCCACCGTGCATCTTGAGCGCACGAACCGTGGAGACCAGCACCACGCATTGCGGGGTCAGACCGCTCGTGCGGCACTTGATGTTGAAAAACTTTTCCATGCCGATGTCAGCCCCAAAGCCGCACTCGGTGACAACGAAACCGTCCTCACCGGCAAGTTTAAGCGAAATTTGATCAGCGATAATGGACGAGTTTCCATGCGCAATGTTGGCAAATGGGCCAGCGTGCACGAAAACGGGAGTGCCTTCGACTGTCTGCATAAGCGTAGGCAGAATGGCATCCTTCATGAGCACGGCCAACGCGCCACCAACACCCAGATCATCAGCCGTCACAGGCTCTCCGCCTCGGCTCATACCAATCACGATCCGTCCTAGACGGTCACGCATATCTTCTAGACTCGTAGTCAGCGCCAAGATAGCCATGATCTCGCTGGCAACCGTGATATCGAAGCCAGTTTGACGAGTCTGACCCTTCTCCGTAGGGGCAGCACCGATCACAACCTGGCGCAGGAATCGGTCGCACGTGTCAAGAACGCGTTGCCAAGTGATGGTGTCCGGGTCGATGTCCAGTCGGGCAAACTTGCTGATTTCCTCGTCTGTGAGATCGTCAGGTGACACTTTGGTAATGCCCAGTTTCTTGAGACGCTTGAGCATCACCGGTGCAAATTGACGAGATCCATCCTTGGCAGTCGGGCAGAGGCGACGGAACAGCGCCTTGTCGGATTGTGCTCGCTCATGGAACATCCTGGTATCGATGGCAGCGGCCAGCTACATTAATAAGCACACAGAAGTCAGCAGAAAATTCATCTTTCACTATCGATCCAATGATCTAACAGTCTCCTCACCAAGTTGTTCGCTGCAGTGATAGCATGGATATCTCCCGTCAAATGGCTGCAGCAACACGCCAACAATAAAACCGTCAGGACATCCCACTATCAATCTCACTGTACACAGCAAGCCACCACTCCTACAGGTTAAACTCGTCCATCGGGATGACTTGCGCATAGCCACCTCCAGCAGCACCTCCCTTCACACCAAAAGTCGGTCCTTGCGATGGCTGACGGATACAAGCAAACGCCTTCTTGTTCAGATGAGCACCCAGTGCTTGGCAAAGTCTGGAAAACACAACACCACCAACATAAAAGCACCATCAATCGTGGTCCCACACAGACTCCTTCACACAGTAGCGTACCCAATGGTGGTGGTGCTCTTGCCCTCTCCCAGTGGCGTGGGGTGATACCCGTAACCACGACGTAGTTGCCATTGGGCTGGTCCTTGAGACGGTCCCTCACTCCCAACGAGATCTTGGCCTTGTTCGATCCGTACGGCACCACTTCCTCCGGCAGCTATTGTGCATTTTTGCAATTAGGCATTTATTGTTAAATTAGGCGTAAAAATAGCAAAACATGGCAAGTATCTTTGGCCAATTTGAACGTACGATGCCTGCAGCTTGCGCGATTTCCGCAATGGGCAGAGGAGCGATGGCGTCACTGATGGCAATGTCGGACGGCACGGGCGTCAGCAGATCCGTGGGCTGGAGCTGGCGTGGCATCGCGGCGAAGGAGTGTGGACGACGGTCTTGGTAGTCGCTAATTAGCCTTTTAGAAACTGGTCGCGTCAATGGAGACGAATGGCGCGGGGTCAGCCAATGAAAGCGGGCGGGGAAAGTGCTTGGATGCCGGGTTTGATGTGATGCAAAAGTGGTTGCTTGAAGAAGCGCATTCGGAATTACACTTGAGTTGAGTATGCAGCAAAATAAAGGCGCACGGGAGGGAGAATCGAACTCCTGCCACGCGAATGGCCTACAGATTTGAAGTCTGCACACAGCACCAGCTAAGATCACCCCTGCAAGATTGGACTGTTTTTGGTTGACCAGGTTCGTCTTTGGCGATAGTAACAAAAACTAGTTGGTTAGGACGGGTAGACCCAGAGTTTGTCTTTGTCAAAGCTACATGCTGCCAAGGCGTAGCCTTTAGACGGGAAAATAGATAAGGATAACTTTAAGTCGGAGGGAGTGTCTTGCTGGTGTGAGTGTCACTTGCTCGTCAGCGCAGCTATTAGCCAGATGACCAAACTACACACATTCCCAACACGATGCCGCCATTGACTCGGTTGCGAGACCCCAAACGCCGTGAAGGTGATGGCGCTGGTACCATCGTACTGGATGCGGCGTCTTGCTCAGTTTCAAAGCGAATCGAACATGTACCCTGGTTTCAGTTGCCGGATACTGATGTTTCTGCTCAAGTCGTTGGAGATGGGGGCGCAGGTTGGGTTTCAAACTCTAGATGTCAAGAGCAGAGAGCTATGGACGAGATGAAAATGCAAATTTATGGTATTTTGAATAAGAGCGAGCTTCATTCGTTGATCCAACAGACTGTGCTGCGGCAACTAGGTTGACGCACCTAACATCCTTGGGTATTGCCGTCTAGAGGTGCTAGCGCAGGACAAGTTGAATTGCGAGTTCAGCCGTACATTTGGAGGGTGAACTAGCTGTTTAGAAAGCGCACTTTCACCTGCTCAGTGCAGTGCTGGTGAGGAAGTCCATGTCGAAACCGGAGAAGCAGGAAGGCAACAAAGATTCGTACGTAGCCATCTGATATGAAAGTGATTCGCAATCTCACGACGTTTGAGCAGCCAATCAGACCTCTTCGTTGTTATCATCCAATCACATCGCTCCATGAGTGTGTGTCATTTTTTCCCGCCAAAAAACAAAAAGCTCTAACCGCTCATTCCTACATTTGCACTCCATCCAACAATAAGCACAATAACAATGGAAGGCCTGATCCAGAACGAGTTGCAGCTCAAGAGCGGCGAGGTGGTGCCCACGTCGCAGGCGCTGGCTGGCAAGAAGGTCATCGGCCTGTACTTCAGCGGCCACTACTGCCCGCCGTGCCGCAAGTTCACGCCGCTGCTGGACGTCGTGTACTCGGACATCAAAGAGGCTGGCCACACGGACTTGGAGATCGTTTTCGTGTCGTCGGACAAGGAGGAGGAAAAGTTCAAGGAGTACTACGAGGAGATGCCGTGGCTGGCGCTGCCTTACGCCCGTCGCGACCTCAAGCTCGAGCTGTGCGAGAAGTTCGGCGTCAAGACGGTGCCCACGCTCATCTTCTTCAACGAGAAGGGCGAGGTGGTCGAGCGCGAGGGCCGCCACTTCGTCACGGACAACTCGGACAACATTGACGCCATCCTGTCGCACCTCCGCCAGGAGAACAAGTAAACCCATCGAGCTCTAACAGGCTGCTTCAGTGAAAATACAATACTGCAATACATTAAAAAATCTGTGCAACGAAAGAATGTTTTATGCTGAGACGGGGCAACATTTTTAATCGAAAGGTGCTGCGGTCAATTCCGCTGTATTGAGAGGCGAATGCTTAGGGTGGGGATCTCTACTTCGGCCTCTCTGTAACATAACAAAACCAAATATTCAAAATACTTTCACGACGGCCGAGCTCACGTCGTCATTGCTGGCCGCACTCGAAAAGTCCACTGCGTAGCTGAACCCACAGCCCAGCTGAGGCACGAGTGGGTCGAACGGAGTCTGCGCAGAGTCCTCGCCAATCAGTTTTCTGCCCATGCTCTTCTCTACGACTGTTGCTGTCACCCGCTGCCCGTCCCGCCCAAACGTGATTATTTACACCAACTGGAAACGTGACTACAATGTCCTTGCCGTCATCGATAAATCATCTCGGGGTCGCTGGAACATGAGTAACAACGGCTTGGGCCCTTTCTGTAGCAGTTTCATGGCTGCACCAAAGCCCATCTTGCTGATGTTGTTGTTGTTGATGCTTAGCAAGACATCGCCAATTTCAACACGGTTCTTTTGTGACTCACGAGTGACAGCGCCCTCATTCTTCACATTGATCACACGAGGGTAATAACTCGTGCTCTCCTGCTTGACCACGATGCCCAGCGGGCCATCTTCTTCTTTCCACGTGATGTAGTAGAGTGAGTGGTCATTCTTCGGGTTCATACTCGCGCGTGACTGCCGTGTCAAACGCGACTGGCTCATGTCATCCTGTGGGTTAGATAAAACGGAACTATTGAAGGTGCCGGTACTCAATGTGTCAGGTTGCTGGTGGGGGTCTTCGATGAGGTCAGTGTGTCGGAAGCGCAACACTGCCGGTCGCGGGCCGCTCTCTAAAATGTCAATCACCTTCTGGAACCGCACACCCTGCGTCGAAAACTCGTTGATAAAGACGAGGTGGTCTCCAGCACGCACGTTGAACATGCCTGGTAAAAGCTGGTTGCCTTGCGCTTGGAGGACACATGGGAAGCCTGTACTTGGGTCAGGGCGGAACCCCAGACCAAGTGGAACGCCTTCTTTCCACAGCACTTCGTAGTCTTCTTCGCCGAGTAGCTCAAGCGATCCTGACCGCAAGCGGAATGATTCTGAAGGACTTCGCATGAAATGCAGCCGCACAGGTTTTTGCACTTCTTGCAGCAGCGTCAAAATGCGCCGAATGTCTCCTTCTTTACCTTCACTTTGCCCACGGCAAGCAGAACGTCACCACGTGATACCTCGAAAATGTCAGCACAATTGCTGAGACTTTCATGCACACGGCGTACGATAGGCATACCAGAGATAGGGTCGCTTTCGAAGTACAAGCCTAACAAACCGCACTCCCAGACAATCTCGTATTCGTTCTCGATGTGCTTGGGCGGTTCATATTCCTCCAACAACTTCTTCCTTGAGACGCGTGAGCTGCTTCTCACACTATAGCTCCCATCGCCGTCATATTCGCTGGGGCTGTAATCACTAGTTGACACAGAGCTCTGGAAGGAAATCGTTGTGTTTTTCCGGTCCTTTGAGATGGACTCCGAAAGTGAGACGGAGCTAGCGGTCGTACTGCGTTCGTCCAGTGAACCCACGTAAGAGACATCATGCTCGAAACTTAATGTGTTCGCCGTATACTCGCGACGCACCAACCATCCGCGCACAAATGATTGGATGGTAGTCGCTGCCCACAAGCGCTTCAGCTCCTTCCTAGTTAGGAAGCCTCGCATTGCACTTTGCAGTTTAACAGCCGCGCGTTCTCGACGAATGATGGCCAAATACCGTTGTCTGCATGACCAACATCGCCACGCTGTTTGGATGCGAATACTGGATCGACGCTGGCGCAGGTAACGCGTGCGCACCGTGTAACCCCGGCAATAACGCTGTAATGATATCACTGAGTTGTATAGAGCTTTGTTGCGTCCTGCTTCGAGAGCTTGGTGCGCTTCCAAGAGAAGGAATGCCTTGGTCTTGCCCACTTGGAAGGGAGGGTGTTTAGAATCTGTTTTGAAATCGAGGATAGTTGCAAACTTCTCCACCATTTGTGCCACCACCTCTTTCTCCGCTTGCCCCTGTGCGTTAGGTACTTGCGACAAGATGCAGCTATACGTTTTGATAAATACGTCGTGCGAAAATCGCACAGGGTAGCCGCTGCGAGAAATCTTTACAGCCTCCAGCACACCGCTGCAGCGCAACTGCTCCAGCAAACGCCTCCGGTCGAACTCAGAAGCGCTCGCCTGGTCATTTGGTTTGATGCACCTGATAAAGTGCGGTTCCGTGGCATTAAGCACATCCAATAGTGAACTTAGTTGGTTCTTGAACTGCGCCACAACCGTGGATGACATGATGCCTCCAGAACGACGGCGACTGGTGTCACTGCCGCGGGATTCGGTACGTCCGTTCCTTGGACTTGCGCTACCAGCAGCATTGACGCTGTTCTCAAAGCATAAGCGAACAAACGCGAATTTGGAGGTACGCAGTAGGTCAATTGCCTCTGTGTGCATGTGGTCCTTGTTTTTGTCGCAGAAACCCTCGGTCATGTAGCAAACATCGCCAGCATAGTGGTGGATCACGAACTGGCCCTTAGCACGCTGTAGCTTAGAAACAGAAAAGCTTTCGTGCTTGTCGGCAAGCAGCTCGTAGTACTTGTTGGCGAGTTTCTCATCGTTCCCTCGTGGAATCAAGCACTGTTCATCCAGAAGAGAGAAGATACCCATATGACGCTTTTCCACGAGAGCCACACAGACATCATTGTTGGGGTAATCCACAAACTTCCATGGGATCTCCTCAGCCACGTACTGGTCCTGTTCCATTCGGAAGACAAATCGTCCAAACAATTGCTGCAGCTTCTCGTTGGCGTAGTTGATGCACAACTGCTCGAGACGGTTCTGTTTAAAAATCTCAAAACCGAAGATATCAACCACACCAATGAACTGACTGCCACCATTTTCTTCCTTGTACTCGATGCTGCGGTTGATGCGGTCGACAAGCCAGTTAAATAGGTTCGAGTACAGCGTCTTGACCACGGAGTCTCGTGTTGATTCTGCCTGTGCCACCGGTAGTCGCGTAGTAATAAACTCAGCGCCGGCTTTAATTTTTTCGTACACAGTGTGCTACGAAGCACATCCTCCTCCACTCCCAGAAGCGTACAAATGGCGTTCATACTTTCACCACAACGTTCCATGTTCACTTCAGACGCATCGTCCTTTCCTCCATTGCGGGTAGCTGTCGTAAAATCCACATTTCCGAAATGCAGTACAGCTGAGACCACCTTCATGACATTCAGTTGCTCCTCAGGGCTCATGCCAATGCTTGACATGGCACGCCGTGTTGCGCGATACGATTCTGCATCATCCACACCGTCCAGACGCTCGTAGCACTCTGACTGATTCAAGTATTCATACTCGGTCAAATCCCGAAGTGCCAGTTCCTGCCGTTCAGATTGTGAACTTCCGCCACACATCTCGTAGAAAATGTGGTAGTTCCGTTCACCTTTACCCTGGGAGACAAGACGGACGCGTTCCAGTAGGTAGGTGGAGATGGAAGCGCCCAGCATCTCGCCCTTGGTAGTGAATCCAAGCTTAATGAACTTACCAAAGCGACTGGAGTTGTTATTTCTCGTGGTCCTGGCATTACCGAAGGCCTCCAAAATCGGGTTCGATTCCAGCACACGGTCATGGATCGTCGTCTGATCACAATTACTTGCTCGAATCGGGCGGTGCGTGCGCTTCGTCGACACATACGCCAAGTAGTTCATGATGAGCTTGGTCGTCTCGGTCTTGCCTGCACCACTCTCTCCACTCACAAGAATCGTCTGGTTGGCCTTCCTGTCACTCGATCGCGGCACCAGCATGGTGCGGAAAGCTTGATCTGCGACGGAATACACATGAGGAGCCAGTCTGCTCTTGTCCGCTTCGGGATCTCCCCCAGCGCATAGTACTGATCCTTGACATCATCCGAATACAACGACAGCCTTCTGAACGGGTTCATGGCCACCAGGATCTGTCCTGTACTGGTGTAAATCTCGCCGTGGAAGAACCGACAGCGCAGAACCTGCAGGATAGCAGGTTCATGGAGATGCACGAGCTTGGTCAGGTCCTGCACTGTGTGGTAGGCTTCCCTTGACTCCTTGGCAGCACGAACTCCGCTGCAATAGACACGGGACGACGCATCGAGTTCTTCCTCGAGTTGCGTCGCTTTCTGGTCACAGCCTGGAAGTCCTGCGCGTCGGGGTCGCCACGTCGCCCTCGGGCGTCATGAGCTGCTCGTCCTTGGCCTCCGGCTCCAGCGCGCACTCCACGGAGGCTGCGGAGGCGTCGGTCGGCTCTGCCACCACCGCCTCGTGCCACAATTCGCGGTCAAAGACCCACACGGGGGCCCCGACCTCCATTCTGAGCCTGTAAACTGCGTCTAACGCCTCGTTGCGGGTCGGTAAAAGGTGTGGAGGCACCTCCGGAGACTCGGGAAGACGATCAGCACCTGTAGAGAGACGTCCGGCGCGTGGAAACAGCCACAAACGCGCTTCTTCGGGTGGGGAAGCGCTCGCGCAGGCCGCAGCGGACGCGATTTGACCGTCGAGCGAGCGGTTAGGCAGCCAGCCGGATAGTCAGACCTAACCCTGGTTTTAAGCGTGCAACGCGACGAGGTTATTTGCGGTGAGACGGTCACGAGTATACTGAAAGCAAGTGAGCGGGATTAAAAACCTGAGCGTAGGTACAGCCCAGAAAGAGGAAGCGCGGGTAGAAAAAGGGGCGGTTTTTTCAGGTCCAGAGGGGCGAAACATACTGGTCGCTCGCAATGCCATCAGTGATGGCTCCATCCACACTTTGCGAGCCATAAAGCAGCAGATGAAAGCCCCCAAGTGGCGCTGCAGAATTGCAACCACGACAGGCGTTCGGGAAAAATGGCAGACCTGCTGCTCGCTTTCTCAGATTACACCGCTGTGCTTGGGCTGGATTTTCGCATGCGCGCGTGCGCAAAAGCGAGGCGACAACTTTGTTGTTGCCAACACTCGAGGCAACAATCGTCGGTTGGCTTGCAGACTGAGGCGAGTCGTCTTCATCCGATCGCTCGAACTTCGAGTCGAAGCCATGTTGGAAAGGATGACCGTCGCAGCGATAACGGTGAGACTGTACCTTCAGCTCGAGGTTTCGATGCTTGGATGTGGTTCCCGAAAGCTTTGAGCTTTGGACAGGCAAAGAGTTTTCGGCAGTTGTGATGCGGAGGCCAGTTTAGACCTAAGGCAGACAGCGCTGCACACCTTGTACGGCACAAGGAGGCGGCATTACAGCAGGGAAAAGCGATCGATGCACAGCAAGTGGCAATCGTCGATCGAGAGTTAGTTGGACATAGCTACATTCTTGCGTGCGTGTCCGATCAGTGTCGCTCAGTGTGATTGATCAATTGGAGCTGTAAGGCTCTTGGTAGCCTAGAGCTGTAGAGTAGATATAGGAGAAGTGGCTCGACACTGTTGAGTCCGATGTCCATTGTGGATCGTTGCTGATGTCGAGGTGGATAAGTTCACCATTGGACGGATGTCGCCCGTAGTGTTGATAGATATGTGTAGCCAAGACGCGGAAAAGAGACATCAGCAGTGGTTAAACTGAAAGGTTTGCCTTGCATCGAGCATCTTTTCTTACGTGCGACAGCGGTGCTCAACGTTGGTTGAGATGGCGATTCTCTATCGCTGATCTGTCGTTGCGTTGACTAAGGGATCTCCATGGCTGGTTGATTCCTGAAACTGAGCTGTCAGTTTCAACAACATGATGCTACACTAGAGTAGCTTGTAGCGAGGAGCTTCCGATGGCTCTCCTAGTGGTGAGGCAGCAGTCCTTAACCAGCATTCCACACGTGCTGGAAGAACGCCTGTGCTTGGCGGTACCGTATTGGCGATTGTGCTGGCAATTGCATCTTGCGAGGCGATTTCGTTTACCGGAGGAGTGCAATTTGGGCCAGCTCGGCAAATTGCTCGGCGGTGTTCTCGGCCTCCCAAATGGGCTCGAGGTGCTGCTGCCGTTGGCGGTAGACGTGCTGGAGCTGGCTGGTCATTTGCTGGCGCATGACGTATCGCTGCATGACCTCGTACCAGGTTGACGCCTGCTCTTCGGTAGCCGGAGACACGTAGAGTAAACGGCCACTGCTAAGCTTGAGGGACAGACCAAACTCGGCACCCGACCAGAAAAACACGTCCACGACGACGTCCTTGCCCAGCACTTTCGAGCTTTCGCGGCTATCTTTGCGGTATGAGAGACATCCGTCGCGGAACACAAAGTAGCGTCGCTTCCAGTTCTTGACGCGCGCGCCCTGCTTTATCAGGAATCCCTCGGCGTAGTTGTTTAGAGCCAACACGCTGTTGTCGTCCACATCAACGTGCTTTGACCGGTGGTAGTGGAGATGCATCACCTTGTTTTAAAGTTGAATAAACGCTGCTGGCAGCGAGTAGAAGTCGGTTGGTAGTTATGAAGGCCGGTAGATTTTGTAAAATACAGTCGTGCTTTCCTCAACAGAGCAGTCGATAAGGGATAACCAGCGCAAACGCTCTGGGATATCGCTCACGGCGTTGGCGTAAGTCGGTCGGTGCCAGAAGCGAAATTGATTGCAGAATGGAAAATGGAGAGCAGTTTGAGCAGTGGACGAGCTCCTGTGTGGAAGTAGTGGCTGAAAAACGTCACGCACTCACCATCCACCGAAAACAGCAGACTCGATATTTAGCATTACAGCGCCAGCCGACTTAAGCCTGACGGCTGACACTACAGTGCATGCAGCATTTTGACGACCGAGGGTAGTGGTTGGCAAAGCCCCCATGTGCCTGCAGACATTTAGCTCCGGTTCAAGATTGTCAAAGTGACGACACGCTTGATTTACCAAGCGCAAAAACTATTGAATGCGAGCGCGCCATTTGTACATATCAATTGTTCCCGAGTCACTGATACTGCCCGAGTTTACAGAGCGCTACGATCTGCGCATCGGAAGAGAACACTGCGATGAATGAGACTCACTGCTCAACAATGTCGGATCGAGTCGCCGTGTTGGGTGCGTTAACGAGAATGCGTTTATGTCGACACGAAAACAAACGTCATGTGTTCCCATTGAATTCAGCAGCATCTGCTTGATATTATGGTGTTTTCTTGCGCCGATCCATTCGCGTAGCACAATCATTTGTTGCTTCTTGGAATGGCAGCTGCCTAACGCTTATTCCGCCGTCCGTGGCAGGCATCTTCTTCTTAACAGCTTGCGCCAATTGCCGTCGAAGGTGGTGCCTTTACTACATCATCTACCTGCTGGCTCGTAAAAAATGTATCGAAGATCAGTGCACTCGATGCAAACGGGTATTTCCGATGTAAGCTTAGCAGTGACCATTGCGTTCCACATCACAGGATACAGCTTCAACATCAAATGCACACAAACGTTTACTAGTCCACAGAACAGCTCCGACCTTTTAGCTACTGCCACAATCATGTGACATTCGACCAATCCAATTCATTTCGGAACAAACCGTGGAGGGTTCAAGAAGATCTCGAGCCACAAGATGTCCAAGAAGCCTGAGCCCAGCTCCGTTCGAGTGCGTTTGGCCACCCACGCCGGCTCCTGGTACTCGCACGACGAGCGCGAGCTCGACGGCGAGCTCTCAGGTGCGTCCAGCAGCTCGCCAAAGCTGCTCAAGATCCGCTGTGACGGGGCGTTGGTGCTTTTCTTGTTGACCAAATCGCAGGCTGGCTGGACGCGGCGGAGGAGCAGGACGCCGAGCAGAAACAGCCGACTATTCGTGCAATTATCGGACCCCACGCAGGCTTCCGGTAGCTATTGCAGTGTCTTTAGAAAAGGTTTTAGTGAGGGCTGACGGGGACATTGAGTTGGCAGATACTCGGGCCCCACGGCGGCGTTCGCGTACCACCATCTACTGGATCTGGACCGCATCAAGCGCGTCTTCATCCTGGGACCTTCACATCATTTTTATCTGCGGTGGGTGGTGTGAAAGAGGATTTTAAAGGCTGAAGAGTGGCTGATGGGCTGCTATTGCTAGTGGGTGTGCTGTGTCGACAGCTCACGAGTATGAGACGCCGTTGGGGAACATCGTGATTGATCATGAAGTGAATGCGAAGCTTGTAGACTCGGTAGGAACGCGTGGGTTGCTCTGTGGTGTTGGGTTTGTGGCTTATTTTTTTATTGCTGTTGTTTTATGCAGGGCAAGTTTGCGACCATGTCAATGGATGTTGATGAGGATGAACACAGTATCGAGATGCACCTTCCCTTCATTTACAAGGTTAGGGTGTTTGTCGTTTTAGGCGCACGTTTGGCTTGTTAAGTCATTGTTTTGCGTTGTCAGGTGATGGGTGGCAGGAAGTTCACGGCGGTGCCGATTCTGGTTGGCAACACTAAGAGCGCGATGGATGCGGAATACGGAAGGTACTGGTGTATGGAGACGATGTTGGTTTATGTTGCCGAATTAACATTCGTGGTTTTCTATTGCCTAGGATCTTGGCGCCATATCTGGAAAATGACGAAAACCTGTTCGTCATCAGCTCAGACTTCTGCCATTGGGGGCCTAGGTACGTGGTAGCTGTACTCTTGATTCCGGGACCTTTCAATGTTATAGTGATCAAAAGTTAATTTGATTGGCATCGTTGTTTACTGTGCGGGTAGATTTCGTTACCAGCCCCACGACTCGACCTATGGCGAGATCCACGAATACATCAACTATTTAGACCACCAGGGCATGGGCGTACGTGACCACACGATGATCAATTTATTGTCATTCCGGCACTCATGTTCGTTGTTGTGTTGGCCAGTTCATCGAGCGCTTGGATGCTGGTGGATTTGCCAGGTACTTGGAAGAAACAAACAACACTATCTGCGGGCGCCACCCGATCTCGCTGCTGCTGCACACTGTTCTGGCCTCGGACAAACTCAAGTGCACACTCAAGTTCGTGAAATATGCCCAAAGCAGTGCCTGTATGCGCCACGGCGATTCTTCCGTGAGCTACGCTTCGGCTATCGTCTACAGCAATCCGTAATCGTAGCCTACGATACGAAGGGAGCCTGCATGGTACCAGTAATTGTGGAATACTAGTAATGGCAAGCAACAGCGTTAAAATCTCTGCTCTACGTGAATTGCGTTGTGGGTGCATGCGAAGAGATGGAGTATGCTTGACGCTAACGGAGTTGGTACCTATCTGCAATGCGCACTAATTGCTGCTACTAGAAAGGATTACCATGAAGTCGAGCACTGGAACAAACGTGTATGTACAGTATTGCTTCTGTCTACTCCGTGCCAACCAACACGCTGCGTGTTCTACTACTTACGCGACGGACCAAATGCTTCTGTCAGCACAACCTCCAGCTGCTCGTTGGAACGTTTCGACAACCCCACAGCACAAGCTGCAAGAGTGTCGCGGCCGATATACTCGAGGTTCTGCTTCTTACCGAGGAGCTTCTCGAGATGAGGCTGTGCGTACGTCCATGCGCCTTGGTTCAATGGTTCTTCTTGCACCCAGACAAACTTTTTCGCGTTCTCAAACTTGCCCAGTTCTTCGGCGACCTGCTCGAACGGGAATGGAGCCAGCTCTTCCAAGCGCACTAATGCAATGCTTTCGGGGTTCTTAGAGCGAGCTAGGCGCTCCTTCGCGAGCTCATAGTAGAACTTACCCGAGCAAAAGTAAACCTTCTTCACTTGTGAAGGGTCCTCGATCGTCGGGTCCGAGATTACTGGCTGGAAACTTGTGCCCGGCCCCATTTCCGACAGCGGTGACGTTGCATCAGCTAGACGAAGCAACATTTTTGGGCCCATGATGACCACCGGTTTGCGGAATGTGCGCTGCTGCTGGCGCCGAAGCAGGTGGAAGAAGTTGGCCGGAGTGGTTACATTCACCACAATAATGTTCGCATCGTGTTGGAACTGCTTCCATGCAGGTTCGTCCGCTTCCGATTCTTTAACTGAAGACCGCGGAGTCAACGCGGGTGTGTCCACGAGTTGCAAGAAGCGTTCAACTCGTCCGCTGGAGTGGTCGGGACCAGCCCCATCGTTGCCGTGAGGAAGCAACAGCATAAGTCCTGATTGACGCATCCACTTGGATTCACCACTAGACAAGAACTGATCGATCACGATCTGCGCACCGTTGAAAAAGTCGCCGAACTGGGCTTCCCAGATCACCAAGTTGTTAGGGCTCTCCCACGAGTATCCGTACTCAAAGCCCATGACGGCAAGCTCCGACAGGTTGCTGTTAACAACACTTAGCTTGCCCACCAATTCTGATTTCCTTGGTAAGTGGTGTTGCAGAGGAAAGTAACGCTCCTCAGTTTCCTGGTCAGTAAAGGATGCATGCCGCTGGCTGAAGGTACCACGGCGGCAATCTTGTCCTGCAAGCCGCACTGAATTTCCGTCTTGCATCAAAGTGCCGAAGGCCATAGCCTCAGCTGTAGCCCAGTCAACGCGTACATCCTCAGGTGCTTGTCCATCGCTAACTTGCAGCATTTTTTGTCGAGATATAATGTGGGTGCGCTGTAAGCGACCGTGGGGTTTAATACGCTCGGGTAGCTCCACCGATGCAAGCCCAACCTTGATAAGACTGTCAACATCAACACCAGTTGGAACGTTTACGTACAAATCAGATGGGTTAGGCTGCGAAATGGATGCCCACTTGCCCTTGAATGCGTCGACTTCCGTAGGCTTGTAGACCTCCTCCCCGGTGACCATCTTGAGCTCATTCTCGAGGTGGTCATTCAGGCGCTGGACGGTCTTCTCAAAGCTCGAGTGAGTGACTAGACCCTTTGCCTCCAGTTCACGAGCAAACTTTACGGGGAATCGCTCGGCCTGATCTACACGCTCGTACATTTTAGGCTGCGTAAAGCGTGGTTCATCGACTTCATTGTGTCCATGCCGACGGAACGTGATCAGGTCAATCACGATGTCCTTGCGGAATTGGTTGCGGTACGCCACCGCCAATCGGCATGCTCGAATGACGTCAGCGATGCTCTCACCATTCACATGCAACACTGGCGCCTCAATGCTCTTGGCAACATCCGATGCATAGCGCGTTGCACGGCCGTCGGGGTATGTAGTCGTGTACCCCACTTGGTTGTTCACCACAACGTGCATTGAGCCACCGGTTTCGAAATCTGGAAGGAGGGAAAGCGCCAGCGCCTCAGGTACGCAACCTTGTCCAGCAAACGCCGCATCACCGTGCAGCAAAAGTGTCATGGCGTTCGTTTTATCATCGCCATCGTTCTTAGCTCGCACTTTTCCAGCAGCAACAGCATTGATAATCTCCAAATGCGACGGATTGTGCAGGAGCGACACATGCACCTTCTTATCCGCATACTTCTTGTCTAGTGACGTAGCAATATGCGACGACACGTCGTCAATCCCACGGTAGTTCTCGGGGAACTCCGAGAAGCCTTTCACCTTGTGGAAGATCTTGTGTGCAGGGTACTCCAACGATCCAACCAGCAACGCCAGTCGTCCTCGGTGCGGCATGCCGATCACGACATCCGACACTCCAGAGGTAGCACTAGCTTGCAAGACCGTCTCCACAGCAGGCAGCATGGACTCGGCTCCTTCTCCCGAATATCTCTTGAAAGACGCGAACTTCTTGCCCATGAACGTCTCGAACACATCAGCTCGTAGCATACTGGAGTACGCATTGCGTAGATCCGAGGGCGAGACCTCCACTGCCTCCAGCGTCTCTGCAGCATGAGCCAGCCACTGCTTCTCCTCTGCAGACGACAAGTGCTCGAACTCGAAGCCCGTCTTGCCGCAGTACACGCGCTGGAGCTGGTCGTAGAGCTGTTGCCCATTGGCGGCAGGCAGCGACACGACGCCGTCAAGGTCTGCGGCCGTCAGCGGACGACCGAGCAGCGACTGGAAGTTGTCGGCAGCCAAAGCGGCGACTGCAGCGCGTGGCTGGAGCTGCAGAGGGTCCAGATCCGCCTGGAGATGGCCAGACTGACGGAATGCGACGGCCATGGACCGAGCGGCGAGGCCTTCGAGGGACGGAGCCGAGCTGAAGAGAGCCTTCGACTGCAGAGCATGGCGCTTGCTGGGGACGGCACAGCGGCGAGCCAAAGCACCGGAGAGACGCAGCATGGAGACTTGCGTGGTGGTGACCAGAATGACGAATGACCCGGATCATATAGAGGTTTGATGGAACTTGGAGATTGAATATAGCCTGGGATAGGTCATGGGTGTTTGGGATAGATTTAGTCAGAAGAACCTATTACATAGACTTGGCCTGTGATAATACATAGTGATGAGCTTCAAGCGGCGTTGAGGTGGGGCCTGACGTCCAAACATCGGATTGGAGGAATTGCTTGTTGAAGCGGCGTTTGACGAATTCATACTAAAACCAAGTTGAAAGGACTGGAATGATAGAACCATCCATGTTGAAGTCACAGTATATCGATATGCTGTTGCTGGTCTTCCGCTAAGAGTGTAGCAACATCATCCAGCTCTTGCGGGTCTTGGATCATATCCAGTAAGCCTCGAGCCAATTCCTGTTTGCCATCGTCCAGCATCACTTCCACAATTGCCACATACCCAATAGGAGGTCGAATGGCTCCGGCCAAGGCCACCAACGTTTCCCACTGGTCTGTTCGTGCCAAAACTCGCAACAAAGTCCACCAGAACTGCCGTGGAGGCACTGAATATTGCTCTGCACAGTCCACGGCAAGCATCAGAGCCTTCCGGTGCGCCGGGTGCATCGTCACCAATTTCTGGATGGTCTCGACCAAGGAGTTCCCCACTAGGAGTCCAGTCGTTAATCCCAATGCCTTCTCCATCGTAACTTGCGTCTCAAGCAACGCCAGTGTCTCGGAAGTCATTGCAAGGTTGAACGAGTCTTTGGATCGAGATACTGACAAACTATGGGCCTCCTCTGCAGTCATTGCAAGCGCTGACGTGATGGATGGTGTCGAATTATCTAACGACGCTTGAAGCAGCTTGGCCGTCTCTTTCAGCCGAGTACGTTTTGTTTCGACCGCGCTGTCACCGAATGCAACCTTGCCCACCAATGCTGCAGCTTGACTGTAGTTGCCTTGTAAAATATTCATCCGGAAGCTGCTGTGCACGTCAGAACGAGAATTCAACTGCTGACTGGAGAACAGGCGAGCTGCTCGTGGATATTTGCCAACCACGCGCAGAAATTCGTCCCCACGGAGACGCTTGCTGAGTTGTACCATTACTTTGTAGATACTGTCTGGTGTGCTCAACGGGTTGGCACACAGTCCACGAAGAATGTTCTCTTCCAGTGTTGGTGGAACACCGTCATCGGGTTTCTGAGGGTTCTGGCGAGGGGTGTCTGCATTGAATGACAACTCTTCTGGCATGGCCACAGTGACAGGAAACTCCTCGCGGGGTTTATACAGGATGGATGCTTCACCGACCCAATTCTCAAGCGCCAGCTGCACTTGTTCACGCTCCATGGTTAATCCAGACGCCTCCTGTTGCAGAACTACCTTCGCAGCACTTCGTCTGAACGAAGTGTAGAATGCAGCGCAGGAGTGCGGTGTACCACTCGAGGACAAACACGCAGCTTTATCGAACTCATCACCACCAGCGTAGTAGATCCATACATTCCCCATGCTTTTGAATCTTTAGATATCGACGGTCGGGAAGAGATACCCGACGTTTGGACGAAATAGTCGAGGCTCCTCACATCCTGATACCTCATGCCACGCTGGACAAGTTCGTCGTCAATTGATACACACAAGGCCCAAGCTCATTTATGGCTGCAAATGCTGGTGCAATCGCTGGCTCAACCACAACAAACTTCTGAGACAAAGCTTCAGGAGCTCTCTTTGCCAAGAGAGCTTCAAGATCACCTCGGGTCATCGTTGGGATTACATCGGTAATGACCCCCAAAAGTACCCATGGTCTGTGATCTGCATTGGCGATGCCATTGCCATGGCAAGTACCAAGTGCCTCCGTTCTTCGGTCATTCCTGAATTTCCTGTCAACTACGCAACCAGCCATTTCCAATCGACTCGAATGTGGTCCAGTTCAAGTCACGACACTGCCCAGCAGAGCGTCCTGCTGGCGATTAGTGCATTGACTGCCGTCTACGCCTCGTGGAAGCTGCTGAGTATGCCGGTCCCGATACCAGATCCTGGAATGGAAGCGCTCTTCCGTCCAGCGTCGACGCTGCCAATTCTGGGCAACACCTTGGACGTTCTACTGTTCAACCGCTACAGGATGAGCGACTGGATTAACGACCAGACCGACGCAAGCAACGGCCAACCATGGGTGCTTCAGTTGCTGTTCCAACCGCCTTGGGTCGTGCTGTCCATGCCTAGCGACCTCAACGACGTCTTCAAGGACCAATTCGACGTGTTCGAGAAAGGAGGAGCTCTCGGGGACATCTCGTTCGATGTACTCGGCAACGGACTGCTTAACGTCAACGGCGACAAGTGGAAGAAGCAGCGACGAGCTGCCAGTCACCTCTTCTCCACAAGCAGCATTCGGGACATCATGGAGCCGGTTATCCGCGAAAAGGCTCTGCAGCTTCGCAATGTACTCGCTCGATGCGCTGACCGAGATCAAGTCGTCAGTATGAAGTCGCTACTGGGTAAATTCACGAGCGACGTGTTCACACGCATCGGCTTTGGTGTGGAGCTCAATCAACTGGGCGGCGACGTTCTTGTGGACGAGATGCACCCGCTGGATATCGCTCTACACGCTGTGCAGAACCGTTTCCAGACCCCAATGTGGATGTGGAAACTTACGCGTTTCCTGAAAATCGGAGCTGAAAGGCGTCTACGAGACAACATGAAAATCGTCAACGACATGGTACGGGAGATCATGGTTCGGTCGTTGAATGACAGTTTAGAGCAGAAGAATCTGCTGACGCTACTGATGAAGGACAACTCGAGCGCTGATCCACGAGAGCTGCAGGACACTGCCGTTAACTTCTTCATCGCCGGCAAAGATACAACATCCTTCAGTTTGTCGTGGCTCATCGTCATGATGAACCGACACCCGCGTGTTTTGAGCAAGATTCGCGAAGAAATCCGAGTGGTTTTGCCAGGCCTTTTGAATGGAGAAATCGAGACACCGACACTTGAGGACACGCAGAAACTCGTGTACTTGGACGCCGCAGTGAAGGAGAGTGTGCGTTTGCAGTCGGTATCCACGTATCGGTGCACGACGCGCGATACAACACTGACGGACGGTGCATTTATCGAGAAAGGGACCATCGTTGTGGTTTCAAAGTATGCAGCAGCCAGAAGGAAGAACGTCTGGGGAGAAGACGCTGCGGAGTACCGACCCGAACGTTGGTTCGATGAGAAATCGGTGAGCCCAAGAGCATCACGCCTCCACAGTTCATCACCTTCAGCACGGGCCCACGCAAATGCATCGGGATGCGTCTAGCCATGCTGGAGATGAAGACGGTCATGGCTGTGCTCTTTAGTCGATTCGATATTGAGACGGTGGAAGACCCATTTAAGATCACCTACGACTTCTCTTTTGTTCTACCAGTGAAAGGACCGTTGGCAGTGCGCATTCGCGAACGCAACTCGCCTAGCGCGTAAGCCACGCATTTTTGAGTATGTGCTTTTCTTCAACCAACACCACCACGTTCTACCGGGCGTGAGTATATTGGCACCGAATCACGTTTGCTTTGTAAGCAACTAAGTCTTTCGTACTGCAACTTTGCTGCGGCTGGGGAGAACCACTATAGCGCGATAATAGCTACTTATTCACAGTCTATTGAATATTCGTTAGTTTTTGACAAACACTTGTTGCCTTGGTATCATTTTAGTCTTGTCGTACGCATTCGATTACTTACCACACATTCAAATGGTACACATACGATGTTACAGGTTTTAAAGTATGCTACGACATTGAGTTCGGAATAATCGAGCGGCACGCATGGAATACTGGAGTGCTTCGCCTTAGCGGCTCATATGAACCGCCGAAAAACAGTGCTCATTTTCACATTCACCAATGCTCGAAATCCCCGCGATCGACCTCAAGCACTACAAGACCACCGGCGACAAGGCCGAGTGCGAGAAAGCGGCCGAGTCACTACACAAATTCGGCGTGCTCTGCGTCCGCGATGAGGTGGGCAAATTAAATAAAAGTATGAACGGTCTCCGATAAAAACGTATGAAAATCTGTGCATCTGTTTGCATTTCATCAGCGAGCAGCCGACCATGATAACGACACGTTCCTCGATATGATGGAACGCTATTTCGAGTCCACTGACTTCCAGCAGGACGCTCGGCCTCAGTATCATTACCAGGTGGGGGTCACCCCGAACGGAAGGAACGTGCGCGTGACCATTGCGCACGGGCAGCAACACTGGACAAGCGGCACGCCCCGGTGACATTGTGTCCGCCCGAGGCAGACAAAAGAGTCGCTTCTTTTGGCGTGTTGGTGAACGTCCAGCGGTGAGTTTTAAAGTAGTCTCATTCCTTGAAAACTCGTGAAAGAACTGATGAAGACACTTTTTTTTTTTCCAGAACACTCAATTCGAAGAGCTGAATGCTGAACCAGTGATCCCTAAAACCTTCCCAGAGTGGGAAAGCGTCATGGATATGTGGGGTGGGAAAATGCTGGATGCCATTACGGACTTGGTGGAGATCGTTGCGGTCGGACTCGGTCTGGAGAAGTATGCGTTGGTGGACCGCATCAAGAACGGACCGCATCTCCTTGCGCCCACGGGTAGCAACTTCAACGTGTATAACCAGCTAAATGACGTGCTTGCGGCGTATCATTACGGTAAGGGTTTGCAAAGCTGTGCATTCATTTACACGTTGCTTATTGTTTGTGGCACGTTACTGCAGATCTGAACCTGTTGACCATCCACGGCAAGTCGCGTTTCCCTGGCCTGTACATTTGGCTTCGCGACGGTACCCGGACAGCCGTGAAGATTCCTGATGGATGCTTGCTGGTGCAGGCGGGCAAGCAAATGGAATACTTGACGGGTGGATACGTGCAAGCAGGTTTCCATGAGGTGGTTGTAACGGATACGACAATCGACAAAATTGAACAGCGCAAAAGAGCTGATAAGAGCCTTTGGCGTGTGTCTTCTACTCTCTTCTCGCATACGGCGTCGGACAAAATATTGGAGCCATTGGGACACTTTGCAACGCCCGATGCGTTTGCCAAATACCCGCCAATTCTTGCAGGCAATCAAGTGTTGGAGGAGCTCTCCCAGATTGAACTCGGCACGGGATTTACTCTCCATCGTGATTAGATCAACGAGAGCATATACACATTGAGAACCAATGTTGTGAAATTGGTTTAAGGTTGGTACCGACTACACGAGCATTGTTGCAGTTACCCTGTGTAGATAACCTGTTCAGACAAAATAGCAAGCAGAAGCGACGTGTCAGCTCCGCCTAACAGTGAGTAGTCAAGTCTTCATTGTACTGCTTACCGATCCTGGAGGCACGACACCATTCTCGTTGTCATGTAGCACACAGAGGCTGGTAACTTCTAGGCGTTTGCCCTGAACCGTGCTTAGCAGTTGCTGTCCTCGATATGTGCTTGCTGTAGTGCCATGAGATGCTCGCACCACAGCCACAGGGTTCGTCGAAAATACTTTCTTGCTGTGCATATCCATGGTATGTGCATGCTTCATGTCTGTTGCCAGGTTCTTCATGCGCTGTGTTTCCCTGTGACATCAGAAACAATCTTTAGTTTGCAATGTACTTTGCAAAGATAGAGGGCCCGTACGTTTTTCGATGACTATCATTCGCTCTCATAACCACGTAGCGCTTTTCCATCAGCTTTTCCCTCGCTTCTGCAAGCTCCTGTTGCTGTTTCTCCAGCAATAACGCTCGCTTTTTCCCCTTAAAACTCTCGAATTTGGCGGTGTTCAGGGCACGCTGTTCACGCTCCATGCCATCCATGCGAACGAATACATTCTTTGCATCCTCAAAAGCTTCAGCCTTGCCAAGTTTTTCTCGGTATTTTTGAGCTCAAGTAACAAGCTGGAAAATTTGACGTGCGGCTCTTTCAGTTTGTGTAAGTATGTCTCGAGTTGTGCTCGCTCCACTTCATGTGTGTTGCGTAGCTCCTCCTGCTTGTGCAAAATCTCGCGCTCACAGTCGTTCGTGCGTGCTGCACACAGAGTATCACTGCGATGTTTTGCTAGCACAATACCGCGATTAAACTGCAGTTTTTCTTGCCCCTGCCGTCGTGTTTCGTATGTGCCTTGCATCTCTACAAATTCGCGCTTGATGAGGCGCAAGCGGTCACGCAGCAAGATGGCCTTGTCGTACTTCTTAGTACTTGTTGCTAGTTCACGGAGGAGTTCATCCAGCTCTGTACGAATTTTCTTGAAAATCGTGCACTGGTCATGGCTGTCGATGATGTCTTCTGCTGAAAAACCGAACACAGTGAAAACATCAACCAGCGACTTAATGTCCATCGGATTTTTTCGACCCTCCCGGGGCTTTCGAGTCCAGCACTGTGAGTTGCTCTGCCTTCATGATGGCAAACTGTAGGTCATCTCGCAACTACGAAGTAAACAAGCAAGCACAACAACGTTAGCTCATCATTACCACTTGTGTTGTAGCTAACTGTGACGATAGATAACCTGTTGCTTCTGGACTTCGTCCATATTTCACGTAATAATCTTTCCGAGTAGATAGATGGTCTCAAATGTGTGTATTGCCGATTGAGAGAGAAAGCGATCCTGCACAAGGTAGAAATCACCAAAAATATGTTCAACGTTACGCTGACAAGATGGCTGCGGCTGATGCAGGCAATCGTACCGGGTTCACGAAGCATCGACCGCGGCTAGCATACTCGCGTCAAAATATACGTTCGGATGCATTACAATGTTCGAGCTAAGGCCATGCCCCGATCCTGCATTTGCATCTTGGTGATTGAAATGCACGCGGTTGGCTGCCAATTGCACATATGACGGCATCGACGGGTGCGACGCCTCGAAAAACATTTTGCATGCTTGTTGGCACTGACCAATAGCTGCTTGTTGAGTGATCTCCATCGCTGTTTGCAGCGATAAGCCCTGACGACGCAGCTCTTCCTGTAAAGCTGGTCGACCCCAGTGTTTGAATGGACAGCCGTGATATTGCCCGTGACTCGGAGCACCACCAGCAATAATTTGCTCGCAGCCGAATGGCGTGTAATCTTTTCGAGAACCTTCAAGTCCATAGCTATGGCGAATGTGGTAAGTGTACTCTTTGTCGAACTTGGCGGGCGGAATCTTCTTAATAAACTCGTCACGGAAAAACTGGATGCAATCATGCACTGAAATTCCTGTACCTTTGAGAAACATCCGATACTGCACTCGACCGTCGTACTTGAGGTGGTGGTTCTCACGCATTTTGCGGTGTAATTGCTGCATACATAAAGGGAAGTGCTTGTACGCCACTCGATCAATATCTGCCACTTTCAACTGGACCCTGTCTTGCGTCGTTCTTCGAGCGCCAGTCAAAGCATTTGCCTTCTCTACAAACTTGTCCAATATCGGCATTAACCGGTCCAACTCGGGGCCTTGAGCAGGTATTGCACGCTGCAAGTCTCTCATCTGCTGCTCCAGGGCGCATTTGAAGTGGTGCGTAGCAACATGACCCATACTTCGAAGTGGCACCATACAGTCCCCTTTGCTGATAACTACACCTCGGCGCCTCACCAACGATGGCACTTGAGTAAAAGGTACTTGATAAATACTCCTCTGTATGTTGTCACTTAGGAATTTCTGGTCCCAATTAATTGAGGTTATCTTCTCTGCATCCAGCACTTGATACTTGATCCCTTCTGCTGCTAATAATGCCACTGCAGCGTAAGGTGGTAGACACCCGAGTCGACAGCACAAGAGCTTGGTTTCAGCTGCCACCAGCCAGTCCCAATCACTTGAAACTCTGCACAATAAGAATAAATACAAGTTAGACGTATACTATACATCTATTGGAAATGTACGCAATTAATTGCGCGGTTATTTACCTGCAGAATGCGAGTCGTAGAGCATAATGGGACAAGAGATCAGCGTCTTCAGAGGAATTGACCTCCGATAAAACCGTTTGTGGAGGATTGAGCGGAGAAAACGTGCCCCATTGCGCGCAGAGTTGGCTGAGAAGCTTCACACGACTGAGTCCCAGCTCCTCGAACTCTTCTAACGATACACATCGCTGCGGGGCATCGCGGTAGAAGCTCACTTGTGGTGGCGATGGCATCATGCAGAATGGGTAATTTTTCCATTAAATGGGTAATGAAATTGTTATATGTACCCTTTTACAACGATCATTACTGTATATCCCAGCTACGACAACCTGTGCGGGCTCACTGTTAATGACAGTGTCGTTGTAGTCACCATGCTCGCGATCAAGTAGGATTAAAGTACATACAGTTTGCGACGTATTAGGGGGTCAAAGTTGGCAAAAACAGTGTTACCATTTAAGTTTCGAAATCATGACCATTTCATTTTGTCAGGAGTGACCATACCATTTCCAAAATGGACTACCTCTCGAGGTGTACCATTTCGTGAAATGGTTCTTCTTCAAATGGTCATGACACTTTCGCCTCCGATTTTGAAATCGGCCGTCATTATGCAATTTGCCATGTGGTGCGCAGTTAGCGTTTGAGTAGCTCTCTTCCCTTGAATATTGATACTCGGCCATGCATGGACTCATGGCGACACGTCATTGTGTGTAGTAAACCTTTTCAGTCAATTTCTAGCTACTTTCACTTAAAGGGCAGCTTCCTATCTGTATCTGGCGCATACCGAACAGGAAAACGTCGCTGGACGACTTGGGACAAATTAGTGTAAAGTCTGGCAACTTTGACCCCCTATTGATATTACAGACGAAAATATGTTACAGTGAGGTTTTTGTTGTTACGTGTACACTCCACGTCATAAGTTATCGACAGGGTGAATCCTGGTCGATAACTCGTTCAGTTTTATAATACAGAGATGCTGTTTAGATATGACACGCAGGTTAGTGACCAGAACACAGTATACGTATTAACAACATCCATTTTGTCGTTTAAAATAGGGCTGGTATACAACTCAGCTAATCTAGCAAAGCGTCAAAATTATCGACAGGGAAGCACACATACAAAAACAAGATAAAATGAGTGATGGTCGATTTGCATTAGTAGTGCGTCTTGCCACCACGCTTCTCGAGCACCTCGATGCACCGTTTTGGCATTGAATTAATCAGCGCCGTAAGTGTCTCCTGTGGTATGCTATCCCAAGCGGTCACAACAGCGTCCGTCAGCTCTGCAACAGAGTGAAACTGGCGGCCATTATAGTAAACACTGCGGGAAATAATAGCCGAGAGGTTTTCGATGGGGTTAAGGTCTGGAGAACGCGCTGGCCACTCCATCAGCTGTAGCTACTGTTCGACGAAGAATTCTTTGGTTCTTTGCGATGTATGAATACTCGCGTTGTCCTGCTGGAACGTAAAATCTATTCCGTAGCGCAGGTGGGCGTATGGGAGCAGATACTCAGATAGCGTATACACGTAGCTATCTGAGTTCTGGCGACCAACAAGCACAGCAAGCTTCGTCTTGCCATCAGCGCTGAAACCTCCCCAGACCATGATGGAGCCACCTCCATTTTGACGGCGGACGGTGTGGCGGACGGCTGGCGCATGTCGCGCCAGTAGTATTGGTACCCGTCCGGGCCATCAAGGTTCCATTTTTTCGTCCGAAAAATAGTAAAGCTCCAGGAATCTCCTTTCAGTAGGTTGTCTTTTGCCCAGACTAAACGAGCTTTCTTGTGCGCTGGCGTGAGATCTAACGTGTTGTCCATTTTACTGTACTGCAGCCAATCTACCCGCTCCAGAATCCGTTGAATCGTCCGCACGGACGCCTTAATCTTGAGCGTCTCCTTCAGCTGCGCTGCACTACACTCTCCAGCGGCAGCGGTGCGCACAATTCGACGCTGTTCGCGCTCAGAGACAAGTGGAGGACACCCTGTCCGTTTTCCTGGAGGCGCGTTTGTCACCACGCGTGTGACCGTGTCTCGTGTGCGTCCTACTCGCTTCGCAATTTGGCGCTTTGATAGATTTGCCTCGAACAGCCCTTTAATCCGCCCGCACTCGTCGTCTTGCACTCGTGGTTTGCTTGCCATAAACGGGAAACGTTTTGAATGGCAGGCGCAATCTGCGTTTAGCGAACGTGGCAACCAAATCACTGGCTCTGCTGTTTCCATTGCAAATCGACCATCACTCATTTTATCTTGTTTTTGTATGTGTGCTTCCCTGTCGATAATTTTGACGCTTTGCTAGATTAGCTGAGTTGTATACCAGCCCTATTTTAAACGACAAAATGGATGTTGTTAATACGTATACTGTGTTCTGGTCACTAACCTGCGTGTCATATCTAAACAGCATCTCTGTATTATAAAACTGAACGAGTTATCGACCAGGACTCACCCTGTCGATAACTTATGACGTGGAGTGTAGTGGTTGTGCAGCCTATACAAACATTTTAGCCAATCCGGGTCCACGGCTGGCAGCTGAGCAGCTCCATTGCCTCCAGCAATGGAAGAAGACTACGTTGCTCGTTTGCTCTGCTGGGTTTATTGCAGATGAGTACACGAATACTCTAGCGTTATATGTCGACAATTTGGCATGCCACGTATCAGATGCATCTGTCACCGCTCTAGCAGTCTAAGGAACTGAGGTTGTGCCTTTTCCCAAGAACACGACGTCCGCGCTGAGACGTGGGCGTCATGGGCTCTTCAAACAGAGGCTTCGAACGCTTGCTCTAAATGCGGAAAATGAAGCCATGCAAAAGAACCGAGATTAGCCTCTCCGAGAGCAGTTACTAGCGAGAATCAATCCGCCTACTATAATAGTGAGAAGCGGAAGGAGATAGCTGCGCGTGTAATCCAGGCTTGGGACTCCATCACTAGTGACAGGAGCCAGTCAGCTTGGAAGGCAGGATTGTAATTTCCACCAATCAGGTTCAGTTGTAATATCTTTTTGTCCATCGCCTTTTTACGTCTCCCATACTGGGAGAAAAACCTCGACTGTAATATCAATACGTCGCAAAGTACACAGCAAAAAGCTAGTCAGCTTAAACTTGCACGTGCACATCTCCACCCGTACCGACAATTGCCCCGTAATCCGCAGTCTTCATCAACAGCCCCGTAAACCAGTGAGCTACATAATCAGTAGATGCTTTTATAGCCATCGCATGGCAAAATAGCGAACTGTTCCAGGAACACAAGGCAAGGGT
Source organism: Phytophthora boehmeriae (assembly GCA_011947355.1). NCBI lineage: Eukaryota > Oomycota > Peronosporomycetes > Peronosporales > Peronosporaceae > Phytophthora > Phytophthora boehmeriae. The sequence continues at coordinate 189,534 of JAAVTJ010000185.1, forward strand.
GTCGACGAAGCTGGTCAAGTTGACTGCCAAGTTGGCGTGCCAACGGCTATTGTTTGGAAGTAGGTATCGGTTACATACAGTACTGTACTTGATTCTTAGCTGCCATCAACTTTGCGTTATTGTTGTCTGGTTGTTATGCTATAGTACAGCATAAAGTGATTGCTTTTGTTGTTTGGATGAGGCTTACATTTCATCCACTTCACCACTTTGCCGCTGTACGTGTAAACGAAGCCGCGTTCAATTTGGCGCGTTATTGACTTTACACATTTGTTTCGCTGTTCAATTACCAAACTTCTTACTCGTTCTTAGTACAACAGAACGACACTCAAAAAGCTTACCCATCCGTGTTCGCTATCTGATGACGGCAATAACGAGGCACATTACTTTGAGGTCTGACGATCGTAAGCTTCTGCTACAGTATCTACGCTTGTTGTCTGTTCGTAAAGACAACGGCTTTGCCGGACCTCCAACAACTTTTTCCCTCTCACTCCTCAAAACCCCCTACAGCCCCTCAAGTTACACCTGCCTCAAATCTACCCAGCCGCGTGTTGCAAGCGTCCATTATGCGTGTATTGTTATGCGTGCTGTTGGTATTCCTCGCCGGCTCTACTGGTACTGCACTCTTGACTACCACCACTTCCGCATCAATGATAGCGTCGCCCAATATGGACCTGAACAGCAACGACAAACGATATCTACGGACGGATAAAGCCATTGGTGAAGATGATGCTTTCGACAGTGATCACGAAGAGCGACGAGTTTCGCTTTCGTCGTGGAAAAAGCTGCTAGGAGGGCCAGCTTCAGAGAAAGTGAATAGTGCGGCAGTCAAAGCAGCGAAGATGTCAACTGCTGAACGCGCAGCAGCAAGAGAACTGGCAAACTACAGGAAGGAGTTGCAAAAGCTGCTCGACAAGATGCTGAAAGACAATACCTTCGAAACGAATATAATCATGTTCTGGCAGATGCGAGGAGTCACGCCGGAATCAATCAAAGCAGGCATCAACCCGGCTCTCAAGGGAAGGTATGCATTATTGTTGAAGCGTTATGAACACTATTATATGTCTAATTTCTTTAAGAGATAATTGGTATTTCAGTGAAATAATGAACGATGTAACTATCCTTCTCCCTTTTAAGAATTGGTTCGTTCACAACCAGTTTTCGCTTCGAAGGATAGGCTCCGCGGAGTTGTGGCTGCAAGTATTGCGCCTTACTCAACTTCCAGCAATTGTTGGCCATTCTGCAAAGTGCTATTCAGTCGGCCCTAAGTACGTAGCGTTTACTAACGAATTGTCGGCACCATAGCAACCGAAAACGAAAAATAGGCGTATGAGCAACTACACAACTCGTAGCGTGGACATCAAGTTCATGTACGAGGGTGAGACGTACGTTCGCTGGCTTTGCCCAACAGGACGGTAGAGACTGGTGGAGTGATACTTGATCGAAGCACTGGTGCGTTCCAACTCATTGAATACCTTCGCTGTTGTGGCTTTTCACGGAGTGACAGTGGTGGGAAGCGTTCGGTAAGTAGGTAGTAACATTTTGGTGGCAATGCCCCTATCGTAATAGTCCTTGATGCGTGATGTTACTGCAATAGAACGTGCTGTGAAATGTTGCTGTCACAACAGCCGAAATGGTCAATACCCAGTAGTATCCCAATCGTTGAGGTCAGCGATCGTTCAGCGTACATGATCTGCTCTAATGAACGAGAACGATCTGTTCATTTCTTTTGGAATAGAGCCCTATCAAGCTTCCGTCATGGGCAGTAGAGGTACTGGAATCATTCTATGGGCGATCGCGTTGATACCGTGGCGCCATATGCATCATGTATTCGTGATTCTCCAAAGCATTAAGCCGTAACACTAGCAGACGATTGGGAGCACGTTGTCGTGTAGTTGGCAATCCTTCCGAGGCTAAATACCGCGTTTACAATATATGATTAATGCTGCTTTACGGACACGAAATCACGATTCGTAATGTATTTGTAACTACTGCGCGTGCACGATTCGAAGGCGAGCTTATTTGCAACTTGGCTTACAGTACAAGAAGACACTTCGTACTGTTGACAGGAATACGGGTAGTAACGGCGTACTTGTATTACGTCCGTCGTAATCGGCCGCGTTCGTACGCATGTGTCGAGCATTTATCTGCCAGTAAATCGACAACGATTGAATCCTCAGCAATTGTTCACTCATTCTTCGAAACCCCTCCCGATTCCTATGCTTCAGCAGACGTCCCGTGTCTACGTAGCCACGTGCAGTCTTATGACTTACTGCTGATCCTCTTCGCCAGTGCTAATGCACTCTCGACTACTACAAATTCCGCCGCGATGATGGTGTCGCCCGATATGAGCCTGATCAGCAGTGGCAAGCGTTATCTGCGGAGGGCTAAAGGATAGAGCAGAAGCTGATGCAGCCATTTTATCTGCATTTCTAAATGGGTACATTTCTAACGATTCATTGGTTCGTTCAAAATCGTTCCGAACGATGGACTCAAAGTCAACCGAGACGATTACACCTGCAGTTGCAAGCACTGCTCTGCCTAGAGACTTGGGCTCACTCAACTCCCACACTGCCTCGTTGGAACAACTCTTGGCCATTTTGCATGAACTCCGCAATTCAGTTGGTCCAAGTACGTCGTTATTCCTAGTGAATTGTGGCCGTTCATTTCTTGGGTTTATGACACATTCCTCTAATCATTTTTTTACCGACAGAGGTGGTGAACAATGCAATCGCCAAAGTGATGCGGCGACCATTTGGGCAATCAGCACCATCCGAAGCGGTCGAGGACCAGAAGACGAAGAAGAACACGCAAAAACAGCACCAAAATGCCCAAAATGGTGAAAACGCCAAAAATCCGTCGGCACCTCAACAACCTAAGAAGAAAAAGAAGCGCGAGTTCTGCATGAGTAACTACACAGCTCGTAGCTTGGCTGTCAAATTCCTGTATGTGGGCGAGAAGTACGCGGGCTTTGCTCGACAGGATCACATGCCGGAGACGGTGGAGCGATACTTGATCGAAGCGCTGGTGCGCTCCAAACTCATTGAAAACATCGACAATTGTGGTTACTCGCGTTGCGGACGGACCGATCGTGGTGTGAGTGCGTTCGGCCAAGTGGTGGCGCTCCGCATGCGGTCCAACCTGCCAGCTACAGCTGAACTGTTGAGCGCACCCTCGATCGATGACGTGCTACCCGGTGACAAGTTCCAAGTTCGACTGGCTTCTGGGGAGATCAAGACACTGACGGAGGTAGACTACGCTTCGCACATTAACCGTGCGCTGCCGGCTGACATTCGAGTGTACTCGGTTGCTCCCTGCCGTCCGGAATTCAGTGCTCGTTTCGACTGCAAGGCTCGTATGTACCGTTACTTTTTCGTGCGACGCGACTTGGACATTGACAAGATGCGTACCGCGGCGCAGTTTCTTGTCGGGAAGCACGACTTCCGCAACTTCTGTCGTATTGACCCCAACTGCCATGTGTACGAGCGCAATGTTGGGTCGTTTGAGATCGTTGAGTGTCCGGGCCAGCGGGCGGAGGATCCCAGCCAGCAAATGTTTCGGTGCGAGGTCTTTGGACGCGCGTTCTTGTGGCACCAGGTGCGCTGTATGGTTGAAGTTTTGTTCCTCGTTGGATCAGGACGAGAAAAGCCGAGCATTGTGCCGCGTCTGCTGGACATTGCGCAGACGCCGCGCAAACCTCAATACGACATGGCCTCGGACCTGCCGCTTGTGCTACACGACTGCTACTTCGCCGAACCAGACAGCAAGGACGGAGAACCAGGCCCGAGGTTCGAGTACACGCCGTTGGCGCTTCTGCAGGTGCACGCTCAGCTAACGGAGACCTGGGAGCAGCGATGTGTTCAAGCAGCGATGCTGCGCAGTCATTTGGATGCACTGGAGTCCTTCCAAGTCGACGCAAACATCGTGGTGAAGGACCTCGACCACTACGCTCCTAAACTGGAGCAACTATTGCGAGAGCGCAACCTGCTCACCGACGACGGTGGACTGGTGCAATGGAAGGATGTGAGTCCGCTATTGCCATTGGCAAAGAAGCGCAAGACTTTGCCACTGGTGAAACGTGATACCGGTCACTCTGTGGACGAGCGGAAGCGGAAAATGCAAGAGCGGAAGCGTCGACGTGAAGAAGAAGAGGAGCAAGCTCTGAAGGATGCCAAGCGTCTTGAAGGCGACAAGGCAATCGAGCACAACAAGACGTCGTGAAACTTTAAAGGACAAAGTTGAGGCAGCTCGAATTTTTGAACGGCCGAAAAAGCACTGGACCGCATCCAGTGAACATTGTTGGCCGTGGCTGTTTGTATGTCCATAAGTGAAGTTTCTCATGAACGGTTGCAATGGGTCCGTCTGCTTTTGCCCATGAGGTATCCGATCGCACCTCGCGACAGCACACAAAACGACCTGACTCCAAGCAGCTCCTGACCACTCAATCTACGAACGTCAAGACGAGACGTGCAGTCGAAAAAATAAAACCGATCAGTTGTCCTGGAATCAACATGTTTCCAGAGGAAAACACAGTTCTCTTGCCAGTAAACGAAACAGCAAAGGTTGATAACCATGCAGCACGGTAGCTAAACTTTTAGTCACTTTACACGAACGACCAAACGCAATTCCACCAGAAACTGTGTTTCCTTTACGTTTAGCTGATAAAAACTAATAGTACATTTCGGTCGCCTGCAGAGTCGTTATATGGTACATGTGTAATCTGCCGACGATAGGGTAGTAGCGCCTGAAGTTTAAATAGGAGACTTTTGCTCCACACTTGCAGCTGCTCGTTTCTTGGCTTCTTCCGCTGCCTGCGCCGCCTCGATTGGCGTCACGGGCACAACTTCTTGCTCATCCTGGTTTAGACACACGATGATTGCACTGACATTGTCCTCGGATCCCAGTGCAATGGCGTGGCTAACCAACTCTTCTGTTGCGTGTTGCACATCTCCGTGGAGTCCCAGCTTGGCGCGTACAAAGTTCACCACGTCTTGGGGCATCATGACGTCGAATAGTCCGTCGCAACCGAGGACCATAAACTCGTCCTGGCTGGTGATTTCGTGCGTCACCACATCGGGAGTTGCACTCACCAGGTCTCCGTTAAACCTGCTTTTAAACTCGCCTCTTGCCGTTTTAAAGTCGTTATCTCCAAAGGCACGAGAGACACCTAACATGCCGTAAATTCGGCCTTTAGAGATTTGTCCTTTCGCGGCAAGAATTCGCTCTCTTTCACTGGAGAGCTCCGGGGTGTGGGCGATGCACATGTCCGTTGCACGTCCTGCAGTGGACAAAACCACTTGCGAGTCTCCGACCGAAGACACAATTGCCGTACTCCCTTCACCACAACTGACACAGCAGTTGAGCCACTGGGAAGCTGCAGTTTGAAAATCTCTTCGTCGGTTGCAGCAAACGCCGACCGAACTGCATCTGACAAACGCACCGTCTCAGAAGCAGTCTGCTCGTCACTCGGGTGTCGTTGCAAGTGGCTGAACACTGTCTCATGCAGGTTTTGTGCCAAATACTCGGCAACTTCAGCACCTCCGTGGCCGTCGTAGAGTCCAAAAAAGCAACGAGGTCGTCACCCAGTTGACGCGACGTGCTGGTTTTCCGGTCTTCGTTTTGCTTGCGCACTCCTTGATCCGAGTACACGCCGTAACTGACTCTCAATTGAGGGTAAAACTGGCCATGGGGGCGGTGCAGCACCAGTGTTCGCTCCGTATCGGAGGCGGTTGTTGCAGTTGAGAACACACTGCCGCTAGGACTGGCAGGCGAGCAGTTACTGGCGGCAGAAGGGGATGGGTTTCCACTTGCCTCGAGCGCCATCCCGCGCTCGGCAAAGATGCTGAAGACGTCCCGGTGGGAGTCGGTGGCGGGCGGGCGCCCAGCGCCCACGCCGCTATCGTCCCTTGCCTGCTGCTTGGAGGCGGCCTGCAAGTAGATTTGGTTGAGACTGGGGCGCGGAGGGCTGGCCGGCAGAACGTCCTTGGACGTCTGGCAGCCCATCGAGAGCTTGGGGAAGCGGATGGTTGTCGTGTTGCAGTGACGAAACTCGACGAGTTTCGACGAAAAGCTGGTAGAAAGGAAAGTGGCAAACACCGTATTAGACTCGATGAAAGAGATAGTGGCTTATGGGCGGTCAACACCTTCACTCGTCTGTGACAAAGGAAACCAATCCAACGTACCACGTGTGTGGGTTGTACGAGACTGGAACGCGGAGAGTGGAGTGCGTGGGTCGTGGTGCCTTGCTTTTCTTGCGGAAAGATGAGCAGGGGCCAGCCGATGGCTAGGGCTATCACGCGATGGAGGCAATGGACCCTCGGTTCCCTTTTCCAAAATGACTGAAGGCTTCGACCACGCGTTGGCGATATTTTCGCTGTCCCAAGCCCTGGCTGCGGCTGGGGGTGGGGACGGGCGCGTAAACGGGCCGGAAGAGCCAGAACTGCAAGTCGCAGTGGTCAGCGCTGCCCAACGACGACACACGCCAGACTCCAAGGACTTCTCACACTAGCCTTTAGTATACAGACCTTTAAAGCTGAAGAGTTCCAGCTGGGAGATCTGCAGGCAGGTCGCAATGCAGAGGCTGCAGTTTTCGCTTCATGCAGTTTCTAGGTCGAGATCGACGTAGCTCTCGCGAACCTCTTTCGCTGTCCACAGGATGGCAACGAGTTTCCAGCGTTCTTATTTCTCGAGCAGGTGGCAAACGCCCCAGATGTCAGTCGGCAGCGGTCACTGCAGGTGTGTTAGCAACGCCGTGGACTGAAAATCCACGCGATAAATTTTGCGGCGTGGACTAAAACATGAAAAGCGAATCAGCTGAAAATTCGTTTAGGAGGGAACAGCACTGCGCTGTCCACAATGGCGCGTCAACGGCGTTGCTTACAGCAGTGTTGGTAACAAGTTGCAGCGGTTCACTTGAACTTGTCGGTGATAAGACAGGAGGCGTGACTCACAAAAATAGTCAACGCGCGCCCACCGCAATCGGCGCGCATCCAGCCTCCATCCATACGTGCGCCAAGGCAGACTATACTCGACAACCCTAATGAATTCTTGCCGGCATGAGCTCTTCGAGCATTTTAAATGGTGGCCGACGATGGAATGTTCAGTTTTCGCATTTACGATGGGAGCCCATCAATGCGATCTTCGAACATTACAGTCAGACAGATATGAGCGGCACGACCTCCCGCGAGCCAGGAGGCGCGTCCCCTGCATGCTGGGCCTTCCTGGGATCTGGGTTATTGTAGCCTAGCCGGGGTGGAAGGAGTGAGATCGGAGCCACGTGGAAGGCTTCGGGGTTGTCGTACTTGGTGCCGAATCCAGGCGACGCATCTGCCTCCGTGTGGCTGACGTCGAAAGGTGCACCGGTGCACCTGTTCATTGACGTTACATGATGACGCTGGATCGGAAAATGTCGTGCGCCATCCGGCTGTGGGATTTTTGCGACTTGCCATGCATGCAGATCGCACACGCGTGGATAGAGTAGGAATGAAGCACACTCCGGCAGCGGATTTTTGTCTGCTTGGAGCTGCTGCATGCTCGAGGGCCCGGAGCCATCTTGACGGTCGACTCGGAGCGGATCTTGACGTGCCAATTTAAAAATCAGTGCGTGCTCGCGCGTTCGGCTGCCCGGAAACTTATTAGGATTTTCGAAGCGCACGCCACCCGTATGATTTCCGCGAACCCTAGGTATTGACATGCCGATACAAAAAGCAAGTCATGCTACGGTGGACCATTAATGCCGTCTGGCAGTCACCAATCGTTGTGTCGGCGACTCACTCGCATTTCGGTGTGCTGCGCAGTGCTCACTCAGTAGCGTCTGCACTGCTGCCGCCGAGACGGCGAAGTGGCGGTCTCTGTAGTGTTGTGCAATGCTACTCGTGCAACGTGCCTCGGTGCGGAGCCACGTCAAGCTTGGAGCGGCGAACTCCGCCCCTTCTGCTTCCGAGACACGCTCGTCGTCAGTTGTAGTAGAGCCTCAGAGGCTCCGGAGCACGCCACTCTGATCGGGTCCACGCGAAAATGCGTCGGCATTGCTGACACCTCGGAGCTAAGCTAGACTGCGTTGAAAATGTTGGTTTGGTATGCACACACTCACAATACAGGCTCCTCCTGCAGTTCCGGCGTCTCAAGTGGGAGTCGCGGAGGACCAGCCAGCGTTCTGTCCATGTCAACAGAGACAACGGTGCACAAGATGTGCAACCTACACCATTTAGAAACGCGTTTAGAAATCGGAAATAGTGGATACGATGCAGTACAACTGCGCTTGGTTGTTCTCGTCCAGTCATTTTCCTTGAGCCGTTTCGTCGTGTCAATCGGTCATTCGTCTATTCGCTCGAGTGAAGCGGAAGCTGCTGTGGTCTTTATCGTGTCGTTCTCATTGATGACGAACAAGTTCCATGCTAATACTGACGATAGGGTCGCTCTCGGGCGTCACCTGTCCTTGTGGATGGAAAACTGTATTCAAACGCTACTGAGAGAACACGTCTGTACCTCCTTTTTTCTTTTGCAAGTTCGCTCGGTGTTCGTCCTTCTCCGTGGACATGAAGCCGCTCATAAAACTTAACGCTTGCTATACAAACTGTAAGGCGTTTGAGGTTGCAAGCACTGCCACCCCTAGTAGATGGCATGTGTGCATGTGACTATAGAGCCTTCCGACACTTCGCATCAAAGTAGATGATTGTAGGCTTAAAACAGCATTCCATCGGCGTTACGTCCGACTCGCCTGAGCAAAGCGTCGCTTGTGATCAAATGCAGCATTCCTTGTAAGCAGTGTACTAGTAGCTTGGCAATGGGTCGAAGCTTCTGGTCTAGGAGCAAGAAGCCAAGGAAAGAGACACCAAAAGAGGCCCGGCAGCGCTATCTCGGTGAGATTCTGAGGAGAGAACTGGAAGACAAGAAGCGCGTGGAGAAGGAGTTGCACAATGTACGCTCTGCCATCGATCGACAGTACTATCGGTAGTGATGATTCCACATTTTGTCTGCTTGCTGTCGCAGTTAGTGAAGCAGATCAATGCACTCATTCTAAAGGACCGCAAAAGTATCGTAACCTATCAACGCGTACGTTCACCAGTTACGCCCTGTGTGTTATGGCCATTTTACCTATGTCTTCTGTTGCTGAAAGTAGAAAGTCAAGAATGAGGATCCCCGAAGTGTTTTTACTACCGAATGCTGCGCCGTGTAGGTCTACCGGAGGTCCATGCTCGTTTTGCGCCATGGTTCCTCAAGTCCAATCAGATTGAACTGAATCGGTGGAGTGCTGTGCTGTTCAACCGCCTCGAGCAAGCCTTCTTTGCGGTCCCAGAGCAACTTTCCACAGTCGAAATCCGCATGCGTGAGCACCACAAGCACTACGATGAAGTTATGAAACCTCGATCCAGTGATTTGGCAGCACTTGAAGAATCTAAAGCATTGGAGCCAAGACAAAAGAACCAGCTATTATTGCAGCGTGCATTTCGAGATTGCTCGTTCCACGTTGACGAAGATATCGCTCGTAAACGACAGCAACAGGCTGCAATCGCAGGCGTCAAAAAGCCTCCAGCAAAACCCCAATTCACGAAATTCGACGATAACCAGGAAGATGAAGTCGATAAACTCGAATTAATCCCAGAAGTTCCAGTAGTAAACGCTCCACCCGGATTAGCTCCGCAGGTTCGAGGCCAGCTAGAATCGCATGGCAAGCACGTTTTCTTCAATTACAACGGACGCTGGAAAGATGGAGAGATGCATAGCACCTTAGGTGTCTACTCCTTTGCTGATGGCGGGAAGTATCGTGGTGAGTTCGTACACAACGCTGCAAGTGGCAATGGCACCGTGGTCTATCCGAACGGCGTCAAGTACACGGGTGCATTTGCCGACGGCAAATTTCACGGGTTCGGTGTCATGGAGATGGAACGTGGTTATCGCTACGAAGGCGAGTTCCTGCGCGGCCAACGTTGTGGATTTGGTAAACTGCAGATGTTGCAGAGTGGCGCCGTCTACGAAGGTGAATTTTACAACAACATGCGCCATGGCCAGGGAACGGAGACCAGCACACTCGGTTATTCGTACACTGGTGCATGGCGATGCAACCGTATTTGCGGAAAAGGTCGATTGTTCTTGTCGGATAAGCGCGAGGTATTTCGTGTCGACTGGCCACCAATGTTACTTGGCGAGGCGATCCGTCTCGTAAAGCGCGAGAAGGCTGAAGAGAGTTGGCGCCAGGAGCTTTGGTATCGAAAACTTCTGCGGGTTCGAGACGACTTACGCGCACAGGATTTGCAATACGCATTTTGGAATGCCGAAGAAGCCCGCATGGTGCGTGAAAAAGGAGAGAGGATTGAAAACCTCAAGCGAGCGCGTCGTGAAAAGCGAGATGCAGAGGTGGCTGCCAAGAAGGCGTTCATGGAGCAAGTGCAGCGCGAAGCAGGGGCCAGCGATGACGAAGGAAGCGACGACAGTGAAGACAATGAAGACAAGGAAGACGACGACAATGATGATGATGAAGGCGGCGAAGAGGATGAAGAAGGTGAAAGTGATGATGACGATTCTAACAACGATCAAGACGAAGATGTGGAGTAGGTCGATCACCAAAAACGAGCAGTGGGCTCGCACATCGATGAAGAACGTAAGAGCGCAACAACTTCAAGAATACTGATGATTATTTATCTTGAAAAAAGCAAACACTGGCGGGATTTCAAGAGTCATCATTTTGCAACGCTCATGGACAATACTTCGCTTCAGATCACACCGTTGTGTTGGATTAGCGCTGTCTCTCGCTCGCATCAGCACCACCGAGCTTTTCCAGTTCTTCGTTAATCTCGTGCAGGTCCTTGGAGTGGAAAGTCATGGCATCACCTGCCCCGGAAGTAGAGTTGTTGAACGGCAAGCCCGACGCAACAGCCGACACGACTGAAGGTGGAACCACACTGCCGACAGCAGTAATCGGGTTGGGGACATGTTTCAGCGGCGAATTGGAAATGACCTGTCCGGCAAGAGGACCCGCTAGCGACGTCACAGCAGAGAAGATTGACTGCAGACCAATGCTGGCCATACCGGCAACGTCGTTCAGCTAAAACAAATTCATAAAGAGATGATTGAGTTAATCAGTATGCATTCACTCTCATGACAGGCGATTTTGCACGTACAGTCTGGGGCATCTCTCCGAGCTGGATCGTCTCATCAACACGGCGGTCTAGAAAAGCCCATGTGTCTTGATAATTTGGCGACTTATCGTTCAGCATAAACAGCTCCGTGCTGGCATAGATCCCCGTAAGGATCGCACGCTTGGTGTACCACGACATGTCCGTGGACTTGTCACCAGCAAAGTACCAGATCTCATCCGAGAGCTTCGCCAGCTGCTTGGCAGTAGTAGGAACGTTCTCGGGCAAAGCACCCACCGCCATGCCTTGGGGCCAGCGATCCATCACAGGCTCCAGCATCTCTAGACGCGTACGGACTCCGAATTTCAGACGTTCAGCCACCGTCATGGCCTGCAACTTCTCCGTGTTAATGATCAACGTCTCCCGCAGCTTCTTGTGGCACGAGTCCATGAAATACGTCACCAAATCGGCAGCACCATGTGGGAACATGCCGTGAGCAACTGACGGGTAGCCCAAGTCGGTGGCACCAGCAGCTAGTGCTTCAATCGTCCACCTGCAATTGTGCCAAAGATATCGTTAATATCTTAAAAGAAAATGTGTCATACCTCAACTTCTAGAGTGAAGTAGAGCTTCGAAATTGCACCAACCCGTGCGTAGGAACATGGTTGAGAGCTTTGTCCAGGATGCGCTTCTCAATGTCCTCTGGGGACGACGTTTGAGTCGACTTTTGGTTGGCAGCGGACTCCGTCGACTGAAAGCGGACTTGGACGGCAGCTGGTGTCGTCTGAAAGCACTGGCGACTGGCCACCGCCACAGAGGAGGACCGCAAGGCACTGCTCTTGATGGTATTAGCTGCGGCGAGACGCGCCGAGCGACGGAAGAAGATCCTGGTCGTCATGATCGCGAGCAATTATTCTTGGATGCTTGTGCTCCCCACGTTTCTGCAAACTGTGTGACGAGACGGCACTCTTTCGAGGGACGAGAAGAGTGACATGACTGACAACGAAAAAGTCATATCGAAGTGCTGATACAATTACTTTGCTGTTTTGCGATATGATTCATGCAATTTTTCTTCGCCTTTGCATCTTGCTTGTGCATCGGAAGGTGTTTGGAGTACGAAGAGAAGGAATTTCAGGTTGAATAGCGCCCCATAACTTGAACTTCGGCCGCAGTAATCATCATGAATGAAGCGCAACTTTGGCTCGCTGCTGCCACAAGCTGACAGTTATAACGCCACGACCAGCGGGACGACTAATCTTCAATTTGTATGCAGTTGAAAGGGATCAGCTGTCGGCGGTTTAGTTGGTGGCGTGAAGCATCTCCTTCCACTGACGTGGCTTAATTGAGCTGCAACTGGAGAGGCAGCCAGGTGTGATGCCGTAGGGATAATTTGCAAGATGAGTCCATTCTCCTACACCAACCAGTCTTTTCATAGCGCGCTACAGCACAGTTCCCTCACTCGTGAACCCTCAGCGACTGCAACAACAGCACCGAACTCCACCAACCGATTGCAATGTCTGACGAACGAGTGCCGCCGTTCTCGCTTGGTGAGTCGCACGTTGCAATGCTGCTACAGTATATTACAACGGATCAATTGACATTGCGATTGTGTCTTGTGTTGTGCCAGACAAGCCCCGCTATGATACGACCACGTACATCGGACGCTGGCGTCAGTTTGCGGAGCTCGTGTCCCCCAGGTGCGTTGTTGAGGGCAGAAAATCGATTACAATTCGCTGCTAATGTAAGATGCCATGCAGTTGGTTGTTTCTGAGCTCAGAGCAGATTCAGCACGCGAAGAAGACGCTGGAGGACTATCGCAGCGGCGCAATCGCCCCGGGCAATACAAAGACTCGGAGCTCTGGAACCTTCGTCAGGGTGCGCTTGTATTCTGCATTGAAAGCAGTTGATTCTAGTACGTTAGCTGACTTCGCGTGTGTACTGGTTGGCATTGATTTCCATGCAGCCTACGAGTCAGCAGTGCACCCTCAGACTGGCGAGACGGTGCCGGTTGCTTTCCGTCTGGCAGCATTCGTGCCTGCTAATATTCCTATTTGTGTTGGCATGCTGCTTGCACCGCCTACGGTAAACAATTATGCCTAGAGTTGGGTTGTAGTTGCCTACCTCACAAGTGGTGTGATTGGGTTGTAGCTGGTGAACACGGTCTTCTGGCAATGGGTGAACCAAAGCTACAGCGCAGGTTTCAACTATGCCAACCGCAATGCTAGCAGTGAACAGGACAACTCGACCATCATGAGTAAGAAGAATCGTTGTGTCTATGCGTACTTCTCCAAGCGTTGTAACACAATGTGCTTTTGTCCTGTAGAATCGTACGGAACGGCGACCCTCGTATCCTGCACGACGGCTGTCGGTCTGGGCAAGATCGTTGAGAACGCCAAGCGGATCTCGCCGAAAACGCGCTCTTTCCTGGGCAAGGTACGCTTTTACGATGGATTATCTTACATCTAGGTCCGTGTAATTTCACCTTGCTCCCGCTTGTCGATAGATGGTGCCGTTCATTGCTGTGGCGAGCGCAGGAGCATTTAACGCTGTATCCATGCGGTTTAACGAGTTCCAGTATGTTTATGATGGGGAAGGAGTGCTGTGCAATAATACTAACTTGGATGCACTCCCACATTTTTGTTGCATTTCACAGAGAAGGCATTGATATCATGGACGAACACGGAGACGTGCACGGTCGTTCCGTCGCCGCTGGGCGTCAGTCTCTCGGTCAGGTGGCGCTAACGCGAATTGCACTCCCCATGCCCAGTACGTACTTGGTGAAGGAGCATTTACTACTGCTTTCGTGGACTCATTATTGCCTGTGTTCAATAGTCCTTTTGCTCCCGCCGTACTTGTACGAGGTCATGAAGCGAAACAAAATCATGCCGCAGGGCAAATACCCTCGCCTCGCAGCTGAGCTTGGTATGTTTTTTTCTAGTGTTGTTACGCAGACCCCGTTGATTGACTTAACTCGTGTCTGAATTTGTGCAGTCGTGTTGACGATGTGTCTGTGGGGAGCGATGCCCACTGCTGTAGCGCTCTTTCCGCAAACGGGCACGATTTCTGCTGACAGCGTAGAGGAGGAATTCCGATCACGGGTGGACCGCAACGGCAAGCCCATCCGACACTTCACCTACAACAAGGGCATTTGATTCGCTTCAAGATAGCCATCAATTGTTGTCAAGACAGCAAAGAGAGGCTCTTCGCGAAAAAAACGAGCAGGTTGTCAAGTGGGGATGAGAATAACAACGGGCGTGTAAGGCATAGATCTTGACAGATTGTCGTAGTCACTTCTGGTGTCTGGACTCGTGGCTCTTTGAAAACGATAGCAAGAACTGCAATCATAGTAAAGGGAGCGATATGTTCAACTGAGAGGCCTAGACGGTTTGACTCGAAGAAAAAACTGACATGGCTAAACATCCCCGCCATAGCACACACCAAGCGTTTTGCGAACGCGGCTAGCTCATTTCTCGTCTTTGGTCCATATCTGGTGATGTGGTGTTCATGAGCTAATTCTAAAATGCCTTCAACATCCAGGATCCCACGTTTACAATCCCGGACTCAAAAACAAATCCCGCGGGATACGGGATCATACGCGCAAATGTTTTGAACGCCACAGCTATTGGAATTGACGTGTGCGGGTTTCCTTTGAGCATACGACAGCACGTTGGGGGCAAGCAGTTCATTCTTGATATTTGAAGGCGAGCCCCATCGAGTCTCACGGAGTGAGTCGAGGTGGGGCTGCCCTTAGGGAGTGGTTGTGGTGGGTGTCAAAAGACCGTCGTCTTGGCGTTGAGGGCACGCTTGTGCTTGTGCCCGACGGCGCAAGAACTTGACTGGTCCAGAACGAACTGCCAATAACTAACTACTACTACCACATTCGGCTGGGGACAAAACATGTACCGGCTGCCCAGCACAAGAAAATCGTCAGCTTGAATGCCGCTAACTACTTGGCCTTGGCGTCCACTTTGAACAGTAGGTGAGTCTTGGACGAGCATGGCTGACTCTAATGCTTCATCAACGTGGCTTTCTCCTTCCATCGGAAAACACAATTTCCCCGCTGCGCTCGGAAATACACCATAGTAAATAGGAAAGCATCTTCGTTGTATGTGCCGGTAACGGAACCCCCAAGGATTAGACGAGTATCCGGAGTGCATTTGAGCCCGCCTCTCATACTTTCCCTGCGAAGGAGGAGCTATGACACTAACCACATTCGAATGAGGGGAGCATCCATAGTGTAGTTGATCCTACAACTCACAAGCCTAAACGCAGGATTCTGTCACTCGTCACTAGTCCCCACCGCCTTCAAGCTTCATGATTGCCCCTGGCCCCTCTTGTTTGCCTGCTTTAGGCGCAGTCACTCTTGGAAACACAGCGGTCTCAGCAGGCCTCTCATACCTCATACGGTAGTGGCGCTTGCCTTTCTGAGCTGCAATGTACATGAGCATGCTCTTCCGACTTTCCTCCTTCTTGGCATCTTTCGTTCGCCATAGATCACGCTAACACAACAAAACAATCCAGAAATACAACATCGTGAATGCCCTTCATACTGCCGTAATGCTGGTCATTATAAAATCAATGCACCTCTTTGACGTAGCTCGAGTGCATAGCTTCGTGAAGTCGTTCTTCCAGTTCCCAGCAGTATCGTTGCCACTTTTCCTTTTCACCAATTTGGCTGCAAGAGGTTGTTGCAGTGAGCTTTAGAATGTCATTTACTAGTACGGAGGGAGCTTACTCATCGACTAGAGCCCTTAGGTCCAGCAGAGCGTGCCTCGCAGCTGACAGTTCGCGTTTTGCCTTAGATAAACTTGCTGCGTCTGCTGCGCCTGAGAGTACAACATAACTAACAATCAGCAGAAACCCACAAGCGTTTGGGATCGTTGCCCACGAAAGTACCCTTTTCGTCAGCTAGACGAAGTTGGGTCTCATTCTGTGCCTCTTTTTCCTGCAGCTTAAGAAGATCGCGTGCCTGGCTCTCGAGTGATTGTTTCGACGCAGCAAACACTTCTCGCAAGCGTGCTTTTGCCCGCTGTAATTGCCAGGCGTGTCACCAATACAATGCAATGAGAACTTGGACCTGGTAAATATCACGATGACACTTTACCTGGCTTTCATCGACATCTTTTGAAAGAGCATCGCGCTCTTTTGAAGTTGCTAGACATCGCAATAACAAATTGTAAACAGTAAGAATCGACACGCCTCTAAACAAGCACCTTACCTACCAAAGACTCCGCTGTGATGCGAGTAAATGCTGCATCGCATGCAGCAACTGACTGCGCTAACATCCCCGTTGATCCTGAAAATCCGGATGCACGAAATGTCGTCAGTAGCGATGAATCCATGAACATTATTGAGTACTTGACAATCGCGCGCAGGGTACCATATAAAATCCCAAGGGAACGTAGATCGTCAGACAACTTTGCCGCCTCTCCGGCGCCGTACAAGGACAGCAAATGCTGAGCAGTTAAATGCTCCGTCGATCCTTCAATTGCAGCAAGAATCTCGTCAATGTTTTCATGGTTCTTGCGCAAATGATCCTGACGTACGCGATAGGAAGTTAGCAATGGATTGGAAATGTGTGCTTCATATCGTAATCAAACCGACCTTAAGCTGACTGAGTTCGTCCCTTGTCAGTATTCCGTCGTGGTCACTATCGAATTGCTGCCAAACCATCTTGGCGGCAACAAGCGACCATGCTGGCAAATGAGCTGGTATCTGCTCGGTAATCTCAGCAGCTTGGCTGGAGTAAAAGGTTGGAATTTCTTTTACTTGCTGCACTAAAAACTCCAAACTCTCCTGTTGTTCCTTCTGCCGCGTAGCAAGTTGGTATTGTTAGTTGAGATCGCTCGCTGGTAAACCACTGCCGCTGACTCACGCACCAGTTGAAGTTCGTACTCTCGAAAGCGGATTTCCTGCTCGTAGATCGTGACACGCAGCATTTCTAGCTCTTGCTGAATTGCCTTAGTCTCCGTGTAGAATGTCTGCATTGAGTCAAAAACGTAGCACGTTAGCTCCGCTTGAGATAACTTTATCTGTATGAGCACACCTTGATATTTTGCACGTGCCGGCATCCTTTCTACTCGCAGTCACAGCCGCCACAGTCAATCACGGTCGAAATACAACGAAAACAAACTTTCTACGCATACCCAGCAATACAAGTAAAGTTCTGACCCCCGCAGTTCGTGCAACAGTATCGCGAGAGCTTCTTCACCGCAGCACTTCCAATACAAACCATAAAAAAGTGTGTTGCAACATTAATATAAATTGGAGCTGGCGTACAAAAGTTTTAGCTTACGCAGCCATGGGCTTGACCGAGAAAGCTCTTAGCGAACGATTTGAAACTAACTTGCTTTAAGTTGAAGTAAAGCGGTCCGACAAGAATAGCAAAGAGTTGTAGACGAATTTGCTAGGAAAAATGACACGTCACATCTCCGAAATATGCACGCAATGTGCACGCCACTGGAGTTTGCAGGTAAGACCGAGGCACTTCTCTTTCTGGGTTCCAAGTCCCAAGCACCTCCACGACAAACAACTCAAGACTCGCAAACATGGTCAAGTGTTCGATTGCCACTACGTTGCTGGTATTTGTGGCATTCGCGAGCTGCGCGTACGGTCAAGACGAAGTCAAGCAGGAGAAACCGACCGAGCAGTGCCCGGCCTACCCACAATGTCCCCTGATGGGGACGCTATGCCCTACCTACCCGTGGTGCGTTACGCCAGCACCTGTGGTGCATATCACTAAAACTGGTGCATGAGGGATGGAGCGCTATCCTGTAGTCGTGACGCCGCTAAGAGAGTTGTGCGCTCGGATTGTGCTGCACATTTGAGTAACGTTTGATTTTCAATGACAACAATATTTGTTGATGGCGTAGCGCTTGCATTTATCACTTGTTCATTTGAATGAGTGCAGAAGATAATCCCATCCGACTAGAAGAGAGAAATCCTACGCTTGCGAACGTTACGCTAGTTGACACTCAACTAGCTAGTGAAACACTAAACACGTTTACTACTGTAGTGGGTCATGATCATTTGGCCATCCGTTATCAAGTGCAACCAACGATGGTTATCTGAATGATACCACCGTTGTGTAACCTATGACTTTCGACGACAACAGAAAGAAACTACTACCTAGAGGTTACCATGACAGCTCTAGGGAAACAAGAACTACATAACCTGCATGTTTTGTTTAGTAAGAAGCTAACCAAACAATTCACTCTCACATTTGCAAGCTTTAAGTCAAGTCGGCGTACAGCAAGGCAGTAGCCAACAGAGGACACCAAGTTCAGCCTGTCAATGCTGAAGACACTACAACTACTAAGAACCCACCAGCTTGTTTAGGCGTTTGATTTGCATCAATATTACCACCAATTCGTTGTCATGAGCGCAAAAACAATCAAACATGTTGTCATCTTCCAAGATCACGCAAGTGATTATTTGACGGATACAGACATCATTGTAGTTAAACCCACGAGTTCGAACACAAAAGTTTAGATGAATTTGCTAGGAAAAATAGCATGACTCTTTCTCGGAAATATGCACACCACAGCACGTACCAAACGTTTTGCAACGGCGGCCAGTTCATTTCTCGTCTTTGGTTTCAAGTCGTAAGTCGAGAGCGGCCATTTTTCGCGAGAAGAAACTCAAGATTGAAACATGGTGAACCACTCGATTGTTGCTACATTGCTGGTGCTAGTGGCGTTCATGAGCTCCACGTACGGCCACGACGAGGACAAACACGGAAAGCTTACCGAGGCCTGCCCTGATTATCCCAATTGCCCTACCGTGAACACCCCGTGGTGTCCCAAATACCCGTGGTGCTAAGGCTGATGCAGCTTACGAAGAAGTGCGGGGAGCTGGTCAACGGCGCTGAAAGAGTTTTACCAGTTTGAGTAGTGTTTGGATTTCAATGAAAACCATATCTGTCGGTTCGTTCTAGTTCGTGTTGTTTGCACGAATACGATGTGGTTCGTGCCACTTCATTCTCCCTGGGAACAGAATGTCTTTTTCAGGACGAAAGAATGTCGATTGTTTCCTTCTACATGATCTCACCTCCTGCTACATGTATATTGATCGGAAATTCCAAGGTGAAAAATCCAAATGTAAGTGGAAAGCGCGCTCGGACGACGACGAATTTGCTAGGAAAAATGACACGTCACATCTCCGAAATATGCACGCAATGTGCACGCCACTGGAGTTTGCAGGTAAGACCGAGGCACTTCTCTTTCTGGGTTCCAAGTCCCAAGCACCTCCACGACAAACAACTCAAGACTCGCAAACATGGTCAAGTGTTCGATTGCCACTACGTTGCTGGTATTTGTGGCATTCGCGAGCTGCGCGTACGGTCAAGACGAAGTCAAGCAGGAGAAACCGACCGAGCAGTGCCCGGCCTACCCACAATGTCCCCTGATGGGGACGCTATGCCCTACCTACCCGTGGTGCGTTACGCCAGCACCAACGTGGCGCAACTAGCGCTAGAACTGGTGCAGCGTAAATGAGTGAAGAGCACAATCCGATAATCGTGGCGCCGCTCTTGCGTTACGCGTACAGCGCTGCAATTTTGAGTAATGACAAGCGATTTCTGTCGTTCGTTTAATTTTGCGTTGTTGCATGTGCATCGCTGTGAGTGGCCGTGAGGACATTGTGTGCATTTGATATCCGATATGGTGTCTTGAATTGAAGACACAGTGCTTAGAGAAAAATCTAAAACCCAATAGCGACCGCTTGCTTTAAATTGAAGTGCCACGTCAAGATAAGATCGACCAAGAGTCTCTAGCGAGGCAAGATTGCCTACTTCGTGTTAAAAGAACCATGTCGGTGCAATGGCAAGTTGCTATTGGCAACATGTATCCGATACCTGCAGTTCCTCGCCGACAACTGGGTTTGCGAAAGAAGCCGCTACGACCTTTAAGGGCCGCAGATCGTTGAAGTGTGAGGTGTCCAGAAAACAAACGGCTCGCGCTGCCCAAGCAGTGCAGCCGCGATGGCTTGAAGACTGCAAGCGAAACGTTAAACGCTCTTCTCGAGGATGCGGTCTTCTCCCGCTGAGGTTGAAGCCTGTCTTGAGAAATCAGGGCGCATCTGATGCTCGAAAACCGCGAAGGCCAAAAAATTGATATCGTATCTTTGTGAACTGCTGGGGATCGTCTCCAGCGGCTAAAAACATGAGCGGGGCACGCGCTGCGAATCAGACGAGGCCCACGATCATTCCCCTCACATAAGTCCGCATGGTAAAGCCCTCAATGTACCTATTCGACCTCTTCTGAAAGGTGACGGTACGTTTGAATTTCGTTTTCAAAGAAACGATCGGAGCTCATGTCCCCCGACAACAAGAAGCTTTCGTCGTGTTTTGCATTGCAGGCTGGATGCCGCACAACGGAATTCACCTCCGACAGCTCAAGCAACGCCAGACAGCAGAGGAACCAAGGTCACCCCCACCAGGAACTCTTTCAGCACAGCGAATGTCGGTATCGGCAGTGCGAGTCACTCTTCAGCCGGCGCATGGCTACATCCCTTTGGTGGTCATCGGCGCCGGTCTGGTCAGCACCTGGGCCGGCATCAAAGTCGGCGCAGCCCGCAAGAAGTTCAACGTCCCATACCCGCAGATGTACGCGGACAAGAAGGACAAGAACGCCACGGAATTCAACTGCACCCAACGCGCACACCAGAATGTGCTCGAGAACATCCCAGTGTTCTACGCCATGCTCGCCACTGCATCGTACGTTCCAACAATCATCAATGGTATTGTTGATTGTGGAAATGCTAATCTTATTGCTGCAGGATCTACCGCCCGAAACTTGCAGCAGCTGCTGGTGCAATTCGCATCGCAGGCTTCATCATGTACGTCAAAGGATACTCGAGCGGTGATCCGGGAAAAAGGAGGCAAGGCAATTTCGGTGCGTTTCTAGATGAAGATACTTTTGGATGCTGATGTCTTGGTCTGACTGAGTTTATTGTTATGGTTGAGTAGGTCACCTTGGAACGCTAGTCTTGTTAGGCCTATCGACTGAAGCAGCAATTCGCCTTCTGGGCTACCTCTAGCGAGTATGCTTTGAAGCAGAGCAGGAGGCGGGTGAGAACGACAAGGATGTACACGTCAAGTAAAATGTGACAACGAACCAGTCGTTGAGAACGACAAGAATGAGAGAGTGGAGACAAGAAGAGAGAGAGAAGGCTATATGCTGTTTTCTCTCTGCTGACAGCTATACGCTGACAACAAGAGCGTTCGGTATGCCTCGTGACCAAACGGTAGCGCAAGGCAAAACGTGACAAAACGAGCGCTAGAAGATCCTCGAGAAAGCGATCATCGAAAGGAGATGTCGCGCGACAGAGCAGCAACGGAGTGAAGGTGCTGCCGCAGGTCAAGAGCGAGATTAGGAAGACGGCATGGGACTGAAGGTGGACAAGGTGGTCTAGTTGAGACTGCCTGCCGAACGATAGAAGACTTCAAGCGACCATGCCTCATGTGGTTCATGTGAAATACTGCAAGTATAATAAAAGAAAACCATGCGTGTTTGTGAACGACTGAGTATCCATAGTTCCTCGCACATCATCCAAACAAGAGAGCCCGCAATGCTCCTGGTAACAATTCGGCGGTCGTAACACTCTGGCATGTTTACAATTCACACGCACGCGACAATGGTATGCTTTCGAAAGCCTGTCTCCACGTACGCCAGAGTTTGCAAATTGCAATGCACAATTACAGCACCTCCACGATGTTCGTCTTTTCGCCCGGGACAGCCCAGACGACCTTGTTCTTCACCGCCGCCAGCTCTTCGCGGGCGCGAGCAACATCTTGACTGAAGTGCTTCCACGATTCATAGTGCAATGGCACCATCTTCTCGGCGCCAATGTCGAGCGTGAGCTGAGCTGCTTGCAGTCCGTCCATCGTGATCTGGAGCGGACCAGTCGGCAGTGGGGCGATAGCCTTGCCGAGGTTCATGATCGCGACCACGGTGTGGTATTTCTTGGGCACCATCTCTGACAACTCAGGAATGAGAACCGTGTCCCCTGAAACGTACACCACATTCGGTAGTCCGTCCGCCTCGTTCACCCCGAACGAAGGAGACTCAAGCACGAAACCCACACACTCTCCACCAGGTAAGTGCTGGGTCGGTGTGGCTGTGACTTTAAACTCCTTTCCGTTGAGCTTGAGCGTCGTGGACTGCCATGGCGCAAGACCGCGAACACCCGGACGGGGCGCCAAATTCTTGGCTCCGTCCATGGTCGTGAGCACGTGGCGGCCATTCAGCAGCGTTCGCCCTGACGTGTCGAGGTTGTCGACGTGGTCTTCGTGGCTGAGCAAGATGGCGTCGATAGGTGGCAGGTTCTCAAGACCAAGCACCGGGTCAGCCGTCCTGGTGAGCACAACATCCCCTAGAATGAAGTCTCCGCTTTTGTCGAAGGCCGGGTCGATCAGGAAGTTGATGTCGTCGATGGTCAGGATGGCCGTGGCCGTGCTGATGTGTGTGATGCTGACGTTGGACTGGAAAGTCGAGGACGGCATGGCGAGAATTGCTGGGGCTGTTGTTCCGAGGGGTGAATAGTGGAATGGCCCGATCGATGCTCATGAGTTTTTTCGAAGACATTTGTAGCCATCAACCCGCCACAGCAGAAGAGTTGAACGTCCATTGACCAGAGGGCTGTCTTCCAAGAGCGCCCATGTTCATTCAGTATCGGTGTTGTTCTTGACCGAGTTCTTGCCCGCGGCGGCCTCGATCGGAGTTTGCCTGTGTACGTGTGCGGCGGCAAGAGATCCGTTAAAGCCCAGCGTACCCCCACTGAGTCGCTCGAGAGGCGATACGGTCGAGAACAGCAACTGGAACGATGGTTGGAAGTCCGACAGCCGAAAAATAGCTGTCATCTGCTAGCTGCCAAGTATTTCACAGCATAATACCGCTGACACTGCAGCTCTCACGTGCATCCAAACTCTTGAGATCAACAGCTTGTTGGTGGCTGGGATTTTGTCGTCTTTCACGCGATCGACGGAAACGAAGTCAAAGTCAGGACGCGATTGTAGCAGCAATTCGCTGCCATCATCGCTCGCTAACAAGCAACTTGGCCAGGAATGGTGGTGGCGACAGTTGAAGCGGCGGCACAACTGCCGCTATGTGGGAGTTTGTATGCATACAAACTCCCACATTCTTTGCGTGACACGATCTTGGCCACGCACGTCCTCTCACTTCCCGTTCTACCACTTCGAGGGCACCCCCAAACACCGGAAAACGACGACTGTAGAAGAGCGCCAATGGCCGAGATTCAATTGCAATTTGCACACGGATACATTCCGCTGCTCGTAGTGCTGCTGCTGTTCGTCAACTTTTGGTGTGGCATTAAAGTTGGCAAGGCCCGGAAGTTGTACGGCATCGAGTATCCTCAGGTCAGTAACAAATGAGACCGTGGATTGTCGCTGATACAATGAGCTGACCGTCCGTTGGTTGCTGCAGATGTACGCGGAGAAGAGCGACAAGAACGCCAAGGCCTTCAACTGCGTGCAACGTGGCCACCAGAACGTCATGGAGAACATCCCTCTGTTCCTCGCACTGCTCTTCACGTCGGCGTACGTGATATCTGTTCTAGCTCAGTAGTCAGATGTGCAGGGACGGTTATTTATTTATTTTTCCTGGTCGTATGCAGAGTTTACCACCCCAGCATCGCTGCAATTGCTGGCCTGGTGCGCATTCTTGGCTTCATCGCCTACATGCGTGGCTACTCGTCGGGTGACCCGAAGAAGAGATTGCAGGGATCTTTCGGTGCGTGAAATACTATTGCAGTGATATCGATATGGTGCCATTGCTGACTGGCGTGGTTGATGCTGTTCTGTGAAGGCTACCTCGGACTTCTCGTCTCGATTGTTTTGAGCGTGGAAACGAGTCTGCGTCTTCTCGGTGTCCTCTAGGGAGCCAATGAAGCAAGCGAATAGTGTTCTCGTTTAAGAGAAGGAGCTCGTACTCGCAATAGCACAACTCTAATGAGTTAGTGCTGCTTCCCTTCAGATCTAGGGTACTTAGTATGCCGTAAGAATACGGTCATCAGATCGACTGACATTGGAAGAGATACGATCCTCCAACACGTTATCTGAAGTCTTCATGTTCAACAACAGGTCGATGAACTCCTTGACGTCTACAGCTGTTTCGTATTTTCACAATTCAATGAATCGCACCCATCCACGAGCTCATCTCACATCTGCCACTTCACATCCGCAGGCTAAGCGAGCTCAGTCGTTGCTGCCACCGCCAGCCTCCAGCTACCGACTGACCATGGTCGAGCACTCCGCCGCCACCACGTCGCTGGCCGTCGCCATCTCCGCCGCTGCCGCCGCCGCCGCCTACATCGTGCAGCGTCAGCAGAAGAGCAAGAAGAGCAAGAAGGCGCTGCCGTTCCCCAAGACCCGCACGCCGCTGGACCGCGTGCCGTTGGATCAACTGCCCAAGCTCAAGAACGACCTGCTGCTGAGGGCGCTACGGGGCGACCGGACGGAGCGCGTGCCTGTGTGGTGCATGCGTCAGGCTGGACGGTGCGTCTTCCTGCTTTTTTGCAGAGAAAAAGCTCGTTTTAACCAAAATTTTTGTGTTTTTAGCCACTTGCCAGAGTTTAGGGAGCTCCGAGACATGGGCTACGACTTTTTACAGTGAGAAATAGTGATTTTGTAGTGCTTTGCTGAAGTAGAAACTAATTGTTGCTTTTTGTTGCTGTTTTAGATGTGTGAAGTGCCGGAGCTTGCTGTGGAAGTGAGTCTGCAGCCATTGAGACGCTACCACATGGATGCAGTCATCATCTTCTCGGACATTCTGGTGATCCCTCAAGCCATGGGCATGGAGGTCAAGATGGTGCCTAAAGTGGGTCCCGTGCTGCCGGACCCGATCCGCACGCCCGAGGATATTGACAAGCTGGACATGAACCCAGACATTGAAAAGAAGCTGGGCTACATGCTGGATGCGCTCAACTTGGCGCGTCAAAAATCAATGGCGAAGTTCCTTTGATTGGATTTGTGGGCGCGCCGCTAACGCTCATGTGCTACATGATTGAAGGAAGTGGTAGCCGCACGAAGGCGCTGCTGAAAACTTTTTGTACGAGAACCCGGAGGCGGCTCACAAGCTTTTGCAGGGTATTACAGATGTATGTGTGAACTTCCTGCTGGCGCAGCAGCGCGCGGGTGCACAGGCACTGCAGGTCTTTGAAAGCGTCGGCGCCGAGGTGCTCACGCAAGATCACTACTACGAGTTTGTGTTCCCGTACCTGGTCCAGATTGCCGACCGTGTGAAGGCCGAGGCGCCGAACACGCCTATGGTGTGTTTCTCCAAGGGCACGCAGTACGCTTACGAGAAGCTCGTGACCACCAAGTACGACTGCGTTGGTCTCGACTGGCAGTCTGACCCTGTGGAAGTGCGCCAGATTGCTCGCGGCCGTGTCTCGCTACAGGGCAACATGGACTCAAGTGTTATTTACGCTTCGACGGAGACTATTAAGGATGAGGTCAAGAAGATGCTCAAGCGCTTCGGTACGCAGAAGTATGTGGCCAACCTCGGCCACGGCTGCTTCCCGGACATGGACCCGTTGCATGTCGATACCTTTATCAAGGCCGTGCAGGAAATCTCGCTCGAGATGAACTCTCGCTAGACGATGAAAAGCAGCGATATTACCTGTGTTGTAATAGAAACCGAGGATGCTTTCAGGCGAATACAGACTGTGGCCATTGGTAAGTCATCCCGAGTTTTGCGTGTGAAAACTGATCGGTTTTTAATAAATTGTTCGTTAATTGGCAGCCAGCGCCGTCGGCGAGATGTTGAGTGCATCGGCAAAGATCTACGTTGGAAGAAGCACAAACGATATGTTAGACTGCATTGATTTTTCGAGCGCAACATTGTTGGACCCACTGTGAACATTTTGCCGATATTATCCATTCGTCGCCGCTGCTCCTTTTCCATTGTCACGTTCTTCGCACGGAGCTGTTCAATCACGGTCTTTTGATTATTTGCCAACGCCTCTGCGATGTCGACCTTCTTGGCCAAGAGTGATATTTGTGATGCCATACTCTGCGTCTGCTCCTCAAAACCAGAGCGCATATGCGTTTGCTGCTTTTGAACCGTACTAAGCGCCTGCTCCATGAGCTCGAGATCATCTGCTCGTTGCTGGGCATGTGCACGAGCTTCTGATGCATGCCTATGTGCGGTTGAGTCAAAATCTTGCAGTCGATCGAGCATATCATCCACGTGCTTCTGCCAGTTTCCGCGCAAACTGTTAGCTTCCTCGCAGATTTCCGAAATTCGACTGCTAGTGTCACTTTTGATTTCGTGCAGCTTGTCCTTCACCTCCATCACATCGCGTTGCAATTGCTGCATCCACTCGATGTTGTGGCTGTGCGAAGATTTGAGGATCTCGTTATCTTTTGCCCAGTCTCGCTCCTTTAGTCCCCAAATCTCCATCGTCCGTTTCAATTGCATCACTTCCGTGTGCGTCGCCTTGTGCATCTCTCCTTGGCGCGCTACTTCAGCGTCCAAATCACCTAATTTACGCGTCATATCCTTGCGAAGCCCGTCAATTTCGGACATTAATACGTCGGAAAGTGTGTCAAAAGCACCGCGTAGAGCGTTAATCTGCGATGTCAAAAACTCGAATGTGGCCTGCGATTCCACCTCCAAAACTAATTGGTCTGCGGCTTCGCGTTGCAGTTCCTTGACTGCACGCTGTAGCTGATGCATCTCAGACAACGGCTTTTTCGTCTTAGCCAGCCGTGAGGCCGTCGTTTGCTTCAGCGACATCGACATCACCACCGAGTAGTTCTGCGCTGCTTGTCTGCTAAAGTGACGAGGAGTTTTGACACTCGGCAGTTAGTCAACCGTTAACGAACAGTGAAAATATCCATAGTGGCGATCCTTGAAAGCTTGTGGTATTCACGTGCTGGTGAAACAGGCTCAAATACAACAATGACACTCCGGATTACAAAAACACATTCCCTCAATGCAGTTGGTGATAGCCTTGGTTTCCTGGCACGACTGTTTCATTGATGTTCTGATGACTGAGAAGTCATTATGTATAACGCAGACCAAAGTCATCTTCTTCGCTGAGAAGTGACATAGCCTCTTTGTCTTCGGCAGATAATGTGGTGGCTTCTACTTCTGGGTCCGGGTCCCATTGATAGAGCACTTTTCCGGCAAAGATGATCAAGAACGCAAAAACATCCACAAATATTGACGGTGGAATCCAGTTCTGCAGGCCATCATGGAGGTTGATCATGCCAAAATTGTCCGGGTCCACTTGATACCATGCTACAACCACAAACGATACTAAGAAGCCCACCAACGTACTGCCGTACATGGTGGATACACTGGTGAGCTGGATAAGCTGGAGCAGCAACAGGTTTACGACGATATTGCTGAAGACATAGAGAAGCAAAATCGGAAGACCCATCTGCACAGGTTTCAATGTAAGTACATGCTGCAGTGTAAAGCACAATCAATCGCACGTACATAGCAGTGATCGGTGGACACTTCGCTTTCGCCTTGAAGTAGACACATCATCCCGCCCAACTTTTGATCCAGATGAAGAAACTGCAATTAGCACAACAAGCATAGCATTAATTTCAACCGAAAACGATAGTTGACCTAACCCAGCGTATGAGCGGGTGAATGTCAGAAATCGATAAAATGCAGCATACCTCGGCGTCAAAGATAATTGGAGCTGCTAGTAACCCTGCTACAAACTGATTAACAGAGACCCAGGCATTCAGGTAGGGCATGTTCACGGGTTGGTCTCGGATCGCACGTTCCTTGTAAATCATCGAAAGCGAGCCCGGAATCGCAGCGAGGCAGTAAAACACGCTGAATACGTCCATAGACAAACATAGCAAACAAAACAAGTCAGGTCCAATTTCTTTTCGATATTTCTGAAAACTTGCCAAACGCAACAATATCCTAGGCACAATACCTATTCCACCCAATTTCTCGGTCATCGAAATCCTTGCTTTGGATGCTGTACCAACAACATTATATCAGTTAAGTGTGGAATCAAAATGAGGAAGGAACACTTGGTACGTACTCTTCAACCGAGGGTAACAGCGAAACAACTAGACCACTAGTAATTGCCAGCATGCCAATGATTTGTGGTCGCGTGTATCTATCAGGAAAATAAGTATATGTGAATCAGTACGGTGAGGTTAAAATAAAAATCATCGACATGAAGGCACATATACCAAGTAGTTACAAACGTACCTGACACCAAAGAATATCGCTGACAAGGATGCAGATAGAGGAATAGATGCTTGCATCAACAGAAGCGTCTGCGTTGGGTCTGTTCTTCCTCCTGCTATGAACAGCATCATACCCTGTACTCAGACAGACACCCAACACAATTTCTGTGAAAATCAAGTTTTTGTCTTCGAGCATCACCAAGCAATGCCAATTTCTTACGTGGAGCATGTCCAGGACGCCCATGACCATGAAGTGAAACTTAGGGAACTCCATCCCCTCATCATCCATAGGATCCTACAGTAATAAAAAAAAGATTAGGAAAGAATCATTCACCTTACTAGTTGAAAGACCATCATAATCTCACTTCATGAGCTGCCTTGTAGCTGACGATGCAGAACATGGGAGGGATGTACATGAAAGTCATGAGTTGGCAAAGAAAGTATCTACGTGGACAAATCACAGCAGATATTAAAAACAAACGTTCACAACCACGAAAGTATCCATCAATTCAGTCTTTGCACCTGTAGGACTCCATCCGATCCACCATCACCTTAAAGAGGAACCGCTCGGACGCCATGGCCACAATCAGCAGCAAAATTGCACCAAATGAGAGCAACGACTAGCGAAAAGCAATAATTAATTGGGAATAAGAACCCAGCATAGATGCGCAAGAAAAAATAATATCTTTCGACTATTGCTGCCGCCTCTAATGGCGGACAGACGCACCTTGCGCGAGCAAATGTGGTAGGACTTGCCCGTCCTCGCGTCGATGCCTAGGTGGATGAACGGCGGCGTGCTGAACGTCATGGTGCTGGCCGCGGCTCGCTCGCCAGTCTTCTTGGCTCGCCTTTTGATTAGGGTCGGTCTGATTCTATAAAACTTGGCATGAAATTGTCATTTTTGGTCTTCATTCGTCATATTTGTATTGGGTTTCATACAGGAGACGACGAATATCACGCTACAGTCTTTTACGTTGCGCGATTAGCGTGATATTTTCCTTACGGTGCGATAAGAGCCTAAGTTGCAGTAATTTCGTCCTCAATACAAAAACGCAGTCTGAAAGTTGAAGTGTAACGGATGCGAGCGAAGCGACGTCTCTCCGCCAGTGGACATCTTAGCGACAAGCGCAGCCAGCGACGGCATGAGCGACGTGGTGCATCTGGACGAGTTGAAGCTGGCGGTGGGCGACGCGAAGACGGCGTCGGACCAGGCCTCTGCTGGGCCGGAGGAGGCGCGTCAAGCGGATGTTGCAGCAACGACACCCAGAGGGCCGGAGAAGGAGAACAAGTGGAAATTGGCCTTCCGTCAGCTGATGTTCATGAAGCGCATGAATATGCAGTTCAACGACCGCACGAAGAACGAGATCGAGCTCCGGCAGCAGAACATTTCGGTCGGTTTTGCTTTTTTCTCCTTTTTTATGTTTCTGACAATTGTGAACTCTTTTATTTTATTTGTTTATTAGCCAACGTCGTTGATCTGCAGTGTCCCGTACTTCAATGGGTTCTCGGCTGAAGACATCAAAGCTCTGGTGGCAGCAAGTCGACGGGAGAGCTTGCGCCCTGGGGAGACAATGCTGCTGAATCGAGGAAATGCTGATGCCTTGCAAAAAGGCAAATTCTACATTGTGAGTAGTGGCCATTTGGCGCTAGCGAAAGCTGCGGTACCCAGAGCGGTGGCACTGAAACAATCAGAGCTGTACCCGCAACTGAGACTTGGAATTGGAGATTATTTCTGCGTTCACGCAGCGTCGGAGATGAAAGTGATTGCGATGGAACTGGCCGAATGTCTTGTTATCCCAATGAAGGTATGCTATGCTTCGTGTTAAACTTGTTAGCACAGTGCAAACTTATCTTTTTTACATAATGAATTCTGTGGTTTTACAGAAAATTGTAGAACTGAATGCTGCTTCCGGCACCCTTATCACCACTGAGAAGCGCGACTTAACGCCGGAAGCTAGTGAGGTAACGATAGGCACAAGTCGATGTCAAACACGGTAACTTACAACGACATTTTTCGTGTGGCTTGTAGATGGAAAGCTTTAAGAAATGGGCATTGCAGTTTAGTTTGATTCGCGAAAAGGGTGAATTACCAACTGCTGAACCGGGAGGGTTTGCGAACTGCTCTGTGAAAACCTTTTGCAAGGACCACTTCCCAAATATCACACCTGAGAATGAGCTCGACCACACCCTCGAGTACATGAAAACCGCATTGACTTCAATTTTCTCGGCGCGAAAAGTCAGGATATACGCGATTGACAAGGCCAGTGGGAATCTTGTCATTAAGGTATGCCCTGTTCGTATCTCTAGAGCATCTGATGTTTAAGCTAAGGGCAATTGTTTTTGTGATGCAGTTTTCAGATGAAAAATTGTCGAAACGAAGCGTGGATATTGCATCAAGCACTGGGAAACACATTCTAACAAAAGAAGGGGCTGTTTATATTGCGGACGCGCAAGAGCTTCTTGGCGCAGACGTTGATGAAAACGACGTGGCACGCGAATTGTACCGATCAGATACTATCATTCTTGCTGCTCCGTTTTTCGCTTTTGATTCGATGCAAGCGATCAGCGGCTCTGTGGAGGCTACCGAGATAGTCGGTGTTTTGGAGATAGTGATTGATTCATCCGATCATGAATCACTGCCGGTGTCTACTTCCAGCAATGATTTTTGCATCCTAGAATTGGCTGCGGAAGAAATTGGTCGATACCTTTTTTCATTACGAACACTTCTTTCAAGTTGCAGTATCCACTGAGAAGCCACTCCCATTTTCACCAGCAAGTGGGGCAGGAGAGCTGGGCGGAAACGAATTCTTTCCATTCCCACCTGAGGGCCCCGTTTCTCAAGACCATCGACATCTTGTGGTGAATATCGACAAGCTAAGCTTAAGTATTCCCGAAACAGCTACTCGCGCAAAAATCAGCATTCAGCATGGCTCTACAACGCTATATCAAACCAGTACGGCACTGCGATACGAGTCCCGCCGCGACTCAAATGGAGACAAATCTGCTCGCTCTAGCGCGCGAGTGCTTACATGTGATCCAAGTTCGGGAATCGAAATGGGTTTACGGTTGATCGATATCCCTCATGGTTCGCACCTGAAACTAGCTTTCACCACAAAGTCAGAAGAGGTTGTTGCGTGGACTGGTCTTCACATATTTGACTTTGGACATACACTACGAACTGGGACTATGGTCATGAATGTTTCGCCCCCTCCTTCTGGCGCGGGCATTATTACTCCGCTTGATATAGAGAATTGTCTGCGACAAGATAGTCTCAAGCAGCCCAGTGCTGGCACACTGGAGATCACCTTGGAGTGCTCGGGATCGTGGCCACAATCTTTCGAATTCTCGAGCCTGTCGAAAAAGAAAAAGAGTATTGCTTTTCGCGCGTCGATATTCTTCAATGCCGAAGCTGGTGGGCGGAAGTCTGGCACCAATGAACCTCATTCATTGGCAAGCCTACCTGTGGAAAAGCAGAAACTACTGCAACGACTGAGACGCGACCCTCTCGTGGAGATATCTACTGAAGACCGCCAGTTCATTTGGAGTTCTCGGTTAGTCTTGATGGAGGATTCTGCGCTCTTGCCAGCATACCTGCTGTCAGTTGACTGGGGTAATCGAGAGCAAGTGTTGGAGACGTATCGTCTATTGCTGCACTGGAGGCAGCCGACATATCTCCAAGCACTTCAATTGCTAAGCCCACTGTATTCGGATCCTAAAGTCCGAGCATACGCGGTGCGGTGCATGCACGCTTTACCTGATCATCGTCTGCAGCTGTACCTGCTACAACTCGTACAAGCATTGAAGAATGAACGCTATCACGATTCTGCTCTTGCTCGATTTTTGTTAATGCGAGCATTGACCAACCCAGCACAAATCGGCTATTTGTTGTATTGGTTCCTCAAGGCCGAGACCCACAATTACCAAACTGCAGAACGCTTCGAGTTAATCTCGTCACAATATTTGCAACTCTGCGGGAGCTACAAGCTTGAAATCCGTCAGTCGGTGTACGTGATGAAGAAGCTAGAGGAAATTGCAGGAATCGTTAAAGGTGAGTCTTCTGGAACAGCTCGCAAGGAAAAGCTTCATGATGCTCTACGAGCTGTTGTTCTCCCAGAAACTTTCCAGCTTCCATTACAACCTCGTTCCTACTGCACCAAGATTATTGTTGAGAGCTGCCGTGTGATGGAATCAAAAAGCGACCGCTGTTCTTGCAGCTTGAGAGCGCTAAAGCTCAGCACGGCCGACCTTATGTGATATTTAAGGCTGGCGATGATCTGAGGCAAGACCAGCTTGTCCTTCAGATACTGCGCGTGATGGATGATCTGTGGAGAGAGGCCGGTTTGGAGCTTTGCCTGCTACCATACGCTTGCATCTCCACCGGCGACGAAATCGGTATGATTGAAGTGGTTGGTGATTCGGAGACATTGGCAAGCATAATCTATGCGCGTCATGCAAAGTCTTCAACAAAAATTGGCCGGAAACTGAAGGCTGCAGCGGATGCTCTCGTCAAGGATGGTGTTTTCTCTGACTGGTTGTTCAAAAACCTAGGGTCTCCTGTTAAAACAAGAAAATCATCCGATGAACTCGCGCTTGATGCGGTGTCTCCAAATATACCAACTGCAGACGCGGAACCGAGTAGTCCTTCGAAGGCAGCACCATCGATTTCAGCGTGCTTCCCATTGTCCCCACGACGTATGATGGCGCGAAAGAAGTCAACAGCTTCTCGAGACCAAGAGATCACTGAGAACTTTGTGCGTTCCTGTGCTGGATACTGTGTGGCTACCTACGTGTTGGGCATCGGCGATCGTCACAACGACAACATCATGCTGCAGCGCTCTGGCAAGTTCTTCCACATCGACTTTGGTCACTTTCTTGGGCATTTCAAGTCCAAGCTAGGAGTGAAGCGTGAGCGTGCACCGTTCGTTTTTACCCCATCGATGCTCGACACTATGGGCGGAAAAAGAGTGAGAACTACCAGCAGTTCCAGACATTGGCTTGCGACGCCTTCCAAGTGCTTCGCACGAACTCAAATTTGCTCATCACATTGCTGGTGCTGGCGCTAACTTGTGGCATCCCAGAGCTCACCAGCGTAAACAATATCAAATGGGTGCATAAGACGCTGATGCTGGAACTGCCGGACGATGAGGCTCGCGAAGCTTTCAAGAAACTCATCAATGTGGCTCTAAACACGACCACCACGAAACTTAACGACGCCGTACATCTGATGGCTCATTAATCAATCGATCACCAGATCATCAGATTGATTTTCCAGCATGGTCTCATTATGAGAATCTCATATCATTGATACATTCGAACATGGCTACATCTTCAGGAATGCTTGTTGTAGACGAAATGTTAGTACCGTATCCGACAGAATAATATGTCATCTTCTTCCATACAATCGTAAAGCAAACGAAGTACCGTAGTGAACAATTTGTTTGTTGGGTGGGGTACACAAAAGTGAGCACAGCCTCAGATCAGAAACGGAACAATTGAGCTCAAGCCAATCAACTTGTCATGGCTGACGACGAAGCGCAGCGTTGCGTGCTGCGGTCTCGCCGCAACTCGGACCTGGAGGACGACCCAGACGTGTACGGCAACGAGCCTCGAGCGAGCAACTACGAGAACCGCAAGTGGAGCATGGAGGAGACTGTGGAGGTGGACGACGACAATCAGGACCAGTGGATTGGCAGTCCGCACACGCTTTCGGCAGGTTTCCTGCTCATGCTGTGGATTGTTTACGCTGCATTCCACGAGCCAGTGGAGCAGTTCGAAGACCGCAATGAACAGTACGCAGCGGACGTGAAGAGAGGCGTCAAGTACGCCTGTGTCTTCTTCCTCACGTACTGCGCTTTGCAGCTGCCGGACGGCCACTTCTTGCGTCCCCATCCAGTCATGTGGAGACTATTGACAGGTCTCTTTATCCTTTATGAAATGCTGCTGATTGTGCTGCTGTTCCTGCGCACGGACGACGCTCGACAGTTCATGAAAGTCTTTGATTCGTCTCTTGGGAAGGAGCTCCCGGAGACATCGTACGCCTCGGATTGCCGCATCTACACGCCAGAGAACGAGGAATCGCACTTTGCCAATTTACGTGCGACATTCTTGGATCGGTTCGTGATTATGCACTTTTAGGATGGATTGTTGGCTCGCTGATGGTGCGCAGTAAGATGATCTCGTGGACGTTGAGCATCATGTTTGAGCTGTACGAGATCACGTTCAGCCACTGGCTTGCAAACTTTAACGAGTGCTGGTGGGACCATGTGTTCTTTGATATCTTCACGTGCAATGCGGCGGGTATCTACTTGGGGATGAAGATTTGCCGGTACTTTGAGATGCGTCGCTTTAACTGGGTAGGCATCCGCAAGATCCCGAATCTGTCCGGCAAGGCGAAGCGTGCTTTGGCTCAATTTACGCCTCAATACTGGATGGCGTATGACTGGAAGATTTTCCGATCGGCGGAACGATTCTGGCGTGTAGTGTCGATGATCACGATCTTGTCGATTATGATGCTCAACTCGTTTTTCCTCAAGACGGTGCTGTGGGTGCCTGCGAGCAGCAATGTCAACATCTACCGACTTGCTGTCTGGTACTCGGCGGGAAGCTACGCAGTGGCCGAGTACTACATCTTTGTTCGTTTACAATGAGTTATCAGGGCGGCAATAAGACACCAGTGAAGAAGCTTGGCCCGCGCGCATGGCTTGGCATCGCTGTTGTTGTCAGTGAGGTGCTTGTGATCTATAAGCACGGACAGGGTATGTTCACAGCGCCCTTCCCAGCGTACGTCAAGATCATCTGGGCCTTGATCTTCGCGCTGGTTGTGGGCGGCTCCACTATTTACTTCAAGTTCTTCAATAAGCCGCCTGTCACCGAGAAGAAGGAGCAGTAGGCAGCGAAGATGCTGTGTAGTCTCACTCACCAGAAGTATGAAAAGTAGAGGGAAGCATACGGTAGACAACTACAGAGTAAGCCATTCCGCAACACCAATAGAGCAACCATGGCAAGTGATTGTCGATACACATGTAAAAAAGTTGTCTGTTGAAAGTGAACAACCGCCCAAGATAAACAGGTGAAGCAAACATGCAGTCCATTATAACAAGTTGATGATTACATGCTAGCGAGCAAATGTCGATAAGGCGAGCAACCTGACACGAGAGAGACCTCAAAAGCTCGAGACGCCCAGACAATTTCCCATTGGAAAGCGTGGGGGCACTCAGTGTGCCCATCGGTCATGTCATCGTACTCCGCTGGCTTTTCAACTTAGTGGTGGAAAAGACGGAGGTTGGAGAAGGCCATAGTAATGCCGAACTCATCGCAGGCAGACTTCACGTCAGCATCGCGGGTGCTGCCACCAGGCTGGGTGATGAACTTCACGCCCAGCTTCGTAGCGTGGTCAATGGAGTCACGGAACGGGAAGAAAGCGTCAGACGCCAGGCTCACATCGGTCAGCGTCTTGAGGAACGAGTCCTTCTCCTCAATCGTAAGCGGCTCCGGGACGGTCTCGAAAAGAGCGTTGAACGTCTCCAGCTCAGCAGGCGCCATGTCGCCCTCGATGTAACGCACACGGGCGTTCACGCGTTCCTGGCGCTTGACACCGCTCTTAAAGGCCAGTCCCTGCACCTTCGGGTGCTGGCGCAGGTGCCAAATGGCGACCTTGCGGCCAGCAAGCTTCACGCAGTCCACACGCGACTGCTGGCCAGCGCCGACACCGATCATCTGACCGTCCTTGGCGTAACCAACCGAGTTGGACTGCGTGTACTTCAGCGTGATGGCAGCAAGGGCCAGGTCACGCTTCTTGGCGTCGGTCAGAGGGCCAGCGCCAGACGTCTGCACGTCTGCGAGGTGCTTCTCGGCAGAGAACAGCACGTCGTTGCGCTTCTGCGAGAAAGTGATGCCCGCAACCTCACGGAACTCCATGTCCGGAAGAGCGAAGTTCGCATCAGCCTCTAGCACAATAAACTTGCCGCCCTTCTTGGCCTTGAGGATCTCGAAAGCTGCCGGCTCGTAGCCAGGGGCAATAATACCGTCGCTCACCTCACGCTTAAGGATCTTGGCGGTGGCCTCATCCACAACGTCGCTGACAGCAACGAAATCGCCGAAGGACGACAGAGGGTCGGCGTTACGCGCACGCAGGTAGGCGAGCGACAGTGGAGTGAGCGTCACGTTGCCAACCTCGTAGGCGGCGTGAAGGCCATCCTCAAGGTCCACAGCCACAGCAGCACCAGCGGGGCTCACGTGCTTGAACGAAGCGGCAGCTGGCAGACCCAGGGACAGACGCAGCTCACGCACGAGCTGGTACGCGTTGGCAGCATCCAGCAGGTTGATGTATCCAGGCGTGCCGTTGAGCACAGTGAACGGCAGCTTGCTGCCGACACGGCTGAGAATAGCCGCCGGGTTCTGGTGCGGGTTGCATCCGTACTTGAGGGCGAACTCGTGCTTGTACACACGGGTGACCGTGGGGGCAGCGTTGCCCAGCTGGCCGTTGAGCCACGACGAGATGGCCGAGTCGTAGGACGCTGCGAGGGCGAAAGCAGCAGCAGCGCAGCTGCGACGGAACTCCAGCGACGTGCTGAACGAGGCCTGGTTAGTCTCGAGCTCCTGCATGAGACGAGGGTACTGCGTGGGGCTCGAGCAGATGACCACGGCCTTGTGGTTCTTGGCGGACGAGCGCAGCATGGACGGTCCGCCGATGTCGATGTTCTCGATGCACGTGTCGAAGTCGCCGCCGTTGGCCACCGCCGCCTCGAAGGCGTACAGGTTGAGCACCACCAGGTCGATGTTCTGGATGCCGTTGGCCGCCATGTCCGCCTCGTGCTGCGCGTTGCCACGCACGCCCAGCAGACCGCCGTGGATCTTGGGGTGCAGCGTCTTGACGCGGCCGTCCATGATCTCCGGGGAGCCAGTGTACGTGGACACGTCCACGACCGGCAGCTTGGCGTCCCGCAGAGCCTTGGCAGTGCCACCCGTGGACAGCAGCTCCACTCCATGCTGTGACAGGTACGTGGCCAGCTCCACGACGCCGGTCTTGTCCGACACGGACAGCAGCGCGCGCTTGATGGGCACCAGCGAGGCCTGCGAGCCCGTGGACACGGCGTGCAAGATGTGGCTCATTCTAGTGGACAGCTCGGGGAGACTTGAGGAATGACGAGCTCCTTTTAGCTGAGGATTGAGCACCACCGCTTAATTAATTTTATTTAAAACATGACAAAGGATTTGAAAGGAAGTGGTGGAAAAAAGCCCGTCAAGTTGAAGTCATCGATTTGTCTTAGATGTCGACCATTTCAATGCGTTCAGCTCCTGACGTAGCGGGCTCTGATGCTTGGGAAGGTATGGACTGCACCACTGCGGCGGAATCGGATGAGAGTGAGAAGAGTAGCGAAGTGCTAGTTGTGTGCGTCCGACCTGGAATAAATGGGCCGCGATGGCGAGAGCAATCGCCGCTCACAGAGAAAAAGGAGTGCAGCCAACTTGTCCTCAGGATTTGGGCAGTATTGCTGTCAATGGCCACACATTCTCCCTTCTGAAAGGTGAACTCGTCATCAAGCTGGTACGATAATGTAGCATTGCCACCCTCAGTCGCCGTCTTCTCCAAGTCGCCGCCGTGGAAAACTGCAGTCTGCCCGTAATCTTCACGAGGGTGCTCTGGATCCTCCAGTCGATACAAACGGAAAGTGACTCGGCGGAAGCGAACGTCCCCAGTAGCACCAACAGACGGAAGCAGTGAAGCGACGGCACCGTCAATTGCAGCACCTTCAGCTTCACTGCAGCTCAAACTGCGTGCGTCAATATCGCTGCTAAGTGTTCGATACAGGCGTCGCAGATCACCAATGTACGGTGCACTTAACAGTAACTGCAGCTCCAGTTGCCTTGTGCCACTTCTGGCTGCTGGGGTCTCTGCATTTGCTACCATATTGCGCGCGTTCTCGCGTTCTGCTGGTGTTAGCCTACGAGAGTTGACCAAATCGGTCAAACGCAGCTCGCCGCCAACTTTGAGCAGGCCAAACGCGAGCTCCAGCATTGCATTCTTGCTGATAGGAAATTCTAGCGACTGGATAGAGCAATTGCAGACGACGACGTCAGCTTTACCCTGTAGGTCCTTGAGTGCATTGTCTTCTGGTGTCTTTGATGGACAAATTGGATCAGAAGTACCGCCATACTCCCCACGATGAATCGCATGTTCACGAGTGGCAACCCAAGCGTTCCAAGGCAATAACTCTCTGCAACCTGCTCGGCAATTATTACATTTGAAGAACTCACTTCGACACATGTCACGAAACCACCAGGACCCACCAACGCAGCAGCAAGGAATGCCTTGACGACACTCCCGAAGCCAACAACTACAACGCGCAATCCAGTCATATCCGGGACGAGATCGTTATCTGTACCTGACGCTTGACATGGACACGACAAAGCACGAATACATTCTGGGACCTTGTCAAGAAGCGTCCCTGTGATTGGCGAACCCTTTGCCATTTCTGCTGGATGCCACTGCGCAGAACAAAGTACATCATTCTTCGTAATCGCTACTGCAGCATCACTCGTAGTTCCATTCACGTCTGATGATGGTTGCTCAGTAGATAACACTTCAGGAGTGTCTCCGTTACATGTCCCTGGTTCCGAAGTGTCGTGAGGAAGTTGACCGTGGATAACACCCCCGCTTAACACTGACATTTGTGCAGTGCTAGGCATCATCAGATTCGCGCTCCAAGCGCCAATCGACCCCGAGCTAGAAGTCATCTCTCCAAGCGGCGATTTCAGCTGGAGTCTACTGCCCTCTCCAGCAGGTTTCCGTAGACAAATTCCATTTCGCGTTTTGAACCGCGCTAGCCATCCAACCGAAAGCACAAGCTCTGCATCCGAGATACTATGAACTTGCTTCAGTCGCTGTGCCTCCTCGAGAATAAGCGCTTCTGTCAACGGCCGTCTAGAAGCTGCCTGTTGCTCATTGCAGCCTGCATTTGCTGCGCCAGACTGCATTTGACTCTCAACAGTCGATTGCGTAGCGTTTGCAGTCCCTGAATTGTCTTCAGCCGTCGCCATTTCTGCGCCATTCGTCTCTGTCTCCACAGAAACACCCGCAACAGTCCCAGAATTGCTCTCTGTCGCTACGCCCAGATGCTCCTCGATGAACTTGACGAGATCCGCCTCAAAGTCTGGGAAACGTGGCCGGCGCCGTCGCTTCATGTTGGTGTTCCGAGGCGCGTCCTCACCTTCGGGCCCGCCACGCAGCAGCTTCCAGTCCATGGACAAGATCTTGGACAGCGTCGAGCGCCCGCAATGAAAGCCGAACTGCGCTGCCACCTCTCGGCGTAGAAGCTCCTGAGACGGGACCAACTCGCCTCGGGCCTTGCAGTCCGTCACCTTTTGCACGCAGAAACTCTTGACGATCGCCTTCTCCCGCAGCGACAGCGTCGTGCGCGTCAGCTTGCGCTTGCCTTTGGTTGTCTGCGGCGAAGGCTCCGTCTCGGGTGCATCGCTGGGGGCGGCGGACACGCCGCTGCTGGCTTGCGCTGTCGGTGGAGGACTGCTCTTGTCAGCCATTGCAGCGAATCGGATGGTTCTTGTAGAGGGAGATAGTAAATGCTAGTTAATTTAAAAATAAATGAAAATAATTAAAATCATGGCAAATCGAAGGAGATGTGATTGCATTATCTAACATGGACGAAAACAAGTGTCGTGCTGCTGTCGTGCAGTGTCCTTCGTCCGGACCCACTGCAGCAAAATGCCGACGCGACGCTTCAAACCACGCTATTGCGCCTTGGTAGTCGCCGTCTTCCATTTTCTAAACGTTTCGAGCGTATCCTTCACGAGTGGCATATTCAAAGCCTTTGCCTGGAGAACCTTCAGTTCCGTCTGGAGCTTCATCACGTTCGGGTTCGCTTTGACTTGGGCAGCTTTGGCCTTGATATCACCCGTAACTCGGATGTACGTCGGGTTCTTCTGCAGGTTGCTCGTTGCCGTCTTGAGCTGGTTGGTGAGCTTGAGCACTTGTGGGTTGCTCTTGAACTTCTGCGCGGCTGAATTGAGTTTGGGCATTAAGCCGCCAAAATTGAAGGCGGCTCTCTCTTCGTCGTTCGCAAGGTTCGATTTAAAGTTGTAAGAGTTCGACTTGGAATCGCCAAAGATCAGCAAATTGAGGTCCTTGACATCATCCGTCGTGGCCTCAGCAGTCCTGAGGGACCGCTTCACAGCAACAATGTCGGAGTCGAGCGGCGTAACCGCGGCAAACTTGGACTTCGCGCCTCCTGTGGCCGCCTCACCGCTGGCAAGGAGAATGCCTATAGCAGCAATCAGGACAAGCAGGAAACACGAACGACTCATGATCAGTCGGTCTTCGCGAAGGCGGGTATAGGAGCTGGTGCGTTGGAAAGAAAATCTCGAAATGAGCAAATGAAAATTGGCACAATGATGCCGTGCATTTCACGCCATGAAAACCACCATCAGATAGATGAGGAGAGAGAAGTGTTTACGTCGGATTCGTGACAACAGCAACGACTTTCCAATCTCTATGAAAAAGACACGATAAACAACGAATCTCCCAAGCTGTGCAGGCTAGGTTAAGATATTGTAAGCATGCAGTTCATGATAGGCAACTTGCCACAGCATGCAGCACAGACATGTTCGCGTTAGGAAATGCATAGGTAAACCGTTCTATTCGTGATGATCTGATATGCAGACTCAAGGGACAACTTGTTTTGTTTGGTTCGCGTGCTGAAATGGCGGCTACATGTAATGGTTCAGCCATGGTGTCACGCAATGGCTCTTTGTCATTAAACGGACAGGTCTCGTCGTAGGGCACCAGGAAAATAAATTCTAGCCGCACCACGCAATCGTGCAAGCGCTGATACCAATTCTATCGTAAAAGCTAGAGAGAACACAACCATCACACGAATCCTGCAGATGGGTCACGGGAAAGCTTGGCGTCTTCAAACGACCAAATAGGTTTCCCGGGAACCTCGTTTGCGATGGGCGAGATGGCATGCCATCGCAAGTTGTCAATTCGCCCTTGGCAAATTTGCCAGCATATCCACTGCCTTATAATTTCATCTGTCCGCTGGCCTCGGTGCCTAGTGCCAACCCTGCGCAGATAGTTGTCGTAGGGTGAACAGTGCAATAGGTTTGTGCTACATTATTATAGCTACCCTATTACGGTTTATTTGCTGTCCCCATACCCATCGCATTTTTTGCCAGCGCATCTGTGAGGCGCATGCCTCTGAAAACTCGATTCCAGCTGGTTAATTGTGTCCTACCGACTGTTGTACCGTGGGGTGACTCATCAAAATGGACAGCAAT
This sequence comes from Phytophthora boehmeriae, assembly GCA_011947355.1. Lineage (NCBI taxonomy): Eukaryota > Oomycota > Peronosporomycetes > Peronosporales > Peronosporaceae > Phytophthora > Phytophthora boehmeriae. Next base: position 231,084 of record JAAVTJ010000185.1, read on the forward strand.
AAGTACGACGGTGGCTGGTCTTACTTATTGCGGTCCATTTTGGTGGCTGTCCAGGGATTCCGGCATATATGTAGACCTGGAATCAATCGGACTGAATGCGTACGCGTGGCATTCGTACCTGACGAACAAGTATGCACAAGGGCACAGCAAAGATGACACGGCGAGAGCCGCCAATAAAGAAATGGAGAACAGCCAACTTCGAAATGGATTTCGCGCTTTGTGCATGTTCGTTCGTCGTCGCCTTCGTTGTCATCACCCTCCGGGAGGGGAGGGCACCATCCTTGAACACCGTGGACATGATGGGGTTTACCGGCTTCTCGACCTCCTTGTGCTTCTCCTCGTAGTCTTACTTGTCGGCCTCCTGGTTGTCCTCGAGCCAGTCTATGGCGTCCTGCACAGCCGTCGTGATCGTGTGCTCGTCGTCCTCGAGCTTATCCTCGGCGTTGTTCTTCAAGCTGTACAGGCAACCCTCGATCGTTGCGGCCATCGATACGGCCCTTGACCTTCTTATCTTGCACTAGGTAACCTCCATCTCAAGACAAGCCTGAGCCTGAGCGGACAGAGCACGCTTGGCACGCTAGGACTCACGTCGCGGCTTCTGCAGAGCACGTTGAAGCAATACACCCCGAAGTACTATGTTTACATGACGGAGCTGTTTGCAGATGGACAGATTCCCTGGATCTTGCATTCGTGGCACTTGGGTCCACGCGGCAAACAAATGGTTTGGCCAAATCCTACAAGCAGCGGGTTGATAGGCCCCCAATGCTCTTTTGGAAGCCAATCCTCCAGTTCCTACATTTCAAGTAGCGTTAGGTAAATCTGCACACGAGTTGCAACAGAGTTTGAAATTAGTACCGCTCTAGTCTTCTCAGGGTCCTGGGACTTGGGGTTGCTCTTGTTCCATGTCTTCACCCACTTCAGCCGGTTCGCGATGCGATGCACGTGAGTGTCCACACAAATCCCTACAGTGCTACACGAGCAGAGAATAATGATTAAAATTAATCCGCCCACCACAAAGAAAAACTAGAAAATATCGAGTTGACGTACTTATCCCAAGCGCAATTCATGACTAGTGTCGCCATTTTCGGTCCAACACCAGGCAGCGCAATTAGGCCCTCATACGTGTTTGGAATCTCGACGATATCCGCACCCTCAGCTTGCTTAGTTAAGATCGCAGCCGTCTGTTTGATGTACTTGGCTTTGTGGTTAAAGAAACCCACCGGTCGAATCAGCAACGCCAGTTCCTTCTGATCGATGGCGAGCATAGACTCCACAGTCAGCCCTGCCAAATGTATGCGCACAGGACCCACCAGCTATGTCAGTGCTAAACATTCACATAACAACTGCAGCTGACATTACCGTGCTTGATGAGCCGACCCATGGCTGCAGCATTCACTGGGTCTTTGGTCTGAGAACTCATCATTGCTGCGATCAGCACGTGGAAGCGCCGGACATGCGCCGGAAACTTCTCGTCATAGAAAACCTACCAACAAACACCACACAAATTAGCTTAGAAATGACAGCAATGCGCTATTCCTTCTGCACTCGCACCTCACACCCATACTTGTCCACTTCTGCGTCTTTAGCTGCTCGCATCTCCTCGATGCCACGCAGAAGCTCCTTCCAATTGCTTGGCTCCTCACGAGGGACGCGAGTCTTCGTCTTCTTCGCTTTCTTCTTGCCCTTTGGAGCGCTCTCTTGCACTGCTTCCACCTTCTCGCGCTTCACTCCCACAGTGTCTTGGGCCTGTACACCACCGCGAGACTCACTAGCGAGAGATTGCTCTACCTCGACTTTTACACGCACAGACTTTCCGACGTCTTCTTTGATACGACCGCTGCTGCGAAGACGCATGCTGGTTAACCTGGCGACGGTGAGTCTTGAGGTGGCAACAGATCGCCTTGCGAGCATCAAGATGCACCACCGAATGAAACGCATTTTTAAAAAGAAAACGATATTTTAAATATCGCTTTCTTAAACTTGAATTAAAGCATATTTTAGGAGTTGGCGCTGTACCTGTAGGTCGCAATGCTGGCATTGCAAGTCCAGGACGACAAATCTGAAGCTGATCACGAAAAGGACATTATATAATGTTGAACGCTGGGTCCGTTTGGCGTTGGAGAACGGCAATGTGATGGCGAAAATTTTTGTCAGGAAACTGATGAACGGCGACGGCTATCAGAGTTTAAGGATTTAATAGACCTTTACGTCAGTTTATCACTATTTCGGACGTTTGTACCTACAACGGTGATGGACAAGCATGGACAGTGTTAACCTTAGCGAATGCCATATGTTTACGTTGTCAGTTGAAGATGAAGTCGCCGCTTGAAGATTGTCAAAGACCGCGTTTCTCAGACTTCTTTCATGCTTCAGCTATCTATTAGAGCGTCCACAGAATAGCGCGCAGACGTTCATTTCCGACATTTCTCTGTAGCAGAGCTGCCATCATGGTACCCTCCCAAACCGAGCACGTCGCCGATCTTCCGCGCCAACTACGCATGCTATTTCACCCCAAGCCGCCACCGGGGAGTTGCAACTCTTCGTCAGATTGATAATGCGCGCCAGGAAGTTAGTTCCCGCGCTCATATTCTGCCATTTGATGTCTCCAACGACAAGGTTGATTATCAGTCTCCAGTATACCTCTCGCATTTTAACTCTGACCCTGCGAATATCCTCGCCATGACAAACTTCGCTCCGGCGGAATTTGAACTTCTCTGGATCAATGTTTGTGCGCACATAATCACAAACTGGAACACAGGGCGTGGGAGGAAGCAAGCGTGCCACGGAAAATACGTCTTTCTCATGGTGTTAACAGTGTTGAAGAGTTGTGGGAAATGGGATGTAGTGCCTGCTGTGTTTTGTACCAAGGCACCGTCATTTCAAAAGATGGTACTGAAGTTTCTATCAATATTGTCTCCTTTCCTATACGAAACTTATGTGGCCAACAATTTTACAAAGTTCTCCCTCGAAGAAGATTATCCAAAGCGGACAGACTTTCAAGAATACCCGTACGCCGGCAACGTTGCCGATGTTACTTTCCAATAAACCAATATGCCGTCTAGTCGTATGCAAGAGCGCTCTATATACTATCGTGCAATACACCACTTGCACAGTTATAAAGTAGGAGTGTCAGTTCTACCAAATGGTCAGCCTGTCAACTGCACACGACACCATCCATGGAGTTCGAGATCTTTCGTGATAATGGTGCATTACACAATTCAGCGTTGCAAAAGTCAGACGGTGACCACGACTTCATTAATGACTGGCTGTTGCGTGCTGAATACCCTGAGGACTGTACGGTCATAGCGAACAAAGGATATCAAGGCTTTCTCGTGAATTTCTAGGTATCACTCCGCATAAAATGAGGCATTGCAAACATTCACACTCTCCTCACCTCCCGTAGAGTAATTTGGACCACCACTGATAGCTTGTGGTGTGACTCTATCTTTGATTTTGTGCGAGGACTTTCAGGCGATTTTCAGATAATTTCTTTTGTACTGCTTGTTTTATAATATGATTTCTACTTTACATTGTTGAGAAATGTGTGATCTATTTAAGCACATTCGACGATGTCTTTTGATCATTAACATGACCTTCATGCAACCTATCACAAACTGAATCAAAGGTCTAATTAGTTTGAATACTGTGTGTATGAAGAGTGGGCGAGATTCGGTCGTGTAAGAGCTATTACATTTTGCAATCGATAGTCAGTTTTCAAATCCTATAATCGCTACAAATTGTGAATATTCAGCAGGTTATAATCCGAAGCGGCTTCAGCAGAGACATCTCCGTCGTCGCCACAATCTTGCCGTTTCAGATTTTTTCTTGGTTAGTGGTATAGTGTGCTTGCTGATATCGCCTTACTGTGCTCAGATGATATGACTGATAGCTTTATAGACGGTGATGTGTCGTGGTTGCTGTCATCCGTATACCACCAACCGAGCACAAATTGGCAGAGCTATTACGAAAGTGCAGCAGGCCACAACGTGGGGCATGGCGTCTATCGAGAAGGCGATCAGCTGTGCAGTGTCTGGGACTACCAAGTGCGACGACACTTGGGGAGGGAGGGGGGCAACCTCATCGTTGCGACTCTCGGCACTGCAGGAGAGAGTTTTTCAACGAACAAGCTGGAAGCAAATAGTTTTGCAACGAGCAGAGGATCGATACCGTGAATCCCATAGCGATATTGGCAATGCATCGTAAAGCAGAATAGGAGGGAAAACAAGACGCCAAGTTAAACCACTGAGCCGTGATGCACAGATGGCCACAGATCTCTACGGTTATACGTTGCATGACTTTATGGATAATTAACTATCTACAGTCGCCGCGTCGGAGCGTTGAATCATGACACTTAAACAAATTAATTTGTCATCCTGTTGAAAGCTTGCATTTGATGCGAATCTGTGGATGTGAGCTTTGTACAGAGGAAAAGGATGGGACAGAGGTCGAGCGGCAAGATTAAGGTTTGTCAACGCATTTTCCAGGCAATACTGCTTAGAACAGGGACGTGAATTAGTAGCGTTTGATGCTCAAGGAGCGCTGTCTGTCTGCACTCGAGGTCGAGTCGGTTTTGTTGTGTGCTGGTTGTGGCGATGGAAATTGTTTTCTTCGTGACTTGGTCAAAGGTGCTGTGAACTGTCAAACCCCATGCAGCCATTTCTGCCTTATTAATTCGGAGCTGACCTAGTGCCTGCTCAATTCATCTAATGTATGGAGATTGGGGTGATAGCTGAACCATGTCGTGGTAGTGCAGTATAGTCACTGCTGTGAGCACCTACACCACGCCCTCTCTTAAATCGAGAGCGTTTGAAAACTCCTGAGTTGACGAAAACGGAAGACCTTGTAGCAGCCGAATTCTGTGGAGCACCACTGCATTCAGCCCTTCCAATGACGGTAAGTGTGAGCGAACGGTGATACTACATTTTGCTAATGCCTTGCCAACTTGTTGATCTTTGTGTGTCGTGCTTACTCTGTAGTTAAAAGCTTTACTAACTGCGGTCATGCTCCAGCCACCTTTATCCTAGGGGTGCTGATGGTACTGTCGCCACTTGCGTTCTCAGCCGCACCTCTGTATAAAAGTGTGAAGACAACCCAGCCGTCAACTTGGCGCCCTCGCTGGTGCAGGCAACCATCTTTGGAGCACGCGATATACGTACGCGTAGATCCCGAGAACCACAACGTTGGTGCTTGTGCTGCTTTTAGTTTTGCTTGCGGTGTCAATAGCGGAAGGTCCTGCTATTCGCGCAGCGAGAAGTTGCTGGGGGACCCCTCCTCTCTCTCAATTGTCATTTGCTCTGTTGAGTCACATAGAATCTGATTAAGTAGAAACTCGCTAGGTGAAGACTGCATAATTGTTGCTACAGCAATCGCATGAATAGGACACGACGAGCATCGATTGGGTCATGATAAAGCGAGGCGCCTTGGGTAGATGCAGATTCATGCGTTTGGAATTGAAGAATACGCAATCACCTACAGTAGTAAAAATAAATAACATATCAGTACGTAGGCTTGCAACTAGAAAATTACACAAGTTAGAAACTTACCAGGATGCGTTACAATTTGGCTTTTCATTAGGTAACGGGTGGTGGTCGAAAGCACAACAGCAGAGGTTGCGCTGTTCGAACAGCATATTGTCTATTACTGTCATAGGTTAGTCGTTAACCCCTGTGAACGTGGTACACTATGGCTCAATGTGGCTCAAGTTTGATAGATTCTTTGCGATGCTCCTTAGTTTGCAGAGAACACGAGCGGATTTTGATTTTGTAGGTTTTATCATCTTGGCCAATCACAAGATATCATTCCTGCGACTTGCAAAAGCTCACAGAGCGGACATGGTTCGGACGGAGAAGTTGAAGGCGACGTATTCGAAATAGTAGAGCTGGAAGTTGGTGGCGTTGATGAAACCTGTGTAGAGGTTATTCACTTAAATGATAAAGGGACCGATATGACTGATGAAGTAATTATTTTTGAGTGGTATAGTTGAACAGGACGAGTCAGACGTCAAGGCGGTGAGTGTAACTGCAGCGTCCTGCATTGCAAGCAGTCGCCTGCATGGTGGGCACTCTATGCTAATCCAAATATACTTATTGTCATACACAAGATCAAGCCAATAGGATTTCACTCCCATTTCCATCCCCATCATCAAAGAGGTCATGGTAGAATATCGCCAACGTTCGGACACAACGATTTTCGATCTAAAATATTACAGTACATATTAACCAATGAGAAGTGACCGTTACATATTTCCACCAGTAAACTGTAGGAGCCCATGGAATATTTGAGAAGTGTCGAAGTTCGGACAATTCGGACATATTTTGACCGAACGTTTCCAAAATATTTGATAATGAAGTCAAGTCAATCAAATATTCCAGAAACGATATGCGGACAACCCTTCCAAATTTGCTATTTAACAGATTTAAAAGGTAAAGCCGACGAGACGCCGAAGAAACGATCTCCACGAATCCATCCGCTCGTGTTCTCTGCAAACTAAGGGGCATCGCAAAGAACCTATCAAACTTGAGCCACATTGAGCCATAGTGTACCACGTTCACAGGGGTTAACGAACTACTGCCACCAATAAACCTATTACAGTAATGGACAACCTGCTGTTCGGACAACGCAAGTTTGTGCTTTCGGTCACCACCCGTGTCGCTATAGATCGCATGGGCAGCTATGAATTGAGACAGTGAAAATCTTCATACGATTTCACATACAATAAACCCAAATACACAAGTTTAACTGAGCACTTGAACAAAGTAAGGTATGATTACTACGAGTGATGTTCGTCGTGGATCAAGTAGAACTGCCGAACCTCTCATATCATTTGATCGGAAGTATGTAAACCGAGAACTGAGCATTGCTATTAGTCTAGTAATCCTATGTTTTGTTAAGAATGCAGCTTCCATGTCGACCCAAGCGCCCCACGGAAAACACCTGTTGAGTATGAAGATAGAAATTCGAGCACACCAGACTGACGTTGCAGCACAGGCTTGTCAAGAATATGGGTTCGAACCAGGCTATGGCTCAGCAGCGACTAACTGAGAAGATACAGTACACCCCGCGCCACGTTATATCGGCCGCCCTCGTTACTGGCCGTAATTCTCTCAGTTTTACGAGTTTGCCGGTGTTATTTAGATATTTAGATACAGGATATGCCTAATTTGTAGAGGAATGAGACTATTAGATTTCGTCGTTCGTCTTGTGGTCAGTACACAATGCACAGTTTACGCACTGCGTCAAGATGAATAACCAGTCATTGGTATGGTGAAATCAAACATGGCTAAATTCACTAATAAGCGTGAAAGGGCTGAAGTGGGTGTCGCCGTTCCAGAGCAGCTAGAACTATAGTTGACGTTGAGTTATTTAGGTGGTTGTGGAGTGATCAAATAGTGGCGTTGGGTTGTTAAGTACGAGTATGAAACCGTTAAGTGGTGGCATCGTCAGTGGATTGATTAGTGGGGGTTGAAGGAATTAAGTGGTGAGAATAAGGAGATTACAAGTGATGAGGTAAACGACAGCAGAAGGAAAATAAAAACCATTTGTAATGCAGAAGTTGGTGTTTTTACTACGGAAGTGGAATTGTCACATAAAGGACACGTGGGGTTGTTATTAGCGAATTAGAGCAGTACAACTTTAAGCTGTTCAAATAGATCCTTGTAGAGAAGGTGATGTGACCATGGATCGCGTGTTGCAGAAGCGCACAAACCTGAATTGCGATATCCTAGTTGATGGAATTTAATTTTGCGATTGTCCACGATGGAATTGTCTACTTGAAGACCACTAAAAGTTGACATGGAGTCGTGAGTCTATTTTCATTTTCAAGTTTTTTTATCGGTGCATAACATCTGGTAATTTCGATTCTAGCAGATATGCAATTTTCCTACAGTGAAAACATCGAGGGGCTGCGGGTAGCTAGTGGAGCTACTGGGGTGGATTAGTTAGCATATAAAGCACAATATGCCAATAAAACTCCGATTTTTTTAAAAGAAATCGGAGTTTTGTGGTGGTGGTGGAACATCCATTGCGCCTAGATGCCTTACTCTACTACCATGTTAATTCCTTTTGTTGCACGAGAGTACCATTGTACAAGCGCCTAGCACCTGTTACCCGCCAGTGATGGCAAAAATTATATCAAGAGCGAGCAGCAGGTGGGAGAAGAGGTCCACCTGCTGCTATGTGGGCCCAATATCAGTTTGTGCCGAGCTACAGAGGGCAAAAAGCAGGCCGAACAAAGTAGTATCAGTTGGTATTCTCGAAGGAAGAACAGCAAAACAAGTACGACAGTTCAAAAAAGGATTACATAAACAGGTCTAGAATCTACAATACAGTGTACAAATTTTAGTATAGAGCAGACTAGGGAAGTCTGTGGGAGATCCGCTCCCAACTGTCTGAACCGCGAGGGGCGGCGACCTCATCACTTCTCGTTTTGGCCACCCCTTGGAAGACCAGTGTCCTTTGCCTTCCGCATCGTCACCAGTTAAAATAGAGGCCACGTGGCCTCCGCAAATACCCTACGTCTGCGATGTGTATTATGTTTACTATAATATACTAATTTCCTGTTAGAAGACTGGACTACTCGGTAGTCCCTAGCCTTACACTCACCCACCATTCAAAGAAAGTCTTCCATTCTTGGACTCGCGTTGCTGAGCTTCGTCGTCGCTGCTGAGGGATTAGTCCGTGCTTCATCATTCTCGCACCTTGCGTGGTTGGTGTGGTGCATGATGGAAACTTCGCCTCCTGATCCGCTGTCCACTGCAACGCGAACCGCTCCTGAAGCTGAAGCGGCTACCTCCGCTGCTAATGATCCTGATGCTGACCTCTCCTATTCTAAGGCTCCTGTTACCGCCATCTCGGTCTCTGGGGGTTCTGTTGCTGCTGTTTGTGACGCTAGGAGCGCTACTGCTTCCGTGGCTGATGCTGAGAGCCGTGTTGTCGCCCCCTCTATGATACCGACGATTTCACTTAAGCTTACTTGCAACTTTCTGGAATGCAAGAAGCCCTGAATAGACTCCGACTTCTGTGTGTCCAATCCCACCACATTAGTGTGTCTAGAAGAATTTGGAGTGAACGGTGAGTAGTGTTGATTGGCCAGATGGGGTGGAGTCACCGTAAGAACGCAGATGAAAGTTGAGTTCTCCGACGCCGGCAAATCGGATTCCTGTGTCTAACTCAATATTTGGGGGCGCCTTAACAGCAGACAAATCAATCACCGACGCCATGTCACACGCTTTAATCATTCATATTTTAAACTTTGAGTACAACCATTGTGCACCATTGTACGCACCATTCATCTTTTTAGCAATAGTTTCCCCATCTCTCAATTACTTAACAAAGAACCGCACTCTATGTACCTCTTGGCCCCATGATACAGTTTTGTCTTGCCATTCTTCAAAATTTCGCTCTCCATCATAGGTTAATTCGAAATATCTGCGCATTCCCGTTGGAGCTTGCTGCTGCTGTCATCAAATTTGTCTCTTGCTCGTTTTGATGGCATTGTAGATGGCTCACTAGCCAAATCATTCGAGGCTGCTCCTCCTCACGCTATTGCTCCCTCGCTTGATAAACGCTTCATTATTTTTCGTCGCGCTTGGCCTTGCGCATGTTGTGTTTCGTTTCACCTTCGCCGGATCCCGCTGCGTTGTCCATCGCTTCTCGCTCACGGTATCGGATTGCAGATTCACCCGACCAAAAGATGTGGACCAAACCTTAAAAGACGCTGCGCATGACACTACACACCTGTCTGATTCATAAAGAACATGTGGTTTCCTTGCGGGGTGGAGCAGTAACCTGTTGGGAATGGAAGTAAACACGCGTAGGAGGACGTATGGGCTGATATCAGCTTGTACAACCACTACGAGAGAAAATACCGTCGAGTTGCAGCTACGAACAGAATCCAACCGCCATGCATGCTTTGTTAAGCTGGTAGAAAATGATGCATTGCCTATATTACAGTCTTGAAATATAAGGATGTGCAACGGTGAAGAATTACAACACGGATGTAGCTTTAAAGGTCCTATGATGCCTAAAGCTAATGGCTGGATACTGAGATTGCGATTCTGAGTGATGGCAGCCAAGAGTTCCTCGAATACAATTGCTTCTGTTTAGCGATAACGTGACCCTCTAAGTTACCTACCAGCAACAGCAATGGTTCAGCTATAGGAGAGAGCGTAGGTAAATTCCTGTCACGTGCATCCAACAAAACGTACATTCTGGATAAGTTGGCAACTCCTCCTTCTTAACGAAGCCATTTGCCCCCTCCCTCCACACAAAGGAGTGCGGACGCTACACGCCATTACCATGGAGAGTACATACAGCAGTTAATCTAGCAGAATGTTTCTGCTGAGCGATAATTTCAGATGGTTTGCCCTTCTATGAATAATATTATACAGGGTGGAATGTCGAAATAACTCCTAGTCTAGTCACACTTAAACTACTCGCTGGGCTTGCAACCACAAATATGTAGATTTATCGTACCGTTGCAATGTCCTCATACACAACTACCAAATCTTTCCTTTTTTGGCGTCATAAAACACAAGCGAAATTGACAGCTAGGTGCCAATAAAAAACAGTTTGCACGCAATTTTGGTTTGCTTACCTTTACATCGTGCGCTGTGCGCTGCACGAAGCTATGGCTGTATGTAAAGCGGAGGAGCAACACCAAAAGCTCATACGTTCTGGATGCGCCCTTTTTCACCTTCACGTAGCCCTCCAGTCATGAATAATGCTCATTGCGAGCGTAGGAATCCATGGTGAGGCATTAGGGGGCAAGTACGTGGTGGGTTCCAGCTGATTCCGTATCATTTCATTGATAACTGCATCCAGCAAGCTAGGGACACGATTAGTGGAAGGCCGGTCGAAGGATACGTGCGAGGAACTGCTCAGATTCCCTGTCCATACTGCAACCAAATGACAGCGCAGGGCAAGCCACAACTGGTTGTCCAAACTGCCTGCTGTGATCAACGTTGGCGAATAGCTGTAAGGGTTTGCTAATTAGTGTTTAGTATAGCGACACTAAACTTTAATAAACTGCACAGCACGCGTCTTTCATGGACATGATTAACTCTACTCTAAATGATACTCACTCGGAAGAACTAGAGCACGCGAAAGCGCCTTTTTGCTGCCTCGGTAGACAAGATGAACTCTCTGACTTTCACGCCACGTTCCGAGCTCCACCGCGAAACACTCTGTAAACTAGTCGCTTTCCACTGGTTGGGTCTATTAGAAATGACGAGAGCCTCTTCGTTTTGCTTTATAGAGTAGTGATTTTGATATTATTGGGATGGGAATAGATATAAGTAAAAGCAGTGGCGGTCACTGCTACTTCCTGCAGCGCTGGGTGAGTTCTGGGGGCTCTACTGGCATGTTCGTGGCTGCCTCCATTTTATCAAATGACTGACACAGGGTTAATGCCACTGTGGCCGACTTCGATGTGCTATAACCCTGAATTTTGGGCAATATTTTTGGCCAACAAACAAAAGAATATGAACTTGATGATTGGTGTGCATGTCCGTTTTATGTTGACTGACAGTTAGTTTTCGGTTATTGAATTCTGTCCGTAGCTATACAATTTGTGATCCGAAGTATTATGGCCAGTACAATAGATGATCACTATTGCGTATGTGGCTATATAGACAGTTTCGCATGAAATTGTTGGGAAATTACACCACGTGTCAATAGATCACCGGAAGGTGACAACTCAACAGGATACCTAATACTTACGAATGGATGTATCAAAAGGGCATACCAACATAACAAGCGGCATGAAAGGACAATTGTTCTTTTGCTAACCATACGAAATGTTGTCACGAGTAATGGTGCAAGGCACAGGCTAAAAAGCAAACCTTGACGGATGAAACTCATAAATCTCCGCCAGGATCCGTGAAACTGCTTAATGTGACAATTTATAAATAGCGAACAGTTGCGACCAGATGGCCATGACGCAATGCGTCTTTACACAAAGCATTGAATCGCAGACCCTTTGTTGCTGCCTGAGACCGTTGGCCGCTGCCCTCTATAGAGTGCGTGAAAAAACACTACATTTGCTTTAGTATATTTCAAATGTAATTTTTTTTTCTAAAGCCAAACTCAGTGGCAGATTTGTAAAACCGTGGTTTCATGTTGCATGACTTGGGCCTTGATGATGGAAGCTGTTGAGCTACATTGGAGAAAAGTGCAAACTCTAGAATATCGTCCAGTCTTTGGAGATGTATAAATGGAGGTGCGATCAATGTTGTCCCCAAGCAAACATGCATGAGGTTACACCAACAATTGCGTACTTCCACGAGCGTTCCCATAAGCTACGGAGGCGTGCGTGTTCATATCGGATCGGTGCAACCGATGTATCGACTATGCATCGGACAGTCGATTTACGCTGTTCCACGCTGATGCTATTTTGAAACTGAGCGATCTCAGCTATCTAGTTATCACGTGTGCTTTCTCAGATTCGACATGGCAGTTCCAACTTGCAGCGATCTTTGTCGTGAGTCGCCGCACAGTCAAAGAATACGCTATGCGCTCCATAAAATTGTGAAAGTGGTTCGACGGTCCGCAAACCACCACGTGAATACTGTGATGGGGGTATGCCGAAGATGCTCAGCTCAATGGGCTCGATCAGGGTGCTACGTTCCAGTCGGCTACATATGTGATGTGCTTCTTGCACGTTTTGCTCAACGTGCGCAAGAGAACGCGGCATCCAGCCCCGAAGCACCAAAAGGTTGTGATGGGCAGCGCAATTCGCATTCACTACTCGGCGAATAATATGAACGTGTATTATACAAAGATAACTGTCACCGCTATTATTCTGCCTCTATCACCGCTTACATTGTGTCACTAATCGTATACGTCGCCACCATCGTAAACCGCGATAGCTATAATTCCTATTGAGTGTAGGGGCAGTAGCACACCGTCTCGTGCAAGTTATGTGGCCCTAGTGATCATGGTATGGCGGAACGTCGGCTGCGCTGTATCAGCGTAACACATAAAAATTTGACAAGTGTCGGGTGGAAAATCAGATGTTGTGAGGCGTCCAATCAAGTCCACATGTACTACAACAAATTCAATCATGATTGTGACGAATTATTAAATGTTAAGACCAGCTATTACTACAAGAATGAAAGCACTTATTTGCAATAAGGCTAGTGCAAAATATCCCCAGAATTGATTCTAAGTAATATACATAGAAGTACCGACAATACCGAGGATACCCGTCGCTTGCCCAAGTGTCAAACTGCACAAAGTATCTACGGCGACTACACGGAACGGAAAATTCGATTCATGCTATTAACCTACTTGTGCGCGAACATGATTTGATCCGACAGGTGACATACATCAAGATTTTCTGTTGGGTTTTAAAAGGATGAGAGTGGTTGCGCGATTGTCGACAGGAAAGCTGACAAGGATTCTTTCGTACTTAGGTATCAAGTGGTGCGTTAGCTGGTGCGTTTGTCGAATTTGCATCTCCTGCATGTTTCACGCTTTTTCACGCTGACGCTACTATTACGTTAAGTGACCTTGGATACCCTATTATTACATGCGGGTTTTCGGATGATACTCGGTTCTACCAGCTTGAAGCTATTTGTCGTAAGCTGGCGTACTTGGGCAAAATACGCAATACGCTTAAAAACGTTATTTCGCTTCACCAAAAGAGTCCATTCCATTGGCGCGGTTATGGGAAATGCGGAGGTCGCTCAACTAAATGGTTTACCGCGTGTTATTAAGATTTCGTCAGCCTAATGTGCTTTGTGCATATGCTGTACAATGTACGGATAAGTACGGAACACCTAATCGGCGCACTGCGATGGATGATATCGTTGCGATTATCTAATCATCACGATGGTTGCGCCGAATATGGTGATCATTGAGTTGCGAATGGCAAACATAAAAAATGCACCGAAGTGAACCTCCACGCTGAGGGCAGCGCTGGCAATGCACACATAAATTGTAGGGCGAATGGGCAAACTCCAGGCACAGATTGCAGCTGTATGAACGAAACACAACAGCTTCGGTGAAAACCTCATCTTGATGCACATCCCGCACACAAACATAACAGTGGAAGTGCGCGTTGAGCGTTTGAAACGAGGCTCCTGTGTGGTCTGAATCACCCCTAAACATGATAATATCTCCTTGCTCCAACGTAAGGTTCTACGTCTGTCTCGGTTGACTAGGCCAGAAGAAGAACAAGGATAGACGTGGAACTAGGCATCATCATTAAAGTAACAATTACAGAAGCCTACACTAATTCCCGCTCTAGCAGCGCCATTGCTGCCTCGAAAGTATGTAAATTTTGGCGAACAGATTGCTCCATCCACCAACCAAAAATTTTTGGAGCGTCCCAGCTGGATTCATCCATCTCCCTAGAATCGTTGATAGATACCACTTCTTCGATGTCCTCATGTATCGACAAACGGCCAGCATCAGAGGCTTGCAATCGGTTTGGAAGATACCTCCGGTATTCACTACCTATATCTCGCATATTACTCCATCAACCGTTCAAATTGCACGACGAGCTCCATCATTTTGAGTAGAATCAAGGGGAAAATGACATCCACATCTCAAGTCATTTTCAGCAAGTACAGAGAGCAAAATGACCAGGATATTGAGTGTTACAGCTGTAGAAAAGGTTTGCGCATCGAGCATTCGATGTCTAGGATCTGATCCGTGGCGTGCCGCCAAATCAAATCGATTGGAGCGGCAAATTGTTGTGCGTCTGTGATTCTCATGAGTTTTTCGTGATCTGGAAAGAAGTGATCAATTGCTGCGAGGTCCTGCAAACATTATGTTGAAACATTCATATCTAGTTAGGGCAGTTTGGTGCAAGGAAAATGTACACGAAAGTCCCTTCTCGTGCTTCAAGGGGCATGTAACTTCAGCCAACTTTTCTCGATGCAGATTTCGTGAGAACCATTGTTTGTATTGGCTTTGGCGTGACATAAAGAAATAGCGGGGTAAGGATTCTTCGCGAGTGCATTTCGAATGTTTCTCGAGTACGATTATGGCTTCTGTGGTTTTAATAACCTCGCAACGCGCGTGCTGAGTCTTTGTAAGGAACACTTCACACTCCCTCGCCACTTTTGACTAAATTTTTTCAACAATTCTTCGTGCTATTGAATATTCATAATTTATGATCAGAGCAAACAACAATACGTAACTGAATTAATCGATTGGGACTAAAGTCGTTGTGTGATGACGTGTTTTGAATTTAAACGCTACAAAATCGCACAGTTCCCTTCCGGTGGCATCCCGACCCGCTCGTTCTTACTTACTTGGAAGTATTCTGTCTGCGTCATATCCCAGAGATTGAACGACTCAACACTTCCCTTTCGGTTTAGCAAAAGAAGAAGCCACCAAACTGGCGTCCAAACAGACAGCTCCGACCGAACCTAGCACGGCCGAATCTGTTCCAGAATACCATCGGGTAGCGGTACCAAACCGAAAGCCAGCGTATGAGAACATGAAGCGGTAACGGAAACCGAGACCGCGACGAAGTGCTCGATAGACACCGTCTGGCCGTCCGATGCGGTCGCCATCGCCATCGCCTCGGGAATCGGTTCGTCACCGCGCTCATCATCGTACATAGCATCAAAACTCGGATCATAGTTCAGTCCAGCAACTTCATTCTGTAATTGGCTTCAGATGGCGTCGCTACGGACGGACCAAGACGAGGCAGATGCCGGCGGTTACCAGACCAGTATGGCGTGCGACGGATGTGGGGAGACGGTCAGGGCGCTGTCGACGGTGCCCAACGAAGTCCGGGACGGAAACTGGGGCATGGTGATTGAAGTACCGGAGAGCACAGGGCGGAGCGTGCACGACAGACCGGAGAGCGAGTGTGACGGGATCAACACGTTGAAGCGGTCCGTCATTCTAGAAATAGCACTCAAGTGCGCCGATCAGGATAAGAAGGGCGGTGCCGAGGGGAGGACAAGGAGAACGAGGAGTTGACGCACGGCGGACGGCATGCACACACGACGAAGTAAGGCCAGGCAAAGGTAGGGCGAACGGACTGTGCGGCGCCGAGTAAGGACGAGGAATAAGATGGAAAGAGGTCCGCCTCCTACAATCCTTTCGTGTATTTCAGCGTTAACAGTGCAATACAAAATAAATTAGCTTCTTTAAATATCTGCCGCTCACCTAAACGATCTCTCTTCAAGCCGACATGAAGCCACCAAACAAAAAGCGCCACCGCATTTCATACGTGCAGATCTCATTCAAATCACACAGTGCAAAACGTTTGCGCCGCGTTCTGTTGTTCAGCGAGGTATGCAGTTTGCTGCGCGACGGCGTCCTCAGCAAAGTACTCTCCTTCACCCCGGTGGGTACCGTCAAAATCCCATTCACTTGTAGGCTCCATCATATCCTCCTTCATGCCCTCCGCCATGGCCTCTAGCTCGTGAATCTGGCGCAACAACACAGGGCTACACGGTACGGCAGATTGTGAGACTGATGAACTTTCAGAAGCAGAAGCTAGATCGACCACAGGATCAAAATTTATTGGTGCCGTTGCAGCCTTGAGTCCTTGGTTTGAGTAAATAAATGCTACCACCATAAAGTTAATCAAACTTTCACGTCGGGGGTTTGACCATCCATCCGACACGAGGGCAACACACACCTGGTCTTTCAGCTTTGCAATCACACTTTTCCTTTCAGCAAGATAGGCTGCGTCGAGAAGCTCCCCTGCTACTTGGTGTCGAGAAGGCATCATGACAGCAGGACAAATGCACGAAAACATTTGTCGGAAGGCTGGATGTTCCACGATTCGAAATGCGACGCCACTTCGATAGACGAACAGGGCAATAGCCATGCGGCATCGGTCCTTGTAGCTTTCCCCATACTCTGGTGCGCTTGTGTTCTGGTCTTCTTCGTCACTGCTACTCTCAACTTGCCGCTGCTTCGTTGAGCTCTTCTTCAGCTCACTACCCTTGTGCAGCTCACGAAGAAACGCTGGTATTTCTGGGCAGCGCAGCACGTGACTTAATAAGGCACGTGAGGGCTGAACACGAGACAACGTAGCACGGCAATGATTGCAGATCACATCCTTGTATTTGCCGCTCTTAACTATTGTAAACTCATCGCAGATTGGCTGAAACGGCCTCCCCGCTTCCGGCCTTGAGCCATACAGCAAAAGGTTAGTGCGAAGAATAGCGCTGGTAGCAAGAACATCTCCCAACGCGTGTGTTCTTGCTGGTTCAACCTAAAAGGACGAACTTTGCAAAATGGCGGAAATTTCAGCGCTACGCTGGAGGTCATGTGTACCCTCTTTATGGTACATAATAAGATGCATTGGATCCAAATTGGATGCATGCATCAAACCAACAGTATGTGTGGCCAGGTTGCTTTTTATCTTCTAAAAAGTGTGTCGTCTCTCTCCCTACTGTATGATGTAATGAGCAAAGATAGATATCTGCATCAGTCAGTCTGTGCTTCTACGCAATCTCAGCTGTGCTTTTTGTTCTTTGATCTGTGTTCTCACTCGGTTTGTTACCTACCACTCGCGGTACTGCGGCTAGCCGTTTAGTACCGAAAACGATTTCTTTCTTGTGAAATTTACCAAAAATATTTTTTTACTAAATACATATTTTTACATAAAATGTTTTTCAGTACGCAGTTAAGCCTCGAGACACGCGCATGCGATGCCAACTGCCAACAAGGGCGTGCTCGTCAAATGGTAAGCGTGTCATTGCTATTCTCTACAACTGTGTTATCCCCCGTGGAGTTTTTGGCTCTCTTTTGCTAACACCAGCTTTATAACTACGTTTGAACAGCGATCCTGCAACGAAGCAGTATCTGCTGCATCTCAATGAGACAGCAGTGCAGGTTCGTGTTTAGGATCCTGCCTTTGTCCACGGTGCAATGGACTAATGTTATTCATGCCCTTCAGCAACGTTTTGTGATCGAAGATCTGGACGATACGCACCTATTTATTGTGCCAGACCCCAAGGTCATCTCCTTCATCGAGAAGAAGATGGACGAGTGGAACGAAAAGAACACGTACCAGCCTCCGACAGGATAAGCTCTGGCTTGCTCTAAGGGTCTGCTCAAGTTCGGTGCAACGGAGTGTAGCCAAATGTCCTCGCGACACAATGGAAAAACAAGTGGAAGTCCGTTGTCAAACTCATAGAAAACAATTTGACGAGGTTGCTCAGTGTGCTATGCTATGTTTTCTTTTGCTGTATGAAATGTGGTCGTTTAGACAAAACCTGTCTGGTCTTCTTTTGCTGACATGATGACACTGCGGGAAAGCCATTCATTTGGTGGGGTAAAACACACCCTTCTTAACGACGTGCTCGATCGGAGGGTCTCCCATCTCGTAGATGATCTGCTCCCATTGCGACCCGCGCATCAGCACCAGGTCGCCCTGTTTGCCTACTTCCAGACTGCCGTGCGTAGCAGAGCGGTTGATTGATGCGGCAGCGTTGATGGTGGCTCCCACAAGAGCCTCCTTCATGGTCATGCCGAATTGCACGCATGCCATATTCATGGTGAGCGCCATGGACAAGCAGTGTGCGTTCGGGTTGTAGTCACTACCAAGTGCCACAGGCACACCAGCGGCAATCATGTCGCGAGCTGGAGGGCTGGGGAGCTTTAGGATGAACATGGTCGTAGGCAGCAAAACCGCGAACACAGGGTCCGGTTTGTTAGCAGCCATAACTTGAATGTCATCAGCCGTCAACATCTCACAGTGCGAAATGGCACGAGCACCGAGAGCGGCAGCAATGGTGCCCGAGCGCATGGGGTGCATCTCATCTCCGTGGAAGTTGATCTGCAGTCCAGCTTCCTTGCCTGCCTCCAGAATACGGTGCGAGTCCTCATGCTCGAATACGCCCTTCTCACAGAACACATCAATGAACTCGGGCGAAATGGTGCCGTCCTTGATGGCTTGGACGACGGCAGGAATCTGCTTGTTCACGATATCGTCAGTAGCAGCAGCAGCCGACATTCCGTCCGGAACGGAATGTCCACCAAGGTAGTTCGACACAATCTCCACCGGGTGAGCGTCATCTCCCGTCGATGCAGCGTGCAGTACACGCAGCATCTTGATCTCCGTGTCCGTCTCCAAGCCGTAGCCGCTTTTGGCTTCAATGAGTGTCGTGCCGCTGCGCAGCATGCGGTCCAGCCGCTTGTGCAGTAGCGTCGAGAGTTCAGCCTCGGAACTCTTCTTGGTAGCGCGCACAGTGTTGTTAATGCCACCGCCACTCTCGTGCACTTCCATGTAGGTCGCTCCTGCCAGCTTCATTGCGAATTCATTGACGCGGTTGCCGCTCCACACTGGGTGCGTGTGCGCATCGACGAAGCCAGGCAAGACCACGAAGTCTCGGCCGTCCACATCTTTCTCGAAGGTCACCGGCTGCGGCTGCTGGCTCAGCCACGCGTCCACTTGGTCTGCAGAGCCCACAGACGCGATCCTGCCGCTCTGGTCAATGACCAGCGAGGCGTTTTCGAGAACTGCCAACTCTTGTTGGGCAGCGCCGGCCTTGAACAATTCGCCGTGGGCGCAGACCTGAACGATCTGACGCGCGTTGGCGATACGAAGACGGAAGGAACTCATTGGGCAGGCGGAGGGTGAAGCGCACGCAGAGACGAATCGCGAATGTGCAGCAGATCGCGGCGTCCAATGCAGGCGAACCCATCGCAGGTGATCGCCACTACAACTTGCATGGATGGTTTTATGCTGGTGGTGCTGCGACCAATCAATCACTTATCACAGTAGATTCCACGATATCAGTTCGTTTCCACTGGCTCTGATTTACTGATTTAAGGACACTGTCCAAACCCCTTTAGTTTGTTATACCCTCTTTATAGTTGTTATTTATGGAATTGAATCAAATAGCATTTAAGCAAATATTCTGCTGTGAAGCGCTCTGTATCAAAATAACCTGTTTAAAATAGTTGATGCTGTTAAACCCGACAGAACTCAAACAAACAGGTTTAACAACAGTTTTAGCCGCACGTTCGTTGGCAAAGGCGCCATGCTGCAAGCAGCTCGTCACCTGCGCGCACTCTCACTTCGACGCCCATGCGCAGAGGCCTCATTCGCTCTTTGCGTGGCTCGCTGACACTTCGTCCTCCCTCCCGCTCTCGCCTGCTCCACCACCCCCAGCACTCAACATGCAGCTCCCGTCCGACTCGTCCGCGTACGTTCTGGCGCCTGAACTCACGTGGACTGGAGCGCAGTTCGAGCGCGACGTCCACGTCGCGGTGGGCGCCGACGGCCTCATCCAGTCGGTCAAGCGCTCGGCTGACGCTGACGCAGGCGACGTGGCCGTGCACAATCTCCCGGGCCGCGCGCTGCTGCCGGGCATGGTCAACGCGCACTCGCACGCGTTCCAGCGCGGCCTGCGCGGCCTTGGAGAGACGTACCCGAAGGACGCGGCCCAGAGCAGCTTCTGGACCTGGCGCGAGGAGATGTACAAGCTGGTCGGTGGCATGAGCGAGCAGCACATCTATGACCTCACGCGCCAGTGCTTCTCTGAGATGCGCGACGTCGGCATCACCAGTGTGGGAGAGTTCCACTACTTCCACCACGGACGGCCGGGCGAAGGCAAGAACGGACACGAGTTCGCGTACGATGAGACGGTGCTGCGTGCTGCCAAAGACGTGGGCATTCGCATCGTGCTGCTGAATGCTTACTATGAGCATGGAGGCTTCCAGAAAGCGCCAATGGCGGAATCGCAGAAGCGCTTCAAGGTGGACTCACATGAAGTGTACTGGAACCAGATGGATTCCTTGCTGGCAAAGGTGAAGGAGGACCCGACCCAGTCGTTGGGTGTGGTGGCGCACTCCATGCGCGCTGTTGAGGTCCCGGATATTGTCAAGTTGCACGAGGAGTCTGTGCGTCGTGGACTGGTTTTCCACATTCACCTTGAAGAGCAAACTAAGGAGGTGGATGACTGCAAGGCTGCTCATGACGGAGAGACGCCGATGGGGCTGCTGCTCAAGAACCTCAAGATCGATGAGAAGTTCACGGCAGTGCACTGCACGTGGACCAAGGCCGACGAACTCAAGCAGTTCGTGGAAAAGAAGGGCAATGTGTGCATTTGTCCGCTCACGGAGGTACGATTGTTGCCTTAAGAATCAATGGCGTATCCCGGTTGGTTGGTACTGATAGGATTGCGTCGATTTATGTGTTTAGGGCAACCTAGGAGATGGCTTCCCGTTCATTGCAAGCTGCTCAGACCGCGTCTGCCTTGGTACTGATTGCAATGCTCGCGTCGATATGTGCGAAGAGATGCGCTGGTTGGAGTATGCACACCGCTTGCACCAAAGCAGAAGAGGAGTTTGCACTGACTCGACTTCAGAGACCGATCTGGCAAAACTGCTATTCCGCTACGGAACCAAGAATGGCGCAGAGTCTCTTAACTTGAAAGTGGTAAGTCACCATAGTGTTGCACACAGAGTATTCTCGACATTCTCTTACTTGGCACTTGCGTACAGGGTGAGATCAAAGCAGGATACGCAGCGGATTTCGCGTTGGTTGACTTTGAGGAGGAACAACTGAAGTTTTCGACCCCGTCGTCCCTAATGGGTGCGTTCATCTTTGGAGCGAATGGATCAAGCGTAGTAAAGGCGACTTCGGTGAACGGCAAATGGCGCGACACGGTCTTGAAGAAGGTTGCGCAACCCGCCTCTGCAACAAGTGCAGTGTCGGATGAGCACCAGGCGCAAATTAAGGCAGCCGCAGCTCTGGCAGACGTCAATAGCGACGATGTCTTAAAGCTTGCGATTGGCCTCAACAGCATTGTTTCGACCTCTGGAGAGGAAGCGGCTGTCGGTAAGGCGATTCAAGAATGGCTTACCACTCGAGGCTGGAACGTGCACATGCAAAAGGTCTCCCTCAACCCGACGCCGCTGTTAAGGCGGACAGGTATGCTAAGCATATCATTGTTACTTGCGCAATTGGCACCCGTAACCATGTTTTTGATACTTTTGTTCATCTAGGTACAACGTTTATGCTACCCGGAGCGACAGTATGACGCCAAAGCTTATGTTCAATTCGCACATGGACACCGTCCCACCGTATCTTCCTCCTCGGATTGATGAAACTACGCTCTACGGGCGTGGCGCATGTGACGCCAAGAGTTTAATTGCAGGCCAGATGGTCGCGGCCCAGAGACTTGTCGATGCTGGACTTGGAGGTGACGTGCAACTTCTTTTGTTGTGTCAGAGGAGACTGACCACAGCGGCATGAAGAAGGCAAACGAATTGAATGTAAACCCTGAGCATTTGGTTGTTGGCGAGCCCACGGCACTGAAGATGTCAAGAATCCAGAAGGGCGTTCTCAAGATTCAGCTTACGCAAAACGGTGTTGCAGCACACAGCGGTAAAATTGTCGTTTGCCATTTCCACCTCGTTTTAGGAAGCGACATCTAACCGCGTATATTTTACGGGTTCCTATTTCAACTGATAGGCTATCCGCATCTAGGGGACTCTGCCATCGACCCGATGATCGACGTTCTTTACGACTTGAAGAAGGAGGAGTGGCCGTCGTCGGAGGAATGTGGAACCACAGACCTTAACATTGGCTTGCTCAATGGCGGTCAAGCAGCAAATGCACTTGCCGAAGAGTCCTCGGCGATGCTCATGTTCCGTCTAACCACGGAGCCTGATGTCATTTATAAGCGTGTCGAGGTACGTGCCTAAACTTGTTTGTCTTTCATGTATCGTGCACTGACATTATTGTCATTTCTCCAAACTGTAGGAAATTGTTGCAGGACGTGTCGGAATGAAGCTCTACTCAGCAAACGCCCCAGTTAAGTTGACTGTTGTCGAGGGCTACGAAACAGGCGTAGCCTGCTTCAATACCGATGTACCCTACTTTAAGTTTGACGGCAAGGCGTACTTGGTGGGTGCGGGCAGTATCACCGATGCACACTGCCCGCGAGAATTCATCATGTTGGAGGATTTGAAGGGCTTGGTTGACTACTACTTCACGCTAGGCAAGCGGTTGATCGAAGTGGGGAAGTAGTTAAATACTGTGTTGGTGTCATGAAGCTACCCGCGGCGGCAATCAACTCTCATATTGACGTAGAGGTTCAGCAAGCTACCGACTTATCCAACGAAAAGGGTTCAAGGAAAAGTGGTTAATGGTCTGAAAAAATGAAGCTCGGACTTTCGTGAGTCTACAACTGTAGTATGCCACTAAGCGGCGCTGCATAGCTCAGACTGCTGGCCAACCTACTTGTTTTGCACGGCTTTTCTGTGGAAATTTCAGTAAACGAAAACGAGATTATGGGTAAAGTGGCAACGTCCAAGGCGACATACTGATAAGTTCCTTTCTTAGCATCGCCGACCACGACGATTCTGCTAAAATGAACTGAGACGCTCACGGTTATGCGCGGAGTCAGAATTAGCAAAAGCGGTCGAAATAATAGGGAGAGTTTTGGCGAAATTATGGTCAGTGCCACGCTTCCAAAACGGTCGCTGTGGAATGGGGGAGTCAGAATTGCCGACGAATATATGGTGTTTTTGTGTGTCATTTGAAAATTTGCCCCACTCCTAGAACATCAGCATGCCGCGTATGTCCAAGCGTCGACAGCGTCTTGCCGACATCATAAGTGGCATGGCCACTGCCGCCCTTGACGAAGAAGACCAAGAAGACCTTGAGCTACTTGATGTTCTCTTCAACGCAAGTGGAGAGTTGTCACTGGACGCAATGTTCGACATGGATGACGAGATGATATTGGGAACTCCAATGGACGATCTTCAAGAGCTGCTCACGTTAGTCCAAGGCAATCGCTACCTCACATCGCGGCAGTTGTACACAAAGAGTCGCGATTTTGTGCAGAACTACTTTTTGAAGTTGCCTGACGACAGCTTTCGGCAACTAACGCGAATGTCAAAGGCGGCGTTTCATTTTGTTTTATCCGAGATCAATGAACATGACGTTTTTCATAACAACAGTCAGCATGCACAAGCGGACGTGACGTTGCAGCTTGCTGTTACCCTGGATCGGCTGGGCAACTACGGGAATGGAGCTTCGTTGGGCAGGACGCAAATACTTTGGGGAGTCGGCAAAGGGACTTGCGCGTTGTTCACTGAACGAGTGCTGACAGCGCTCAACGACCTCGTTTCAAAATATGTAGCTTGGCCCAACAAATTCAAGCGCAAAACAATGTCTAGACGCATGGCAGCTCACGGATTCAAGGGATGCGTTGGATTTATCGATGGCACAACATTTCCTCTAGCGCAGAAGCCAGCTATCGATGGCGAATGCTACTTTGACAGGAAAAGTCGGTACAGCATCAACGCACAAGTGGTCTGCGACGACAATCGTCGGATAATAGCATTTTACTGTGGCTGGCCGGGTTCGTGCTCTGATAGCACTGTCTACAGCAAGATGCAGCTTGCAAGCGACGGTAACAAGCCGTATTTCTTTTCCAGAGGAGAGTATTTGATCGCTGACTCTGGGTATCCAGCTGATCGTAGTTGCAACACAATACTTCCTGCTTATCGCAAAAACATGAAGGGGAACGACATTGAAGACTTTAACACGTGTCTTGGCCACGTTCGGGTTGTGAATGAACACACTATCGGCGTGTTAAAGGGGCGATGGTCGTCTCTGAAGGAGATACGTATTCAACGCAACAAAAGAGCGACATGGATAGAATTCTTCGCTGGGTAACCGTGTGCGTTGTGCTGCACAACATGCTCATTACTATTGGGGACACATGGTGTAGTGAAGATGAAAGTTCGGATGATGATAGCGCTACAAACTCTGACAGCGACAGTGAAAGTAACGACGAAGAGGGAACGCAAAATGACGATGACACATTCCTGTCTCGACGTAGAATCAAAAAGAAAGCGATCGCAAAAGGCAAACAAAGAGGAGGAATTCTTTGGTACTGAGCAAGAACCAGGTATTAAGTGATCTCGATGAGAATTAAAATCAATTAACCTAACGTTTTACTTACTCTCGCACGGCTTTCAAAATTTCTCTCGCAGCATCCGCTCACTTAAACGTTGAAAGATGGAGCATCAATGGTGTCACTTAACGCATTCCAGTCGAGTGACGTTTCATCAAGCATGTCAGTACCTGCGGCACGCAGAGTGACGTTGCGTACCGGGCCTGTTAGTTCGCCATCCACGCGGCTGAACGCTCCTCTTGGTGGCTCCGCAGCGGCAACACAACCTATGCAGTAGTATAAAAACAATCAGCGAGTAAGTAGAACCACCAAGCCTAATCATAGTCAACTTATTATGCACGCAAAGAAAACATACCGTTTACAACTAATTCACTTGTGATGCGGAAGTATTCACGAATTTCAGAAGGTGATTTACCTTGTTTCACCAATGCCATGACCAATTCGTGATGTTGAGCTGATTCTTGCTTGCGTTGACTTGCTTCTTGCTCCATGACCCACCTATGGTGTAGTTGACGCTCTCGTTGCTCCTCTTGATCGAGTTTGCGCCTGAACAAAACGTTTCGGTCTTTCGTGTTTTCTGCATAAGCCACAGTGATAGACGACTTAGTATCTTGAGCAGTTGAGCGCGAATTTGCTTTCTCTGCTGCCACGCTATCTGCATCGTGACATTCGGTTAGCGTCTGTGGTCGCAAGTCGTGCTTGGGGCCCTTTTTCTTCTTTAATTCGTTTCTTGTCTTTTGTTTCTTTCTTGCTTTACGGGTGGTCGACGGCTTAGCAAGTCGCTTGTGCTTTTTCGCTTTTGTAGCAGCTTTTTCCGATTCAAATCTTGACTCTAGCTCGCATTTATCACTATCCGATAACCCCAACTCGCTGTTATCGTATTGATGTGCCTCAGCAGGTTGGTCGTCATCACTGCCTGAGCCAGATGCATTCTCGTAGTCAGCGGGTACAGGTGAGGGTGGCGAGAAGCCGTCAAACCGAAATTCTGGAGAAGCGTCACCACGGCTTGAATTCGTAAGCTCTTCTTCTTCATCCTCTGGCTTGTTCACAACGGCACCAATTTCAGTCGTGCCGGCGGCTGAAACATTGGCCTTCTCACCAAACAGATTCTTCATCCTAGAGAAGTGTGGACACATTTTCTCGAGTTTACCTGGAAACGTGAGCCCCTGCTTGATTTCCTTGGCGCTGAGACCCATCCCAGTCCGTGAGCGCTTGGCGTCCAGTGCCTTCGTAAACTTTTGCTTGTATGTGTTCCACCGACGGTTCATGCTTTTTCCTGAGAGCAACGGGAAGTTGGGCGTCGTTGTCTCCTCGTGTAGATGTTCTGCGAGTAACTTAAACGCTTCCTCCTTCGTCACCTTCGCACCAACAGTAGTCTTCTTCGCAGACCCGTGAATCATGTCAAAGTTGGTCTCATTCTCCATCCAGCAGACGATGATGAAGTAGTCATCGTGGGAGAGGTGGAGTTTTGTTGCCTCGTCGTCGGAGCCCATCAGTTCTTCCTAATTACAAAAGGAAACGTTTCTGTTAGCATCTCAGCAAAGCGCGTGGTGTGTTAGTGGAGTGTTTAAGTATGCTCGAACCAGTTACCTGTAGTGGTGGATGAAGCAACTGTGCTCAGGGGGATTCTAGAGGATATGCGAAATATATTCAAAGGCAACTTCCTAACGGCAACTTCAAGTGCGCGTTAGAAGAGAAAGATCAAGACTGAAAGGCTTCGTGTTTAGGCGGATGGTTATATCATTTTCTGAAATGGGTTGACCATAAAAAGATGGTTTTGCTCTAGAGGTGATCCATTTTGCGAAATGGAAAATGGTGCAAGCACAAAAAAATTATGGCAGAGATTTTGCAATGGAAATGGACCGGAATTCCGTAATTCTGACCCCCCTATTGCGGCAGGCTCGATCTTTTGCTGTGTTGATTTGTGAGAAGACCATTTTTCCAGCTCATTCCTCGTTTTACACTCCAGGTCTGAAAAACCTTCCAACCGCCAAGAAGAAATCAAGCCTGATAACCATGGTCAAGCGTTCGATTGTCGCTTTCTTGGTGGTGCTCGTAGCGTTCCTGAGCTGTGTGTACGCGTCTAGACGAAGAGCACACCGATCAAAATGGACTTATGAAGGAGGCGACAGAGGATCATCTGCCTACTGGAGTGACGCTCGTCGGTGGTGACGAACCGACTCCCGAGGCGATGGCGATCGCATCTGACAGCAAGACGGAGTCTATCGAGCACTTCGTCGCGGTCTCGGTTTCCGTTACCGCTTCATGTTCTCATACGCTGGCTTTCGGTTTGGTACCGCTACCCGATGGTATTCTGGAACAGATTCGGCCGTGCTAGGTTCGGTCGGAGCTGTCTGTTTGGACGCCAGTTTGGTGGCTTCTTCTTTTGCTAAACCGAAAGGGAAGTGTTGAGTCGTTCAATCTCTGGGATATGACGCAGACAGAATACTTCCAAGTAAGTAAGAACGAGCGGGTCGGGATGCCACCGGAAGGGAACTGTGCGATTTTGTAGCGTTTAAATTCAAAACACGTCATCACACAACGACTTTAGTCCCAATCGATTAATTCAGTTACGTATTGTTGTTTGCTCTGATCATAAATTATGAATATTCAATAGCACGAAGAATTGTTGAAAAAATTTAGTCAAAAGTGGCGAGGGAGTGTGAAGTGTTCCTTACAAAGACTCAGCACGCGCGTTGCGAGGTTATTAAAACCACAGAAGCCATAATCGTACTCGAGAAACATTCGAAATGCACTCGCGAAGAATCCTTACCCCGCTATTTCTTTATGTCACGCCAAAGCCAATACAAACAATGGTTCTCACGAAATCTGCATCGAGAAAAGTTGGCTGAAGTTACATGCCCCCTTGAAGCACGAGAAGGGACTTTCGTGTACATTTTCCCTGCACCAAACTGCCCTAACTAGATATGAATGTTTCAACATAATTTTTGCAGGACCTCGCAACAATTGATCACTTCTTTCCAGATCACGAAAAACTCATGAGAATAGATACCTCCAATGTTCACTACCTATATCTCGTATATTACTCCATCAACCGTTCAAATTGCACGACGAGCTCCATCATTTTGAGTAGAATCAAGGGGACAATGACATCCACATCACAAGTCATTTTCAGCAAGTACAGACAGCAAAATGACCAGGATATTGAGTGTTACAGCTGTAGAAAAGGTTTGCGCATTGAGCATTCAATGTCTAGGATCTGAGCCGTGACGTGCCGCCAAATCAAATCGATTGGAGCGGCAAATTGTTGTGCGTCTGCGATGACATTTGTCCGGATCTACTCTACAAAAACCGACAAACAAAAAAAGAACTGATTACGGATTGGGTGGATCTGATAATTATGAACTTCAATTTCGATTGCTGATGATCAGTGATGAAACAGTGCTGTACTCCTTTCTTCAGGGTGTCGCCGCAATCGAAACCCAACGAGACGAGCCTTGAATTTCAACGTTTAAAACTCCGGAGCATACAGTACAGCGCACTGTACGGTTCCCCGATTTGCTGTCCGCATATACAGTTTTGCTCATCACCCTCGACGCTGTGTTGCACAAGGCTTGCATTGTGCCTCGCAGTTTACACGATAACTTGCGAGCGCAAGTTGCGGGGTACTGCGCACCACGAAATAGACAGCGAACATGTGCTTGGTAGTCTATCACTGCGAGTTTAAAAGAATTCGAGCACAGCTTCTCGAAGAGGTCACTCTCCTGTAGCAAAGGAATACTGTACTGCGGATACTGTATTCTCATTGTAATAAGATTGTAGTGGCGTGGAACGGCCAACTGAGCAATGAACCCAAGACTCAATGCTTTAACACAATGCGACCAGACATGCACGATTATGGTTCGTTGAACTGAGCAGGTCAATGGCCTTGGCTCAAGGCACCGGAATGCGAGCTTAATGCGAGCTTAATTCTTGCGGCAAAGAGCCGTGCTGGCGGTCAAAAGAGCCGTGCTGTCAACATGATCAATGAGGAGCACCAGCACGGCTCTTTTGACGTTCGACTCTTGGCTGGCACAGCTTCATTGCGCAATTTGCCTCCTAAGCGACAGAATGGCAACCCAATCATCGTCACGTCCTGCAATTTTCACACTCGAGGATGCCAAAGCCGCGTTCAACATCTTCTGCTGCGTCTGTGGTATCGGCTCGCTAGGCATGCCGTCCAACTATGCTCGCGCTGGATGGCTCTTTGCTACGATCGCGCTGCTTTTCATGGCGTTCGCCAACATCTACGCGACGGTGGTCTTGTCGAAGGTGCTTCTCGTTGCCCCCAACACGGTAAAGACGTACGGGGACCTTGGCGAATGGGTCGCCGGAAAGTGGGGCCGCATTTTAGTCGTCATCTCCCAAATGGGTGTATGCCTGTTGTTGCCATGTGCGTTCCTTGTTCTGGGCGGCACGTTGCTCGATGTGCTCTTCCCCGATTCATTCAGCCAAACGGTCTGGATCATCTTCATGGCGCTGATGGTGGTTCCTGTGGCGCTGATCCCAACGATGAAAGAAAGCACGGGGATGGCTGTCGCCGGTTGTCTTGGAACGATCGTTGCTGATGTCATCGGAATTTCAATCCTACTCTACGAACAGCGAGGTCATCCGACACCTCCTTCAGCCGACGTGACCGCCCATCAAGTTCTGTCCACTTTCGGCAATTTGTCATTGGCATACGCTGCGGCAACTGTGATTCCTGACCTCCAACGTCAACATTCACAACCTGAGCGTATGCCACGTGTAATCATCACGAGTCTTGGTATCGCCTCAGCTTTCTTCTTGGCTATCGCTGTGGCGGGATATGCTGTGGGCGGGTGTCAAATGTCAGGAAACTTGCTGTTTTCTGTGGCGAATACGTCCGACCCATACACCACAACTACGTTGGGCTTCATCGCGGATCGTGGCGCTGTGGTCATGGCATACCTGTTCATGCAGCTGCATTTGGCGATCGCTTTTTCAACCTTTCTGCACCCAGCTTTCTACATGTTCGAGCGTGTCGTGCTTGGAATGCACAAGGTTAACCCTGTTCCGCCAAACAACGCGGAACACGCTAGGAGCATCGAAGAGAAGGTGTCCTATATGTCCGCAACAACGCCAGGTGTTACCGATCTTGAGAGCAACAACCACAATGCTCAAAATCGGGTTTCCGCTCACGCGGCAGCGGTGAAAGAAGAAGAGGATCTATCCGAGTACAAGGGTGGCGTGAACGTGATGCGCTACGTGCTTCTCCGCATAGCTCTGATCTCATTCCTGGTTGTGGCGTCCATCCTGCTACAAGATCACTTTCTTGATCTCGTGGATTTCACCGGCGCCACCGCCATCACGGTGTGCAGTCTGATCCTGCCACTGGTGTTCTACGTGAAAGTATTCTGGTCCGAAATCCCGCTGTGGGAGAAGGCTCTGTGCCTCACGATCGCTGTCATCTGTAGTGTCGCCGGCTTCTACGTGATGATCTACGCCGGCAAGAACCTGTTCAACCCGGAGGAAGAATCTGCTACGTTCCCGTACTGCACGAAAGAGTACCAAACCGAGCCGTATTACGTTAGGAATGCTACTGCTTCGATCTAAGGTAGCCTACTACAGCATTCGTAGCTAAAGACCTTAATCCAAACACATGCCCACAGCGTATCCCCCGACGAGATAGTTAAGCCAAGTGTTTCGATTCCTTAACTCAAACTGTTTTTCATCGCAAGATTCTCGAAACAAAACCGGCATGCTCCTTCGAACTGTTAACTCCTCACAAGACTTCATCTCATTCCAAGTCTGAAGTGCCTCCCGCGGTTTTCTACGTGAAGAAGCCTAAGCCTGGTAATCATGGTCCAGCATTCGATTGTCGCTAGTTGTTAGTGCTCGTGGGTTCTTAGCACATACGCCAATGAAGAAGACCACAGCAATCAAATTCCCTTCCTAACCCACTGGCTGGTACCGATATCATTTTTGGTGGCAATATCATCATAGCCGCTGCCCAAGTCTACTTACTGGGCACTTCATCACGGCCACAGGGAGATAAATTCGAGTTTTGTCACCGCTTCATGATCCCGTACGGTGGTGACTTCCACTTCAGGCACCTCTACCCGACCGTGTTCTGGAACATACTTGGCCGTATCATGTTGAATCGTAGTTGTATGTTTGGCCGCCAATTCGGTGCTTTTTCTATTGCTAGATCACAGAGAGGTGTTGCTCGAGCGGATCTGAGTAACGTTTGAATTGGAAACACGAATTTTGTCGTTCACTTTGAGTGTGTGCTTGTTGAGCAATGATTGTTGACGCCATGCTTCATAACCATTAACTCCCAGGAATCCCCAGGGCGAGATAAGCCAACACACCACATTACACCAGTGAATTTTGCCTCTCGGGCAGGTGATGCTCGTTGCTGGAAAGCAACATTGTGCAGCGAGAACCGAGACGATGCTACAATTCCTTTTAAAATGATGACTGAAAACATGTTGTAGAAATCCATTCAGCACGACTTCAGGTGCTCATGCACATCGCCCATGTGACTCAAATTGTTCCCACAAGTTCCTCAAATTGCATTTACGATGGCAGAAAAGCATTTCCTGCAGTATTTGTCAGGTCAAATTGGATCGGGTCAAGATTTCCCCACTGAGATCGCCAATCAACATCCCCCGCACCAAAGTTGACTCCGATGTGCTTTTCGTAGCACTCGAGAGTTCGCTCGGAGCCCAGTCCAAATTTCCCCACACCAGATACACTGTCCTCAGTCGTCGAGTTATCGACGTTTAGTAACCGTTTGACGTATTGCACCGAAGCCATACGACACCGAATTAACTCATCACTCTCCAACTCTTGAAAGACGGGACGATGTGCTCTTGTCCACAGGTGATATACTGCGGTCTCAGATGGGGCAAAGAAATCCCATCCAGAAGTCCAAAGTCGTGCTGCCATTGAGATTTCTTCTCCGAAAAACAGAAAGCGAAGGGTTTCATCATACGGAACCTCCTTGATCACGTGAGACGATGAAAATGCATACCCAGCAGCCCAGAAGAGCGAAGGTATTGGCCTACAGCACGCGATTCAAACATGCCTTTAACGTGAGAAAACTGCAGTTTTAATGCAATCACAGCCAGTCAAGTATAAACTTACACAGCCGCTTTCTTTGCAAGAACTTTGCCGGTTTGTCGTAGCAGTTTGCGGTTGTCGAACGAAGTCGCGCAAAGTAGTGTTGGGCGACATTCAGAGGAAACCTGTGGGGATAATTCAGATTAAGCAATGCAGCCACGCAGACATGTTGTGATGGTCAAAACGCATTAAAGAGGCTTGACCAGCGTTACTCGTATTTCTTACCTCATTTGGAAGCGTGTACCTAGCGGATACGTCGTGAGTATAGGCTTTGTTGAAGGACACGATTCCAGCTCACTGATCAAGAAACAGTCCCATCCAGGACGGAATCGCATGTGGCTGTCAATTTGGAGATGATACTTTTCACCCTGCCAGAGCTTCTGCGCGTGTGCACGAGCCACACACGGGCCTGCCGCGTCCCGATAATCCACGCAATGCACGCGGACCTTACTAGAGGAATACTTGCTCTCTAGATACGCACGAGTGGTATCCGTTTCGTCTGTCTGCAAGTAAATGCCGACAGAAATGCGTCCCGGAAATGTTGCCTTGGCATACAGATCGTCAATTGTGTGCCTGCACTCTGAGTCGCGGTAACTTGGAATTGAGACGAAGATGGACATTTTCTCTACTAGATCAGCACTGCCACCATTCGTTGATGGTAGTGGGGGTAACGCAGTCATGCCCAGATTCACAGTAGGATCTGTGTGAGACGAATTATCTGGGTTCTGCTTTGCTTTGCCATAATACCATATTGTAATTGCCATGCGCTCTTGGTGGGTTGGTAGCACTTCGTGCTCAACATCAAGGCTTCTGAACACCACAAGAGTGTCGAGTTTGGGCGGGATATCCCAATGACTTGCTGGCAACACTGGTGATTTTTCAAATGGACGCGTAACTGGCCGCCATGTGCAGACTCCCATTGATCACTCAGATAGTACACGCACGTGACGAGACGCACCAGACCATCCTTATTTGTGCCATACTCATCTCGCTGTGCATTCGGGTTAGTGTCCAAATGCTTGACAAACCGAGCTCCATCTCCTGGCTGAATGATCACAAGTTCAACAATTGTCAACATTTCTGCTCCATTCCTACCACCAAAAACAAATACTCGGCACGTACGAAGATGGCAAGTTGGGTGGACACAACATTGCGCAGGTCCAGTTCCGGGGACACTTTCTTGAGACCAAACACAAGCGACTCCACCTGTCTCCGCAGATGTAAAATAGCTGGACTAACTCCGTCCTCGCTCGTCGAGGCTTTCAGATCGCGTGGCATTTTGATCCAGTGGATCCGATCCCCACGCACTGCTCGATCGTTCCTCGAGTTATCTCCAGCACCAACTTTCGCCTCATGGAACGGCTCGCTCTGTGCCACTTCTGCCAAAGCGTCCTGTACAGCTAAAGCGTTCTGCTCGCCAAGGAAGTTTTCCTTGACGACAAAACCTGGTGCCTCTGGGTGTTTGAGCGCTGTTATGACACATCAGTTCCGTCATATCGTCAGTAAAAAGCGAAGACCACGGATACAGACAGTAAATAATATTATAGCAAACGGTCAATATACCGAATAGCTCGGACGGATTGAGTTGAGAGGACGAAAGCGTCGCGTTTACAAGCTGCGGGTTATTCTCTTTAGGCCGCTGGTTCTTCGCACTCTCCATGCGCTCAGAGGATTTTCTAGGCTGGCCATCTGAAGGGAGTGTAGCAGTAGTAGATGACGGCAGCTTGGCGCCGAGAGACGCCTCTACGAGCGCCTGGAGCTGCGGCGACAACGCACTCAGCAACGTCGATTCCATCAGTTGTCTGATTCAGATATTGGAATCAGATAGTATCAGATCTGATGGCTGTGGATCGCTTGGCCATTAGCAATCGCTGCCAAGATGCGCAACCTCGTGGCCTTGCTGCGCCGCGTGTGGGCGCTAGAGGCGGAATCTTCTCCTTCGGACCGATGCGTCGCCTTTGCGTCGATCTCAGGCGAGGCTCAGAGCTTTTTCCTGCGTGAAAGCGGCCGCATTGAGATGTTACAGCCGCAGACAGAAGATCTCCAGGCGTCGTCCCTGGACTTGCAATTGTTTCTGGACTTGCGTGAGTTTGTGGAGCCATCGGGGACTGACGAAGACTCTGCTGGGTGCTGGAAGTGGATGAACTACGTGGCGGAGCTAGGAATGTTGGTCTGTGCGTCCACCAGCGGAGCTCTCGTCACTGTGGACGTGGACGCCATCGATGGCGAAGAGGTTGGAGCGGTGGACGTGGGTTTGCGAGCTCTGGCTTGGAGCGGCAACCAGGAGATGTTGGCGCTAGTAACTGGAACTGGCCGACTGCTGGTGATGAGCAACGACTGGGAAGTGCTGCATGAGACAGAGATTGAGTCGTGTCTGCCTTCAGATGTGATGTTGAGCCACAGCACAAAGGACGACGAGCACTGGCGCTGTGAGTTGTGCTGGCGAGAGGATTCGCAGTTTGTTGCATTGAACATTGCGACAAAGGCGAAACCGAAAGGAGAAACGCAAGTTGGGAACGATGTTGCTGTGCAGAAGGTGCTAGTGTTCACTGCGCAGCTTGAATTCCATGCACTTGGACGACTTGAAGACGGTCGAGCAATCACGAAGCTGGGCTCGGCATTGGATTGGAGCCAGAGTATGTCGCTCATTGCTAGCTGCGAAACGCGCAGAAGTCGGTTGTTTGTGGTATTTTTCGAGCGGAATGGGCTGCGTCACGGGGAGTTTGAGATCCCGTCGGTCTATCGCCCTCCAGCGTATCGTGTGGGGAGCTTGCGTTGGAATGTGTCCTCGGATATTCTTGCAGTGAGTTTGCTACCAACGTCGATTGGTGAGGAAAATGGAGATGTAAGACAGTCGGTTGTGCAGCTCTGGACGCGAAACAACTACCACTGGTACCTGAAGCAAGAATTGCGGCTCGGCGTCGAAAACCAACTGGTTGATTTTGCATGGGATGAAGAAGCTGCTGGGCGTGTAAGTATTCTCTCCCGATCGACCTCACCACAAGAACTAACGTTATACGAGCATGAGTTTGCATGGGATGTATGCGGTACTGAAGCCGAACGCCCGCAATTGCAACTACAACATTCGACTCAACCAACCGAAGGTGGACTGAGTACGCCGACACAATGCCAAAGCGTTGCGGTGACAGGAGTAATTGATGGATCACGGCTGCTGCTAACGCCACTGCATCGTGCAATGGTGCCGCCTCCGTTTGCTTTGATTCAAGTTGCGTTCGACGCAACAATTAACTCTGTGGTATTTGATTCTCGGTGCGAGGCGCTGCTAGTTCTGCTGGCCTCAGGAGCTGTTGTGCTGGTAGAAAACTACCTTACCCCAACTGGGATGCACGATTCACGTGCCGGCCTACCTCCTCCCCTGTGGCCACTCGAAATAACAGTTCGGACGCATCGATGTCGAAGACAACAGTGCGTTTGTCTCCAACATCAACGACACCTGAGTCTTTCGCGCTAGAAAGCCTTCTATGGATGAAGCTAAATATTCAGTCACGTGAACTTAGTTTTGCTGGCAAGGTTGGGCGGCAGGACCAACTTGTTCATTTCTCCGTTGAGTACCTTGCTACAACAGCAGAAGTTGAGTTGATTGCTACTACCCATCACATGGATCTCTACGACGTACGGAGAGCATGCGAAGCAGTACCGCTCAGAGATGAAGCAGTTGGGAAACAAACGGCGTTGTTGGCAGTTCAGACACACAGTGGTGTTGTGTATATGGTAAATGCGTTGTCACGGAGCCCATCAGAGGTGCCGGTGTTGGCTCCGTTGACTGGTAAACTTCCTGCGTTTTCACACTTAACAGTGCTCGGCTGTGGGAATGTTAGTGAGGGAGGGGACCTGCCTAACGATGCTTTCGTCGTTGTTGGCCTTGAAGCCTCAAGCGCGAGACTGTTTGTGAATGGAGAGCTTCTGGCATCTGCGTGCTCATCTTTCCATTACTGTTCACTGCCTTCCGTGTTGCTATTCACGACCCAAGGTCGTGAGGCACAACTACGAATGGCTCCGTTAGCAAGCCTCCGGAGCTACTCTCGAAATACAGCTGCCGATTCTATCACATGCGAATCACGTTCGATTGAACGTGGGGCACTGCTCGTTGCGACTGTGGGTCAACGAGCCAATGTGATCGTGCAGATGCCGCGCGGCAATCTCGAATGTATGTCTCCGCGGTTATTGGTGCTAGCTCTTGTCGTGCAGCAAATTCAGGACCGAGAGTACGTCACTGCACTGGATACTTGTCGACGCCACAGGCTTGATTTGAACGTTCTTGTGGACTTTGATCTGCAAGAGTTTATCAGGAGTTTTCCACGCTCTTTGTAAAGCGCTTTCTTTCGATCAGACCTGCAGCAGTTGTTAGCGACAGATTATGCTTGTTCATCACAAATCTGCACGCAGTTGACGTATGGGCTACGAAGTACGGCCCTCTGCTTGCTCCGTTTAGCTCGGACCAGCTACAAGAATCAACTTTTGATGATCAGGAGCAGAACGACCCAGCGAATAGCAGAGGAGCGAAAGTGAATGTTGTTTGCCGAGCCTTTATGGACACGATTGAAGAGCTTGAAAATGGCGGAGATGACGTTGAGTCTGCGCTTTTGCTGCCTTTTGTGACGTGCGCTGTAAAGCAATTTCCTGCTCGCTTTGATGAAGCACTAAGCAAAGTTCAAGCGCTTCTCCACCGCAACGAACAGAGCAAAGATAAAAGCAAGCTGTCACAAGACCGCGCAGCTGCAACGCGTGTTATCAAGCACCTCATCATGCTGTCAGATGTTGATCGCCTATACTCGGAAGCATTGGGGCTGTATGACCTGGAGCTCGTGCGAGCCGTAGCTACACACTCGCAGCGGGATCCAAAGGACTATGTCCCGTTCCTGGATCGTGTAGCTCAGCTAGAGCATGAGAACTGGCGGAGATATACGATCGACGAGCACCTTGGACGACATACGCGCGCGTTAACGCACCTTAGTGCACTCATTAACGACTCAGATGACGATTCTGAAAAGAGCAAGCTGCGAGACATGGCTCTGGAGTTGATAGAGCGAGGAGAGCTGTACGATCAGGGCCTTGAGCTATTCCCTTTGCAGATGCTAAACGGTCCACATCAGAAAACGACCGTGCTTTCCGTCGGCAGATCCTGCTGCTGAAGGGCGATTTCTTAGAAGCAGCAAAGAAGTACGAGGCTGCCGCGTATTTGTATTTATCAGCGTCAGATCAAGAAAAGGCTCGGCGCGCTTTTCTCGCCGCCAACAAGTGGCAGATGGCGTTGGCATTGAGTGCGAGGAATCGCCAGGACGCTGACAATCTCCGCAATGAAGCGTATAGCATTGCACAAGAATTGCTAAACAAACAGCATCAACAACAGGATGGATCTATTCAAGATATTCTTGCAGTGGCAAGAATCTATGTCGAGTACTGCAACGACATCGATGAAGCAGTGGCGTTGTTAGTTACCCACCAACAATGGACAGAGGCTTTGCGGTTGGCGTATTTGCACAAGCGCGACGATCTGGTCGAGAGTGATGTGGAGACTGGAGTATTGCAGTGCTGTGATGACGTCCTGGACGAGTTGGAACGCAAAGAAAAGTCTTACGTCAAGCACTGGACACGATTGAGCACCATTCGTGAGCAGAAGCGGCTCTTTAAGCTCCACGGCATCGATGGAAGTCGATGGGATTATGGAAATGGTGATACCGACGCCACTAGTATTCGCTCAGGCGCATCAAGTGCCGCAGATAGTGCTCTCTCAAACGTGTCAATGAGCTCAGTAGGCAGCCACAATAGTGCTGCGAGCATCGGTAATTTCTCGATGCAGTCGCTGTCAGCAGCGACCGCCAGCCATTTTTACGCGACACAAGCGCTGGGTGACGCAAACAAGAAATCTAAGAGCAAAGTAAAGCACGGAGGCATGCCGTCGCGTCGGGAGAGGCGTAAGCGAATGAAAGAAGGTAGCGCCGAAGAGGAGGCGTATGTGGAGCAACAGCTGACTGAGTTGCGCCCCAATGCCGCTCTGGCTCGGGAGGTTGGTGCTTTGCTGGAGATGCTGATCTTCTTCGGGCATGTACAGCAAGCACAGAAACTACAGACACAGTTGGCTGGGTTTGAGCAGTGTGTTGCGGATAAGCCTACGCCCGCACCTACTTTAGCACTTGAGGATGGCATCTCCAGTACTGGTACAAAGCAGGACTCGGCAGAGTATCCGCAGTGGCGCGTTGAAGCGCTGCAAGGGTAAGACCGAGCATATGGATCAGCAAAAACTAGATTTGACGTACCTCGTCGCAACAGAAGTCTCATAACGACTCACCCGCGATTTCCGATCCAGTGTCATTCGTGAAATCTGTGGATTGCGTCGCGAGTCAAGGTAAATTTTGGAGGTATTGATGTCGGGAAGGTATTGTGCCTACGGGTGTAACAACAGCTTCACCTTCCTCAGCCAAATGTTGTGGGACCAAAGCTGTTAACGTGCGTGGATATGGTGCTAGAGGAGTACGAACATTTTGTGCGTTGCTTGTAATGACCTACAGTCCGGACGACGACAGCGATGACCCTATGTCAGCAAGCACGGCGTTCAGCTCAGTGTGATGCAGCCTGTGTACTATTAACTCAAGACATCGACACCAACAGTGGCGAGCACATTTTACCTTACAATCTTGGGCAAGCTCCAAGGGCGTGCTGACACTGGGGTCACATTTGTTAGTCGAATGGGACTAAGAAACATTGATACAAGACGGATTCTCTGTTTGCTGGGATCAACTAAATAGACCTTGTTGATGGTATTGTACAGCAAACAAACGTGACGAAGATGATAAACATACTCCTGTATTGAGACCACACTCTGCCTACGAAGCATGCGGCTCGACGCAGGTCTAACTAAACACGCACTTCAACGCGCTCTTCTTACTCGTCCATATTCTGCGTGGGGCCAAAGTACTCGTAGTGCAGTTGGGCTGCAGGCACGTCCCATTGCTTGGCCAGATCCTTGTGCACCGCCTTCATGAACCCGGCGGGACCGCAAAAGTAGAACTCGCAGTCCTTGGACGGCACCCACTTCTCTAGCTGCGCCAGGTCGAACCGACCATAGACGGTGTGTTGTGTGACGAAGGCGTTCTTCTGCGCGATGCTCTCGATGTGGTCGGCGAATGCACGCACCTCCGGGTTACGGGCGTACTGCACGAACACAACGGGAGGTTTCTCCTCTGACGACGCCATGAGGTGCTCGAGCATGCTGAGCAGTGGGGTGAATCCCACACCGCCGCTGAGAAACACGATTGGCTTGGTGGTCGGCTGGAGGTAGAAGTGGCCGCATGGCACACCCACGTGCAGCGTGCTACCGACCTCCACGTTGTCGTGCAGATGCGCGGAGACGACACCGGCCGGGATGTCCTTCTCGGCATCTCCCGACTCCTTCTTGACGGAGATGCGGTAGTAGTCGAGACCGGTAGTTGGCATAGTCAATATACACTTCATCGTTGTGTTTATTTGTCAGGCAATCGCCGAAAAATCATTGACGTAAGTTCGGTCCAGCCACAAGCTTGCTTATGTCTGTGAGCCGGTAAGTTTGAAAATGAACGAAGAGCAGCTCTCCATGATGGATGAACCAAACGTGGTAGATGGCCGCAGATACTTTTAAAAGTTTTGAGTGACTCATGTTGAAGTTTGATGGCTACATAAAGCCCTTCCATTTCCGTTATGCTATTCCGCTAAGGTCAAAGATCAATTTACCGCCGTCAAGACAGAGCGCAGGAAAGGTAGAAGGCAGGATGAGTCTCCACTACACGAAGAGTGGGGCGCTGGACATGCGCTACAGCAGTTCGCGCGCCGCCGTCTCTTCCGGTGGAGGACATTCAAGCTACGGGAGCAAAGGAGGAGGCAGTCGCGGCAGCAGATCCACGTCGTCAGATCTCCACTACACGAAAAGCGGCGCCTTGGACATGCGCTACAGCAGCTCCCGTGCAGCCGCGGCCTCTGACAGTTCGTCCTCCGCTTCTCACTCGCAGCCGAGAAGCAGTCGCTCGTCCGCCTCGGAGCTGCACTGCACCAAGAGTGGCGCACTGGACATGCGCTACAATAGCTCGCGTGCTGCGGCAGACTCTGGATACTTTGGAAGCTCGTCGGCGAGTCCACACCCCGCGCCACACAACGATGGAGGCAGCAGTACCCCGTCATCGGAGCTTCACTACACCAAGAGTGGGTCCTTGGACATGCGCTACAAGACCTCGCGTGAGGTTGCCCACAAAATGGAGCACCTTGCGCTGAATTCCAGTGGCAAGACCAAAACCAACAAGACAGCGAAGCCCCAGGCACATGTGAAAGACGTTCCAAACGACGTGCCCTTAACAAAAGCAGGTGTACCGGACCTCCGCACCACTAAAGCCAAAGAGTGGGTCCAGAGCCAAGCCCAGCGCTGGCACCCAACCGAAGAATTACCATCTTGGGTCCCATGTCTCAAAGATGGATCACCAGATATGACCAAGGCCGTCGCACGTCACTTCATCGGTGGATCGCCAGCCTTGATTCACGTAGATAAGCGAGACGAATACTATGCGAAGAAGTGCCTCAGCGATCGACTGTTCAAGCAGCTCATGCAGCAGCAAAGAGAACTGCCTGTTGAAATGATATCGGAGCCACAGCCTGTGCAAGCTACTCGACAGTTGCGCAACGCATTTGCTAACATTGACGACGACGCAGCAGACAACAGTTTTATGCCAAAGAGTAGCGTCACAGAGCTCAACTTCGATGACGAACTGGAAATCGACGAAGATGCCGAGCTGTTGGGACAAGGTGGGTTCGGCATCGTGTACAAGGGTACGTGGAACAAGAAGAGAGTCGCCATCAAAAAGCTGCACGCAGCCAAACTCAGCAAGAAGGAACGCAAGATGTTCATTCGCGAAACACTCATCCTCGGCCTGCTTGGCGATCACCCCAACATTGTGCGGTTGTACGGCTACACACTCAACCCCGTCAGTCTCGTCATGGAGTATGTGCCGACAGGAAGTCTCAGCTACCTCCTACACTACTGCGAGGACTCGGAAGTCGAGGCTAAGATGACCGACGGCCGCATCAAGCTCAACATCTTGTTGGGAATTGCGTACGGCATGGCACAGCTGCACGAATGTAACGTGACGCACGGTGACTTGAAACCTCAGAACGTGTTGATCACCGAGAACTTTCAAGCAAAGATCGCCGACTTTGGACTTGCCACGTTCCGCGCCAAAGCTGCGACCACCACGTCGTCACACATGCTCAGCGGATCCAGCGACGATGGAGATGAAGACGTCGACTTTGAGGGTATTGCTGGAGGAACAGCGGCGTACATGGCTCCGGAGTTGCTGAGCTCCAGTGCACTCGCGAACGAGAAGACTGATGTGTATTCATTTGGCGTGTTGATGAATGAAGTTCTCCACGAAGAGGAGCCGTATCAGCAGAATTTGCGTCAATTCGTCGGCAAGGGTCCGTATGCTGCAGTTTTGTTTGCGAAGGAAGGCAACCGCCCACAGATTCGCGACGAGAAGGTCACACCAATGCTAAAAGTGCTCATTGAACGATGCTGGAGCCAGCAAGCTGGTGATCGCCCAAGCTTCACTGAAGTTGCGCTTTGGCTAAGTAACTGCTCTGTGCCTCACGCGTGCCAGTAACTTGAAGTGGATGGAGTAGACGGCTGCAAGTCGTAATTGATGTTGATGTCCCGTGAGGACAGCTTCGATACTTTATGGAGTGCATGAAACTCAGCGCCGTACAACAGAGATCTGACCGATCTTGTACGTTGGCTTGATATGAACAGAAGCCGGTATAGTTGAGGCCCGTGCGCGGACCACTGCATATGAAGACGAAAACCAAGAAAAACAAAATAACAAGAAAAAGAATAAACAGACCAGCCATAAAGCTGGCAAAAAAAACTCGCGTCGTAATTGTCCTCATCACTGGAGGTTACCTGTGTAACTTCGTATCTTCTCGCTTTATTGCACGTTCAGAGGTGGATTCGTATGGCACCTGCTCACTTGCCAGGTCTTGCTTTACAGACTTGCCTCGGATGCCCAAATCTACCTTCAATGGCGGCGACTCGATGCTCACTTTGCCTTCAGAAACCTCTGTTTTGACTTTATCCGGCTCAAGTAAGCAGTGCCCAATTGACTTACTAGCCACTCTGACGTCCTTTTGCGAATTGGTCTTTGCCAATCGAACAGCACCTGGCACGAACGGCTTTGCTTCTGCACTCAGCTTGGGGTGCTGCGCTGCAATCTTGACAGTTTGCTTGATATCTACCTTGGTCCAGGAATCTGTACTTGCCGAATCAACGAGTATAGACTCTTTGACGTTATCCTCTTTAGCGGTCTTAGTGATTCCAGTCCTTGTCTTTGTTTTGTTGCTTCGTGAAGCATGAAGATCCATGTCCACGTACAACTGCTGCAACTCAGCACAAAGTGCTTCCAACGCAGGATTCTCTCCTGCATCAATCAGTTTTCGCTGACATCTTCGAAGCGCTGACCCCATCTCGCTTCTAATTGTTGCAGACACACCTCGTGTTAGTCGAGTATCGTCGCGTTTCTCCCTTAACAGATACTCAGTAAACGTTTTCGATCCTCTGTGCCCAGTCAAAGAGTCATCAAGGAACTTGGAGACAGCTGCACCCTTAATCTTGTTCGTCGTTGCACGAGTGAGACACAGATTTGGCAGTTGATTCACGACCTCTTCCCGCAACAAGAACGCCACATCCTGAGCTTCATCATCTTGAAATTCCACACGTTGGAACGCATACGCAAAACACTGTTTCTCCAGGATATGATCAAGCTCCACTGCACCGACCGTATTCAGGTCCAACTTGTCTCCATGATACATATCTCGTCCTTTAAACAACTTAATAATGTCTCCCTCCACACAACTCCTCAGTCCAGGATCGTTAAATAAACTGGGCGCAACATACAACATCGCGAACTTTGGGTCGTGAGCTGCACAGCAAAAGTCGTACCCCATCTTGGCATTATTTCCACAACGTTTACTCGACCCTGGTAGCAATCCCTGGCACACTGGCAGCTCCGTCTTCACCACTCGATGTGCGGTACAGAATCCATCAGCATCAATCCCCACCGTCTGAAGACACGGACGCCCCGTAGTTGACACAGCTTCACATTGCCTCGCAACTGGAGCGTCCACCCGTCGATGGAACTGGCAGTAACCTTGAGGATCCAGACCCCATTTAATCTTACAGCGACGACCTGTAGCGCGTGCGAGACCTTTACATTGGCTGGCGTTGGGTACATGGTACTTACAAAACCCATCGGAATCAAGGCCCCACGAGATGGAGCACGGATTCCCACTTTTAGTGGCGCCTCGGCAGGCGTTGGGAATGGCTGACGCAGTTGTAGTAGGGGCTTGAAACCTGTGGTGCACGCAGTACCCGGAACTGTCAAGGTCCCATTTGATTCTGCATCGTTGGCCAGAAGTGCGGGATACACCTAAACATTGAGGCGCGTTGGGCTGATGGAACTTGCAGTAGCCATCGATAAGGTCCCACGAGACCGAGCACGGTTTGCCTTGCTTGGTAGCACCGCGGCAGAACTGCGCAGCGCTTCGGCTCGAAGAAGACATCTACGATTGCGATGCTACTTGTGAGAATCAGTATTATTTGTGAAGGGACAAGTGAACAAGTTGAAGAGCATGTAGTTTGAAGGCGGATCACATTTCCCACACCCGACACGGATCGCAACTCAACGGATCGCAACTCAACGAATGAAACTATGAGGAGAGAATGACTGCAACGACTGAAAGGATG
The DNA here is from genome assembly GCA_011947355.1 of Phytophthora boehmeriae. Classification (NCBI taxonomy): domain Eukaryota; phylum Oomycota; class Peronosporomycetes; order Peronosporales; family Peronosporaceae; genus Phytophthora; species Phytophthora boehmeriae. The sequence goes on from JAAVTJ010000185.1 coordinate 274,803, forward strand.
ATCGCAAGAAGTACAATGTCTACAGGCAACAGGAAACGCATGCCTCGAACAGATCAAACCAATTACAAACGTGACAAAGATGATAAACATACTCCTGTATTGAGACCACACTCTGCCTACGAAGCATGCGGCTCGACGCAGGTCTAACTAAACACGCACTTCAACGCGCTCTTCTTACTCGTCCATATTCTGCGTGGGGCCAAAGTACTCGTAGTGCAGTTGGGCTGTAGGCACGTCCCATTGCTTGGCCAGATCCTTGTGCACCGCCTTCATGAACCCGGCGGGACCGCAAAAGTAGAACTCGCAGTCCTTGGACGGCACCCACTTCTCTAGCTGCGCCAGGTCGAACCGACCATAGACGGTGTGTTGTGTGACGAAGGCGTTCTTCTGCGCGATGCTCTCGATGTGGTCGGCGAATGCACGCACCTCCGGGTTACGGGCGTACTGCACGAACACAACGGGAGGTTTCTCCTCTGACGACGCCATGAGGTGCTCGAGCATGCTGAGCAGTGGGGTGAATCCCACACCGCCGCTGAGAAACACGATTGGCTTGGTGGTCGGCTGGAGGTAGAAGTGGCCGCATGGCACACCCACGTGCAGCGTGCTACCGACCTCCACGTTGTCGTGCAGATGCGCGGAGACGACACCGGCCGGGATGTCCTTCTCGGCATCTCCCGACTCCTTCTTGACGGAGATGCGGTAGTAGTCGAGACCGGGAGCACACGACACGCTGTAGTTGCGCACGATGGAGCGGCCCTCCTGCAGATTGTCGAGCTTGAGCGACAGGAACTGTCCGGGCTGGAAGGTCATGATGGGCTTGCCCTCCTCGGCGCTCTCGAGGTAGAACGAGGTGACCTCGGCACTCTCCTTCTCCTTGCGAGCCACACGCAGCTCGCGAAATCCCGACCACCCGCCGCGCATTTGCTCGAACTCGTTGCGGGTCTGGTCTTCGGCCTGGATGAGCAGGTCGGCCAGGAACCAGTAGCCTTCCTTCCACGCTTCGATGATCTCGTCCGTGGCGGCATCCTTCAGCACCGTCTTGATGGCGCGCAACAGACACCCGCCCACGATCGGGTAGTGCTTGGCGCGGATGTCGAGGCTCACGTGCTTGTGCACCATGCGCGGCACGGCGTCTCCGAGGTTTCCGAGGCGGTCGCAGTTGGCGGCGAAGGCGATGACGGCGTTAGCGAGCGCGGTGGCTTGGCGGGACACGCCAGCGGGGCACCGCCAGCGGTCGATCCGGCCACGCGGTGGTGCGACATATTGAAGAGGTTTTGCACCTCCGGGAACTCGCTGAACATGGTGCCGTACATGGTGGAGGTGATCTCCGTGCCGTGCGCTTTGACCACGGGCGCGGTGGCCTTGAGGATGGCGATGGTGGACTCGGACATGGGTTTGGGGCCAGCGGCGGACTTCTCGGTGGTTGCTGCCGCCGTAGCGGAAGCGCTCTGTTCGATGGGAGCCATTGTGGTTGGCGGTGACGAGGGGTGATTGGGATGAGGTCGATTGAGTAATGAGCTGCAGACTACGCGGCAAAACCACAACGCCGTTGGGCAACAACGGACCAGGAACTCCGGCCTTGACGCATAGTCACGCGCGGCTTATTCCGATGGGCAGGTTGTTTTCTCACCTGTTTGCCGCTGCCTTGCGATGCGTGCGACTGCAGTAGTCGCTGCTCGCTCCAATAGCAATCCGTTCCCTCCAGAACGCAACACCCAACCGCTGGGCCAGCGAGTGTCGCCGGTTAGCGGGGGCAGAAACCCGATTTGGGTCACTCATCTTTTCGGTAGTCGGAGCTGTATGGACCAATCAGAGAGAGAAATGTAGCGCACTTCAAGCAAGTCACTCAACCGTCACAAAGACAGCGCGAGCCTCCAGTCAAGCCTTGACTCAAGGGGCCGAGGTGGGGTGAGTCATCCGAAAAACAGGATCGGAGGTCCTAGGTTGCTTATTCTCAATCGGATTCGAGTAGTTATGCGCTTGGTAGGCTGATACGATCGGATAGATATTTGATGGTTTCCGATTGGGTAGTGTTGTCCATGCTGTCAAAACAAAAGATAAATAATAATGTTGTGCCGTTCAACTTGAGTTGCTGTGGTCGTTTGGGGCGGTGATTTCCGCGTCGTCCTGACAAAGTGAAAGAAGTTTGTGCATTGACGATCTGCCAGCTAGACGTAGTATGACAAATACTCTTGTTGCGGTCTACCGAAACTGCCGCCTTGGTGGTTACTACGTGTCTGTTGCGCTAGAGAACGAGTGACCGATCGATTTGACCATTTGATGCTTAGCATCAGCGTATTCATCTTATTGTGGCTGCTTTCCATCCGCTTTCATTTCCATCACAGCTCTTTTCAAACGACGTGAAGCGGAATTGCCAGCAAATAGATGCACACGATTTCTGCTTATACACTGAACGTGTTTTTAAGACCGCCGGATTCTGGCGGTGCAGTGATGTAGCGCTCCAATCCTCCGGCACAGATATTACCTTTGGGCCTTCCAGTTTGGCCACTTTTGCCGCCTTAAACGGAAGTAATGGATCATCCGATTTCAATCGAGTCGCTGGAATCCATCGCTTGACATACAGTACCGCCCCATAAATACCGGAGTCCGCCGTCATCCACCAACTGGACGTCACTTTGCAGTACTAGTAAGGATGACACATAAGACAAAGAAACATGGGCTCGCAAGCTGGAACTCCGATCCTGTTTTTCGGATGACTCACCCCACCTCGGCCCCTTGAGTCAAGGCTTGACTGGAGGCTCGCGCTGTCTTTGTGACGGTTGAGTGACTTGCTTGAAGTGCGCTACATTTCTCTCTCTGATTGGTCCATACAGCTCCGACTACCGAAAAGATGAGTGACCCAAATCGGGTTTCTGCCCCCGCTAACCGGCGACACTCGCTGGCCCAGCGGTTGGGTGTTGCGTTCTGGAGGGAACGGATTGCTATTGGAGCGAGCAGCGACTACTGCAGTCGCACGCATCGCAAGGCAGCGGCAAACAGGTGAGAAAACAACCTGCCCATCGGAATAAGCCGCGCGTGACTATGCGTCAAGGCCGGAGTTCCTGGTCCGTTGTTGCCCAACGGCGTTGTGGTTTTGCCGCGTAGTCTGCAGCTCATTACTCAATCGACCTCATCCCAATCACCCCTCGTCACCGCCAACCACAATGGCTCCCATCGAACAGAGCGCTTCCGCTACGGCGGCAGCAACCACCGAGAAGTCCGCCGCTGGCCCCAAACCCATGTCCGAGTCCACCATCGCCATCCTCAAGGCCACCGCGCCCGTGGTCAAAGCGCACGGCACGGAGATCACCTCCACCATGTACGGCACCATGTTCAGCGAGTTCCCGGAGGTGCAAAACCTCTTCAATATGTCGCACCACCGCGTGGCCGGATCGACCGCTGGCGGTGCCCCCGCTGGCGTGTCCCGCCAAGCCACCGCGCTCGCTAACGCCGTCATCGCCTTCGCCGCCAACTGCGACCGCCTCGGAAACCTCGGAGACGCCGTGCCGCGCATGGTGCACAAGCACGTGAGCCTCGACATCCGCGCCAAGCACTACCCGATCGTGGGCGGGTGTCTGTTGCGCGCCATCAAGACGGTGCTGAAGGATGCCGCCACGGACGAGATCATCGAAGCGTGGAAGGAAGGCTACTGGTTCCTGGCCGACCTGCTCATCCAGGCCGAAGACCAGACCCGCAACGAGTTCGAGCAAATGCGCGGCGGGTGGTCGGGATTTCGCGAGCTGCGTGTGGCTCGCAAGGAGAAGGAGAGTGCCGAGGTCACCTCGTTCTACCTCGAGAGCGCCGAGGAGGGCAAGCCCATCATGACCTTCCAGCCCGGACAGTTCCTGTCGCTCAAGCTCGACAATCTGCAGGAGGGCCGCTCCATCGTGCGCAACTACAGCGTGTCGTGTGCTCCCGGTCTCGACTACTACCGCATCTCCGTCAAGAAGGAGTCGGGAGATGCCGAGAAGGACATCCCGGCCGGTGTCGTCTCCGCGCATCTGCACGACAACGTGGAGGTCGGTAGCACGCTGCACGTGGGTGTGCCATGCGGCCACTTCTACCTCCAGCCGACCACCAAGCCAATCGTGTTTCTCAGCGGCGGTGTGGGATTCACCCCACTGCTCAGCATGCTCGAGCACCTCATGGCGTCGTCAGAGGAGAAACCTCCCGTTGTGTTCGTGCAGTACGCCCGTAACCCGGAGGTGCGTGCATTCGCCGACCACATCGAGAGCATCGCGCAGAAGAACGCCTTCGTCACACAACACACCGTCTATGGTCGGTTCGACCTGGCGCAGCTAGAGAAGTGGGTGCCGTCCAAGGACTGCGAGTTCTACTTTTGCGGTCCCGCCGGGTTCATGAAGGCGGTGCACAAGGATCTGGCCAAGCAATGGGACGTGCCTACAGCCCAACTGCACTACGAGTACTTTGGCCCCACGCAGAATATGGACGAGTAAGAAGAGCGCGTTGAAGTGCGTGTTTAGTTAGACCTGCGTCGAGCCGCATGCTTCGTAGGCAGAGTGTGGTCTCAATACAGGAGTATGTTTATCATCTTTGTCACGTTTGTAATTGGTTTGATCTGTTCGAGGCATGCGTTTCCTGTTGCCTGTAGACATTGTACTTCTTGCGATCATCCTTTCAGTCGTTGCAGTCATTCTCTCCTCATAGTTTCATTCGTTGAGTTGCGATCCGTTGAGTTGCGATCCGTGTCGGGTGTGGGAAATGTGATCCGCCTTCAAACTACATGCTCTTCAACTTGTTCACTTGTCCCTTCACAAATAATACTGATTCTCACAAGTAGCATCGCAATCGTAGATGTCTTCTTCGAGCCGAAGCGCTGCGCAGTTCTGCCGCGGTGCTACCAAGCAAGGCAAACCGTGCTCGGTCTCGTGGGACCTTATCGATGGCTACTGCAAGTTCCATCAGCCCAACGCGCCTCAATGTTTAGGTGTATCCCGCACTTCTGGCCAACGATGCAGAATCAAATGGGACCTTGACAGTTCCGGGTACTGCGTGCACCACAGGTTTCAAGCCCCTACTACAACTGCGTCAGCCATTCCCAACGCCTGCCGAGGCGCCACTAAAAGTGGGAATCCGTGCTCCATCTCGTGGGGCCTTGATTCCGATGGGTTTTGTAAGTACCATGTACCCAACGCCAGCCAATGTAAAGGTCTCGCACGCGCTACAGGTCGTCGCTGTAAGATTAAATGGGGTCTGGATCCTCAAGGTTACTGCCAGTTCCATCGACGGGTGGACGCTCCAGTTGCGAGGCAATGTGAAGCTGTGTCAACTACGGGGCGTCCGTGTCTTCAGACGGTGGGGATTGATGCTGATGGATTCTGTACCGCACATCGAGTGGTGAAGACGGAGCTGCCAGTGTGCCAGGGATTGCTACCAGGGTCGAGTAAACGTTGTGGAAATAATGCCAAGATGGGGTACGACTTTTGCTGTGCAGCTCACGACCCAAAGTTCGCGATGTTGTATGTTGCGCCCAGTTTATTTAACGATCCTGGACTGAGGAGTTGTGTGGAGGGAGACATTATTAAGTTGTTTAAAGGACGAGATATGTATCATGGAGACAAGTTGGACCTGAATACGGTCGGTGCAGTGGAGCTTGATCATATCCTGGAGAAACAGTGTTTTGCGTATGCGTTCCAACGTGTGGAATTTCAAGATGATGAAGCTCAGGATGTGGCGTTCTTGTTGCGGGAAGAGGTCGTGAATCAACTGCCAAATCTGTGTCTCACTCGTGCAACGACGAACAAGATTAAGGGTGCAGCTGTCTCCAAGTTCCTTGATGACTCTTTGACTGGGCACAGAGGATCGAAAACGTTTACTGAGTATCTGTTAAGGGAGAAACGCGACGATACTCGACTAACACGAGGTGTGTCTGCAACAATTAGAAGCGAGATGGGGTCAGCGCTTCGAAGATGTCAGCGAAAACTGATTGATGCAGGAGAGAATCCTGCGTTGGAAGCACTTTGTGCTGAGTTGCAGCAGTTGTACGTGGACATGGATCTTCATGCTTCACGAAGCAACAAAACAAAGACAAGGACTGGAATCACTAAGACCGCTAAAGAGGATAACGTCAAAGAGTCTATACTCGTTGATTCGGCAAGTACAGATTCCTGGACCAAGGTAGATATCAAGCAAACTGTCAAGATTGCAGCGCAGCACCCCAAGCTGAGTGCAGAAGCAAAGCCGTTCGTGCCAGGTGCTGTTCGATTGGCAAAGACCAATTCGCAAAAGGACGTCAGAGTGGCTAGTAAGTCAATTGGGCACTGCTTACTTGAGCCGGATAAAGTCAAAACAGAGGTTTCTGAAGGCAAAGTGAGCATCGAGTCGCCGCCATTGAAGGTAGATTTGGGCATCCGAGGCAAGTCTGTAAAGCAAGACCTGGCAAGTGAGCAGGTGCCATACGAATCCACCTCTGAACGTGCAATAAAGCGAGAAGATACGAAGTTACACAGGTAACCTCCAGTGATGAGGACAATTACGACGCGAGTTTTTTTTTGCCAGCTTTATGGCTGGTCTGTTTATTCTTTTTCTTGTTATTTTGTTTTTCTTGGTTTTCGTCTTCATATGCAGTGGTCCGCGCACGGGCCTCAACTATACCGGCTTCTGTTCATATCAAGCCAACGTACAAGATCGGTCAGATCTCTGTTGTACGGCGCTGAGTTTCATGCACTCCATAAAGTATCGAAGCTGTCCTCACGGGACATCAACATCAATTACGACTTGCAGCCGTCTACTCCATCCACTTCAAGTTACTGGCACGCGTGAGGCACAGAGCAGTTACTTAGCCAAAGCGCAACTTCAGTGAAGCTTGGGCGATCACCAGCTTGCTGGCTCCAGCATCGTTCAATGAGCACTTTTAGCATTGGTGTGACCTTCTCGTCGCGAATCTGTGGGCGGTTGCCTTCCTTCGCAAACAAAACTGCAGCATACGGACCCTTGCCGACGAATTGACGCAAATTCTGCTGATACGGCTCCTCTTCGTGGAGAACTTCATTCATCAACACGCCAAATGAATACACATCAGTCTTCTCGTTCGCGAGTGCACTGGAGCTCAGCAACTCCGGAGCCATGTACGCCGCTGTTCCTCCAGCAATACCCTCAAAGTCGACGTCTTCATCTCCATCGTCGCTGGATCCGCTGAGCATGTGTGACGACGTGGTGGTCGCAGCTTTGGCGCGGAACGTGGCAAGTCCAAAGTCGGCGATCTTTGCTTGAAAGTTCTCGGTGATCAACACGTTCTGAGGTTTCAAGTCACCGTGCGTCACGTTACATTCGTGCAGCTGTGCCATGCCGTACGCAATTCCCAACAAGATGTTGAGCTTGATGCGGCCGTCGGTCATCTTAGCCTCGACTTCCGAGTCCTCGCAGTAGTGTAGGAGGTAGCTGAGACTTCCTGTCGGCACATACTCCATGACGAGACTGACGGGGTTGAGTGTGTAGCCGTACAACCGCACAATGTTGGGGTGATCGCCAAGCAGGCCGAGGATGAGTGTTTCGCGAATGAACATCTTGCGTTCCTTCTTGCTGAGTTTGGCTGCGTGCAGCTTTTTGATGGCGACTCTCTTCTTGTTCCACGTACCCTTGTACACGATGCCGAACCCACCTTGTCCCAACAGCTCGGCATCTTCGTCGATTTCCAGTTCGTCATCGAAGTTGAGCTCTGTGACGCTACTCTTTGGCATAAAACTGTTGTCTGCTGCGTCGTCGTCAATGTTAGCAAATGCGTTGCGCAACTGTCGAGTAGCTTGCACAGGCTGTGGCTCCGATATCATTTCAACAGGCAGTTCTCTTTGCTGCTGCATGAGCTGCTTGAACAGTCGATCGCTGAGGCACTTCTTCGCATAGTATTCGTCTCGCTTATCTACGTGAATCAAGGCTGGCGATCCACCGATGAAGTGACGTGCGACGGCCTTGGTCATATCTGGTGATCCATCTTTGAGACATGGGACCCAAGATGGTAATTCTTCGGTTGGGTGCCAGCGCTGGGCTTGGCTCTGGACCCACTCTTTGGCTTTAGTGGTGCGGAGGTCCGGTACACCTGCTTTTGTTAAGGGCACGTCGTTTGGAACGTCTTTCACATGTGCCTGGGGCTTCGCTGTCTTGTTGGTTTTGGTCTTGCCACTGGAATTCAGCGCAAGGTGCTCCATTTTGTGGGCAACCTCACGCGAGGTCTTGTAGCGCATGTCCAAGGACCCACTCTTGGTGTAGTGAAGCTCCGATGACGGGGTACTGCTGCCTCCATCGTTGTGTGGCGCGGGGTGTGGACTCGCCGACGAGCTTCCAAAGTATCCAGAGTCTGCCGCAGCACGCGAGCTATTGTAGCGCATGTCCAGTGCGCCACTCTTGGTGCAGTGCAGCTCCGAGGCGGACGAGCGACTGCTTCTCGGCTGCGAGTGAGAAGCGGAGGACGAACTGTCAGAGGCCGCGGCTGCACGGGAGCTGCTGTAGCGCATGTCCAAGGCGCCGCTTTTCGTGTAGTGGAGATCTGACGACGTGGATCTGCTGCCGCGACTGCCTCCTCCTTTGCTCCCGTAGCTTGAATGTCCTCCACCGGAAGAGACGGCGGCGCGCGAACTGCTGTAGCGCATGTCCAGCGCCCCACTCTTCGTGTAGTGGAGACTCATCCTGCCTTCTACCTTTCCTGCGCTCTGTCTTGACGGCGGTAAATTGATCTTTGACCTTAGCGGAATAGCATAACGGAAATGGAAGGGCTTTATGTAGCCATCAAACTTCAACATGAGTCACTCAAAACTTTTAAAAGTATCTGCGGCCATCTACCACGTTTGGTTCATCCATCATGGAGAGCTGCTCTTCGTTCATTTTCAAACTTACCGGCTCACAGACATAAGCAAGCTTGTGGCTGGACCGAACTTACGTCAATGATTTTTCGGCGATTGCCTGACAAATAAACACAACGATGAAGTGTATATTGACTATGCCAACTACCGGTCTCGACTACTACCGCATCTCCGTCAAGAAGGAGTCGGGAGATGCCGAGAAGGACATCCCGGCCGGTGTCGTCTCCGCGCATCTGCACGACAACGTGGAGGTCGGTAGCACGCTGCACGTGGGTGTGCCATGCGGCCACTTCTACCTCCAGCCGACCACCAAGCCAATCGTGTTTCTCAGCGGCGGTGTGGGATTCACCCCACTGCTCAGCATGCTCGAGCACCTCATGGCGTCGTCAGAGGAGAAACCTCCCGTTGTGTTCGTGCAGTACGCCCGTAACCCGGAGGTGCGTGCATTCGCCGACCACATCGAGAGCATCGCGCAGAAGAACGCCTTCGTCACACAACACACCGTCTATGGTCGGTTCGACCTGGCGCAGCTAGAGAAGTGGGTGCCGTCCAAGGACTGCGAGTTCTACTTTTGCGGTCCCGCCGGGTTCATGAAGGCGGTGCACAAGGATCTGGCCAAGCAATGGGACGTGCCTGCAGCCCAACTGCACTACGAGTACTTTGGCCCCACGCAGAATATGGACGAGTAAGAAGAGCGCGTTGAAGTGCGTGTTTAGTTAGACCTGCGTCGAGCCGCATGCTTCGTAGGCAGAGTGTGGTCTCAATACAGGAGTATGCTTAACGAGTTCGGTTGATCTGGCACGAAATTCGCCATACAGGCCTTGCAAGCCAATTTTATGGGTTAAACGTCCCTATTAAATGGGTAGTAGCATTTAACAGCTTACCCAATTCCACCATATTTGGTCCTACCACACCATGGCCAAACGCAACCGCTGGGAATCGGACTCGGACTCAGAGGACGAGCGCGCCTCACGCCGCAATAAGGCCTCTTCAACACGCCGCAAGACCTCAAACCACTCATCCAACGCTTCTCCTCCACACTCCAGTCGTCTTCATCCTCCAACTCCCTCTACAAGCGACGCAATCGCCTCCTCAAATGACGTCTCAGACCGCCACAATTTCTACCTTTTTGGCTGCCGCAGCGTCGATTGCTACAAACGCATTGGCAAAATTGATGAAGGAACTTACGGTGTCGTGTCCAAGGCTCAAGACAAAGAATCGGGCGACGTAGTGGCTCTAAAACAGGTCAAAATGAGTGCCGACGCAAGTCAAGAAGGCTTCCCAGTCACTGCACTGCGCGAAACCAACGTGTTGCTGTCTCTGAACCACCCAAATATCGTCCAAGTGCGGGAGATGGTGGTGGGGTCCACACCTGACAAGATCTACATGGTCATGGACTACGCTGAGAACGACCTGAAGAATGTCATGCAGAACAAAATGAAGGCTCCGTTCCTGCAGTCCGAAGTCAAGTATCTGCTCCAGTCGTTGCTCAGTGCAATGGCCTACATGCACGACCGTTGGTACGTGCATCGGGATCTCAAGACAAGTAACTTACTGTATGACGCGCGTGGAGTACTGAAGGTCTGCGATTTCGGGCTGGCACGCAAGTACGGCTCGCCATTGAGAACGTACACGCAACTGGTGGTTACGTTGTGGTATCGCGCCCCGGAGTTGTTGCTTGGGGCAAAAGCGTATTCGACAGCCGTGGATATGTGGTCAGTTGGGTGTATTTTCGCGGAGATACTGCTCATGAAGCCGCTGTTCGCTGGGCGGGGCGAGCTGGATCAAACAGATCAGATTTTTAAACTGCTGGGGGCCCCCAACGAAGAGAATTGGCCTGGTGTCGATGACGACGTGCCTGATGCAAATGTGAGTGTGCGTGGTAAATGGCCGAAGCGCTCACGGCTACGAGATAAGTTCCCGTTGGCTGCCACTTTTTCTGGTAGTGGCTGCTCCTTGTCAAACGCAGGCTTTGACTTGTTAAGTCGTATGCTAGCTCTTAGTCCGCGTAGGCGCATCTCGGCAAAGGAGGCGCTGGAGCACGAGTATTTTCAAGAGGCACCGCCACCTAAGCAGCAGGAGCTGATGCCGACGTTTCCAGCATAGATGTTCATAATTCAAGAGATTTCGTCACGTGCTTAATAGACTGATTGCTACGATGACATTGAGAAAGAGGACCACCACAAGCCTACTAGTAGACTGCTACACTTGCCCACAAGCAGCACCACCTCCATCGCTGAGATAATTGAGATAATCTTGATTCTCGAATCGACTCGGGAGGAAGGCATCCACGTGGTCAGCGAGCCCGCAGCCTTCTAGCTTCTCTCCCATCACATGCGATGCCAGTAAATGGCCTGACGCTCCACTCGACATGAGGCCGACGCCTGTCATCGCAGATTGTAAGAAGATGCCATCAACGGTGTTCGGTGCTGGCCCGATGAGTGGCAGGTTATCGAGCGTCTTGCAGTAGTATCCACCGCTGACATAAAAGGAATCACGCACTTCCGGTCGATTTAAGTACGACTTAACCTGCGGAAACATCCGCGTGAGTCCGCGAACGCAAACTTCAGGAAATCTACAGCGTTTACACAGTTAGGTGGCAAATCACAATTGAAAGATCAACCCGAGCTCACCTTCGATCCAAATGGTCTTCAACCGGGTAGTGAGCTGGTACGGGGTCAATATCGTATGTCCAAACCGCCATCATTTTGTTGCCCATGTACGGACGCACATGGATTCCCCCGGATAGTCTTCCAGCATGCGTGCAGCTGACGGATCCGACATAACCTCTCTACGGTCTTCCTCGGATAACTACAGCGCAGCATTAATACGAACACGTCAGCTCAAGTACTTAATAGCACCTTCACCATCAAACTTGTTGGACTCACCTCGAGTTTCCCCATCGGATCGGTGTCGAATGTAAGTGGCATAGTATTCGGCAACACATTATCAACATCATCCACGATAGCGCGGCAGTGTAATTCATTAATAATCGGCACATCATAGCTCGACAGACCACGCTGCTTCAGCATGCCCATCGTTCTCTCGAACAGTGGTCCCGTGGCAAACACCACATTGGGCGTCGCCACTTCGAGTGTCTCGCCATTATGCATGGCCACTTTCACGCCACTCACATGCCCTCCATTTGCAGAGACGTCGGTCACTCTGCCACGCAACACTTCCGCTTCAGGACAGTACTCAGAAGCCTTAGCAAGCTCATAGTTGGCAACTTTCACTGGGTTGAGTGACCCGCAGCGTCGCACATGCAGCGCTGCCAGTGCTTTGGAATGTTTTAGATTGGGGAATGCAGCAGCGATATTGTCGATGCCCACCAGGAGGTCACTCCCATCCAGATCGTACTGCATCTCCTCCGTAGAGAAACGGTATCCGTTGAGTTTATCGTTCGGCTCATGCACACGAAGCTCTCCACCGCCATGTCGCTCCAAACTCTTTGCCAATTGTTTTAGCTCCATCATCTTGTCGACATCTCGAGTCACGAAGAGATATCCGTTGCGGTTCAAGCCCAGTGCATTGTTCGTTTCTTTGCAGATGGCGTCCATCTCGTCAATTGAATGCACGACGAGCTCTCGCATCGGAGTCTCCGCTTCGCTTGGGAACCAATTGCGGTAGCTGAAGGAGCCGTTGGCGCTCGTAAGTGACAATGGAGGAAGCGCATCGACCAGTATCGGTTTGAAGCGAGGATTTCGAGCATTCAACTGCGCCAAGTGGTAGAAGGCGGAGCAACCAGCGACGCCAGCGCCGACCACCACCACATCTGCAGCACACTTGCGCAGCATCTTTCCAGCAAATTCACGACTGAGTCAAAAGGTCTGCGTCATATCCTCATGGAGATGCGCATGAAAGGTCGTAGAGCTTGATTGGACGTTGTGGTGGTGCACTTGGCACTTCAATCTGCACGGTGATGGAGTCGAGCCGTCCTATCACGAGGGTCATCCCATCACTTGAATGCCTCGTTTGATTGGGCGCGTTGCGAGCCAGCGAGCACCAAGTCGACATAACGGATCAACTCTCCGTCGCGACGATGCGTTCGTCATTGTGATATTACTTTGAAGTGGTTGTCATCGGATGTACGATAGCGGCAAAATGGCAAAACATAGTTTCATTGATGATTCATCATGGACTTGGCATGGACAAGAGTCTCGACATGGAGGCATCCTATGTAGCGTTGCGACCGTAATTACAGTGCAAGCAGCAAATTACAGCTTGCTGGTCGCGTCATTGGCGTGACTCTTGGCGAACGCCAGACCTTTGCTGACGCTGTCTTGTGGCGAGATGTTGTGCGCGATCTCGCCCACCTTGCCGCCCGGCAAGATGATCACGTGCGAGCGCTCCACACGCGTGCCGTCATTGATGGAGCTGCCAAAGTAGCCAATCAGCTGGTGCTTCGGGTCTGACAGCAAAGTGTACTTGTATTTCTGCGACTCCTTCCACGCCAGCAGCTCGGCCGGGGTGTCACCGCCCAGTCCGTACACATCAAAGCCCGCCTTGGTGATTTCTTCAAGGTTGTCGTTGTAACCGCAAGCCTGGGTCGTGCACCCGGGGGTGTCGGCCTTCGGGTACATGAAGAAGATGGCGCCACGCTCCTTGAACAGGTCCTGGAACTTGACTGTAGCCGAGGCGTCCGTCTTCAGCTCCACGTCGAAAGTCGCGGTGCTGCCCACTGCAAAGTCACCGGTGGGTTCCTCCTCCTTGCTCGGCTCTTCTTCTTTCTCCGCAGAAGCAGCAGCCCCTCCTTTCTCCTTCACAAACTTGACAGCACGACTGACGCTGTTGTCAGGAGTGATTTTGCCCGTGATATCCCCCACGACGCCTCCCTTGAGGATCACAACGTGCGATCGCAGCACCTTGTTGCCAGGTAGAGAACTGCCAAAGTACTGGGTCAGCTCATGCTGCGGGTCGCTCAGCAGGTCAAAAGGCAGATTCTGTTTCGTCTTCCAGTTGCTCAAAGCCTTGGGACTGTCGCCGCTGAGTCCGTACACTGTGAAACCGGCATCCTTGATAGCTTGGATGTTGTCACGGAAACCTATTGTGTACACAAGCCACACACAATGGATTTGTAAGCCTTCTAAAATCTAGAATTTCAACGGTTTTCAACCAACCGCATGCTTGTTTAGTGCACCCGGGGGTATTGGCCCGTGGATACATGAAGAACACGACGCCCTGGTCCTTGAACGTGTCCAGGAACTTGACCGGCTTCTCGTCCTGATTGGACAGCGTCACATCCTTCGTGACGGTCTTCCCAACGGCCAAATCGCTGGCCGTGGGCGTCGTGACCTTCTTGGCTGGGCGCTTGGACGCGTCGCTGGCAGCTGCGCGCTTCTGCGGGAGCTCAGCATTGGAGGGAGAATCCTTGCTGTTTGTGCGACTGCGGGTGGACACCATAGCGATTGCGGTCGGGAGCTGACGATTGCTTGACTGGGAGCAAGACTTGGCGCGATCGGAGAATGGCGCCAGGATCTTGACGCGGTTCCATAGGTTGCAGGAAGGTGGCTCCAGAGCATCTTCAAGTAATGTAGACCACGTAAAAAGGGTGGACCACGTCATGTGGAAGACAAATGGCTACACAAATTACAGCTTTTGAAGATTGATTCCTTTTGTGCACGGCATGACACAAACTAAATGGGAATTACGCAATGGCATCGGATGGCCATGTCGAATGCAATTTGAGGTGATCAGTCAGTGGTCACTTCTCGAGCACAGGGTAAGTCGCGGCAGTGGCCACCCCACATAGATTGTCCTTCTGCGAGATCTTGATGTAGCCGTCCTCGCCCCAGTGGGTGCTCCATGAGTTCTTCACCTGCAGTAGCATTAACGTTAGTGATGAGAAATGAAGATACAAAGTCGAGATCCCTTACCAGCGTGTACTTCTGCCCCTTGTATGTGGTCACACCAACTGCGAGCACCGAGTGGTCCAGGCTGTCCACGTCGCTCTTGCATTCGACATCGTCGTAGTAGCCGCCACCATAGAAGTAGAAGGACGGAAGTGCCGCATCGATAGACACTGACAGTGGTCCAATAGTTGCCAACGCGTCATTTAGTGCGTCCACGCCTGTGACATTCACGAAGCCCTTCATGCGCCCGATAGCATTGTCAGCGTTGAAGTGGCAGTAGTCGGGCGCATTTCGGTACGACCCATAGGTGTCGGTGGTCTCGAGTCCGCCGTTGGCCATAATCCACTCGTACGCTTGATAGTCCAAGCCTCCATCACAAGCATTGTTGCCATAGTCCCATCTGTCAATTTTGGATAAATCAAGCATTTTAGTCGATCTCATAACTATCCACAAGTGTGGTGCAGACGTACGAGCAATCGAGGAGATTTTGCTGGGACATATTGAAAAGTTTCTTCTGCTGAGCGAATAGTGCGCCCTCCAATGCCCCGGTCGTGCTACATAGATGGGAAAAGTAAGCAAAACATCTACCTTGAACAAATAACACGCTAACAAAGTAAAGTTACCCGAAGGTCCAGCAAGATCCGCAAGCACCTTGGTCTTTCACGGGCGTAACTGCTCCCTTTGTTCGCCAGTCCAAGTCGCCCGGTTCCTGGATACTTGAAAGTTCGTGCATTGCCATAGCTCCATTATTCTTGGCGCGCGTTACCCGCGACTTGCGATGCATTGCCAAACGCTCTTCTCCAGTGAGGTCGGCGAACTCGTTCACTTCCAAGTGGTAGGGAAGCCCCTTTTACATATCATAGCAGAAAAAGTTATCAGACAACTTAACACACAGCACTTCTCGCATATCCATATGACGTTGGTGTGTACCTTGCGGTTCTGAGCGTTAATGTAACGTAGGTTATGATGGAACGTTGCCAAGCGGTGAGTGGCCTCACTCTCATCACCATAGTCCTTGTCGTGCACCGCAGAAAACTCGTCGAAGAGCTGTTTCTTCTTCGTTACTCCTTCTGGCATCAGCAAGTGGATCTACAGTGTACCCCAAACAAAGAATAACAAGCAATACATCAACCTGATTGTTCGCACAAAGGAATAAACAACTCCAAACGTACGTCGTCCTTAGGTCTGCGTGACGGACCACCATCATCACCTGGCATCTCAGTGCAGTTCATCGAAGCCGGTAGAGAAGAGAACACGTCCTCATGCACTGGTCCTTCGCGCACGTAGATGTAGTCCAAGTAGTACTCATCAATATGGCTGCCACCGAGCATACCATTGCGGCCGATGTAATGGAACCTCACAGGACGTTCGGTTTTCTGGTCTACATAAAGTGTGTACTCTCCTAGCAAGCCATCTTCCGTCGGTTCATCAACTTTTGTCACAAATTTCCAGCTGAAACACGACCGTCCTTCAACGAGGAAGACACCATGCTGTGGCTCAAACACACTCATATTAGGGAAAATGTGCTGCAGCGGTTCGGATCCGGACTTGAAGCACTTGCGTTCGTGAATCACTGGAATGATCTGATAGCTAGTACCGCTGGTGTTGAAGATGTAGGTGTTTGTTCCTCCATAGTAGCTCAGTTTCTGCAGACCTTTGACCTCATCCACATGAACATAGAGCGGCTCCACCATGTCCATGTAGGGCATGTTGAAGGTCACGCTGGCTTCGTATTGAGTCGGGAACACTGGTCTTTTGGTAGGAGCGAGGTGGCTGGCGTCCTCCACAGCGCGCAGGATGGCCAGTACCGCGATGAAACCGAGGATACCGGTAGTCAGCACGATAATGGCGCACCAGATCTTGCGGGACTTGTTGCGTTGACGGCGTTGCACCGCGTTTTCATGTTGCTCCAAGCGATGGTAGTCAGAATCGGAGGTGGAGTCTGCACCAGCATTTAGTCAGTATCTAGGACGAAGTGAAGAGCGAAAAGGATATGAGGAGATGGAGCAGAGAAAGGAGCGTACCGTGGAGGAGACTCTCGGACGCACTGGCCTCCAGGTCTTCCGTAGGGAGCGTCGTCTTGGACCTCTTCTTGCCCATGTTTGTTCTTGTTCTTCCTGATCTCTTTTGATAGTGAAGATCGCCTGAGCTTCAAGAACGCTTTTCAACCAATCACAACACACATGAAACAAGCAGCATTGGATTGGTGGAAATATGGTTCTGGCGGTCAGTCTTAGCAATATGAGCTCGTTGCGAGGTGTCTTGCGTTCCTGTGCCGCGCTGACTGCGGCCCGCGCTCCAATTCCGACACATCAAGTGGCTGTGCGTAGCTTCAGCTCTTCGCTCTTCGATACGAACGAGAAACTGGCCGACGAGGGCGTCCTGGAGCACCTGGTGTGTCCGCTCTCCAAGTACCCACTGCGCTATGACCCTGCTCGTGGAAGCCTCATCTGCGACGAGATTAACGTCGAGTACCCGATCTACCAAGGAGTTCCCATGCTGGTGCCTTCAGAAGGACGCATAATCAAGTCAAGTGACAGCAACCAGTAGAAACAAGCAAAGAAACTGTGGCTGTGATAGACGTTTCTGCTCCAGATAATACAGCTACTGTACGATGAAAGAGCTTGCGGGAACTAACATTTTATCTACTAAGGATTATCTGCATGCCGGCGAGCTAATTAGACTTATGCGGGTAGCCCACACACCACCTACTTTCCTGACGCTATATTATGTCTCTAGACACCATAACCGGAGTTATTGCTTGTTGCGTGTCGAGCGTCGAGGATTGCGGCGAACAGGGACGCTAGCTGGTTCTTTTCGTCGTCCATGCAAACGAGAGATTGGTGTGCTGAACTCTTCGTCAATGCGCTCGAGCTCCATGCCCTCCAACTCGGCGGACGCCGGCGACTTGGCGAGCTCTGCTTCTTGCTTAGCTACATCCACACGTGAGTCCGTTGAGGGTTCACGCACAAACTGATAACGCTTCGGAGTCTCCAGAGAAATGCGTGTGGCAGCAGCGGGTGGTGGTGTCGTGGCTCTATGCATTGTTCCGTTGTCTGATACATCTGCACGCTTTGTTTCAGAGTCATGAGTATCCATTGAGGAATCTTCATCCACCCTACTGTCGGTGTTACCGGGTTTCAAGGAAAAATCTAATGTGCCAACAAGACAATGTTGGTAAGCCTTCTTAAAAACCTGGTGCAACTCTGTTCACGTACCATCTGGGGACCCTGCAGGTTTCGAAGCGGGCAAAGTCGTCGAAGCAAACGTAGGGTTGACTCTGGAGCGGACTGGGGGTGTGCCAAGCGGACGACGTTCTACAGTTATGGTGTTGTGCATCGTTAGCAGTGATATATCGTACGAGCGTTAAAAACTCAATCTAGTGAATTAGACTTTCTTACCGCCAAGCGGGGAGACGAGTGGGTGGAGAGGCGTTGATGGCGCACTGGACGGCTTTGACGTGCTGAGCACGGGTGAGGTCCCGAAGTCCAGCGATTGGCGAGCGATGCTACGAGATCCGGTAGTGACTACGGGCTTCGGACGAGTAAGCGTGTTCAAACTCGAATCGGAGTCGACTGATCCAATAGTGACGTCTCCAGCCTTACTTTGTGTTGGTGTCTTCTCGCGAGTCGTATGCGAAGCCTGAGTGTCAGCAGATCTGGTCATAATACTCTGCGGCTGTGAAAAATCCCGGAGCGTACGCGAAATCCTCTGAATCCGTCACTTCGTGAAGATGTGGTTGCTGCGGCTGCGCTGGGGTAAAGGCACCCGTCGGAGGCGCCACAGCTTCTGCGTTTGTACGGGTCCCTGTGCGGCTAGGCGTGTCTGACGGCGATACGGATGGAGCGGCATCCGAAACATCATCCATTTCTTCATTATCTAGAAGCGCTGGCTTGTTGGACTGTTGGTGCTGTCGGCTGCTCATCGACACATCAGAGTTTTTACTTCGGTACGCATACGACTTTGCTGGAGGTTCTGCACACATATTAGCGAGCAATGATGCCCGAATACGCAAGCTAGGCTGATTCAAAGCTGCCATCGCAATCTCAGTGTCCCCACGAGTCAGAGCTCGAATCATCGCGAGGTGTTCGTGGTGAACGCTCCATGCCTGCTCATACTTATTCCGGAGAATGTAATACATAACGAGGAAATCCACGCGCTTGATGTTGTCGTCCCGCAGAACGTCTTCATCGGTATTGACGTTACTTTCCATCATATAAGAGTGAAACATGGTTTCCTCGGCAGGCAACAGAGTTGCACCCTGCACCAGCTCCTTCAGACGGTGGCTTTTCATCAACCAGTTGAATAGCAACCCCAGTAGGTCTGAGCGCTTTTGGCTGCGGATCAGCGACAGTGCGCGCTCCCACAAGTCTAACTCCAGTGAAATGACAACTACCAGTTCTGTCGCTGCTGATGGTGATTGCGTTAAATCAACTCCAAACGTATTCCACACTTTCCATGCGACTAAACTTTCTCCACGGTGAACAAGAGTTTCCAAGACGTGGAAGATCAAATTGGCCTCTAAATCATACTTTTGATGGAGATGCATTGCACTTGACTGCTGTAAGAGGCTGATAGCGCTCTCGTATAGAGCAGCAACTTGATCGTCGCCCGATGTCTTAACCACGACAGCATTCTCCACCAACCATAGTGCTAGTAATGTCAGTTTCATATCATCACGAACGTTTAGCTGAGCCGCAAGCGAGTCAGCCAATGACCGCATTTTTTCGCAATCCGCAAGCCGCTATGGGCATGCTCTTTCCACACACTCAAATATGCTCGGTCCAAACAGAAATATAGGAGCAGCGCCACCTGCACGCGGTAGTAGCCCTCAATCGGCTCACGGTCAATTTCTTCACCATAAAAATGCA
Source organism: Phytophthora boehmeriae (assembly GCA_011947355.1). Lineage (NCBI taxonomy): Eukaryota > Oomycota > Peronosporomycetes > Peronosporales > Peronosporaceae > Phytophthora > Phytophthora boehmeriae. Next base: position 294,342 of record JAAVTJ010000185.1, read on the forward strand.
CAATATCATTCTGGATGCTCGGCATTCGCAAGAGCTCCAACATTTGGTCTAGTTGGGTTGGTGGGCAACTACCACCCAGGTTCTCCAGCGACACGCTCGCGCTCTTCATCACGTGTTCAATCAGCAGCATTGGATCCTTAATGCCACTTACTGAAGAGAGTTTACTTCCATAAATGTCTTCAAATTGCTCACGAAACGTGACACGAAGACTTCTTGCCTGGCTGTAAAATGAGTTGTAAATCTCACTGTCCACGGACACTTGGTTCTCCTCCAGCCACAACATGCAATTGCAAGCACAAGTCACCGTCTGCGTCCGCGCCAGTAATTGCAACATGTTCTGAATGCCTTCAGTGGTCAGTCGTAAGAGCTCCGTGTCATCCACTGCATTGTCCTCTCCATGCGAACGGTATGCTGCTTCTCGAGATCCTTCTTTCAGTCGCTCTGTAAGAGAAATGAGAATCATCCTCAGTCCATTAAGTTGCCGAATCTCCTCCCCCAATGCTTCAGCTTTGGGCCCTCGTGGAGACTCCCGCCCACTGAACTGTTGCTCCGTCACCAACTCGTTCACTGCGCGTTCAATGCCTTCCAGCCTTCGACGTGCCCACTGCTGCACCGCAATAGGCTCCTTCAGCACGTAGTTCTTCACTCCAGCAAAGCCTCCTTCCTCCTGCAGCTCCCGTGGCTCCTCGGCACGGATATAAGCCACAACAAGATGCGCCAAGCCGCTCTTCAGACAAACGTCCAACAGCGCGTTGCGCTGCACCAATCGCTGAGCTCCAGTCTGCACCACATCTAGCGATACGTCCACATTAGCGCGGCGGAAAACGCCCGACACGGAGAAGAACTCGTAGGTCTCCGCAGGCTCCACGAACGGCTGCCAGCCCAGCTCGGCGAATCGCTCAAACACCTGCGCGTAGAGCCAGGAATACGCAGATACAAAGCGTTAGAGTTGGAGATAAGACACAAGAGATGATAACGAAGCGGCTTCGGCCACTGGGGGCACCCAGAGCCGCCGCTATGAGCGCAAAGACCCACCGGCAGGAGCATCATTCTCGCAGGTTTCCCTCCAACAGTGGCGACCGCACTTATAAAAACCTCGGGGATATTTTAACCTCGGATTTAGCTACGAATAGGTAAAGTCAGGATAGCGTCTTTAAAACATCGCTTAAATTTACATGCTTGGGTCTATTTAGTACTTTCCAATGGTAATAAATCTAGGCCTAAACGTTAGCATTCCTTGTGAGCATGGCTGCAGCTGTCTTCAACGCTGGTGCGAGCCGTGCAGGGTTCTTCGCGGCACATGGGGCAGTGCGTGGTGCCCTGCAGCCACTCCAGCAGACACTCTTCGTGGAAGACGTGCAGACACGGCAGCTTGACCACGTTCATGCCGACGCACTCCTCGTCGTCCCATTCGTCCAGGCAGATACTGCAGCACTCGCTGCTGCTCACGCCTTCAACGATCTCCATCAGATTGCTCCTTGAATCCACCACCACGTCCTCTAGCGACAGCACAGCTAACTTGAGCTTCGTCTCGCTCTCGATCTGCTTGTCTGGGTACTCGAGGAAGTCCCGGAGGATCGTGTACAGAGCCAGCAGCAGCTTGGCTTCAGTCGTTGCAGGTGTCTCGCCGTTGACATCAGCTGCCATTGGGATGCTTGAAACCACCTTCACTAGCGACTGCACGAACGTCTCGAGTGCAGTCCTGCGCTCTGCAATGATCACAGTGTTGTCGTTACGCAGGTGGCGGCGCGGGAACGCAGCTTCCAAGGTCTTGTCCAGTGCTACCAGAGGCGCAGGGCAGCCCAGCTCGCCCTGTTGCTGCTTGAAGTGCTTGACGAACTTGCGTAGCTGCTGGCGGATCGTGTAGAACTCCGAGTAGCGCTTAGCGATGCTCCACTTGTTGCGTGTGGAGCGGAAGGAAATGTCCATTTGGTACATGGTGGCAGGCGCCTGCACGCCGCCGCCGAGACTCACTTGAGTGCTGATGTTGAGCGAGTTTTTGGCGGTCTCGTACACGCGTTGAAGTCGCTTGGACTGGATGTCCGACATGATTTGCTAGTAGAATTTGGTGCTGATTGGTGTCTTGTTTTCGGTTGCCGCTTGCGTGGCGCGTGAACTTTTGCTGAATGACTTTTTGCCGCGGTGTCGCTCGCAAGAAAAGATGTGTCGCCGAGCTTGTGGCTGAACGAGCGAGACACACCCGCACGTCCACTATGGACAGAGGCAGCCTCTATGCACCGATGGGTGCGCGTAATGTGCAGGCGTAATCTGGAAGTCGGTCGCTTGTTGCCTTTTGACGACTTGTTCTCTGCACCTCTTCGAGCTGGCTCCGAGGTGGAGGAGCGGCCGTGACTGAAGCGAGCTTGTCTTCCGGTTGGCTGTTGTTTCAAAACTGAGGAGGATGCAGTGAGAGGGTGCGGCTTGTTGTCTCGGACAGGAACAGTAGCAAGGACGTATCTCGGAAGAAAGCGCAGTATTTTTAGGCTTTCCTGCGAGTCTTGTCCGTGGAAAACCCCATGCAAGAGCTCGGAGACGCTAGGATAGAGCGGCACTGGGTTCCGAAAATGGCTTGCGGCCATCTCAGCGATAGCATCTCAGTGTATATCGCACGCGCCGTCTCTCCCGTATATCGCCCCGGAGATGGCTACCACGAAACCGTCCTCGAAAGGCGGTGAAAATCTAGAGCTGCTTTCTCTTGCGCCGAGATATGACCGAGATGATGGAGCGTGGAAGACCAGCAAAGCTTGCTGCTGGAACAGCTGCTTCACGCCAATCAGGCTGCTTGGCGTAAGCTCGGTTGAAGGCGGACTGTCCTACTGCCCGTAATACTCACACGCACGGTTATACGGTAAGCTGAGTTGGTGGGGAAATGCTCATTAGAGCTTGGCCATTGCAGTGGTATGGACTGGCACCGCCAGACACTGCACGATGGCCTCTGTGAGATACATGTGCGGCACACCTGTGGCAGAATTGTCTACTGCGGCAAAGATCTACTGTACAGTAGCTCGGTACGACCCTTGCATTTCTGCCAATTAGTCAGTCAGAACTCTCCGATTCGTCCAAACTCATTTGAGCGAATCGTGTTCGAGACTTTTCCTTTACTTGATTTCAGTATCGAAGAGCTTTCCACGCGTCCCGATTGCAAGCCAGATCCAGCAAGAGCGACACCATGAACAAGTACGTGTCAACGTGCGAGTGCTGTCCACTGCCGCGCTCTGCCAGCCGTTACTTTGTGAGAATATAAATACAGATCTACGTACTAACGATGGTGCTTTCGCTGTTGTGTGCAGCGACGAGATGGACACGGCGCTGATGGTGTTTGTGAACTGCCTGGGGGCGGTGATCATGGTCTCCGTCGTGGGCTTCCACTACCTCACGGCAAAGCCCAAGGACGCCGAACTCTAAGAGGATACAATGAAGGCAAGGCAGGTATGAAGACGCGCAGATAAGCACGTTGATATGCCAGGTGATATTTCCACTTTCGGTGTTCATGTCGACTAACGACTATGTACTTTTGTGTCATACAGTTGAGACAGCTTACTGCTAAGCTGCAAGTGTACGAGCCAATCGCCGGTGAAATGCGGAAGCTTCTGCCCCAATGTGCTAGATTATCACCTGGACAAGAAGTATCGAGGCATGGCGCCTAGCGTGTTATCTACTCAGACGACGATTGGAAGCTCACTTTGCAGTTAGTTTTACGTGTATTAACGTTGAGAAACTTCTCCATTTAGACGACTTGCTCTTGTTTGTGACGATCATGAATATCCATGACAAACACCAGGCCATGACAAACACCCACGCTGCCTCACATCGACTGGCTGACTCAGCGTATCTGCTACTTCTGAAGTAACGATGAAGTAACTTGACGTTTGCAAAACTTCAATCCGCCCTCACACTTTGACGAACCTTCCGGCAGCGATGAGTACTGGACGCGTCCGTGTGTTGTGCGAGCGCATTATGAGCCGCGGCTACGAGCCGGCCGTGGCTCGCCTCATGGAGAACGTCAAGACCACAGTGCGCGCCCAACCGGGACTGCTGTCGGTCGAAACGTACGCGCAGGTAGACGACCACACCAAGTACGTCGTCTTCTCTGAGGTGCGTCCAATCTGACGTTGCAGCTCTGTCTTAACCCAAAAACACTGACACACAGTCGCTCGCTCTTCCTTTACATCTGCAGTGGGAATCCAAGAACCACTTCGACCAGTGGCTGGCCAGCAAAGACTTCCAGGACTGTACGCAGCAGATCAACGAGCTCCTGGACGTCCCAGGACTGCACATGCGCATCTTCAAGACCCCCAAGGACGATATCTTCCTCCTCTAGAGAGACCAGTTAACTGTGAAAAACATTGTTGCAGACGACTAAAACAGCTTTTCATTGCAGTCTATCCGGATACTGTGCACATTTGTCCCTGTCCAGGATTCCCTGACCCTCTTGGCAACGGCCACGTCTTGTTCTTCTAGAGGCGCGTTGCTCGACTAACGCATCGCATGCTCACTATAGCAACGCAGTAGCCAACAGAAGGGCTTCTACTGCCACTGCCGAGCCTACTCGGTCTTGCCCTTAATAAAACTCTTTATCCGATCAACAGTCTCCCGCACAGTGTCGGTGAACGAGTGCGGTTTGTTGTCCGGGTCTTCACCCTTCTCCGCACGCTGGCTCTCCTCCTCCAGGAACTCCTGCATCAGTTCCTCCTGCCGTGCAGACAGTGTCCTACACGAAAAAAATAAAAGAATAAACGTTAGGAAGCGTACACATCAATCAGCCAGCAGGGTCTGCGCGAACGTACTTTGGAATGCAAACCTGCAGGTTCACTAACTGAGAGCCGCGACGGTTCGAGTTGAGCTCCTTGATACCCTTGCCGCGCATCTGCAGAACCGTGTCCGGCTGTGTTCCACGCGGAATCTTCATCTCCACCTCGCCTGTTAAAGTGGGAACCACGACAGTTCCTCCCAACACAGCCTTGGCAACCGAGATAGGAACATCCACCAGCACATCCGTTTTACGACGCTTGAAGAATGGGTCTGGCAATACGTGAATACCCACATAAAGATGTCCTTTCGGGCCACCGCGCTGACCTGGCTCACCCTGGTGCGCCAGACGAAGGTTCATGCCCTGGTCGACACCCTCTGGGATCTTCACTTCCACCGTGCGTGGCTTTTTAACTGTACCCTGTCCGCGGCACTTGGTGCACGGCGACTCGATGATCGATCCCTCACCATGACAGCGACGGCACGGCGACTCGATGGCGAAGAAGCCCTGCTGCATGATCTCCACGCCTGAACCCTTGCAATTCGGGCACGTTTTCTTCTTGGTACCAGGCTTGGCTCCCGACCCATCGCAGGTATCGCACTCGACGTTGGCTGTGATGTTCAAGTCGCGCGTCGTGCCCTTGACAGCCTCCATGAAGCTCAATGTGATGTCCACCTGAATATCAGCGCCACGCTGGGGCTGCGACGCGCTACGACGCGAGCGTCCACCGAAGCCTTGTCCGCCGAAGAACTCTCCGAAAATGTCCTCAAAGCCCTGTCCTTGGAAGCCTCCGCCGCCGCCGAAGCCTGCCTGTTCGTCCACGCCTGCGTGGCCATAGGCGTCGTACTTCTGGCGCTTGTCGTCGTCCCCCAAGATCTCCCAGGCCTCCGTGGCCTCCGCGAACTTCTTGGCTGCGTCCGGGTCCTTCTTGTTGGTGTCTGGGTGGTATTTCTTGGCCAGCTGGTAGTATTTCTTCTTGATTTCGCCCTTGTCGGCGTCGCGAGAGACCCCCAGAACGTCGTAGAAGTCGCGCTTGCTGGGCTCCGCGCCACGCGCGTGCTGTGGAACGGAGCGCAGTCTTGCAGCAGCGCAGTGGCGCCCCACGCCGCAGGGCGACGAGCGTGCGGACCCACAGACCTCGCCGCAGCACGCACCAACACCGTGCGCAACGCCATGATACCGAAAGCTACGCTTGGCCAATGCAATTGTGAGGCAAAGGCGGGTTTGAGTGGCTCAGCGATTCTAGAAGTTCGAAACCGGTAGGCTGTATGTGAGGATTAGTATGACTTATAATAGGACTTTCTAACCGGTTTCGATATCGGTTGCTGCTGTCTGTGACGTGTGAGAATAGCTGTTACGGTCTGCGCATGAAGCGACACGGCATTGTCGACACGCTCCACTGTGCGACTTGGGCATGTCTGAGGCTGGGGATGGTAATGACGGTGGGCAGCAAGGTATTGCAGCGGTAGATTTCGAGACGGATGGGAAGATGAAGAATGATTTCGCTGTCGGAGGGTACGAGCCAGCGATAGACGACGCTGCCCAGCAGGAGCCTGCAGAAAGCGAAGATGTAGACAACGACTCCGCACGTGACGATGAGGACGACGAAGATGATGACAGCGATGATGACGACGATGAAAGCGACGATGAAGAAGAGGACCCGACGCAGACGATCGTGGACATGGGCCGCCACGAGCGTATGCAGCGTATCCAGAAGGTGCTGTACGAGCAGCTCGTGGGCAACGACGAGCGCTTGTCACTCGAGCTGCGAGAGAAGGAGGAGGAGCTACGTCGGGCAAAAACGGCTCGTGAGGACGTGGGTGTGGCGCTGTATGGTGTGCAGCAGCAGCTCGCCCAGTTGCAGGTAGCTCTTGAAAGCGCGCATCGCCGCCTTACGACTCTACATGACGAGCGCTTCACGAGCGAAGACAAACTAGACGAATGGAAAGCTAGTGCAGAGGAGAAGCGGTTGGCAGTCGAGCGCCGCCGCGCGCACCTGCAAAAGACACAGAGTGAACTCGACTCGCTGAACATGACGCTGCGGCAGGTGGAGAAGTACAATGAAGAGATGAAGCATGAAATTGCACGCACCCAGCGAGCTGCTGAAAAAGCCGAGGAGTCCATGACAGCCGCAGAAAAAGACAAGGTGAAGCAGGATCTGTATATTGACCGATTGAATGAGCAGGTGAAGTCACTACAGGATCAACTGGCGGCAAATGGATCGCAACTCAAGACGCAACGGCTGGAGACACAAGCCGCGGAGGAGACTCTGCGCGAGGCTTCTGAGCAAATGGAGGCCGTCGCTTTCGAGAAGAAACAGCTACTGCAGCAGTGGAAGAGTGCTCTCATCGGTATGCAGCAACGTGACACAGCATTGCAGGCGACTCAGAGTGCTATCTCCAAAGTTGGTGAGGAAGAGCTAGCACTTGGTGCCGAACTACGCGGCTACAAAATATCTATCGAGAAGGCTCAGCAAGCACACGAGACTCTGATCGCCACAATTGAGCGCTTTAATGCTGAATTGCGCTTCGTGGAAGAGCAGACTGAGAATTTGCGAGGCGAACATGAACGCCTTACAGCACGGCATGAGCTATTAACCAAATCCCTGAAGCAGACTGAAGCTCAGGTCTCTGCTGCCACATCAGCCGGGAAGAAACTGGAATCGGAGGCAGCACAGGTAGCACAACACCTGGAGACAACCCAGCGCGAGAGACACCTCCTCGAAGACGAGATCGCAGCCGAGAAGAATGATCAGACCACAGTGCACAAAGCAGCACACAACCTTACCAAGGAGACCCAACGACTTGTGTCGCGTGTACATGAGAAGGAAGTGGATCTGGCAAATTTGCAGAACGAGATGGCTCGCGTTGGCGTAGATGCACTGAACGTGCAGAACCATATAGCCCAGCTCATGGAGGCCCAGCGAGCCTTGGTGGAAGAACTTAAGCGCGATGACCAACAAGTGGAGCGTGCAGAGCTGGAAATTCGCCAACGCAACGATGAGATCGAGAAGAAAATGCTGCGTCTCGATCGACTCAATAAAAAATATGAGCAACTTGTGAGCAAAATGGAAGATGCAGACACAGGACCGCTGGAAGCGACAATCAAAAACTTGGTGCGCGAGACCAAGATAGGAAGAGAGGAAAACACCGCCAAACAGAAGCAATGGCTCAATACACAAACTGCACTCGTGCACACAGCCAGCGAAACTCAAGAGCTAAGCGAGCGCACTCAGGAACGCAAGAGCAAAACTAGCGTTTTGGAGCAGAAGCAATTGCGTCTGCAGCATGAGCTACACGAGATGCAACGTGAGCTGCGAGAGTTGTCGAACGGCATTGCGTCGCTGCATGCAGACACAGGTAGGCTGAATGAGCTCATTTCGCGCCAAGGATCGAAGCACGACGACTTGCTGAACAGTAACCACGCGCTTGAGTTGGAGTTCACTCGAGAACTACGAGAGCTGGAGGCCACTTCGGTTGCAATGGAGGCTCGGGCTGGGACTTTACGACAAGAAAAACAGGAATTGCTTAATCGCGTCATTGAAGTGGAGCGCCAACTCATGCTATGGGAGAAGAAAATTCAACTGGAGAAGGAGACACAAGCTGCGTTAGATCCCGAAGTTGGTCAAGCAGAGGCGCGCAGCATGGAAAAAGAAATTCACCGCATGCGTCTTCGACTCGAAGCTTTACAACGTAGCCAAGAGCAAATGTTGCAAGACATGGAGCAAGCTGTTCACAAACGTGACGTTATTGCTCTCCGCGGTCGTAGCAAAAGGAGCAAGAAGCTGATCTCACCTTTGCTGCTCTCACTGCAAAAGTTTCGACCCTACAGAACCAGTTGCGCAAAAGCGAGCGTGATGCCGCACGGTTGGATAAGAGCATCCGTTCGCAACTTGTGGCTGGTGAAGATGTTTCCTTCCAACTTGAAAAGGTGTCAGCTGAGCTGAAGGTTGGTGAGGAGGCCGCACTATCGCTGCAGCGTGCGATCAATGCTGCACTCTACGATAAACAGCGGTATATTGACGCTGCAGCACGCAAGTTACGAATGGCCAAACGATTCGACTCATTGTGTCGAGGAGTAAGCAATGGACCACCTAATGAAGCGAAAGCAGCCGAGGCGTTGGAGAAAGCTGCGGAGGGTATCGAAAAAGTTCGCACCATTGTTGATCTACTGCAGAAGCAAAACCCGCATTTGGCTGAGGTTCTACCTCGCGTGCTTCTACTCGCTGAAGACCCACCACCGATTGACAAGTAGCATCGTGGAGAAACCTAGCTACCTTGAACAATATTTTCTATCCACCATTATCTCTGTTTAGTACTTCGGGTTGTCTTGGAGTGCCTCCAGGAACCTGCTTAACTTCACCGCGACGTCTTCAAGCTGAGGAACGCCACCCACACTTAGCACCTCCAAGAAACGCGATGCTCTCAAGTACATACTGTTAAATGAGAAAAGTGTTGCGTTAGTTCATGTCATCATTCACCCCAAAACAATTCCACACTTACTCAATATAATCCTTTCGCGTCCGCAGTAACAGTGAGAGAACATGACTGTCCTTCGTAACGATGTCGCTGTGAACAAGCAGCTCCAGGACAGTCACACTACGCCAGAGTGCAAGAGTTTGGTCCGAGTCAATACTACCAGACCCTTCATTTCCACTCTCTCCGCCGCGAATGTCTTGAAGTTTCTCGAGGGCAATGGCCACGCGAGATAAAGCAATGCAGATACGTTTGAAGAATTTGGGTAGCCACTGTGTCAATGCTGGTGCTCGCAGCATCAGCTGTGCCACAGATGTGGATTTCTCGCAGAGTGAGCCTTCCATTCGCTGCTGTTGGTATAATTTGTAATCTTCGTGTTGCTGCATTGCATCAAACACAAGCAGCAACGAGGCTTGAGCATCCAGGAAGTCCTCTCGTAACACTCGTGCATGACGGTGGACCGATTCATCACTGGTTTTCTCCCGGATGGCATAGCTTTCGGCACCACGAGCAAGTATCTGGCCCACAAGCTTGTTCAGAGTTAACATGCCAACTGCGCTCGATTTTAAGTGGACATCGAAGCACATGACACTCAGCACGCGCACAACACTGAGGTCGAAGCTGATTCTTGTTTCGCTTCCATCGCCAGGGCATAGTGGGAAAGAGAGTTGGTGTACGAGGAACGCAGCTAAGCCCATGGAGCCTTGAAGCTGTGTTCGATCCTCGAAAAACAGGTATTTCAACTCGTCACAAGATGTACCAGCGGCGGTGAGTTCGTCAATTAAGTTTGTTCGCTGGATGTCGTTGCGTGCACACGCTATATCCATGGCAAGCGCTTCCAATAGTCCGGCCAGCTCAAGACGCTGTTCTGCCCGTATCGGAGAGCTCTTCACGATCGGCATTCGCGGAAGCAATTGTCTCTGCAAACATCCCCGACACAGCGCTGCTTAATTTTGAATTCCATTTTCATAGGAATAACCTCCTATTGAAGACGTACCTGGAAATTGACGCGCAGTGCCCGTGAAAGCTGGATGAACAACTGCGTCTGTGGCTCGAAAGTGGCGAAGAACAGCTCGGAGGCTGTATCCTTTAAGCTACGGGGGTTCCGTAGTTGCAACCGGAAAAGTTGGCTCGTCGGAAGCAGCAGCAGACCACGCTGTTTCTTGGTAGAAGGCACTACTCGTGCTACCGTGACGATATCACGCAGCGACAAGCACATATCAGGCGAAGCTTCGCCCCGACTAGCAAGCGGCACAATGAACAACGTATCACAACTCAACGCAAACAACTGGAACTTCATCGGCGCAGTGCTCACTACTGCAGCTTCGTGATAGCGTAATGTTGCCAATTTGTCAGCACCGAGTCGTGCACGCAAACGCTCGCGATCCAAATGCCGCGGCCTGCATAACGTTGGTGTCAATTGCATTGTGATGAACCTCGCCAGATAGATTATGCCCGTCAACGACAGTGACAAGCATGTTTGAGGTCGTGGGTTCTCACCAATAGTCTATTTCAGCAGAGCTTTGGCCTCGATTCTTACCGATGCGTTGGGCTGTTGCCGCTGATTTCTCCATTCAAGACGTCAAACCGTGAAGTTAGGGCGGTGGAAGACACTGCAATTGAGATAAATAGTCGAATATTCATCTAGAACAGCATCGCCTCGCATGCTTCAGGAAATATGCCCTTGAATAAAGGTGAAGGCTAGAACGAAATCACCACGATACGAAAAACGTTGTCAAACCGGACGATTTCTAAGGCAATCTCGTAGTATTATATACACGCACGCTTATTCGTCCTCTGTCTCCGCGTCATCGTCCTCATCTTCATCATTCTCGTCATCGTGGCTGCTACTGTCATCGCCATCCGTGCCACGCACTTCCTCCTCACCCTCATGGTATACGATAGCGGCGCGGGTCTCACCGTCCTCCTGGTCGTCGTTATCGTTGTCGTGAATCTGGCCCAGCACCAAGCTCAGTCGGCCAGCAAGCTTCTGGAGCTGTCCGTGCACCTGCAGCCGTGTCTCGAGGAGCTGATACAAACCTGACAAACTGGACACAAGGTCAGGCTGTGCCACCAAGTAGGCCGTATGGTGCAGCAATACCGCGCGCAGCCACGGGCACAAACGAGCACAACGAGCTGGGGCACGCTCGAGCTTGCGAACAACCACCTCCAACAATGTTAGCACACGAGAGGCCGGAACACGAGCCACAGTGCGAGCCACGATCTTGGCATCACGGGTGCGCAGGCAGTACTCGAGCAGAGCGTTGTCGCGCGCCTGAAGGGCCTGTTCTAGTACACTAGCGAGCGACGAAGCATCTGGCTTGTCACCGCGACCCTTATCCTCAGGCGACTCGGCTTCACGCTCCGCACGACTGAGAGCAGCAGTCACATCGCTCTCCACACGCTCACGCAGAGCCTCAACGCGCTCAGCAAGCGTCAGCTCACTCTCCCCTCGTCCTCTGCGCTGTCTAGGTCCTCGAAGTTGGTCGTCTCATCAACCACAGCCATTGAGTTTGCCAGCGCACGACGGTCACTGAGTGTTGGTACGTGCGTTTTCTCGTCCTCGGCGGTAGCCTCCACTTTCTGTCGCTTACTTCCGTTTTTGTTGGCAGCATCAGCGCGCTCAGCCGTAAGCAGCAACGCGTCACTGATTTCTGCGAATTCCAGTTCCTTTTCCACTGGCTCGGGGCGTTCTCCTCCACAGGAGACACTGTCTCAAACACAGGCTTGACGAGCGATCCACGTGCGACCAATACCTCTGACATTTTCTCATCCTGCTTACTGAGTTCTGCCAGAAGAACCCCAGCCGATTCAGCCGCCGACAAAGTAGGCGGTAGCGGCTTCGAAGCCAGAGCCAACTCCGACGCATCGTTCACCTGCTGGTACTTGTGTGCCCACAGGAATAGAGCACCAGCGGGGGCAGTGGCGCCCACCAGGAGCTCTACTGTCGGCTTGGCCGGTTCAGCATCCTCCTTTTTGTTCTTCTTGCTCTTTTGCTCTTCTTCGCAACCACCGTCTCACCCACTGAAGCGCGCGCAAAAATACCTTCCGCGCTGCTCGGCAGACTAAACGTGAGCGCTGGAGCATCGTGCTCCGTCAGCTCCAGATCGTACAAGTTGACGAACCGCGCGCCGGCCGTAGCTGCCAACAAAAACCGCGACGACTCGAGTCCGTCCTCCACCGCTGCAAAACGCAGCTGCGTCACTGCTGACGACACGCCAGAGACTAATTTGTGGCTCTTCTTGCCCGACGACAAGTCGAAGGTGCGGAGTGCCGAGCCTCCGACGGCCAGCACTTGGCCATCGGCCGACACCGCGAGCGCCGAGGCGCCGCCAGAGCCGCACCGGAACTTGCGCTCCACTTGTCCGCTGATGACACTCCACTCCAGCACGTGCTTGTCACTGGAGCTGCTGTACAAAAGACTGCCCTGAGGGTTAAAGGCCAGTGCTTGGACTGCACCGCCGTGACTCGCGTCCTTGAGCGTGTGCTTCACCTCTCCAGTCGTGAGGTCCCATAAAATCACTAAGCCATTGCTGGTGCCCAGCGCCAATAGTCCCAGACTGCTGTTGCCGCTGCGCTTCTTGCTCTTGGACTTGGCGCTCTGCGTCCAGCAGAGACTCGTGTACTGGTAGCTCAGATGGTCCCGCTCCTTGAGCTCCTGCTGGAGAGAACCGGACGCCACGTCCCAGATCTTGAGACGGCCGTCCTCGGACACGGCCGCGAAGTGCGTCTGCGAGTCGGCGAAGAGCTGCAGCATGGGCGGCGGTCAGGGAGGGTCAACGACAATGACACAATTGCCAATTGGCTGGTGCTAAAAGGCCACGGGCTACTGGAGCAGAGCGCAAGTGTTTATGTGTTTTGGAAGGTTTCTAAAAAGGGATAGATAGAAACATGCGACGTGTGAGAATGTGTATGTGACGTGTGAGATTGGTGCTTTATTGAGAGTTGAGCCGCTGCGGGACTGCGTATGGAGACTTGAAGCGCTTCTGCACGGGAGATGGAGGGCGGACACTGTTACTGTCGTCAGGTTTTACTACTGCAGCGGGCTGGGATGTGAGGATGTTCCGCGCGGACCCGACTGTGGGTTGCTTTGGAATGGTTGGAGAGCGTGGCGAACCGTGGAGAGAGTCATTCGTCGGCATGGAAGAAGGTTCTGTTGCTTTCATACTCTGAGAGGTGTCTTCTGTTGTTGCGCAGGTAGCAGATCCATTGGCTTTTTCACTTGACTTTGTGGCGGGTGATAATGGCCTTGCGCGGTAGCCCCTCCCGCACGCTTAACGGACAGCGGCCTATTCGGCCTGCGTGCAGCAGCATCTTCAGTCGGAGGAGGCTGGCCGCTGGCGTCGGTGTTCTCCGAAACAAGTGTACTTGATGAAGACATAGTGTCATCTGTGTCTCGAACACTGCCGCCGTCTTCATCGTCAGAGAAAAGAAGGTCGAGACTGATTCCTCTGCTTAGAGCCTCAGCCTTAACTTTCTCGTCTACCGATAGCTTTATCGTTGGAGATGTCTGTTCAACTACCGGTAGCCCTGAAGCAGCTTCTTCACTCTCATTACGATTTCCGTGCTCTTCGCCATCGTTACTCTTTTCGTCCTCTGCACCATCTTCATTTTCTTCGTTCTCATCGTTCCCATCATTAGCGTCATCCTCTTCATCCTCTTCGTCTTCGGCCATCGACGCAAGCGAAGCTCGAGCGCGAGATTGGTGAACTGCTTGAAGTCGCTTTCGCGCTTGCCGCTGCAATACGCTGGCGGCAGAGTGCATCTCGTTCTCGCGACGCTCTTCCTCAGCCCTTTTCCGGCGTTCACGCTCTCTCGCCATATTTTGCCGACACAGATACGTTTTCATCGCGTGCTGCAGCATTCTAGCGGCATTATTAGCCTTCCGTACTTGCCGCATAATTCGAGTCGTCCGTCGTGCAAGAGCTCCTCGCACGACTCGCTGTACGGTTACCGCGGCAGCATCTTCTCGGGCTCGCTCATCATCTCGCTTAGCAGCCTGACGCGCCTGCCAACTCCGTCGTTGACGAGAAGCTTCACGCTGGACTCGTCTCTGCTTGCGTTTTTCCTCGTCGTCCACCAGGTATTGCTCTCGAGCCCGTAGTTTGTCTATTTTATCTTCCAAGATACGTGCTCGCTGAGCAGTGCGTTCCACAACGCGCGAGTAGTTCTCCAACGAACCGTTCTCGTACATGAAGCCATGGAAGTTTGCTGTGAACTGGCCGCTTCGAGGGTGCGAAATCAAACTCATCGAGCGATGCGAGTCGATCTGCACGCCCACATTTCCAGGTCGTGCAGTCAATAGTGGCAGCTTGATTCCATCGGAGTCGGGTGTGGTCGCTGAAATAGGAGGCCCCGAAAAGCTTGAAGCCCGTGCTCTAGTGTCTTGGTCTGCCATCAGCACGGATCAAATGCAGGTGCGGTGACAGAGCAAAACTGCTTTTGTATTTGCGTTGACCTCCTAATTATACATGGGCTTGGCTTCCAGCACTTATGCACACGCATCCTCTATTCTCCTTCTACCTTGACTTCTGCTTCTTTCGGACCCTCGTCTTGTTCCTCGTCACTACTTTCTTCTTCACTTGATGAACTCTCTTCTTCACTGGAAGACTCGTCAGAAGAATCCGAATCTGAGCTGGACGATGATGCAGCATCGTGCTCACTCTCGGATGTCTCGAGTAAACTACGTTCAAGCTCCTCCAAAGCCCAACCAGTGTCACCTTTCTTGAATACAGCAATGTGAGTGTCGAGTTCCTCGCTCACACGTTGAAGACGCTCGTCACTTACAGATTGGATCCACACGCAATAATCCTGGATGTAAAGTGCGTTGAGCAGATACTGCGTCTCTGACTTTTCGACGATCCGGTAAAGCGCCAGCAATGCCCGCAGCACCACACGCTTGCCACGTTTCAGGATCTCGCTAGCTTCGCGAACACAGCGCAGAGCCAAATCGTACTGCCGCAAGAATGGAAAGGTGATCATACGACGCACAGTTGAGCGCACGACAGAGTGCAGATCTGCAGTAGAATCCAGCCACGATAGCGTTGGGCTGACGATACTTACAGTCCAAGTGGATTCTACGCCACTGTCACCTTGTGTAGTAAGCTGATCGTACGCGAAGCCGATGAGGATATCGACCAGGCCTCCGATCACAACCTTTTCCTCGGGGCTATCCTCTGGAAGCAAAACTCCTTTCGCGGAAGTCGTAGCAGCAATTCCTGTTCCGCATCCGTGAATGAGACTGCTGGTTCCGAGGAAGCCGAAGGCGCAGATGGCGGCTGAGTAGAATCCCAGCCTATAGTCATGGAGCTTAAATTGTCTCCAACGCGGTCGATGTTTGAATCAACCTCGACAATCAATGGCTTCTTTGTCGTTCTTTCTGCAACCTTGTTTGGAGCCAGAGTTGTGGATGGATTAACAGAAAATCTCCTCCAGAATGGCTCATAGTTCATCGCCAGCTCAAGGTACATATCATCTCCAGAGTTAGCGAAATCCATGAGGTAGCGCTCAATGTCAAATTGCTGCTCCTCGGCGGCTTCTCGCAGTGCGCGACGCTGCTCCGGCTGCATGTGCTCCGGGTCAGGAAGCGACAAAATCTCGCTAATCTGGCCATGCCACACGCGAAAAAATCCCTGTACGCATTGTTGAAGCCGTACGACGGTGCGAGATCCGTGACACGCACACCAATAGATGGCTCTGCCTCCCCATTCGCTTCAAGTTTGAGCGAGCCTGCACTTTGCGTCGCTGCTCCAGACTCAAGGCCAAGCAACGACGAATCTGTTTTCACAGGCTCAGTCTTAGCATCACCACCAGTACCATTGCAGTTAGTGGCTGGCGCAGTCCCGTTGATCAGAGCGTCCAGCCGCTCCGTCTCCTCCTGGAAGTTTCCAATTGGTGCTGGAGCGGACGAGTCCAAGACTTCAATCAGTGGCGCTTTGCTATCAACGACAGATACATTAAGAAACCACATTGCAGCAAATCTCTCTTTCAAAATGGCGATGCAACTCACCGTTGAGTGTCCGCCTTGACGTCCACTGGCGGTTGCTGCGGCTGCAAGAGCTTCGTGAGCATGTCGAGGTCTGGGAAGTCCTGGCCAGGCTCTTTCTTGGGCAAATGCACCACAATTGTGCCGTTTTCCTATTGCAACATCAATAGTGTTAGTCTTTATGTTGCAACAACATCCGATTGCAATCGCTTTTCACCTTGTTCGGGTCGTACACTGCTTTGGCCAGTTCGTCGTCCACCACTTGGTGCGGGAAGTGCAACTTGAGCAGATACGGTTTGCAGTAGAAAGTAAAGTCGAAGCCGTCCACGTAGAACTCCATCTCCGACACGCGCACGAAAGGCACGTGCACATGCACGAACACCCACGCCGCGTCCTGCGTCACATGGAATCTCGGCGTCGTCACCATCAGTGCTCGTTTCTAAAATGCGTTTCTAAATGGCTGCATCGTAAAACCGTTTGTACCGGTACAAAAGGGTATTACCGGCTGCTGTTTTCTGTCTTGGTTTTTGTATGCCTGCCAACCTCTCTATTTATTGTGCCTGGGTGTAATTTTTTTGTATGTAGAAGAAGAAAACCACCCCTTTTTAAGGGTGCTGGACCCTCTATTAGATGTCAACAGAGCGTTACAACCACCCGTTCATGTCTCACCCATACAGCTGCTGTAGCAAGAATGACAGGTGATGCTCAGAGGTAGAAGAAAACCCCTTATTAGGGGTTTTCTTCTTCTACATAGGGCCGTTCCTAACCGGGATTGCCACCCCAAGGATTACGTTTACACGCTACGCTCTTTGCGACGCGCGCTCTTGTCCTTCGTAACCGGATTGCACTTCCTCAATAAAATGTACCACAGAACGGGTACAGCCAGTGCCAGTTGCCTTTTGAGCTTCACAAGCACCATGGATACACCCGCACCCAGCTTGAAATGGACTGTAGCTGTGCCCCATGGAGCGCGCAAGCGCATAATTTCGCCGCCTACATCTGATGACAACAACGAATGGACGCTTGACCAGCTGAAGCTGGAGTGTACCGCTAGAAAGTTGAACGTAGCGAAGAACACTCGAAAGAATGAACGTGTGAGCTTGCTTCAAGCTTGGGATACCAACAAAGTGGGCGTTCAAGTGCTTCTTTCGCGTCAGCGAAAACGATCAAAGGAGACAAGTGAACGAGAGGAGAAGCGAACCAGTGGCTGCATGTTTCGCCTTATCAACGTGTTTTCTTAGACCGGTTTTTTGACTCGTTCATGGCTACGGGGCATCAACTGAGCCACGATGAGCTGGACGACGATGGATCTACGTTTTGGATTGATGTTGCTACGGCGTTTGGCTCGGACACTGCCGAGTACGATGCATTAATCTCAGACGACGCTAACTTCGAGGATGTGGACGCTTCAATGCACATGACACATTCCGGTGCAAAGATAAAGAGAAGTAAGTTTGCTCGGGCTGAAGCTGAATCAAAGGTGTCAGGGCAGGGTAGCAACGACTTCTGGGATTTTTGTGATGGACGAGCTGATGTGTTCTACTTAGACCGCTGGTGCAAGCACCGTCAAGCTGGACGCGAATTCTGCGCTGCCAACGTGTATGCCGCCGATGAGGACGACTCTACCCAAGAAGGTTTCATGCAGCACAACGAGAAAAGCAACCGTAAAGGTCAAAAGACCTCCCAGGCTGATGCAATGGCTTCGCTCGTAGACAAGATTGAAGAGGCATTTGGCGGCGAGGCGAATGAATTGCAAGAAGACACTTGGAGAGAGCATTTCATTCAAGAGCAGCGAGCGGCCCAGAAACTATTCATACTGTCCCAGATGCTTACGCGCAACGCAGAGGTGACGCAGGAGCTGATGGTGAAGCGTCATGAAGTTCATGTGGCTGGACTTGATGCTGCAGAAATCGGTCGTGCGCTGAGGATGTGCCAGGAAAAGAAAGCGGGGTTGAAGGCGCAAATAAAGCAACTGGAGCTCGAGATCATGAATGGTTTCCATTAGCCTCGGCGCGGGCGCTTCGAGCGCTGAAGATCAAAATTTTGAATGTGTTCGACTACAACCTCACGGAGAATGCGACCTTTCGCATCGTGACGCAGTACAGTTGTTGCTTCGGAGTTGTCGGCCGGTAGATATGAGCTCTCCGGTAATGCGTGGTATTCCGCTGTCACCTCGCGATAGCTCGTGATAGCATTTTTGTTCTTGAGTCGTTCATTAATGCAGTAGTTGTGTAGCTTCATGCACGTCTTGATCACCTTGTCAACGTTAATAATGTCCACAACTAGCGCTCGCTGGAAATCTGCCACTTGTTTGTCAGCAACCCAAATGCCATCTCGATTTGTATGCGCAGTTGACTGAGGACAAAATAAAGTCGGAATGTTTCTTGGATTTAATTCCCAGCTTAGTGAATAGGACCAGAAGCGAGTCCGAGAGCGGATGCGCGTTGTCGCCGATGATGTAAAATCCGGAAGGCAGCTTCATGATATCTTAGCTAAGTTTCCATTTTTTTAAGGCTATGGAATTCCAACTTTCTCCGGAGAATTAAAACAGTACCCTGTGAACCGGCAGCATGAGTCGCGAATGGCTTGGACGTTTAGGCCATACATCTGGTAGTGCCCGGAGAAGCACGCAACGACGTCTGGTACCTCTTTATTGCTTGGAGCACGAATGTAACACAACCACCCGTCTATACAACCCACATACCCTGTAAGAATACCGTCCTTGCTAATACTGGCGAAATCGTCTGCTAACTCGAGCATACGTTCCTCCAATTCCACAGGTGAACGTATGAGAAGTTCCGGACACTCACAAATGGCATCCATGACAGCATGCACGCAGTCATAAAAGCTCGTGACTGAACTACCACCCAGCCCACGTATGGTAGCTGCTGCCTGTGAGCCACGAGATGGCCATTTGTAGCATGTTCTCGGGAGTTATGAGGTCTGTGCTTGAGCACCAAATAGACTGGAGCTCGTCACGAGCTACTGCAGACCTGATAACGAGCAGAAGACGCTCAAATGATTTTACTTCCATTCGGTAACAGCGTTTGAACCGGCCTTCAAGCAACAGCGTTTGCTTATAGACATTCCAGTCCAAACGATGACGAAGAACAGGCCCTCGACGGTCACCACGAGCGTCGGCAGCATGTGCACCTAGCATTGCAAAGAGTAGAGCTCGGTGGTGAGCGCTAGCGCGGCGCGATTTCGCCATCCATCTTGGTAAAATCAGCATCGGACTTGAAAAGACTTCAACTCTGTGGCAATTCCATGCAACGCGCAATCCAAGCTTCGGATTGGGAAGGGTACTTGGGTTACACAACCGAAAAGGGGTAGGTGATTGTTGACCAATTAGAGGGCTACTTTCGGATCCCAATCCCGGTTAGGAACGGCCCATAGTATTTTTTTACACCCGGGCACAACAAATAGAGAGGTATCTTCGTACTGTGATCCACATCCGGTTGTACCGATACAAAAGGTATTACCGGTATCTGTTTGGATCGCAAAAGGGAGAACTCAAAGCAGCTTTTGTATCGGATCCTGACTGTGAAGCAGGCTACGATGACGGCGAACGTGGCGATGGCGACGGCAGACAGCAGCGCTGGACTCACCACCTACTACGAGCAGAAGATCGAGCACTTGGAGCTGACGGTGCGCGACGAGACGCAGAACTTGCGGCGTCTCCAGGCGCAGCGCAACGAACTCAACTCGAAAGGTAGGTTTTTTCTAACAAGTAAAATTGTTCCCCAAAATAGTATACATTATGGGTATCATTTTATTATGTTGCAGTTCGTCTCCTTCGTGAGGAGCTTCAACTTCTGCAGGAACCCGGTTCTTACGTGGGTGAAGTGGTGAAGCAAATGGGCAAATCCAAAGTTTTGGTGAAGGTGAACCCCGAGGGCAAATACGTCGTGGACGTGGACAAAACGATTGACATTGCCAAGTGCACGCCCAACACTCGCGTGGCGCTACGCAACGACAGCTACGTGCTGCACAAGATCCTCCCCACGAAAGTGGACCCTCTGGTGAGTCTCATGAAGGTGGAGAAAGTCCCAGACTCGACCTACGACATGATCGGAGGCCTGGACAAGCAGATCCGCGAGATCAAAGAGGTCATCGAGCTGCCTATCAAGCACCCGGAGCTCTTTGACGCTCTCGGAGTGGCGCAGCCCAAGGGCGTACTGCTCTACGGACCTCCAGGTACAGGCAAGACGCTGCTGGCTCGTGCTGTGGCGCACCACACGGACTGCACGTTCATCCGTGTGTCGGGAGCTGAACTGGTGCAAAAGTACATTGGTGAAGGTTCGCGGATGGTGCGTGAATTGTTCGTCATGGCGCGTGAGGCGTCGCCCTCCATCATCTTTATGGATGAAATCGACTCCATTGGTAGCTCCCGTATGGAAGGTGGCGGTGGTGACTCGGAAGTGCAGCGTACGATGCTAGAGCTGCTGAACCAGCTGGATGGTTTCGAACCGGCGCAGAATATCAAGGTTATCATGGCGACCAACCGTATTGATATCTTGGATGCAGCTCTGCTGCGTCCTGGACGCATTGACAGAAAGATTGAGTTTCCGAACCCGACCGAAGGAGTAAGTGCATTATGTTTTTTTTTATGTTTTTCGTGTCGTCATGGTAGAATACTAACTATTTGTTCTTTGTTAGTCCCGTATTGATATCATGCGCATTCACTCGCGGAAAATGAACTTGTTGCGTGGCATTAACCTTAAGGTCATCGCTGAGAAGATGCCGACGGCCTCTGGCGCAGAGTGTAAGGCTGTTTGCACGGAAGCTGGTATGTTTGCACTGCGCGAAAGACGGATTCACGTTACCCAAGAAGACTTTGAGATGGCCGTGTCGAAGGTCATGAAGAAGGACTCCGAGCAGAACATGTCCATCAACAAGCTCTGGAAGTAAGGCGCTCTTTGTTGACGATCTGGCTGGGCTGGTTAGCGATTTAGCGAGTGAGCGGTAAGGCAAAGAAGGTGAATCCGGAGTCTATAGGTTTCTCGTTTCAAAATCGAATGAGCTTTGACTACATGCTAGGTGTGTGTTTGGACAGCTGTGTTTTATGACTATTAGATGGATTTGGGGGTTCCCAGTTATAGTTGTCGAAGAGCTGGTAGTCCATGGGGATCTTCTCCGGGAACTTGACCATGCTTTCGATACCGCGAAGTGACATGGACGTAAACTCCGAGTCGAAATTGGCAAAGGCACCGGAGCGAGGACGAAGCGGCGGGGTACACAGCGTGCCGTTTAGCAGTCGAGTCCAATCAATTTGGTGTTTCCCGAAGAATGGATGCTGCTTCACCGCCAAGGCCCCTCCGCCTCCAGATCTACGTGCACCAAGGCGCTCTTTCGGGTCCGTGCACAACAAACTAGCGATCAAGTCGCGTGCCTCGTTGCTTATTTGGGGCGGGTAGTACACGTTACCTTCCATGATCATCGCGTAGAGCTGCGTTCGGTTCTGGGCGATGTGAAATGGTGGTCGTCCAGTTAACATTTCGTAGAGCATGCACCCAAGAGACCAGAAATCAGCGGCCTTCCCGTATCCCTGACTCACTGGTGGGTTTGTTGTTGAGTTCTGGAGATCGCTCAGCACAAATACTTCTGGGGCGATGTAGTCTTTGGAGCCGCAGAAGGTCATCGCTAGCGTCCAGTCATCAATGCCTGGTTTGGAAAGCCCGAAGTCAGCAAGGCGAACGTGACCTTGCTGGTCGAGCAATATGTTTTCCGGTTTGAGGTCACGGTAAATGATGTCGTGTTTGTGCAAGTGTTCGAGAGCGAGAAGGACTTCCGCCAGGTAAAGGCGGCCACGGACTCTGCGAAGTGCCCACGCTGAGAAAGATGAAAGAAAAGTTCCCCTCCTGGGCAATAGTCGAGCACAAGGTGCAGATGATCGATTGTCTGGAAACAAGCGTGCATCTTTACAATGAACGGGTGGTCACCGCAACTCGTTAGCACAGTTTTTCTGCTCGAGAATGGCGGACCTGGTTCTGTGTCGCGATAGCGCGCTTGCTGAGAGTCTTGATGGCTACAAGGGAACCCGAAGGCAAGTGGCGAGCGACCATGACATGCCCAAATCCACCACGACCGACGACCTTAAGTGGCTCATACTGACGCAGCATGAACCCACCGCTATAACTCTCGGCGATACTCACGGCCTGAACCAATTTGATGTCCGTGATAACCGGGACGAACGCTGCTGGCTTTTTCAATGGTGAAGGTGGACCTGCTACTATACCCCCGGATGGTTTCACAGGTGAAGCGGCCCGATGTGCAATTACCTTCGCCTTGGCCATTAACGATGTTGGTGATCGACTGCCACTTTTACTTGGAGAAACTGGGGCTAAAAATTTTAATGGGCTGGAACTTTTGGAAGGTGTAGAAGTCGAAGTTGATATGACCAACTTGAGTGAGGAACGACTGGATCTCCGCGCTTCCGGCTTAGGAGGTGTTGACACTACCACTGCGACCGCTTCTGGGTCTATAGCCGATACTCTCTGTATCTCGTCACTTGGCATGCTGGATTTCGATACATTCAAATCAGGGGTCGGTTGTCGTTGATCGCCGAATTACCAATATTCACCGGATGGACAACAGCGGCTTCAGGAACTTCACATGGAGCAGAGTGCACTTCAGGTGCACATATTGCAAGTATCGGTTGCTGCTGCTGCTGCTGTGGTGCTGCCCATTGCATCATCATCGCCATTGTTGCGGAATCAAACTTCCTCGATGGTTCGAAAGCCGATGCAAAGCGAACTCGCGGGCCCTGCGCACCTGGTGGTCTGGTTTCGCTCTGTGCAAGCACAGACAAGCGAAAATCAGCATCAGTTTGTCGACGGTTAGGACGGAGCTGCTGAAGACCATCAAATGGCCAGATGAAGTGGAAGAGCCGACGCCCCGCGTTCTCCACGAACCCGTTCACGCACAATTCATGGCAGTTTTCCGGTTCTATCTCTTGCTCCGCGACGAGTTCTTCTTGCTCATCTAGACTGAAATGGTGTCGTGGTTGCCCGCGTTGCGTGGTAAAGGATGCTCTCACGTTTTGACAGAGCTGAAGGTGGCTTCCTGCACGCTCGATAACTTTGCTGATACTGTTCGTATCCGTGGAATCACTGGTGTTTCGCAATTGCACCTTGAGTAGACTCGTCCTCGAACCCTTCGTGACTCGGCAGATAATCGTGTTATTCTCCGTATCAACGTTACCATCCTGACTCGCCATCATGACGACGCTATCTGTATCATCGTCATGGTCGCCGTTGCTAATGTGCCTGCCCTCGTTCCGTCGTACCCAATGTGGTAGCAGACTCGAAAAGTTCGAGAGTGTGATTAAACGCGATGGTCTTCGTGTCGTGGGACTTCGACGGCTGTTCTCAGTCTCCACACCGTTCTTGTCGAATTGACAACGTCGCGGGCGTGCTCCCGCAGTGTTCATCATTTGTTTAATGCCATGGATGGCCGTGGACGTGTAGCTGTGAAAGTGGAGAATGAGTGTGCCTGAACAACCGCAGCAACACGATAAATCGTCAGCTACGTCACAATGCACTGGAAGTTAACTTAATTTACCCCAGGCTCGTAATGGTGAGCGTAACTCGATGCAAAAATTACCCAGTGCTGCAGATGACGCATATGAGTGGACGAAGTACTCCGCATTTTTCAAAGCGAGGACACCACACGGTTCCGTAGCCGCGGGATGCTGAAAGTAAAAGAGGTACCCTGAGATTCAAAGGAGGCACGGTTATTTAAATGACACGACCAGTTGTTGTTTCACATTAAGCAACACTGCACCATCCAGGATGACGAAGACTCGCGATACGATTTTCCCCGTTTTCCTCCCTCGTTTCGTGAGCACTGGCTGTGTGCTGAGGTTTACACCGCGGAAAATGCTCGATTTTTTGGGAGGCTCGTCGAAAGTCTCAGAGGCATCGCTTGGTCCAATAGTTGATTCATCCAGCGCTTCCGAGTCGTGATTTTCCGTCATTTCGTCCAGCGAATTGTCCAGGAACGCTTCAGTAGTGGAAAGAGGTTCTGTGGCAATGGAATCCGATGCTAAGAAGCTGGTTGACAACCATAATTATAGTTGTCACCTGATACTCCAGGATTAGAGCAAAGTTTTCAACGGTGTGCAATCTCCTGCTTGTCCAGACGATTGGGGACGTTGGTAAAGAACTTCACTTTGTCAACAGTACTCGAGTCTGTCGATGACATGACTCATTGGCAAGTAATAGTCCATGTGCCCTGGAATCAAGGAAAAACATGTATCAGCAGCAACAACGTGTATGATCGTCTTCACGAACTTTATCAGTCCAACGAGAGAGAGGAGCTGGATATTAGATTTCGCGTAGTGGCGAAGATGAAAATTCGTTGGGTTATCTAACGCTGCTGAAAAAGAATGGGTTCTGGAATCTGGGGAGTAAATCCTTATCAACATCAGTAAAAAAGCAGTGGCAAGCACGGAAAAATATTTGCCGTAGTGCGTGTTAACCTCGCAATAAAGCGGTGGCTCCTCTGTCATGGATGTCGTCAGTCTTCTGCTCATGCGGTTGCATTATCTGTGCACTCAAATCGATGTTGATCCAGGACAGCTTGCTGCTCCATTTACCATCCGAGTCCACCGACATGTTGCAATGATGCTGGTATCAGAAGAACACGAGGGGATTGCACGAGATGACGGGATATCAAAAGACAGGGTGGAGGCGACATCAATCGCGCGAATATCATCACTTTCATATCTATCCTCCACTTCTTCATTGCCAGAAGTTTCAAATGAAAGGCTGCTGCAGTTGGAGAATGGGCTTCTACTGTACGACCACGCTTTCTCCCAATATTCGTAGGGTTCTTCGGTGTCGACGTCGTCATCAACGTCACTAACTGAGTCGGAAGAGCTTGGATCCATGTAGTCGCGGACATTTCGTGCGTGTCCACGTGATGGCTTATCAACTGCAGCTTCGACTATAACCTCCTCCTCGACTGCGGCTCTGGTATCGTCGTCATCGAAGTTGTGGCCATTCCACCATTCATTCGGAGTCTTGGTAGTATCCACTGCGTGACCGATTTTCCAATCCCAATCAGCGATTTGATCGAGGTTTGCTTGCGTTGGCGCACTAGCACACGTGCGCTTGTCTAAGAAACTTTGAGGGTGCATTTTTCGACTAACAAAACCCAGAGGACCACGCGCGGACTTCAAGTTGAGGCTGCTCATGATGCAATTTCCGCTGTGCAACGTAAACGCAGTGCGCGGAAAAGCATGAAGTTATTTCTTATTCGCACAAGAAAGTTCCTGTTCATGATGGTAGAACTACGCTACAGCACGTTACTGCGCAAGCTTTCTAGGCAGCAAGGTGTGGAAGCTTCAGAAAACCTTCCAAGGCATCTATGTGTACGCAGAGGTCACCAATTGAGGCTGGTGGAGGGCTGATGCGCTGCTGCCACACCTGATTATCGTAGCGCTTCAGGCCTGCTGCATCTGGTGGTTCGATGCCTTCTACACCGGAACTTTTACTTTTGCCATGTTCTGTTGGAGGGCCAAATAGCCGCAGGTCCTGCGCAATTTGCAGCCAAGCAGTCATCGCAGCATCGAAAAACACCACGAAAGCCTCATCTTCGTCGCGGTTCTTACGTCTGCCAGTAGTTTTCCATAACGGAAACCATCGCTTGAGTATTCGAGAGAGTTCCTCAAGTTTGCGCTCAGCAGTCCATCCTTTTGCCAACTTTTGCCGGGCTTGGTGGATATCGCCATCATGCTGTGCTAGAATCGACAGTGCTATACGAATCCCATCACGAGACACTACTACTCGGAATCGTTCCGCAACTGCCAAGGCGATACGTACAAGGCCTCCAAAGGCAGCGTCAGAGCTCCGAACATCGTACAATACCCGAACAAGTGACGCTGCTTCGTGTTGACCTTCAAACATCCACAGCGGCCAAATACGTCGCAGTGACCGCACGAGTCGATGCACCTTCGGCTCATCACGGTAAGTCGCGCCAAACACCTCCTGTACGTCGTCCACCGTTGCAAGCAAAAGCTGTAGCGAACAATTGTCGCCAATAACGTCCCGTGGCAATTCTCCCTTAAAGTTTGGCGTATTCGTAGGCAGTGGCGCCCACACGACCTGATGGCTCGTGCTAGCGGTAACAGCAGTTCCCGATACCTTCTGCGGCGTCTCATGGTTCGTGAGCAGTAGGAAATCCACCACCTCTGTGTGTCCTAGTCTCACAGCAATGTGCAACAGCGTATCGCCCAACGCCAGTCTGCCCTGCTCCACCGCCGCAAAGAACTCCATTTTCTCGTCCTGAAGCGCATTTTGCAGCTCTTCTCGCTCCAGAGAATCCGTAAGCGTCTCCAGTTGATTCTTCTCCTGCATACAAATGTCCAAATACGTGGCACGAGAGATCTGCAGGCCACGAAGATCGGGATGGAAAACTGGACGAAGCGCATCGACATCTCCACGATACGTTGTCACCACCTGCAGCAATGGGATCGCTTAGAAACAACTACAAAAAATAAAGCATATGATGCACTTCAAGTTACTTACCATCCGGCGGAATTGCATGGCATCCTCTGGTGGAGCACTCTGCGTTTGACCCATTGCACAAAGCTCACTTCAACTTGTGCACATGAAGAGACGCGATGGCCACAACGTTGTTTCTGAAAAATGTAGCCACTACCTAATTGGCTTTACAATCCGACGACGACTGAAGGCTATTTTGCGTGCTGCCCCATTTCATCCAATCAAATCGTCGTCATTCTTATTCAGGCGTCCGAAATGCCGTTTCTTGACGAGGAGAGCGCGGCCTTAGAGCTGGATATGGAGGCTCTGCCTCTCTCGCCTGCGTCGTCCACCTCGTCCACGTCATCTTTCGACGCTCTGCTAGCTGAAGAAGACAGTCCTCCGCCCCAGATCTCCGCGCACCGCGTCATGTTCGGGCGAGACGTGATCCAAGTGCCGCTCAAGGAGAGCAACAGCAATGAATACGTGAACCTCGTCTTGTCGCAGCGAGAGTTCGACGCGATGGCTGTGCATATACCTCAGTATGAAGAGCTTCCTCCTGAGGAGCTCCTGGAGCGGATTACGCAGCTGCTGAAGGACGCAGAGAGCAAGAAACGCAGTCGCCAGGGCTCCATCTCGTCAGAGCAGTCGGACTCGCTCTCAGCCTTCCAGGGACGACTCTTGGAGCTCGAGTACGAGAGGAAGAGGCTCAATACCAAGCTGAAGGCTGCCAAGGCGTTGCAGACCAGTCTTACAGAGGAAAACACGACGCTAAGAGTGCAGGTGCAGGACGCAGAGCAAGATGCAGTGGACGTGGAGCAGTTGATCCAGGAGAACGAACTGTTGAGGGAACAGACGCTGCACTATGGAGGAGATGTGGCCAAGTGGAAGCATTTGGCTGTGACGACACAGAATCAGCTGAGAAGTTTGGTAGATGAGCTGAAGATGTTGAAGGAAGAGGTGGCAGAACAGAGAGATGAAGTGTTATTAACGACTCAAGACGCCATGGCCATGGTCGTGGAAGATGTGGATCGCAGAGAACAGGTGTTGCAGCAACAGTATCTGGCAGAGAAGAGAGAGCGAGAGACCATGGCTGAGAAGTACTATGAGTTGTCGGGAAGGATACGCGTGTTTTGTAGACTGCGACCTGAAGTTGATGCTGGTGATAAAACGAAGTCACCGGCGTTGATCATGCCTCGGCCAAATAACTTGCTGGTACCGAATTCAGGGAAGGAGTTTGCATTTGACCAGGTTTTCGGCCCGCAGATCACGCAGGCGGAGGTGTATGCGCAGCTGGAGCCGTTGATTGTGTCGTTTACTGATGGATACAACGCCTGCATTATGGCTTATGGGCAGACAGGATCGGGTAAGACTCACACGATGGTGGGCAATAATGAAGGAGGGCTGGAACACCGTGCGAACGGGCTTACGGTGCATGCCAACGCTGGTATGATTCCGCGTGCGCTGCAACAGGTATTTTCCATCGCGAATAAGAGAAAAATGGCGTACACAGACACACTGCGTGTGAGTATGGTGGAGATTTACAATGATCAGATTATGGACTTGCTGCATGAAGATAGCAGTGGCAGCGGGAAGAATGCAG
The DNA here is from genome assembly GCA_011947355.1 of Phytophthora boehmeriae. NCBI lineage: Eukaryota > Oomycota > Peronosporomycetes > Peronosporales > Peronosporaceae > Phytophthora > Phytophthora boehmeriae. The sequence continues at coordinate 322,642 of JAAVTJ010000185.1, forward strand.
TGGCAAAGAACGAGACGGATATCACAGCGCGTGATGTATCTGGTTATGTCCAAGTGGATGCGGTCATGCGCGATGGCAATGCCAATCGCAATATCGCAGCAACAAAGATGAATATGGAAAGTAGTCGGTCACATGCGCTAGTGTTTCTCCACCTTGAAAGTCAACACCGGGAGACGCGTGAGGTGCGCACAAGCACGCTGTGCCTGGTGGACCTTGCTGGTTCAGAGCGTATTTCACGCAGCCAGGTCGAAGGTGATCGTCTGCGCGAGACACAACATATTAACAAGTCTTTAGCAGCGCTCGGAGATGTGGTTTACGCTTTGCAACACAAGGCCAAACACACGCCATACCGCAATTCAAAACTTACGTATATGCTGCGTGATATGCTTTCCGGTCAGGCCAAGACGCTTCTTATGCTCCAATTAAGCCCTGATTCAGCTGATGTGGAAGAGACGACATGCTCACTTCAGTTTGGGGCTCGCGTTAGCCAGGTGCAAATGGGTGCAGTCCGTCCAAGTGTGGAAAGCGGCGCGCTCTTCAAGTTACAGGAAGATAACCGTGCTCTTGAATCTAAAACCCTTGTCATGCAATCGCAACTTGGTGACCTGCAACGACAGAACCAGCAGCAAGAAGACGAACTACGCGATGTGAGAAATAGTAAGGAATCACTGGAACGACAGCTATGGCTTCTTGGCGGAAGACGACCCGCTGGTGAAACTGCAGAGGAAGACGAAAACTATTATCCACCACAAGAGGACAGATCTCCATCACCACCACGACCGCCAAGCCCTACTCCGTCAGCCAAATCAACTCGAAGCGTGTCGTCCACGACGTCAGCGCGTTCAGCACGCTCAGTCCGATCAGCCCAGTCATCTGCAGCATCTTCTCAGCGTCCATCCTCGTCCCAGCGGTCAAACACCCGTCGATCACAATTATCAACTCCATCTAGGTTGGCTGGTTCAGCAACGTCTACTTCTACTAGAAGCCCATCAACCCCCAATTCTTCTGCTGCATCGTCTCGATTACGACGGCCCGGGTCAATTCTAGACCATGATGCACGCCGTAAGTCACTCTCTGGATCCCCCGTCAAGAGAAATGTTGATCCCGATCTTCGGCGCAAATCGCTCTCAGCAGCAGGCCTCGATAAGATTGTATCTCCAGACAACCGACGGAAGTCGTTATCAACACTCCAAGCGCGCTCTTTGTCAGTGCCTCGGCCAATACGAAACTCAAAAGAGACACCAGAGGGAAGAGTACCGCTACACCCAGCGTCTTCACAAGCGCGGCGAACCGGGTCACCGTCACAAGGTCCTAGCGGGACGACGAGACAGGCTGCATCAGCCAGCCGTTTATCCAGTTTATCGAGGCCGCGGAACGCTAAGGCTCCAGCGTCGTCACCTCCGCGCACCCCATCTACCTCATCGACATCATCGACGAGAACCAACTCGGCGCGTACTCTCCAGCGTGCAGCTTCGACCCCGATAAGATCGACTTCAAGTGCTTCAAAGACTACTGGAGATACGCGTCGACCCTCGCTTAGCAGCAATCGAAGCCCACCAACTTCTGATCCATCTGCTTCAGTGCGGCGAACGATGTCAAGTTCACACTCGGGCTTCGGCTGGAAATAATCCATGTACCTATCACGGCGGCGATAGGAGCTAGATTCCCTATCACCACCACTTTCTCCTGATCGTAGGGACGGAAGTATGCATTATGTTCGGATTGATAAAACATAATTTAGTCGTTTCTCTACCTCTTCAATCTACTTTCTCCGAAGCTCGCGTACGAGTGAGGTAGGCACGTCTCCATCATAGCTATTTTTCTTGTCGCCTGTGCGAGAAACCTTATGTGCTTGAAGTTCTTGCTCGTAGCCCCTGCCGAAAAACACCAGATTAGTGCACAATTTCTACATGGCAACCACTACCCGATGGTGTACTCACCGGAGAGCTAAACGCACGCGATCCTCAGTAGTTGGCAGTAGTCGATTGAGTGCCGGCGACCGTGTCGTGTACGTACTCTTCATGGAAATACGGGAGCTCAACACGTTATGGGGCCGAGATAACGTTGCTACGGCGGAAACATGCGGCCCCGAAGATATTTCAGCGTCGAGGGTGTCCAGATCAAGTGTATGGCGTGAGCTCATGACGGCCTCGAGATGTCGACGACGGTCATCATTGCGCTGGTTACGGATACGGTCGCGAAGTGCTTGAGAAATCTCCATATTCCGCGAGGCACGATCCTTTGTAGCTTGCAGTTCGGCAACGATGCGCCGTGCCGGTACCGATGGGGCGAAGTGGGAGACGCGAGACTTGGGTAGCTCGAACGCAGACGGATCGGCAATCGCTTTCAATCGGTCAGGTGAATCCTTCGTCGTTCCAGCCGTTGGGCTTAGGATCTTCCTGCCTCCTGTTCCACCTGGACTGCCAGGAACTCCATTGTTATTGATGTTATTGTTCCCACCTCCATTTCCACAGGAAAGCGGTCTGATGCCAGCATACGACGCAGACGATGAGTCCTGAGGCTCTGCAGCGGAGTTTGCACTTTGACCATCTTGATAAGCTGTAGCAGCGTGCAACTTGATATTGGCGCTGAATTGTTCACCGCGAAAGAAGTAGCCTAATTCCTCCTCCAAAGTTCGCCAATAGTCAGGTACTACACCAAGTTTCACCACAGAGCACACGAAGAAATAGACACATTCGAAGAACCTCTCGTCCTCCTTGTGATTCTCAAAATTGCTGCAGTGCAGTATCAGACGAGCGTAACAAGATGACATGTTGTGCGTGCAACTCTTTTGCACCTCGATCGCCTGCTTTATACGATCTTTGTGTTCGACAACCCCACACGCATGCTGCAGTTGCTGGTCATCTTCATTCCTTTCTTTCGATTCGTTACAACGTTTTTTGTCTTGTAGCATCTGTAAAAGCTCCTTCTCCAGTGTTTTCACCTTCACAAAGGCCAGCGAGTAACCGATCGCTGCGCGCACAAAAGAACATAACGTCTACGCGACAAAAGCAATAGATCCCCTCCAATAAGCACAGACCACGGTATCACTGGGTAGAGTATCACAAATCTCCTTGCAATAACACACCTGTTTTGTGAAAATCCACGAACTTGAGGGGTAGATGAAATTGACCATTTCGCCAACTGTGCTGTATCTCAGCATAAATGTCGTCTGGAAGGGATATCAGCACAATCTAGATCAACTCGGTGTCCTTCACACTAACTTACCGATATCCTTACGCATACACCGCACATAAGAAACCAATTAATTTTACTCACCCATTCGCTTCCGCACGTCATCTGAAGAACCTCGAGGCGGAGATGTCGGTTGTCTGGAACGCATCAATGCAAGCATCCGTGAGTGTCCCTCCGAAACGATAACCACACGCATTAACTTACGCCGAATCCTTATCTGGCTGAGTTCCTCTACGGCTTGAACGCATTGCACCTGATTGTGATCTGCTTGTAAAATATGTACACAGCAATAGCATATCACCCCTTTCGATAAAAATAGGGGTACACTGCTGACCGAGTCCTGGTAAAAAGAATAACACATATTTCCTTTTCATTTGAAATGGCTGCCGCTGAACCTTGTAGATTTACAGAATCTTTCTGTTCGACAACTCCATCATTGGAACAATCTTCACACTGCTACGCCCCACTTGACAATTTGCCAACACCACATCGCATCTCGCCTGGAAACCAGCTTTAGATTAGATGGCCCACTCGCGTCCTTCACTCTCCTCGTCCTCAGACGCGATGAAAGGCGTGTGAATTGATTTAATCATGACTTCACCGCAGAAAATACACTCCGACGCGATGATTTCGTCCAGTTTCTGCTGCACCATCTCGCGTTCTTGAGCGATAGATTGCTCCTTCGCGGCATTCTTGGCCTTCGCAGTCGCCGCAGCACTGTTTCCGTCTGCCCCGGGAGTCATCGCCTCCTTCTCGCTGGACGACAAGTTCAGGAACGTGAACGCTGCGAGCGGCCGCTGGAAAAAGTTCGTGCTTGCGGGCATCTCTGTAGAAAGCTCGTTGAGCTTCTGAATAAGCTGTTTGACCGTCTGGCGCTGGAAACTGTTGAGGTGCTTCTGCATTTCCTGACGAAGCGCACCCGCATGAAAGGCATGCGAGCACGGAAAGAGGTAAAATTCCTTGCCAAGAATGTTCTGGCCCGTCAGCTCACAGCGTTGGTTACCTGATACGACGGCGCAGCGCTTGCGTAGCTTCTGCATGTCAGCACGGATCAACTCTGCGGATTGTGTGTAGTCCTGCATCTCTTCCTTCAGCTGCTCGATACGGTCATTGTAAACCTCCAGGGATTCACAAATCTCCTTCTTGAAGTCGTTGATCAGTACGAAGTCTGGGAAGAACGGTAGAATGTCTTCAATCTTCAGTAAACCGCTTTCCTTGAGAATGTTCATGGCGTCCTTGATCTCACCACCAGCATCAATAGTGTGTTTGGCAATCAGTGTCCACAGTTTCTTACGCGTCTCATCGTCTTCAGGCATGCTAGCCATCTCCTTGGCGATCTTCACATCCACTTGAAGCGCTTTCTCCACGGCATCTTGATACAGCCCCATAGCTGAATAGATGTATATACACGCGCGATTCTTCTCATTTTGTGTGCATAGGCGCAGAGCAAAGGCGATGTCAAACAGGTGCTTGCCGTTGTGCTTCTTGCGCAAAAAGCTGATAAGCAAACGCTCGTCGGGGTGCTTTGCTAGCAAGAACAACAGGTAGTTGTGAATCGTTGGGTCGCGGTTACCCTGCTTGATAGCAAACTTCAGGAAGCGGATAGCCATATCCAGCACCGAACGGCTCTTTGTTGTATTGCTAGCCGGGTCTCCAGCCACGCCCCCGCTCTTCTGGTGGACGTGACGCACGATCGATGGGATGAGTCGCGTCGGATTCAAGGTAGCGGCCTCAAGCCATGCCTCATATACTTCCTTGGGCTTATGAATGATAAGCTCTGGCGAATATTTGTACCACAGCTCTTCCACTTTGGATGTCTCAACGCTGCGCAGCAATTCAATTGCCGCCCCGTACTCGCCACGATCCACATGATATGTGATCACCTTCTCGTAGTCTTCAATTAGAGTTGCATAAAACACAAGTTCATCCGGGCGGCCGTGACTAGAGATCAGATTAAACGTCGTGGCTGGGTCTAGGTGGCTCTTTTGATCTTGCAAGAACTGCTTGAACTCGAACAGCAAGTTTGCATGAGCGTCCACATCCTGTGCACTGCCCTTCAAGACGTTGAACTTGTCCAAGAACAGCTCAACAATCCATGAGCAGAGAACAGTCTGCTGCGTCTTCTCTTCGCTCCCTAAGCTCTTCAGTTTCTGTAGCAAAAACAGCAGCAGGGAGTCTCGTGTTTCCTTCTCTAAGAACTTGAGCGCCACCTCTTCGAAGGAGCGCGTAGTTTTAGCATAGATAACTGCAGCACGATCAAACTCGCCCTTGTCGAATAGCTTATCAGCCTGGGCTGTCAGAACGCGCTGGCGCTCCCAGCCATTTCGACATACTCCCAACGCCTGTTCAAAATCGCGGTCGTCGCCGTTACCCAGGACAGCCTTGCTCAGAAACAGCTTCCACACGTTGCGGTCCTCATCGGTAATGACCACCTCTAAAATACGGCGATTCGAGTGAATCCATACTGTGTTGAACGTCTCGTCCACACTAATACCATGAACGTTACCCACGCGCGACTCAAATGATTCTTCCATAACGACCACGCCACTCAACTTTGAGACTACTTGAACTTGGCGAGCAAACAGCAAGATCACGTGGTACTGTGTTACAGCCATAGAAATTGGTGGCGTCCACGACCTGCTGCCGGACGACTTTTCGGTTTTACCGGGATACGCAAGAAGACCAGTACCGGTCGTCACGTTTTCCATAGTGCTCGACAAACCAAACACAAATTCACCGTGGTACACACCTTCTCCTGTTAGTACACCGAAGCCCTTTGCTCGTTCCCGCTCCTGCTTCGCGTAAAAGTGCAGCTCTGCCGACGAAATGTCACCGGGCAGTTCCTGAAAACGTAGACGGTCTGGACTCGTGTACTCCTTAAACGTCTCCTCAAATCCACCCGGGCCACTTCCGATGAACTGAAACATGCGGGTAGGCCGCTTCCCCGACGCCGATGTCGTCAGCATCACATAGTAGCGCAACTCTCCCGACGGGAGCTTCCAATGCTCGAATGCGACACCAGCAATAGGCCCTTGGTTCGAGATCTGGTACACTTTCTTGAACGACCGCTCCTTGCCTCCTTCAAACTCAGCTTCAAAGACTGCGCCAGAGTCCGTACCGATCAGTATCGGCTCCGAGTTCTCTGGAGACCCTGACTGGCGATCCCACGCGACACTTGTAAATTGCAGTCCTTGAGCCTTCATAATTTTCTTTGGTCGTGTCGAGCCCGTGTGTAGGTAGAAGTTGGAGCCGTTCTCCATGGACACCAGCACGTGAGCACCTGTAGGGTCAATAAACACGTTGGACATGGCCACACGAGGCTCAATCATGATCTCCTCCACTGTGCCTGAGCTGTCTGTAGCGTCGGTCGTACAGCGCAGCAGCATTCCCTCCTGGGAGCCCATGGCCAGCACCCCATTGCCGACCCCCATACAGTTCAGAGTGAAGCCTTTGCGACGCGAGACCTTGAGTCCGTGCTCGCGTAGCTCGAACATTGGCCGCTCCTCTTCTTTGCCCTTGGCCTGAGCGTCATCTCCCACCGTCTCGAAGTCGAAGTCGTCGTTGCTGCCACCATCCCCAAAAGTATCAGTCGTTGTCCCTCCAGCGTACGGCGACTCGTATATACCGCCTCCCCTGAGCCCCCGGGGCGCTGTCGAAACCGCCGCCGCGGGAGCTCTCGGTGAAGGACTCTTCCTCCTTCTTCCAGTCTGCGAACAGATCCGCCGACATGTTCCCTTCGATCTAGAGACGTCCGCGTTGAGCGCTTCTCGCCTTCTCCTTTTGCAGATGTTGCTCAGATACACTTTTAGGGGAACGGTATCGTACCGGTAAATATCTTGTACGTTTTCGTCCCACAAAAACCAGGTCTTAGATGTCGAATTGAGTAAAAAGAACCATTTAATATGAAACAAGCAGATTTCGTTCAGTAGCGATGGAAGCGGATCAAAGTCGACTACGCGAGTACGTGACGGCGAGTCGGACGCTGCTGAATGCGGCACAGGACAAAGGCGACGTACCTGACGAGATCCAGCGAGTGCAGGAGCTGGTGGAGTGTTTGGACAACAACGCAAAGAAGATCGCGGCGGCATTGGCTGCGAATCGCCGGCGAGGCGCAGACACTGGCGCAGACACCACTGCGCAGCTCTTGATGGAGCAGAAACAGTATATCTCCAAGGTAACGCTTTGCGTCGCTCTGTAGTTGGTCCTGCAGAAGCTTCAGCTGCTCTTTCGTTTTGGCAATAAGTCTAACGTTTGCTCGTGTTGCTTGCATCGAACCGGTCAAACGCAGATGATGAAATTATTTGAGCAGCTAAGCAACAAGGAGTCCGTGGCCTCGCAAGCAGCACAACCGTAGCCCAGTTAGCATACATCGTAATCCACGGCTGTTGCTGTAGTTTGTTGTTGAGATTGTCGGACCGAGGTAAGAAAAACAATTCATCCGTGGTTAATTCTTTCACACGTACCGACAGCAACGCAAAATACTGGCACACAGGAATATCAGCTGTACTAACTAGGAGTTTTGACGAAGGATCCCGCGTTGAGTCTCGGCATTCGAGTGTAATGCACTCCCTCGTTGATTTAAACACGCAAATTATCGCTTTCAGGTGGTGTGTTGCCAAAGTAGTCAGCAGCGTCAAGTATACCTATAACGCAGGTGATGGATAGCTCATGATGAAAGCGTTTGGCACAGAAGTCAAGTCAGGAACACTTGCCGCCACCTCTTCCCCATCCAATCGCATTGATGCCGTGCGCCGCAAACAGCAGCTTTGGATGCAGGACCTCGTGTACGCTCGCATCGGCTCGTTTTCCCGCCTTGCATCGTTAAGCGACTGCCAGTCGCTTCCTCGCCACGTACGCTCGCAGCACCACCGCCGATCTGATTGGCGATCGAGACCGTCGACACGCTTGAACTCGAACTGCGTTCTTATTCTTCAGTGTCTTAAAAACACAGGGTACTTAAACGTATCATATTGAAAACAGTATCTGCGTACCCAGGGAGGTCATTAAAGCCAGATTAAAACCAAGTTCATAGCCCGTCCACTTTTTCCGGCGTACGCTCTCAGATGTGACGCACCATGTCTTTTGACAAGCGTAAAAGACGTATTTACTCCTTTTACGGCAGTTCAACGTCGCGGATCCTTTCGCATTAGCCATCACTCCTCATCTTCCTCTGCAGTGCGCATCCGTTAAGACAAGACTCTCCACGCACCATGGGCAAGCAACACCTCGCCAAGGGCATCGGCCGCATGTCCGAGATGGTCATGACCAAGGGCAAAGGCAGCTGGGTCTGGACCAGCGACAACCGCAAGCTGCTGGACTTCACCAGCGGCATCGCCGTCACCAGTGTGGGCCACTCGCACCCCAAAGTCGTGGCTGCAGTGCAGAAGCAAGCCGCTACGCTCGTGCACGCGCAGGTGAACATCGGCTACCACCAGCCCATGCTAGACCTCACGGACAAGTTGCTGCCGGTGCTGCCCAAGAGCCTCAACTCGCTCTTCTTTGCATGCTCGTACGTCGGTATTAAGCCTTGTGTGCTACGGTTTAGCTGTTTCTAATGAGGATTTACATATCGTGATTGTTGTTTTGCAGTGGCTCGGAGGCTGTTGAGAACGCGGTAAAGCTGGCTCGCCATGCTACGGGCAAGAGCAAGGTCATTGCATTCCAAGGAGGCTACCACGGTCGCACGATTGGAACCATGAGTTTAACATCGAGCAAGACTATCTACAGCGCTGGCTTCGGTCCGCTGATGCCTGGCGTTACGTTTGTGCCGTACCCGTACGCCACGCACGGTCCGATCCAGGATGAGGGTGAGTTGACGCTGCAGTTTGCTTGTTTGATACTGATTGCGAGCGTTACTGACGTTGTATGATGGATTATGGTTGACGCATTTTTTTAGAGAAAAATGGCAAGTGGTGTCTGGAGCAGTTGAAGTTGGCTCTAAAGCAACAATCAGCCCCTAAGGACACGGCTGCTATTGTTATTGAACCGGTGCTTGGTGAGGGCGGCTATGTTGTCCCGCCCAAGAATTTTATGAAGGGCCTGCGTGAGATCGCTACGGAGAACAACATCTTGCTGATTGCTGACGAGGTCCAATCTGGTTTCGCCCGTACGGGCGAGTACTTTGCTATCGACAGCCATTTCGACGTTCAACCGGATATCTTAGCATTTGCCAAGGGCATTGCTGACGGCTACCCGATTAGCGGTATTGCTAGCCGCAAGGAATTGACAGACACCCAGGCTGCTGGATCGATGGGCGGTACCTATGCCGGTAACGCCGTTGCATGTGCAGCTGCTATTGCCACACAGGAAGTCATTGCGGAGGAGAACGTTCTCGAGAACACTCGTGCTCGCGGTGCGCAACTGACCGCTGGTTTGAACAAGCTGAAGGCATCTGGGAAGTACCCGATTCTTGACGTTCGCGGCCTGGGTTTGATGATTGGTATTGAGTTTGACCCTGCTCACACTCCAACGGGAACAGCGAACAAGATCTCCGCGGCGTGCCTGGACCACGGCATGATGCTGCTGACTACGAGCATCTATGAAACCCTGCGGTTCATGCCCGCGCTCACGGTGTCAGAGGACGAATGCTCGCTCGCACTAGAAATCTTCGAGAAGGCTCTGGACGATGTCTTTGACAAGTAAGCGTAGCAGGTGTAGTTAATGTCTATAACACAGTTCTATTGCAAAGAGTTTCGATATGGCCCATTTCCCAGGGATCTCTGTACACGTATATTATGCCACTCAAGCACGAAGTGCTGTCAGTGTTTCGCACCAAACCGATTCAAAAATGCTTTTTGCGCTGGAGACCTCTTTCCAGGCGAATTAGGCGCTGAATCACTAGTATCTTCTTGTCCATTAGGTTCCAGACATCGCTGGCTGGATGCGTCAATCGCTAGAACCCCTTCTCCGCCGTTGCTGGAATCATTTGATAAACACTAGCGTGCGCAATTGCCAATCGGTGGTTTAAATCTTGCATTCGATCAACCAGTGCTTGGCATCGCCCTTGTAGCCGCACGATTCCTGCTGGTCTATCCACAGTCTTAGGCTTACGTTGGTACTTCTTCTCGAATTGAGCCTGCCACACGCGAATCTGTTGCAGATACTCTCGCTTCATCGACTGACATTTGGTCAGCTCTTGTTTGGTAAGAACTCCGATGATATGGTGTTGCTCTTGTGCAGCTTGCGAGGAGGAATGAAGACTGGCTGTCGTCGCAGGATACACCGACCAGAAGTAAGGATGCTCCAGCAGTTTTTCGAGTGGGCTTGACGCCAGCAGGCCACATAAGAACTGATGTTCAGGTGAGCTCGCTTGAACTTTAGCCAGGAGATTGTCTTTTTCCATGAGAGCCCCACGGGCTCGCAGACCAGTAAGCATTTCCAACATAACATACGCCACACTTCGTACGTCGAGAGCTTCTAAGTCGCTTGAGGACGGTGATTCAAAAGACGGTCGCCAAGACCGAGCACCAACTACAATGCTGATCATACACACGTCCAAAATCAACACACCCGATAAGATAAACCAGCAAGGTAACACCTATTGCATATATGGCTGACGCACTGGAGTGATTCAATCTGCTTCAACGTCTCTAGTGGTGGAAACCACGCTGCAATTTTAACGACATTGCCCCCACATAAGAGGAGCGACGACAACGAAAGCTAGTACACCATTAAAGCGTCGACAACAGTGATCTCATCAAACTCTTCAATAAAAGTATGATCCATCAAGGAGCTTGCACCAACAAAACAAACACGTACACCACCGCAGTAGAATCCATGCTACAGAACAGAAACAATAAATTAAGGTTGCTAGGCAGCACTACTCCTCAAGATAGACAGTACGCTTGTTCTACCTTGTGCAGCGTGCTGAGTCCGCGTACAACCTGGTATATATATTGTTTTACAGCCAAAGGGTGAAGTTGTCCAAAATCCTGTTGAACGCTGTGGAAGTATGTTTGTATCACATGAACCACAAGGAAATCCGCCAATACCGTTCAAAATATAAGACTTTACGCTGCAAGCGTGCGGACAACCGATGACGGTGAGCGCAAGTATATTCGACTCGAGCTGCAGTGAACGGCGTCGTAAAAGAACACGTGGCGTCCTAAATCACCTCTGCCGACTACAGTAACCTCGTCCTCCAGTATCTGCTGCACGACCATCGAAGGTGTGCAATGTTCCTCAGATTTCTCCACAGCACCCGCCAGATCGATGCATTCCACTGCAAGCATCCGGCCACTATCCCAACACAGTGCCGCAGTTATTCACGACAAATTTTGCGCTGCAACGTCGAAAAACTTACTTCTTCCTGTCCAGGGCTTGGTAGATGCGACCCAGACGCCCAATCGCGACATTCTCTGCGGACACAGGCACTCGGAACGGCTTCTCGTCCTCACCATCGTATTTGTGCTGCATCGTGGTGGCAGTGTCCGTTAGATCGATCGCTGCGAAACGTCGCAAGCTGCGACTCGCAACGCTTTAATTGACATGACCATGGCCTCCTTTTGGCACTTCTGGTGGTGCAAATGACATCCAGATGATAGCTTTTCCACAAGGATCGACATGCTTCAACTTCAGCCTTACAAGTCTGAAGTTGTACGTTACAACGCCAAGTCTGAAGCCACAGTCGGAAGCCACAGGATTCTTCAGCTGGCGAGGGTCTATCCCAATCGAGCAAACGAAACCTCGCAAACGCTATATAATATGCGATTTCGCAGTGTTTGCACGTCATATTGAACCCGACGTGCATGCGCCAAAATCGAACGCAATGTCAGACACAATCGAAAAGAGAGCCAAGGAATCAAGCCAACCCGATCTACGTACTGCGATAGCCACACCAGAATGCTGAACAGACCCGTGCGAGTGCTGAGCGAGCGGATCATGAGCCGCGGCTTCGAGCCGACCGTCGCTCGAATGATGGAGAGAGTGAGTGCCTACTATTGAAGCTCTGGGGCTCTGGCCAATGTACTAACGCGAGTCGACGCAGGTGAACAACGTGGTGCGGTCCCAGCCAGGCCTCATCTCCGTGGAGGCGCTAAGCGACGTGAACGACCACCACAAGTACGTGGTGCTCTCCGAGGTGAGGATCGTGCTGCTGTTATTTGAGTTCAGTGGTGGGGAGGAGACTGACGGTGTTTGCGCAATGACAGTGGAAGTCAATTCAAGATTACAAGAACTGGACAGAAAGCGAGGCACACAAGAACTGCACGCAACAGATCGACGAAGTGCTGGACGTGCCTGGCAAGCGCACGACCATCTTCAGGAAACCTCAAGACGACATTTTCCTGCTGTAAGTGTGGAGAATGAGAATTGCGCTTTGTATGATGAGATAGTAAGGTCGCAAGTTGTGAGGCTCACAACTGAGCTGACGTAGCCTGCAACTGCTTGGCAGTAACAATACATGTATCTTGCTGATACTCGCTGCTTGCCTACCTCGCAATGTGACCTGTTAGATGCAGACGAATGATCAGACTTGACGATTTGCATTTAACCCCTGATGGCATCAGTGATGCGTGTTTGATCTGAGCAACGCGGTGCAGCGTACCGCGTTTGCGTGAATGCACAATTGCGGCAGGCTGCAGTATCCGAGCAATTACGACCATTATGTCAATCCAAAATCAATATCAAGTACTATTACTAAATCAGCCGAGCGCCGCTCTTGTGGCCGCAGGTTCCGGTTGGTTCGTTATTGGCATTGCCTCAGCTACTCGCTTTGCACTCGCTCAATCTGGACCCGACGTTGCTCGCCAGCGGCAACACTCACCTATTGCGCACTTCGTGCGAGGAAAACCGTAGCATTTTTAATTTTTTGTTTAAAAAAACAAAAATAAGCATTTAAAATTAAAGTCGAAGTATTTAAATTTATGATAATTGAAATATTATAAAAATGTTAGCTGAATGGTAGTTTCAGTGTTTCAACCATGTACTGCGTATCCGTGGTGGACGTACATTCGGTCACTTAAGGATTATATGAATTATAGTATAGGCAGGTTGAATGGTAGCAAACCCGATTGACAAACTTGCGGTCATGCTAATTTACTATAGAGTACCGTAAACAAACAAACATTAGGCACGAAAAACACATTACTATACACCCAGGAAATTTTAGCTGACTTCGATACCCAGCGTATTTCGTCCAGCACTGCCCTCTCTTGCGCCCACGCTGCCTTAACTATAACTCGAGCTGCGACACAGAGCGCTTTTTCGATTGTTTCATTGCTTTTTCAGTTTAATGGTCAATTTAGTCAACTGCAATAAACTAGTTCACAAGTGACAACTAGTTTGTTGCTGATGACTCCTTTTAGCATTATGCCAAGCAAGTAAAGGTAAATTCCGACGTCTCAAAACTTTTTGCCGCGTTAAACGGCGATCATGACCTCTACAACAACCTTTTATTCTCCGATCGATTTGAGGATGACCCCTTGTCCATAACGGATGTGTGATACCTATTTGGAAAGCAGAATGTCTCGTCTTTCTATTCAATGCACAAAACTGACTTTAAACCGTTATTCGGAGGCATGATAGGCTTTTCAAATCAGGACCCGATTATCCTTATTGACTTGAATTTGTATGTGGGGAGGTGACCATAACCTTGTCCTGACCGGAGGTATGTCCACTAGGGATACAACTTAGACTGCCACCTTGGATGTGGGGCGCACATCATGCTTGGAGCGACGAAAGTGGTAAGATAGTTTCAGAATGAGGGAGTTATATTCAAAGGGAGTTGATTTCTATTTTAGTAGATTTGCAGCTGTGGTCTTCCCGGGGATAATGGAAAAAAACGCGGTGGAGCTGGCCTTCATGAAGACAGCTCCGTCTTAAGCTCTTAGCGAAACGCACTCTTTAGTGTGTATTGACCCATGCTCATCGAAATCTCGTCGGCCTGTCAGATTTTATAAAGGGTTGGTACACGAATCCATTAAAAATGTAGCTTCCTCTACCAACTCCACCTATATCCGTAAGCTCCAGCAAAATCTCAACGGTCCGCCATGTGGATCCACCAATGTGAGTTTTTTCAATTGTATTTCAACTCATTATTGCTGCTACTACAGACGTAGTCTAAGATCATCGCTGACAAAAACTACATGATCTCAAAAAATAGTCTATTCATATAACTGGAGAGATACGATGATGGGACTGTCACTCAACTAACTCATGATGGTGCAGTGACTCCGGCTACTCAATAAATTGTTACGAACGGCGGTGGCAACAGAAACTCGTCACATGGATGAGTACCTTGACCGGTTCACGAGAACGGTGGTCAGGTGTCGACGAAGCGCTAATTTTGCAAGCGAAAGGGATCAATTTCGACAGGCAAAGTACCACAACCGGAGAATTCGGAACAGGCGAACGTTTCAGATTGGACAGCAGTATGGATGGTCAGGCCACCAAACAGCGTCAAAGCGAATAAAACTGGCCACTTATGGACGTGCCCAATGGTCATACTGAAATCAGCGGGCTACGACAATTACGTGGTAAAACGCAGTTACATCGTCAAAAGCGGAGAGGAGTATATCGCACACGCGTCCTTTAGGTTTGCTATGCCCTGTATTCCTTTTACCGAAGGTCATGGTCGACGTCATCGGAGTACTAAAAACGATGAAGAAATTTGCCAAAGGCGAGAGATGACACAGTAGACGATACGGGAGCATCGCCAGTGCCTATTGATACGGCCACGGGAATCAGACTACAAAACGACAATGCGGGAGTAGTGGAATCGGGTGAGACGGTACGACACCGTTATAACGGGGTTCGGCGGTGAAGAGTTCCCAACAAGGACAGCAACTATGTCCTAAAATACACAATACTGCATCGAGGCAATACCCTGTGTCATAGCACGGAGAAACCAGTGAGACGCGGGTGTCCACCAAATGGCAATCTATAGCTGATTTTGAGAATTTTGGATATTCTTGAGGTCGTGTCCCACCTATGGAAAATTTTGGAAGTGGGGGATGGCGTGTAATAGGTGGTATTTGGCTGTATGGTACATGGAGTGGCTGGAGATGGGTGACGAGACTCGGACGAGACGATGTGCAGTGCGTGCATGTCACGGCTGGCGAGCGACGACGGGCGGAGGGGCGAAATGTGGAAGCCTAGGGTTGAAGTACGGGCGCTGATGATAGGATCAACCTATGCCTTCTTTGATTACAACCCAGATGATGTTACTGCGGTTATTGCGCTATCGAAGCGTATTGTGACGTTAATGAATTTGCTATAATAAAAGAAAACATGCCCCACAAGAATGACCCTGTATGAAAGACACGCAGTTGCGTTCCAGGTTTCTGATGGTAACATCGAGGAGGCTGCACTTGGATATTAGCTTGAGGTTCATTCGCTTACAAAGCTTGCCGTCACCGCCTTCATTAAATCGCTGTTGCCGGCACATCGACTGTTTTGTGTACACCTCCTAATATTATACCGACCGAGTCAGCTACAGCAAACGCCATCTTAGCCGTAACGGCAGTGTCAGACACTGTAAACTAATCCATCTTGTGAACATCCAACTCAGATAAATTCTTAACACGGAATGTAATTGCGTGTGTAGACTGCTCGCCGTATGAGAGACATTATTCACACTGGCCATCAAGGCAATGTTTCGGAAGTCTTAAGCGTGCTCGATGGAGCCCACAGTTTTACCAACGACTTCTTTGCTTCCATAATGGCCGGTACGCGTATCGTGGTGCAAGGTGAGCAAAGGTGCTTTGTGCGTCAGAACAAATTCGTTCTTGAGCAGTTTCAAAGTCAATTCACTCATCAGGAGTCAAAGTGATTGGCAGCTTTGGCGATGATGATAGCGGCGGCACTGGAACGTTCGCGCTATTGCGAAGCACACGCAGCACTACACAGAGAGATGTAACCAAAACAAATAAAACCTCGTCGATGTGTCACCGCCCTCAAACCTTCATTGCTGCACACGTGGTGCGTTTCACGGCCACAAGTCGAGCAGGACTCCGTTGTAGTCACATCTTAGAGAATGGCGCAGTGTTCTGGACGGTTTAGTACAGGAATCATTTTTAGACATTAATTTTAAGAAATACAGGTAATAAAAATGGCAAATGCTATTTTAAAAATAGAAAGTCACGTTTTCTAATTACCGTGATTTACTGCGTGACGACAACGGAGGAAGAGGCGAAAATCGCCAGTCAGCAGCGAGGCGACGACGGCTCTTTGCTGTAGCGGCGCTGTCCACCCACCTTCTCTCTCGGTTTCGGCGCAAGCAGCAGCCGATGGACGTCCCCCGCCAGTTCCGCGTGCTCGAAGAGGTCCCCGACGACCTCAAGTCCTGCACGAACCGCACCAACAGCAGCGACTATGAAGACTTGGGCTCGAGCCCTCGAGACGTCGAGTCCGACGCCTTCTCCAAGCCTCTGACGCGAGCCACGACCGCCACCATCAGCAGCAGCTACTTCGACTCTGGCGACGGCATGAGGTACAGACAATTACTGGACGAAGAGAAGGCCGCAAGCCCTTGCGTCGATGACGTAGACCCCCTCGAGTCCACTCGGCCTCGAACGTGCTGGCCTTGGCCTCCCGCACCCTTGGCAGCGATAATATGTCGGCCTCAGTGCCGTTACGACGCTATAATAGCTCCCAGAGCTTGATGCAGGCAGCAATGGAGCGCAAACGCAGTATGGGGGTCCAGCTCTTCGACAATGATGCGTTCCGTCAACGCCATGTCCGAAGAACGCACAGGCTTTGCGCGTATTTATTTTGAAAACAAGAACTTTACGTCGTCCACAGTGTTTAAACTGCTCGGAAACACAACAGTGCTGGAAGTGCGCAAGAGTATGGCGGCCAAGATCAAGATTCCTATGGCGGACTTCAGCAATTACGCCATTGTGGTCGTGTTCCCGACGGACAATGCTGGATCATTGTCAGCTAGAACCTTGAGAGATGAAGAGCTCATTCTGGAGCTTGTGGAGAGATTGAATCGTGCTAGACCAGTGCAAGTTGTGGAGGCGGATGATACAATTGGGACGACCCGGACAAAACCAAAACATCGCTCACGTCCGGCAGTAAAGTTTGTTTTAAAGGTGGGGAGATTTTGGCTGATGGAGGGCACTCATGATGCTAATATCGCTGTTTATAACACTACACAGGATGTGCGAGGCTCCCATTTGGATATTAACGAGAGTGTGACGACATCACGGCGTCAGACTTCGGATGGCCAAACAATTAACTTTCCGGTCTTATTGGGAAAAGTAAGTGTACCATCATGATCTATCTAGGTGTTGTGAGCAAATGGCGCTGACTTGTATGAATGAAATAGGGAGTATACTCAGGGTATCTTCAGAAGGCTAGTTCTCGAGATCCCAATGTCTGGAGAAAACGCTGGTTTATCGTCAAAGGAGACCAGCTATTATACTGCAAGTCGAACGTCAACCAACAGGATGTGACGGCGATTAGTTTACTTGGGGCGGTTCTTGCCAAAGCTAAGCCTGAAGTGGTGCGTTGTTTTAAGCGGTGCTGATGGTCTCCATGTTGATGCTGATCGAGTTTTGCGTTCTTGTGTGCATTACATGTGTCCAAAACATCAGCGTGTACCATTTTCATTCCAGCTCAAAACCCCAAGGCGAGATTACGAGGTAGGCAAGCATTTCGTCATTATTGCCTTTCGAAACACTGACCTGAATTTTGCTGTTGCGTACTTCAGCTTTGTGCTAGCAGCAAAGACGAGATGGTAGCTTGGATTCACGCGCTCCACATCCAGATCGGTCTTTGCTCGGAAAACCACAGACTTTATGAGGCTGAAATTTGGATTACAGAAGATGTGCGTCGATGCTCTGCAAGCTTGTGCCCGCTATCTTTTTATCTCCGATCCTCACCATGATTGAACGATTTTAACTGCAAATGTAGGCCGTGACACGAAGCGAAGAGGAAGCTTATGTGCCACCTGTCGCAGAACCTTCTCTACTGGAGCGTGTGCTCTCGCGGGAAGACACATTAAAGCTCTTCCGTGACTTCGTGTACACGACTCAGTATCAGAGTTTGTTAGACACCTGGATTGAGTGTGAACTATTCCGTCGTAGTTGTATCGCACGAGAAAACGGACTTGTGAGCAGTGCAGGGCTAACTAATCGACGGACAGCTCAAGATGAGTGGAATCATCTCAAGGAAATCATCCGAGCGATTCAGTTGCTAAACATCGTACACGCCGACGAGTTGAACCAACTTCGGCAATCGTTTCAAACAGAGCAGAGCAATCGGCGTCTCAGCATGGCGTTGAACACCGACGGCTACGAGGAATATCCACGGACAGACGTGATCGTCCCAGTGCAGCGAAAACTCTTCAAAGCGATTGAAGCAGGCCCGTTCCAGCAATTCCTTCTCCAAAATGGATATCGCCTCTTGCTGGAGCGGATAATCGGTTGCATCGCATGAGTGGAAGAAGAACTTTTGGAGTCTGTAGTAAGCATGTGAAAAAATGAATGTATCTCAACGAATGTAGTTGAGGCGAAATGAGGGAGTAAAGTCGACGACTGCCATCCACATCATTAGCTCTACGTGGCTTTTTGCGTGTGCCTGAAAGTGTAAAATAGAGACAACGATCCCACTCAAAAGGCTTGTAGTAAAACTTTCTGCCGTGCATGTTGGCTCTTTAGAGCCATCCTATGCTTATCGCTTAAGTTTTGCGGCGAGTCATGTGGTCATAGATGACGACCTGCAGATACTCCTTCGTTTTGATCTCGGTCCTAGTCGAGTTGTCACCAGGGTTTGCCTGACCAACAACAAATATAAGTTTGCTTTCAAATGCCGTCAACCGACAAAATAACACACTTTTGGGTCGACGTTGACAACTTTACGGTCTCGCTTGTTCTTGAACAACAGCCCAGTCTCGCTATCCGCAATCACTTGGAAGTTTGGGGTTGAGTTGGACGTGGACGTTTGCGTCTCCCAGTTGTAGTAACTTAAATCCGAAGATTTCGGCAAGAGTTTCTTCTTGCGTTCGAAATACGCTTCGAACGGCTCGTTCTTTAGTCGGAGTGCGTAGTCAATATATCCACTAATTTCTTGGCCCTTGGCATTTTTGTCTCGAATGAAAATAATGCACTACAAAAAACAGCAATTAAAACTATTAGTACATACCTCCATCGTTCAACTGAAGAAAATTTAAACACCGTCAATTTCCCATTGCGCACTAAATCCTCTCGACTTGCCAATGCTGCAAGGAAAGGGAACTGCGACAGATCTTTGCCAGCACTTGCCAGAGGTTTCGGTGCGCTGGTCTTTGCGCATTTCGCTCTCTCTCGGCCCTCTTCCTCGCCTCAAAGTCGTCTCTTCGCAACGTCTCGCCACTGCCACGATAGCCCAGTTCCACTAACTGGCGAGCCAGTTCTTCGTCTTCCAGATAGAACAGATCTGTTTCACTTAACTGCGAGTCCAAGTAGTCTTCGTACGTGGCAAACTGGTCCAAGGACTCGCTCGCATACTGATAATCTTGCGGTTCCGCCGCCATTCTTGCACCTAAAGAGGCACTTCAATATGAAATCCCGCCGAAATCGATATCGAATTGAGCGGGTTTTATGCAAGAGTAAAAACGTTTTGGCATTTTGCATTTAGGTCAAAAATGAGCCTTAACTGTTTGAGTGCACGGACGCGAGTGGAGACCGAGTCGGAGCTGGAGGCTGCGTCCAAACTGGTGGAGCGAGCGTTCAACCGTCTGCAGAAGTCGGACCTGAAGAAAGACCGCGTGGAACGCGCCATTAGAGACTCGAAGGAGGGGAAAACGCAAGAGATGGAGACCCATGTGCAGTGGCTAAAGACCCAGAAGACGCGACTGGAGCAAGAACTTGGCAATGTGGAAAAGCAACTGCTAGAGAAAAAGATGCAGCTGCAAGAGAGAGCAGTCTCGGCTTAAGTAGCAGTAGTTGCCTAACTGTTGACGTGAGTTTTTACTTACTGGCCACGTGGTGTTTTGTACTACGAGTTCAATGATCAGAGAATGTGGACAAAATTGATTGCTATTTGATGGCAACAGGCATAAACCCGCGCAATAAAGACGCTTTGCTCTCGCGGGAGTATCTAACCGCAGTTCGAGGTATGACGGCGGCTGGGTAGAAGGCGGATGCTATTCATCACGACGACAACTTGGCACTAAACTTGACACTTAAAAATCACGCTTGGCCGCTTGTTCACAGCTTGGCGAAGTCCGACTTGGCAATCTCGCTCTCGTCCGAGACACACGAGTCTGGGGCGAAAATCTCGCTAAAGTTCACTTTGCTCATAGCAATCGACGAATTTCCTGCATAGGACTCGGCATAGCTCGAGATGGACGGATTGAAGTCGCTCTCACTTTCCAGCACCGAATTGCTGAATGACGATGAGTACTCGGAGTTCGTGTAGTGCGCGCTGGAGTGGTCCATGACTGCAGTGGACGATCTTCGATCCATGACTACTACTGTGGACGATCGTCGACTCGAACTTTCACTCACTGAGCTCCTCCTGTCGCCATCATGACGCGCCACTTCCGAACCGGAGGCTGAAATCGACGACGTCCTGGAAACTTTACTGTCCCGAGCCGCCGCAACCAGTTCCGGGATCGGCGAATTGGAAACGCGTTCCTCTGGGAGTGGCGACAACGCCGACATATCGGAGACCGCCCGGGCGGCACCACCAGCAGTAGAGGAGAAATAACTAGCGTTCGGGTCATAAGCTTTTTCAAAGTGAGCCCTGGTGTCGAGAACTTTCTTGCGCCGGATGATCACGAGGGCCACGATCCCGCAAAACCCGAGGGATCCCAAGATGATCCCGACAGTTGTTGATGCGCCACCGCCACCTCCTGACGAGGTGGAAATGGATTGAGCTGGTCCCGAAGAAGACCCGCTGGTAGCCTGCTGAGTTGTGTCGGTGGAAGGGGACAAGTCACTGGCTTGAACTTTGCCTACCACATCCGCTTCGTTAGCGGCACTCTCGTCCTGAATTTGAATTTGGTCAGCGGAACCTGAAGTTGACGAAGAAGAGTTGCTGCAGCAGTCACCTTGCAGACAGAAGCTGCCAATGAGTCCGGCGTGGTCCGACGAGTAGCAGCCGCTGTAGTCGATGCGCGAAATCTCCGATTTCAAATGGCACGCCTTGTCGCTCTGAGTACGATACAGCGTGAAGTCGTACTTGACCGAACACGTCGAAGAGAGCATATCGCCGCAGAAAGTGCCTTCATCATCCGGGTCTTGCATGTTGTTCGCGAACATAATCTGCATCGCCGAGTAGCTCTTGAGCGCGTTAAAGTCTCCTGTAACCACGATGAGGTTATCCCCTGCGTCGCAGTTGGTTTTGATCTTCTCAAGAATGATATTCGAGCCGTTCTCCTGGGCTTCGTCGTTGCCGGGGTCTCGTAGTGGGTGTTCATCACACAAATCGTGGCTCCTGTCGCAATGTGCTTGAAGCGACCCCACACGCACGTGCGGTAGTAGGTCATCCCCACGCGGAAGTCATAGCGTTGGGGTCCGGTCCCAGCCAGAACATGCCGTTTGTGACCACCGTCCAAGTGTCCGAGCGGTAGTAGAGCGCGTTCCATTCGGCGGCATTGCCATTGAGCGAGCCTGTGCTCTCCCCAATGACCGAGTAGGTGCCTGTCAACTGGGCGTCCAGATACGCCTTCTGGGCGTCCGAAGTCTCCTGAGTGCCGACGAAATCAGCGGCCACTGTCTTGATGTTGCTCAGGACATTGTCCTTGCGGATTCCGTCCCAGTTGCTGCAAGTGGAGCCGGCATCTGTCGACGCTTGCGAGGTGCGAATGTTGAACGACATAATGTGCACCTCCACATCGTCCTCCCCAGCAGCTAACGCCGCCAGAAAGAAGACGCCTGCGAGGATGAGCGTCCTGATCATAACAAAGTATTCGCTTCTCTCTCTCTAGTGATAGAGGAACGAATCAAAATGAGAAGACTGACGGCCCAAAATGCCATCGCAAATGGACAGCCGGGCTGGTCCTTGATACGAAAACGGCCTTGCATAGGGAGAGGCGAGGCGAGCTGTCAGCCGAGCTCATGGTTTATGCCTGCGGACGCACTATTTCTGCGAGTCAGACAAAAGGTACGGAACAACAGTGTAGGGAGAGTCTGTTTCGCGTGATATTGTGGACTGGCCAGCGCTGGACACTTAAAGTAAGTAAATGGTTGAGATGGTCGTTAGCATGATATGCAGGATTATCGAAGTAGAAGGGATTACCAAAGACACTTAGTGAAATGAGGAGAAATCGCTACTCCAGCTGGTGTCATGCCGCTCCTTTTCGCCTGGTTTCAAGGAAACTCGAGCCATCCACGTTGGGCTCAGCAGCACACGTATACAGCCACTTAACGAGGAGGCAATCCTAGCAAAGTGTCCGTTCGAGTCTTGTCCGATGATGTTTGTGGTGCACGTACAGTAGCTGCAGACCGTCAGTCTGCAGCCCCTAGAGGTTGTTGTGTACCAGTTATTCCGGGTGTCCATGACTCGGAGCCGTGTTGCCTTCCGATGCAAGGCAAGGGTTGCATTCGTTGCTGTTCTCTATAGAGAGGTACTTTATCAAGAACCATGCGCGACTAACGCAACCACTTCTTTCGCTCCATGCGGTCTGACGCTGCTGGCGAGAGCATATCGTGGCAAGCAGATGCCATCCGCACGTATCGAAAATAGCAGCTTTTTCTTTCGTCAGCACATTTTGAGCCGTGGTGGCCAAGTGTTTTCCCGAGCAAGCACTTGTGTGCGTGCCACTTGTCCACGAATTAAAAACTCTTGGCGTCCTATCGTCAATAGCACGAAGGGGCAATTAGATGAGCTGACGTGCCTGCGAACACTGGAGACAGATACGACCTCAAAAGCGGAGTCTTAACTTCAGACTCGACTTTTGAGACTCTCATGACATCGCTAAAGCTTCGCATTGGCGACGTCCAGAACGTTTAGCGTATTATTAACACTGATGCTGTGCACATAACGGTGATATTCGATCACCGATGCCGGTATTGTACACTTCGCCTGCTTGAAGTGGATCACGACGATTGGCAAAATGAAGTTGAAGTGGCATGTACCGATGCAATGGATAGCACCGCCGCCTCTTTAGTTCTGTGTTAATAGCCATGCCAAGTTTTTTCCGTGCAAGGGTTTTAAGGTGGTGAACGCGGTGCTAATGCCAACCCACCACCAAGATGCGCAAGACTATCATTTTCGTCAGTTGACGACTCCAGTGGGCCATCAGCACGCAACAGCCTCTGTCGACCGCTTCCAATACGACCGATCACTCTTTGTGCAGCAGCACCGTCGCTTGGTGGAGGCAGTGCCGGTCCAAACAGCGGTAATCGGCTTGCAAACAGTGAACTTCCACCAAACCCGTCGCCGGAAGTGGAGGGTATACTTCCGAGGACACTGGAGTTTGAGTCACTGTTGTTACCAGCTCGAAGGCGATCAAAGGCTGCACGCGCCTCCAAGGGCTTGGCATCTGCAGTCGTAAACCCCGGCGGGGCCTTCTTGGTGGTGGGTGTTCCTGCTCTGGTTGTCAATGGGGATTCCAACGCTGGTAAGCCATCCAAGTAAAATCCTGGGCTTGGCCTCCCTAGCAAGTGTTCAGATTCGTGCTGAGAAGTATTGAGCCCGCCAGACAAAGCACGTCCCTCTCCCCGTTGATCCATCCTCGTTGTACTGCTCACGCTAGGTCGAAGCGATAGAGCACTATCCCATTCCTCGCCGTCGGAGAAGTTTCCAAATGCCGATTGTGGTGGACCAATTAATGATTCGCTCCAATCCTGCTCGCGCCATCGTGCCGACAACGATTTAAAGACGTCAAACGGCTCCTCTGATTGCGATGAAGCCTTCAGTTGAGCGGGTGCTGTCAGGTTTGGCCCAAGAAGAGAGTCTAAATGATCTTGATGCAAGTTAGACGACGCTATGGAAGTAACCATATCGCGATTGGTCTTCGCAGCATCAATGTCAGATGAGTCATCGCTGTGATTACTATCGTCGTCACTTGCAGGATCCTCCCCACCATCGACGGAGACTGAGTCTGGTTGGAGCGCTTCACCAGTAGCGACACTGTCAGCACCTTGTTTACGAGCTATAAGCTCATTTGTTTCAATTTCTCCCGTTGGTAGTACCACATATCCTTGTAGTTTCTCCACGTTGTTTGAAAATGAGGTCACTTTACGATTGGGCATTCTTGCGTTAGGTGATGCGGGCTCTTGGACATTTCGGTCAGGCTCGTGTCTGTTTTCGTCCACCTCATCATCGTCGTCGAACAAATTTTGAGCGCAAACAGTGGGGCACATTCCTTTGTGCCGATGCTCCAAAAGTTTTGCGACAGCGGGTGTCACCACGTGAGATGGTGGTGTGGATGTAGCTCGCTCCATGTCCTCCAGAAGATGATAGATCGATGCAATAGTGTGTGATGTGGTCACGCTACGACCCTTAACATCAGCGCTAAGCGATCTCAATACCTGAGAACTGCCACGTACGGTCTGCTCATCTTCAGTGCTAGTGGAAATGCACAGATATTGGGCTTTGCTGATAGAATAACAATTCCATGCATCACACAACAAAGACCAAGCCGTGTACAACACGGAAAACACGGCAACTCCGACTGTCAATATCCA
Source organism: Phytophthora boehmeriae (assembly GCA_011947355.1). Classification (NCBI taxonomy): domain Eukaryota; phylum Oomycota; class Peronosporomycetes; order Peronosporales; family Peronosporaceae; genus Phytophthora; species Phytophthora boehmeriae. The sequence goes on from JAAVTJ010000185.1 coordinate 347,397, forward strand.
TGCCATATGAAATGCATTTCGCAATGTAGGCGACATCCGTGCACGCAGACAGGAAAACGCTGCATCGGAGCTAATCGTGCCTTCGAGCCGTAAGCGCTTGATACCATCGCTAGTATCAATCTTGAGCCAGCTTGCTGCCATCGCTGAATAGCAGCTAGCGACGAAAGTAACATGAAGACCTACAGTTTTACCAGGAGGGAGTAGAACTGGATCAAACCGATCACTTTTGCGTTCACTGTTGCAGACCTCCACATTGAGGAACTTCGACCTCACGAAAAAATCGTTAGTAGCAAAAGTTGAGTCTGCTATCCATGACGATGAAGTACACAATTCTCGCGAATCAGATTCCAACGTTACGCCATGAATCGTTAATCCAAACTGACCCGGATTCGATAGTGAGATTTCAACACTTCGGTTGTAGTCCTCTGAGGCACTGTCCTGGGAGAGCGCAAAAATCAGCGTACCATCGTATTCGAGCATCTCATCATCTCCTATGTTGCCGTTCAACTTATCTGATGTGAGTTCTCGGGGTTGAACGTAACGAAAGATGTGGGACTTGTAGACAAATCAACCTCAAGCTCCAATGTTCCTTTGCCACTGCGAGCTAGTAAAGGAACCGGCTCAATGTGAGAGAGGTCGTTACGCACGAAGATTGTCGTGCTTACTTCTTCCACTTGAGACGGCAGATAGAAAATTGGTCCAAGTTTTGCCTCTTCTCCTGCAAGAACCCGAACTACTCGTCTTTCGAAATAAAATGGCGGAACATCGATGGCATCTGATCGTACCCGGAGGTTAGCCACAGCAGTGGTAGCTACTGACTTCCACTCAGGCAAACATATTGCTAAGATGTCGTTGTCTAGCTTGGTAGCTGTGTTGTTATCATCTCCCAAAGCACTTTTCAGGTTCGCTTCTTGTTCACACGTGTAAAATAAATCTCGGTCAACTTCCGCGCTCGCGAGCTCCATTTGAATCGATATGTTACTGGGGTTACGCACGTCCACAAAAACATGGCTTAAACCGAGAACCTCAGTTAGCACAAACTCCCTACGCTCAAATGCGTTAAAGGAGTCGTTAATCGAAGGCGCCGGTATATTTGCTATAGCCGTCACCATAGGGCGCTCAAGGAGAGCCATGATCGTGACCCCAGCTACGTCATCTATGATATCCGTCTGCAAATGCACTTGGGCTTCAACTCGTAATTTATGGTCTTTCCCATGGCCCCCGTTCCAGAATGCATCACGGCGATTAAGAGCAACCAAGTCGTACTCACCCACATATTCACCATAGTTCGAAAGCTGCTCGCAGGTTTCTTCAGTATCCGTAGCTACTGACGGAAGCAAACAGTCTGCAAGGAACAACGCATCGGAGCACTTTAAATCAGCCATTGGCGAAAAAGCAGATGCAAAACACTCTCTACCCGCTGTGGCTCCATCGCATCGCTCATAGACAGAAGCTTGAGCTTCGAGCTGCTGAGAGTGGCCATCACTGGGGTCACCGCGTGCGCAAATGTGTTGCGATACTGTAAATGAACCACTTCAATACGGCCAGGAAACATCGATGGAAGCATCACCGCTGGTGTAACAGGCTCAATTGTGCCTCGTACACTTCGAAGCCGCCCGTAAAGATGCACCACTTCAGTTGATGTTTCCAATGACAACACTGGTACCGTAAAACGTCCCAGTCTTCCGGTCGCCATCACCTCTACGTGAAAAATTACTTTGTAGCCGGGTCGAATTACATATTTGTTGCCAACAGAGGTGATGTTGTGGCTCAACTCCCTTTTTGGTGAGGTGTTCATAGTATCCGGGCCCCCTGTGGACGCGAAACGAGCAGCTCCCTGGACCAGTGACACTGTAATTGATATGTTCACAACATCGCTTTCTGCGATACTTGTTATTCCCAAAGTGATCGGTACTGGGTTTGCGTTTGCAACTTCCACCACCTCTATACGTGCCCTGTGCGATGCCACCTTTTCTAAGTCAAACAATAGCGACCGACACAGCCTAACACCTCGTGTACCCATGGTCGATTCTCGGTCATCTACCCGTAGGTTGGCCGGTACGATACCATCCATAGGCACAGCCAAGCAAGTTCGTGATGACTTCTTCGTCTGCTTTTGTGATGTTGTGCGTGACTTAATAATGTAGCCTGAAACAGAGTAACTATGGAGCCCCCTGCTCGATTCAACGCTCAGAAAACCATGGTGCAAGTGCATTTGAATGCGGTGAAGCGTTGCATTTGTCTCGATCATAAGCGAGTAGGATCGTGCAGCAAGGATTCCTTCCAAAGCTTGTAGAACTGGCGAGACTTGAAGAGATATCTTCGGCCAGGCAGCACCAGCCTGGACAATTGCCTGCTTATATTTGTGCACCGTGATCTCTTGATGATTATCTTGTTTGGACCCAGCATCTGATATCCACACACGTTGTAGCTCCACAGGGCCATCAAATCGATTCCAGAGGCGAAGTTTTCGAAATTGACTTGTACCAGACAATATATCGTTGGACCCGTTACCATCAACAATCGATACCAAACGAGGGGTATCCACCCCTTTACTCTCAACAATATCTGGTTCATTATTCCTTACTGCACCATTGCGAGTGCTCACGTCGTCGAAAACATTTACAAGAGGTACGGTAGCGCCCACTATCGTTTCATTAAGGTAAAACTCCAGATGGCCCTTAAGCACCTTCCCATACAATCGCAGTTTCCGCTGGCCAAGCTCCGAGCTAGAAGCATTTGTTTTCAACAACAGCGATGCAAAGCACTCACTATTCTGTTCGTCACTGTTCACAAGAAGCTGGACAGTAAGAGCATGACGAGCACGAGTTCGAGGGGCTATTACAGCTGACCCTCGTAGCTGCGCGGATACAAGCAAGTTACTGTCTAAAACCTTCAGCTCCAGAACTTCGATCGGGTTGATTCCAGTGTTATACAATGAAAACACCGCTTCAAATGGTTGTTCCTCATTCAGATCGGTTAGTACACCCAGGTCCAGTTCTTTTGGTTCGATATGGATTCCAGGCTTTAACACGGTGATTCGAACGGGAATCAACAGCAATCGTCGAGTACCCGCTGCAATGTGGATATAAGTAAGATACACACCAGGTGTACGGGATTCTAGCGTGACTTTTACAAACGGGCTGGTCATCCCTGCCGGCATATCCCACGCATTACGGTTAGCCCGTCTGGTGTAGTCAAACTCCTGGTCATATTCTCCATGAACTTCCTTCACAACTGTGTCGTCAGATTTCCTCGGCCACCGAGGTCCAATCCACTTACTGCCATTCTTCATTTCAAGATTAATAAAATTGTCTAGCGCATAGAGTTCCGTCAACCGGATCGTCGAGTCAAATGGGTTCACAAATTGCAATGACTGTTCAAAGCGTACGCCAGCCGGAATCGAAGCACGGACAGCGCTCACTCCATACTTATTAAGCATTACTTCAGTGCCGCGTATTGGCAAAGTAAAAAGCCCCGACGTCGAGAGAACTCTCATATGTGCGTCTACCCCATTTGGCGACACATCACTTGGCAGGAACACAAACTGGATGTTGAAGCGGTTTCCAGGGTCCAATCGGATGCCGCGCACGTCATTTGCCAGCGAGAACCCGTCCTGTGTAAAGTCCGCTCCGTCCAGTCTCACTGACACTCGTCCGCGGTTCTCAATGCCCACGTTGTAGACCTGTGGAGAGCAGGTTTCTACTCGTCCGAGGTCCACACGAGCAGGCGTAAAGCGGATGGCTTGGTCGTCCACAGCATCGCCAGAGTCGATGTTGTTCTCCACTGGAGTGCTGCGGGTGATGGACAGTCCGTCGCTATGTGCGCGACTGGCTCCGCGTGTTCTGGCGATGCCGTCGGCGCCTACAACCACATGACTCTCGAGCAGAAGCTGTGGGTTCCATCCAGTGGCTTGCGCTGCTGTAGTGTAAGGGCATAGGACAAGCAATACAGTTAGGAGGAAGGTTAGTGGATGGATCTTCACGCTTGTGGCGTCGCGGAGATGTCTGTGGTGAGAGACACCCGCGCCGCGCGGAGTGCGCATTGTCTGCAGGTTTTGGATCCTAGAATTGAATGCGGAATTATATTTGACAGGTGGTTTGAACACAGAAAGTGTCGGGATATTTATGTAGAATACATAGATATTAGATGTTCAGGGTAGTCATGTGCAGAGCACATGTCCATCTTGATGCTCATCAAAGACAGCTCTGTTGCGATAAGAGTGGGGCTCCACGGCATGCAGTACAGAGGGGACAGCAGTGCACCGCCTAATGCAGACGCCGTACCAGGGTAACGACTCAATTTCGACTCCCTGCAATGCGCACACTACTGCACGGAAGAATACTCAGCTAAAGAATCTGCAATCCACAATGCTGCTAAACTTCATGGTTGCGTGCGTAGCCAGCTCTGCACTTAAACCTGGAAAGTAACGTCACAATGACTGCGTGATCAACGCTGCAAAGGCATCCAATGGGGTGACCTGATTCAAAAAGAGCATCAGACGACCGCCGGAATCTCCGACAGTGATAACATGACACGATCGTTGCTTGGGGAGGGATATTTTTGCAATTCAGCTTCATTCGATTACCCGTAGGAGGAAAAGTCGCCACAACGCCAAGCGCCCATGCGTTTCTCCCTCCTCCAGCTCATCAGGATGAACTAAATGACGTGTCCTTCGGCGTATCTAAAGCCTCTGATCCATTCACGCGCGCAATCGCAGGCTTCAGCGTCAGCGAGCGCGACTGTTGGCGCGCGCGTCTCCCCGTCGTCCCAGCGAGCGGTTCGTCGACCAATAACATATTTACCGGTACTGCAGAGCACATATGCACACACAAGTTCATTAGCCCCTGGCTGCTTCGGTCGATCTTGCCTGTGTTCTCTGAGTTTACCTTGATGAAGCCAATGTCGTTGGCGCGCTCACGGAAGCAGCGACGGCACATGTTCAGGTGGTACTTGCGGATCAGACCACGGGTGGTCTTGCACACACGGCAGTGGCGCGAGTCCTTGCCGTAAGTGCGGGGTGGGAGTACGTGAGGTTAGCCATGGTTGAACTGCAGGCACAAAACACACAGCAGCGTCCACGTCAGTTGCTGCGCTATAGCGATCTTCGGTCTACCGTAGCTGAGGAGGACGGCGGGGCGGGGGCGTTGCGTTATGTCATGAGATCCCGTCGGCAGAGCTGTGGCTGTTTTTCACGTCGAGCTGTTGGAGGGACGCCTCGTCCGTACGCCCGCCCCTGTCCTTCCTGCTCAGCCCGTTCGGTGGTTCATATACAGAGGGAGGCGCGAGTGGCTTACCTTCTCTTGGATAGCTTTGGACAGTAGCAAATGAATAGCCCTTGGGCGTTGAGGCGCAGGAAAGCAGCCAACCCACCGCACACCAACCATTGCTTCGCACTTCTTTTCAGCCAATCCAGAAGCGTGATTGACTATATCGAGTGCTCATTCGCTGAAATCGAAACTTCATCTTTTGGAATTTTTGGAAACCGAAATGACAAAATTATCTCGTAAAAACAGTGCGTAATTACGCGGGTGCTTGAAATGCAGTGCAGATCTTGCTGCTGATTGCCACGTGCAACGTGCCGAGCGCTCGAAAAGGGGAAATCGGTCACAGTTTGAGAGAGACCTTGGTCCTTTGCGTGGACTAAGCGTAGCGATCTTCACTGCAGTAACTCAGTGTCTGCGCTCTCGACTTGACGAGGCAACGCTCAAGGCAGGCAGCTAACTATGGCGCCCAAGAACAAGTCCAAGAAGGCGGCGGAAGAGCCCGTCGAGGCGGCAGAGCCAGAGTTCGTGGCGCCGGAGAAGACTCCAGTCGATAGCGACCGCGTGGTCTTCGGCGTGGACCTGGACGACCCGCGCGACGCGGATGATGACGCGCACGTGCTGGCGCCCGTCGCCAAGTACGCGATTCTGGCCATGATCTGCCTCATGTCCTTCTCCATTCGTCTGTTTGCTGTCGTGCGCTATGAATCGGTGCGTTTCCCAGCAATAATTCATAGTATAGAATTCAGTGGAATTGACTGTTGCTTGTGCTGCAGGTTATTCACGAGTTCGATCCATACTTCAACTTCCGTACGACCAAGTACTTGGCGTCCGAAGGCTTCTTGGAGTTCCTGGACTGGTTCGATGACCGCGCGTGGTACCCTCTGGGCCGTATCATCGGTGGCACCATCTACCCTGGACTCATGTACACGGCGGCGCTCGTGTACTGGATGCTAAACCTGCTGAACATCTCCATCAACGTCCGCAACACGTGCGTGTTCCTGGCCCCGCTGTTCGCTGCCAACACGGCTATTGCCAGCTACCTGCTGACCAAGGAGGTGACCAAGCGCTCCAGTGCTGGTCTGCTGGCCGCTGCCTTTGCGGGTATTGTGCCGTCGTACATCTCCCGCTCGGTTGGTGGCTCGTACGATAACGAAGGCGTGGCTATCTTCGCCTTGATCTTTGTGTTCTACCTCTGGATCAAGGCCGTGCACACGGGCTCCATGTTCTGGTCGGCTGCTTGCGCCCTCGCGTACTTCTATATGGTGGCTGCCTGGGGCGGGTACGTGTTCATCATCAACATGATCCCCATTTATGTGCTGGTGATGATCTTTGCTGGCCGCTACACGCCGCGTATCTACATTGCGTACTCGACGTTTTACGCGCTGGGCAGTCTCATGGCGATGCAGGTGCCCTTTGTGGGCTTCAACGTGATCAAGCAGGCTGAGTGTGCTGGCTCGCACGGTGTCTTCGTGCTATTGCAGGTGTACTGCTTTGTGAACTGGCTGCGTAACTACACCTCTGCTGCGTCCTTCCGCCGCCTTGTTCTGGTGGGAGCGGGCTTGCTGGTATCTGGCTTCGCGGCGGCTCTGTTGGTGCTGCAGCTTATGGGCAAAGTTCAGTGGACTGGCCGTAGTCTGACGCTGTTGGACCCGACCTACGCGTCCAAGTATATTCCTATCATTGCGTCTGTGAGTGAGCACCAGCCTACGACGTGGACGTCCTACTTTTTGACCTGCACATTTTGGTGCCTTTTGCACCCGTGGGTCTATATTTCCTCTTCCAGAACTTGACAGACGGTGGAATTTTCGTCATTCTGTACGGCACGGTGGCCTGGTACTTTGCTGGTGTCATGGTGCGTCTGATGCTTACGCTGGCGCCCATTGCTTGCATTCTCGGCGCCGTGGGTATCTCGTCGACGCTACGTAAATTCATGGGTGTGCTGAGCCGACCATCGACATTTGTTGTTCAGAAGGATGGTGTGCAGCAGGTCCCCAAGGTACTTGCTCTGGGCGTTGTGGCTGGTCTGTTGATGATGCTGCTGAGCTATTCTCTCCACGCGACGTATGTGTCCTCCATGGCGTACTCATCACCGAGTATCGTTATTGAAGCTGGTCGCACGCACTCTGGTGAGCGAGTGAACTTTGACGACTACCGTGAGGCATACTTCTGGCTGCGTCAGAACACGGATGCCAATGCCAAGATCATGTCGTGGTGGGACTACGGTTACCAAATGTCTGCCATGGCTAACCGCACGGTCATTGTGGACAACAACACGTGGAACAACACGCACATCGCAACGGTGGGCCGGGCTCTGGCCTCTACGGAGGAAGAGGCGTACCCGATTCTCAAGAGTCTGGATGTAGACTATGTCCTGGTCATCTTTGGTGGTGTGACTGGCTACAGCTCTGATGATATCAACAAGTTCCTGTGGCCTGTGCGTATCGGCTCTGGCGTGTACCCGGACGATATGCCTGCCGAGCGTGACTACTACTCGTCCGCTGGTAGCTTTGACGTTGGCCCGGGGGATCGAAGGTGTTGCACAACTGCCTGGCTTACAAGCTGTGCTACCACCGTTTCGGTGAGGTGATGACGGACTATCAGCGCCCTCCGGGCTTTGACCGTGCTCGTAACACGGAGGTGGGTGTGAAGAATGTCAAGCTCACTCACCTGGAGGAGGCATTTACGTCTGAGCACTGGATCGTGCGTATCTACAAGGTGAAGAAGGAGCCGAACGTGGAGTCTACGACAGCCATCAAGACGGCTCGTTTGTCTGAAGCCTCGGCAGCAGAGAAGGATGTGTCCAAGGAGGTCACACGCTTCTTGGGTTGCTCTACGGGTGAGGACATGTTGGGCAACGACCGCGTGTACGCCGGCGGCCCCAGCGGTGCCAACTACAATCTTGCGCTGCACCACGCAAAGGAGAAGAACAAACGTTACTTCGCTATCGCCCGTGTTGCTGGCGAGGGCCACGCCTTCGCGTTTAACAAATTGCCCGTGAACGAAGCGGACCTGGATGGCAACGATGATGGTTGCACGCGTGTCTGCAAGGACTCGCACTCTCATGCGTGTGGCTGTGCGGATGGCGGTTGCACGGACATGAATGTGGCACCTGGTAAGGGCCAGGAGCACAATCGCCGCTGGGCTATCTACGAACGTGAGATGAAGTAAGACACGTGGTATACGTTGGCATCTTGATAGGCATCCCTTGAGTGTGGGTGGATAGATGCGGTGACGTTTGTTGGTCATTTGCTGTTGGGAGCCTCGGTAAGGAAAACAAGTGTAGACGAGCGAAGTTGCGAGGCGATAACCAACGCAGACAGCTGGCAAAAAGCGCCGATAATACACCAAACATTAAATTGTTTGTCTTGCCACTGAATCATATCTCGTTAGTGAATATCGACGTGGAAATCACAGGCGCATCGAGAGAAAAATTAAAAGCAAGGTGTCGACGTTGTTCTTACTTGATCTGATCATCCGTGGTGACCTAAAGCATTCACAAAGTTGCTTCCTAGGACGCTTACCTCCTCCACGCCGCAAAGTTGCATTTCAATTCTCCTTGACGAGTTCCTTTCTCTGTGTTACTCCATCTAAGCAGAAGATTTGCTCTCGCTAGCCTGGCGCGCCGCCTCCTTCTCAGCCTCGATCTGATCACAGAGTTCATTCACCTTGTCATCCGGCAGTGACTGTCCAATTTAAAATAAATCACATTAGCAAACACATCGTGACAACACAAGCTCTATCAGCATCAGCAGTCTGTAATCATGGCTGGAAATCTGACACGTACTGAAATCTTGCCCCCGTTCGCACAACAACAAGTTCGATGTTTTTGCTGCCAGATTCGACAACCTCCAGCAGTGCCTTGATGGCCAAAGCAATAGCCTCATCATCCGAAGCATCCTCCACGAAGTTCTTCTCAAGGAACTCGCGGATGTTGGTCGAGTTACGGCCTGTGGCGTTGGCCTTCCAGGCCGAGAAGGTGCCTGACGGGTCTGTCTGGTACAGTTGGGGCACACCCTCGTCGTTGCACCCAGCAATGAGCATCGAGATACCAAACGGTCGCACTCCTCCGCGCTGCGTGTACTTTTGCTGGACACGCGCAATGTAACGCGCGACGTACTCCACCGACGGCGCGTCCTCCACCGTCAGACGGTAGCTCTGGCACTCGAGACGCGCCTTGTTCACGAGCACACGCGCATCGGCTGTCAAACCTGCGAATGCGATGGAGATGTGGTCGTCCACCTTGCAGATCTTGCGGACCGTGCGTGGGTCCTGCAGTTTCGCCGTCTCCTTGCGCTCTATCGCCAGCACCACCGAGTTTTTGCCACGTACGCCGACTACCACAGCGCCCTGCACGAAAGCCACATATGCAATGAGCACTCCACACCGTAGTGTATTACAAGGAAACATATAATAACCTTTTTCACGGCCTCCATGGCGTATTCCACCTGGAACAAGTGTCCATCGGGCGAGAAAACGGTGATAGCGCGGTCGTATCTTAGCGAATCCAAGAGCACAATAGCACGACACAGCAGTTATCACAGTGTAGGTTAGCTGTCAGTATGTACACATGGCATATAATAGAGTGCGGCAGCGTGGCAGGGCAGTCCAAGATCCTCACCTGGACATGGCGACGACGTTCTCTCTTGATACAAAGCTCTTCTGCGATGACCGAAGATCCAAGAGGGAGGATCTCGAATGACTACCAATGGTAGTCAATTTAAATCCTTTTGGCTTCAAAGAAGTAGGTTGCCTTTGTACTGATCACTTGAAGCGCATTCGCCGCCATGCATCACGAGCTCTTCTTGGCGCTGCTGGGGCACACTGGCGACGTCATCGAGCGCCGCTCCGACGGGTTCTTCGTGCGTGCAGACGCAGACTTCCTGTCGCAAGCGCAGAAGAGCGTTCTGAACCGCCTGTTGCGGCTGGGCTTCGCGTTCTCGTATCTTGACCAGTTTGTGCGCCAGGCAGCCACTTTCCCCAGTGTCTATCTCCACGCTCTCGCGCAAGCGGTAGAGCGCCAACTGCAGCGCTACTCGGACGCTGTGGTGGCTCTGGAGGCCAAGATTCTGCGCTCTAGAGCTATGTTCCCGCTGTCCAACCTCATGTTCGAGCTGGAGGAGTTCATGGAGGTGCTGCCGGAGCTCTGCGCGTTGGTGAGCAAGCTCCAGGGCCCTACAGAGCCGCAGTCAGCGTCGTGTATACGTGGATCCAAGTTGCTAAGTGTAATTCACCGGAGTTCGAGCTCAGGATTCCCACGAGTGCGGACGTGCATGCAAGAACTGCTGTACGCTTGCCATCGGTAGGCTATAAGGTTGTTTTCAATGTTTTAGAGAGGGCTGAGTCGTTGCTCTTTATGGTGTGATATGTTAGGGCGCTGTTTAAGCAGATATTGTCGTGGATGATTTATGGAGAGATTGTGGATCCGTACGGGGAGTTTTTCATCAAGAAACGAGCAGCGGTGGGCTCAGATGGAAAGACGGTATCGAGCTATGGAAATAATGCGGCATTGCTGTGGCACCAGCAATTTAGTATCGATTTGGAATCTGTGCCGCTCGACTATTTCCCGACTGCCGTGGCGGAAAGTGTGTTTGAGATCGGCAAGGCAGTGCATATCCTATCGAAAGCAAATGAATTCACGCCGCGTGAGGAGCAAGACATAATTAATGCCGTCTCGGAGCTAGCGCAACGGCCCGTATTTGACGTTATAACCGTGGAGCACGCAGTGGAAAAGTTCGCCGCCATGTGGCCAGTCGCCTGCACGAAGAAGTGGTGGTGAAGTCCGATTTTGTTGGGTACCTGCATGTATTAAAAGGCTTCTTCTTGTTATCACGCGGAGAAGTATTCCAGACATTTATTGAGCGGAGTTTCGATATGATGCTCGCAAAGCCTACGACCAAGTCAGAGGAGGATGTGAACCATGGAATCTGGCGGGAAATTTTGCGAGAACTCGTTTCAGAAGATGAAATGTGGAGCCGAGATTTTGACATGCAGGTGGGTAGGCAGTGTATTCGGGTGAAACAATGGTGCGATTCAATGGCTTGACTAACTGTTTGTTGTGTTCATTGACGTTGCGCTATTCCATCTGTAGCTGCCACTACAGACATTTAGGCTGAAAGGTTTCTCTTCGAATGATGCCTTGGCCTTGTCCAATATTTCAAGAGGTCCCAATGGCAAATTTCTAGCCGTTAACTCCGCAGTAAGTCGGGCACATCAAGATGAGACTGCAGAAAGTAGCGGCACGATATGGTGGCGTCATGCACAACAGGACGGTAGCTCGCTTTCATCGGAGTTTTTACTATACTTGGACCAAAGTCCCGGAAGCCATCATGCTGCTCTTCTACTCAAGAACAGTGGCGAGTTTTCGCCTGCCACGCTGGTCGATGGGTCGTTTGTACTCGATGATCCTCACGCACGCTCCATTTGCATTGAGATTGCGGCAGAACGCCTCACACGTGGAATGCGGGTGGTGATTCAAGTCAAGCCTTCAGATGTCGGTGAGAGTGGTACACAGCCATCGCTGCATTCGGACGTTCCAGTCATAGATAGTAGAAACTCAGCTCTGCACGTTCGTGTCCAGTTTGCGCGGCAAGAAGTCACGGCGGCGTCGTCCAAGCATATCACATTCAAGAAAGTGATAGCCGTGTTTGTCAATAATGTGCTGGTGTTGGAGACGCGATTCGATCTTCAGCAAGCACTGGATCTACACGCATCAATTGATGAGTACTGGATTGGACTTGCATTTTCGTCACATGCACAACTCACAGAATGGAGCTTGGATAAGTTTTCGGGGAAGACAAGCTGGACTGAAGGTAGTGGAAGCAGCGCGAAGGATCAGAACGCTTTGGTGACACCGCGCGAGCTTTGGCATGCACTGACTCTGCACTGCACTGTACGCTGGCCGCTGCAGCTACTTGTCACGCCCGATCTTTTGCGCTCATACGCACATTTGTTTCAGTTTTGTTTTCGCTTGAAGCGTGTGGCCCACGCGCTGGAGCTTGCATGGAAAAGTAACACGTTGCGCTCGAAGGGAGGCGTCAGGAATAATGCATCGTTTGCTGCCAGCGCGCTGCGTATTCGTATGAGCTTCGTAGTACGTACACTGGAGCTTTACTTTCAGGTGTTTGTCATTGAGAACAAATTCAAGAAGTGCGTGGCTCAAATCGGATCGGCTGGTGATTTCGACCGCGCAAAGCGTTTGCACGAAACTTTTGTTGCAAGTGTCGTCAAGAGCTGCTACGTACACACCAAGACTGTAGCATCGGCCCTTGACGAGCTGCTGGGTTGCTGCTGGCAGTTTGCCGAATATGTGCTGCAGCACGACGTTATCTCCGATGGCGGGTGCGAGCTCTCGGCGGATCGTGTGGCATTACTGGACCAGGACTTTCACCGGCGGTATGAATTTCTCTACAGCGTGCTGCAGATTTCGGAAGCACGCGATCTGCTTTTCCTGCTCGATAGCAACGGTTTCTTCGCGGCTGAACGCGAACGTAGGAAGCGGCAGCTGCAGTAGCGACAGACGCGCGATGCCCCAGCACTATTTGCGACGAATATAGTGCACCAGCGTTGATATTGTACTGTGCTGGGGAGGATGGCAAGTATAATGACATGAGGTGCTGCGTGCAGGCAGCTGGCATATCCATCCAGTGATGGATTTTCTTGGGATTACTGTACGTGGTTATGCAAACCCAGCGTGTACCAATCTGATCAGCGCCCTCTAAAAGATGCGCTGGTGACTCCGAGGCGCGAAACCGATGGTTCTCAGGTGTCAAGAGTCCTGACTCAAGACTTGTCAGCGTTGCACAAAAAGCATGGTGGCGATAATGAATGAATGGCGACCATCGCTGATTGAGTGGGATCGCAATGGTGCCGGTTGCAGACGAATGCCATCTTGGCGGCACGCATCGCAGAGCTCAGTACAATACCAGGTACACTACTGTTTGATACAGTCTGTATCCGAAACGGGGTGGATTTTGTGGTGGTACCGTAGTCAACATAATTGTACCAGATGGCGCTCTGACTCGTCTGTCGTGCGGGGTTTGGGGCGGGTGGATGCATTTTGAAACGCCCTGCTTGCCCACACTCCATCGGCGACCACCAGCGGCGGCAGGGAGGGAGACAATAACTGCTGGCCGACAGTAACGGGGCAAAACCACGTGCGGCAGCGAATCCTCAACGATTTCGACACTTTGGCATCCTGTCAAGCTCTGTTTCGTGACCCTGTGACCCTCACACTTTCGTTTGCGCCTCTCCGCCCTTCCAGCGCAAGTACGAGTGCGTGACGAGAAGCAGCATTTCGGACCTCGTGCAGCTGCAAGACGACCCAGCCGCGGTGCCGGACGCTTGCTCCCACGCCTACGCGCTCATGGAGGATGTCACGCGGCTCCCGACGCACACAGCCGCGGGTCGAAACTCCAAATCAGAACTCTTGGCCGCGCATGGAGACTATTCACAAGAACCTGCGGGTTTATCGCATGGAGACGGTAGTGCAAGGAAGGAATCCAGGTGGTGGTGCTGCTGTCGTAGGCGGCCTCACTCGCTTATGGATAAAGGCCCAACTGTGGATGCCAGTCAATTAACGGGAGAAAGGCATAGCGTGAGCACCAGCACACGTCCAAAGACCCATGACCAACTCGTGGCAGCACGTCAACTCAAGCAACAGATTGCTCACTACTCGACAATGCGCGTTCACATGAAACGCGTTCAGTTGTGCTTGGAGCAAGAAAAGCGCAACAAGTTTTACAAGGAACTTGTGGTGTATCTGTGCTTCCTTGGCGTTGTTATGGCGACACTGCTGACACTTCCTGTCCATTTTCCTTTCGAGCAGAACTCGGCACTGGATAACACATATTTTGACGAGGAGTTCCCAGATCTTCCGTACCGTAAGACCTTCTACGATGTAGGCAACGAAGGAGAGATGTGGCAATGGGCAAGTGGCCCTATGCTATCCCAGTTCTACGATCCTCCTATTCGAAATAATCGACCCATCGGCAGTATACAGATGCGTACAGGCCGAGTTGTGGGCACTCTTTGTAGCGAGATGTCCGGTCGTAACGACTTTATCATGTTCACTGATGAAATATGCTACCCAGAATACTCGTCTCGCCATCAAATGAAGGACTCATATGGAAACAGCAGCGGCGCGCTGGGTGCAGAATATCAGTGGACTGACGGACTGAGCAAGTTGTTGCGATCGGAGACGTTCAAACCAGGACTGGTGAGTCACGAAATGGATTATGGGCACGGCGGGTATGTGGTGTATCTCCCACGTGACAACTATACAGCAAGCACCGCGCTAGTAACGCAATTGGAGAGCGACTTCATTCGAGATGGCACGCGATACATGGCTTCAACCTTTGCGTTCTACAATTCGCGCAGCAACATTTTCTCCCATGTACAAGCACTGTTTGAGATGAGTAACACGGATTACATGACAGTCACGGGACGCATTAAAAGTTTCCGTATTCTAGCGAGCTACAAGAAAGTTGGCGAGTTTGTGGAAGCCAACGCTCTTGTGATTGTGTTGCTGTTAGCCACCGTTACACTCGTGTACCGTGAGCTCTCTGACTTGCGCAATTTTGGACTGCGCAAGTACGTGCAATCGCTGTGGAACCTGCTCGATGTACTTCAGCTCCTACTGCTTGTAGTATTCATCGCGCATTGGGTAGTTTTTATCGTGAAGTCCGAGAACATTCGAGATGATTTGTATCGTGTCGGAGACATGGACTGCTCAGGTTCTGCTCGCAACCAGGATATGGCCCGGGATTGCTTCGTGGATATAGAACCATTGGCTTGGCTGTCCCGTTCGGTTACGAACTACGCTGCAGCACTTGGACTTGTGTCCGTGGCTATCGTGTTCAAATATCTGCGTCTAAACTCGCGATTAAACCTATTGTGGCGCACCCTTCGCTTTGCTGCGAAAGACCTGCTCGCCTTCGTTATCATCTTCTTCACCATTTTCTTCGGCTTCGCAGTTATGGGCTTTCTAACGTTTGGAACTGCTGTGCAGCAGTATCATTCGCTATCCGTGTCGCTGACGAGCTGCTTCCAGATGCTGCTGGGTGCGTTCGACTACGAAGAGATTTACACTGCCAACCCTACGATGGCGGCTATTTTCTTCTTCAGCTTTATGATTTCCATCTACCTAATATGCGTCAACATGTTCATCGCTATTATGAGCGAGTACTATTCGTTAGCTCAGAACGAAAAGAAGACTGCTGAAGAGAACCAGCGGACTTTTGCTGCTGAAAAGGAAAAAGACGATGAAGACGAAGATTTCCGTGACTCACTACAATTTATGGATGTTGAGTACGATTTGGCCAAGCAAGTCAAAAGCTACTTGAATGGCCTGCGCGTGCGTGTGAAAATGCCGCCGATAAAGGGTGGTGATTCAGTGTACGACACGGAGCAATTAGTACTCTGCGGTTTCCAGCGCGTATTACTAGTAGACTACGACTACCTCATGGCCGAGCGGAAGCGTCTACGTCGGAAATTCCGTGCCTGCGTGCACCTCGTCATGGTCTGCGCTGACCTCATGCGTCAAAACGACCCTGACTTCATAATGGAGGCTGAGCTGGACTTTGTAAACGACAACGCGCGTCCGCGAGCGTCATCAACAGACACTTTCGCTGACCTGGTTGAATTCCCTGTCACCTACATACCAATTTCATCGTCACAAGCCAACACTGTAGAAATCCTCAAACGTGTTAAACGTGGTGCCTTTATTGATATCGATGATGGGTCACTTACGAAGGATCAAATTACACTTGAGGTGCTAGGAGGCCAGGATCAGTATATCCCGCCACGCTTCAAAAGGCAGCATCATCAATTGGAACAAATCGATGAGCAGGGTGACGACAATGGTGATGGCGGGTTTCATGTGCGCATTAGCGAAGGAACGAGTGCCACAGACATGCATACCAGCAGTAGAGTCGGTGAACACACTTTCGGACTGCACCATAAGCATCCGGGCATCGGGGGCCGAGCCACATTCGTGCTTGTCGTGTATTGTACAACGGCAATGCTTTGCTGGACGGCAACGAGATGTGTATTATGCCTCGATCGACGTGGCTGCGTTACTTCACTGGTTTCGTCGGGTGGGGCTACATGCGCCGGCTTCTGTCGTGCAAGCGAAAGAAAAAGAATACCCACCGACTCGTCACCGATGCCGATGTGGATCGGCTTATCAAAGAAAGCTTTGCCGCACCTGGCCGTGGCATCTCGTGTAGGTTTGATGAACTTGTTCGCAATTTTCGCATGTTCATCGCCAAGAAAGTTCACAAACGTCGCCTTCGTATCCCTGACTTGGAGGACCGCATTTTTGCTGAAGTAATAACGTTTTTGGAGCGCTTCCCGTCTGCATTATCTCCGTTGGACAAGCGTGAGCTTGAGGGCTACAAGTACACGCCTCAACCAGTAGACACACGACGCATTCGGTTGCCACACTCCATCAACTTGCTCGCAGAATTGCTTTCGCAGAATGCGCACGAGGTCTGGGCCGTGGGTCGCATAGATCAGGGCTGGCGATGGGGTACTGAGCGCGACAACGACAAGAAGCTCCACCCGGATCTTGTGCCATACGAAGCTCTAACAGAACAGGACAAACAATATGATCGCGACACATCCATGTCCGCGCTCAAAGTTATTACCGCGTTGGGCTACGTACTGGAGCCGCCAGAAACAGCTGAGGAGTTTGACGCCTTTTCGTTTGGCGTAGCTGCAGCAGAACCAGGAGGCACGTACATACCCAAGCCAATTCCGACGGATGATGTTAAGGTCCCCCGCACCTCCGCTCTGTGATTGAGCTGTTGGCAGAAAATACGCACGAAGTATGGGCTCAGATGCGCATGGGGCAGGGCTGGAAGTATGGCCCTCGTCGAAATGACTCTAAGAAGGAGCATAACGGACTCGTGCCGTATATCTACCTCACTCAAGACGAAAAGCAGATGGATCGCAATACGGCCATGCAGACAGTCAAGCTCATTTTGCGCTTCGGTTTTAAGTTTGTGCACAAAGATCAGCATGCTCGCGGTGGTACCAAGAAGAAACATTCTGGTATCAAGGCGTTTGGCCGCAACGAGAACCCCGAGGCACACAACGTTGGTGAGGCAGTAGCTCTGGCCCGAGGCACCACTCGCGCTAAGCGTGCTTTCATGCGCAACGGCCGGCCGTTTTCAAGCTTCCGTACGTCGTCTGCTGCCAGTCTATGGTCTATGAACTCTTCTGGTTCAGACACTTCGTCGCGCATGCCAACGCGGGATTCCCAACGCAGAACTGCCGCTGCGCATGCCCGGTTAGTAGCAGCTACTTCGTCGTCTGCTGCAACGGTCGAGTCATCGGGCGATGCTGCAGGATTCCAGTCCATGGACTCCACTGGGCTTACGTCTTTTGAATCACCAAGAGCCGATGGCAACCCCGACAGTACGTCAAAGCTGTAGGTATTAAGGATTCGCGATCCTCAAGTGAGCATCATGAATGAAAGTGTGGGAACTTCATCAACGAGGTATACGTATAATAGGAATACACACCTTTTTGACTGCCATCCGTAGTAGTCGTTCACTTCGAACGAGAGCTAATCGCAGTTATCTCCGCATTAAAATAAGAAGAATCGTTGCGCCAGGGGCAACACCGATGCTGGCCCACAGGTCAACAGTTTATCGTCGGCGTGTACTTTGTACGTCTCCGGGTCGACTTTGATTTTCGGCAGTGCATCATTCAGCTTCATGTCCTGCTTTGTGATCCCGCGGCAGTAACGGACCGCTTCGATTCGCTTCTTCAGTCCGTACGACTGAGCAATTTTCTTCTTCACGCAGCTCTTGCTGACGAAGGCGATGGAGCCCATGCCAACGGCCAAAGCGCCAAACATTGGCCGCATTTTCACTGGTTGTGGTGTTGGAATCGAGGCATTCGGATCTCCCATTTGGGCATAAGCGATGGCGCCGCCCTTAATCACCATCTCTGGCTTGCTACCGAAGAAGCAAGGCTTCCACAGGCATAAGTCGGCTAGCTTATTCACTTCCACCGACCCAATGAGGTGTGACATTCCATGAGCAATTGCAGGATTGATCGTGTACTTAGCCACGTAGCGCCGGACGCGGAAATTGTCACGCTTGTGCTCCGACGATGCATCTTCAGGTAGGAGACCGAGTTCTTTTTCATTTTGTCTGCGGTCTGCCATGTACGCGTAATCACTTCGCCAATACGCCCCATCGCCTGCGAGTCCGAGGAAATGATACTGATGGCGCCCATGTCGTGCAGCAAGTCTTCGGCAGCTATCGTCTCACCACGGATACGGGACTCAGCGAATGCAACATCTTCAGCAATGTTCTTGTCCAAGTGGTGGCACACCATCAACATATCAACGTGTTCGTCGATCGTATTACGTGTGTACGGACGAGTCGGGTTCGTTGACGATGGGAGAACATTCGCCTCACCGCACACTGTCACAATGTCCGGGGCGTGGCCACCGCCAGCACCTTCACTGTGGTACGTGTGAATTGTACGTCCCTTGAAGGCCTTGATTGTGTGCTCAACGCAAGATGACTCATTCAACGTGTCCGTATGGATTGTCACTTGAACATCGTTATCTTCCGCGACGCTAAGGCAGTTATCGATAGCGGCAGGCGTGGTCCCCCAATCTTCGTGTAGCTTCATCCCCACGGCTCCAGCGTCGATCGTATCCTGTAGACCTTCAGGTACTGACGTGTTACCTTTGCTTGTCAGACCAATATTCATCGGTGTTGCATCAGTCGCCTGAAGCATCAACTTCATGTGGTTTGGACCAGGAGTACACGTTGTCGCATTCGTTCCAGTAGCTGGACCTGTGCCTCCACCGACAAGCGTGGTCAAACCACTTGCAAGTGCCTCGGAGCACAATTGTGGGCAAATGAAGTGCACGTGGGCATCAAAGCCGCCAGCAGTCAGAATCAAACCTTCACCCGCGATGACTTCCGTGTTCACACCGACAATCAGGTTGGGCGTCACGCCTTCCATTACGTCTGGATTACCACCCTTGCCGATTCCCGTAATCATGCCATCCTTTATGCCCACATCAGCCTTATAAATACCAGTGTAGTCCACAATGAGTGCATTAGTGATGATCGTGTCCACTACCTGAGCAGCAGTCTTTCCAGAAGCCTGGCCCATTCCCTCACGAAGGACTTTGCCGCCACCAAACTTGCACTCATCGCCATACACCGTCATATCCTTCTCCACCGACACGTACAGCTCCATATCGCCAAGACGCACAACATCGCCCGTCGTGGGACCATATGTCTGTGCATACACACTTCTTGGC
Source organism: Phytophthora boehmeriae (assembly GCA_011947355.1). Classification (NCBI taxonomy): domain Eukaryota; phylum Oomycota; class Peronosporomycetes; order Peronosporales; family Peronosporaceae; genus Phytophthora; species Phytophthora boehmeriae. Next base: position 366,957 of record JAAVTJ010000185.1, read on the forward strand.
ATCTTGCAAACCCCAAAGTCAGGCTGCATAACACTGCTCGGCAACTTGCTCAAATCCATTGGCTTGTGGTGGAAGCCCTCGGCAACTGCCTTGGCAACAATAGCGTCAACCTTAGACTCGTCCACTACACCAGTCGCTAGATTATTACCACCAGTAATGACCTTGTTTCCTGCAATAGGGACAATAGCAACCGTCTTCTGATCTCCAGGCTCAAACCTCACAGCAGTTCCCGACGCAATGTTCAATCGATGTCCATAGGCCAATTTCCTATCCATTTCCAGGTACGGATTGGTCTCGATGAGATGATAGTGGCTACCCACCTGAATTGGACGATCTGACAGGTTTGTAATCTGCAATGCTCGCGCTTTCCGCCCAGCATTCAGCACAATGTCCGAGTCCTGCGTGATGAGAGCACCAGGAGAATCAGCAGTTGTGGTAGCAGTAGGCCCGAAGACTTCCAGCTTTGGCACAGGGAGGAACGAGCCATAGAGTGCCAGAGACAGATTTCCATCCAAGTTGGCAATGGGGTTGTGGATCGTCACGAGCTTCGTGCCGTCAGGGAACGTCCCTTCCACCTGCACTTCGTCCAGAATGGCTGCAACTCCCTCCAGCACTTGGCGTCGGCCCAGCAGTTGAGCCCCGAGGGTCATGAGCTCTGCCACCGTCTTCCCATCGCGAATGAACTCCAGCACCTGGTAGCAAGCAACACCGTAACGAACGTTAGACCAACAGAGACTGTGAAGAGACGTCCAGCCTGCTGCCGATTCACCTGCGTGGCCAAGAGCGCAACGCTCTCCGTGTAGTTGAGACGCAGTCCACGAGCTAGACGCTTCTGAGCCAGAGCGCCTGCAGTGTGCAGCATCAAGTGCTCTTCTTCGCGTGGACTGAGCCGCATCTTGGCTTGGTTCTTGTCGACTTGACTTGTTCCCAACAGTGCAAATTCCGAAATGGTCCCTGGCTCATCCCGCCCATGGAAACCTGTAGGAATACATGAAAGCGTCCATGTCGAGTACTGTGATTTGTAAGAGTACTATGATTTGTAAGAATGGCGGACCTGACAATTGATACCCTTGCGAACGCAAGTTGAAGTGACAACACGCGTTTATGTCCGCTATGACGCACACCGACGGCATTGGATCTGATTGCTCGGTTGGACGTGGATGATCAATGCAGAGCCGCAGAATCGCAATGGGAACACGTTGAAGTGATACAGCTCATCTATCTATTTGGTACGTGGTGCAGCCTTTTGGTCTTTCGACAGCAACTTCAACACTTCCGTCAGTTTGCTGGTCACATCTTTTGAGCTTCAGCGCTTCCTTTCTGTGCTGTCTCCAGCAGTTCTCGAACATCCTGCAATTCGCTTGTCACCTGCATACGCAACGCCTCCACCTCGTCATGAACCAGCTTCGTCACTTGCGTCGTGATGGCCTCTGCGATACTTGCAACCTCCACACTGTCGACGTTTGCTTTGCCCATCAACGGCAGATACGTGGCGTCAATCTTCGACCCTTGCGCATAGTACCTCGCAGGTTGCATCGGCACCGATCCTGCAAACGACGAAGAAATGGACGACGTTAATGCGCGACGACAGAAGGCACGCCGCTGCTGCGTCGATCCGGGCATGTGCAACACGCAGTCCTCAATCAGCTGCTGGCCCTTTGGCGTCTTGTACAAACCCCGAACGACGCTGCTCCCAAGCCATTGTTCGTAACGATGCAGCGCACCAGCGAGTTCCAGTAGCGACAACTCCTTCGCTTGAGCTCGAACCTTCTCGTACTCAGAAGTCATGAGCGCAATCAAAGGTTCATGGCCACGAGGATCACCACCAACACATACGTCGTCAGCAGCAGAAACGCCAGGTAGTTTCTTGCGCGAAGACTGTCGTCGAAGCTGTAGTTATCCCCGTAGTTTATCTCGCCAAACGTTGTGAGAAACACAATTCGCATCGAGCTGAAAAAGTCCTCGTAAGGTCCAGTCCCATGGTAGAGTAAGAAGAGCCCACCCGAGAAACCCAGCAACAGCAGCATATACTGGAACAAGAACCGCCCCACGACACCAAACATTCGTGCAAAAGTGAAGATCAACACGCTGAAGTATGACGACACCAGCAGCGCTTGCATCAGATTTACGCAGAGCAGAATGCTTAGTAGACTCAACATACACTCACGCAGCGTGTCGTGCCCATTGTAGACTTCGAAAGGGACTGTACTCAACATTAGCATGTATGTGAGCACATCCAGCAAATTCCACACGGACCGCCAGTACTGCCTTGGGTTTGAACGCCACTCCTTGAAGAATTCGACGTATAATAGGTGGTACACCGCGAGAGACCAGCAGCAAATCTTGGTGACAGCCACGAAATAGTCAAGTGCCGAGTTGAATTCGATCCACTTATGCGTCGACTCCTTTTTCTTACCGCTCGCGTCCATAGTAACCTCAATATCTGGCAGTACAAGATTTGAGAGATAGAAGAACGCCACCATCAGCACATATAGAAACAACTGCTTCCGATGTGCATCCGAGCCAAACAGCTCCCATTTCAGGTGGATTGCATTTCGAATGACTGGGTGAGTCACTGCAGAGTTCTTGATAGCTTTTTTAGTCGAAAGGCTGGGAGTCAGTGAGCCCGTGGGGTTCACAATCTGCTCCAAATGTTCACAGATTTCAAGTACCTTGATCAACAAACATGAGCATTAATCCCAACGATCAGACAAAATAGATTGCTAAAATCTCATACCTCAACAAAGCGATACACTTTTTCACCGTTAATGCGGTTCACTTCGATCGCATAATGGTCCAGTAAAAGTGGCAAAGATGACGGGTGTATCTTCAGCAACTGATCTAAAATGGCACCATTCCACTTGGCTTCAGGGCCTTCTCCAGGATCGTATCGCACAGATCGATGAAACTTCGGATTCCTCGGTTTAACAATGGATTGAGGTGTGCTCAACAGGATTTCGATGATTTCGTACTTTGGGATCGTCGACCACAGAGCACAGTACAACGGCGTAAGCCACACTTCTTTTGATGAGGTGTCAAGATTCTGGCACGAAGCTGTCACATCCGCCCCATGCGCGATCAACAAAATGCAAACATCGGGCATGTTGTGCTCTACCGCAACATGAAGTGCCGTCTTGAGTTGTTTATTCTACAGAACGTCAAATATTAGTGCGCCAATTAGTCAGTAGAACATCGATCACATCATTGGTTCTTACGGTTTTGTTGATGTCCAGCTGTGCGTCTTCAACCAAAAATTTGATCATTGCAGGTAAGTCACGATGTCCATGGACTGCAAGCAGGTGCAGCAGGTTATCGCCGGTGGACTCGATCACACACTGCGGTGCCACAATTTTCTTTAGAGTTTTGATGCCACGCCGAATTGTGTTGAGGAAAATATTGTGCACAGAGACACCAGTCGGGTCGTTTTCATATGCGGTCGATTCCTGAAATTTTGGGTAGCATTCATCCAAGAACTGGAAACACAACAACGAGAATATTGCGGCGATCAGGTCGGCGGTCGAGGGACTCTATAAATCTTGCGTACCTTATAATACAGCTCCTCGGCTTCTGCGTAGTCTTCTTTATACTTTGTTTCATCTTCGACCCGGATAAATAGAGGAGCAGCAGCGGGAAGTGCATTTGAATCTTTTCTCGACAGTCATACAGCGCATTCTCTTCGTCAGGGAGTGGGTTGGGCTCCTTCAGCAGGTGCTCAACTAGTGCACTGCGGTCTTCAATGGACGCTTGGGCCTCATCCAAGGACGCTTTAACTGTAGCAGCAAAGTTGATAGGTTTCCAAAACTTTGGATTCTCAGTCGGTTGGTCAAGGAGGCGATTGTCTGGTGCCTGGCATTCTTCGCTTGCTGATGCTCCTTTTTCAATTAGAGCCTCACATAATCCCAAGGCGCCATATTCTGCTGCGATATGCAGCGGTGTCTTGCCTTCCCAGTTCTGTAACAATTCATGAAGAACAAAATCGTTAGCCAGGGCATCGCTAATATTGAAGCATCGTTTTGCGACCACGCACTGGTTTGGTGATTAGAATACGTAAAAAGCGCGGAGCCTCTGTAGTTCCGAGCCATTTGCTCGAGCTGAGAGCTTCTCGTTGTTCGACAACTGATGGAAATGCATTGCGCTGCAAAAATCTCTGAAGAAAATAATGCAAGATGGTGTCACCGCGATCTGTATCGAATATTGTGATCGTGTCATCTGCGAACGAACAAACGCCGTCTTGGATGTCTCTGTACAGTTGGGCAAGGTGTTCGCGTGAACAGGAAGAAAAGTCCCGAGACGTATCCACCACAGTACGGAACAGGGGGCCTCTTTGTGGTGGCGCCAATTGTACCAAACTAGGGATAATCTCGCTATCGCTTGATATTTGGACAGCACCGAGAGATTGGAGGGCAGCGGAAGCCATCGAACACTGGCGGTCTGCAGCAACGTCCAACGGTGTCTCGCAAAAGCAGTTCTTCAAGCAAATCGTAAACCAACGTTAACCATTGTGGCATTTGTAAAGAGGTTGCGGTACAGTACCTGAGTGTTGATAGCGATATTACCGACGAAGTGAAGGCAACGTATGATATAGTAGCAGTGTTTGTCGCCTGTACTTGAAGCTGCAACATGAAGCAGGGTGTTCATACTGCAGTCACGTATCCGCAGCGTCCCGTATTTTTGCAATGTAACTTCCACCCCGGATGACCTGCACCAAAACAAATACGAGTACTTAGCATCAGGCTTCAGACGCTTTGACTGAGAGCTAATGCTACATTAGTTTGGCGTAAATCCGCATCAAGCACGTTTCCGTCACGGATATCCAGCTTCCAACAGAGGATGTCGGCCGGCACAACACCATTTGTTGGTCGTCTTGGTCCATGCCTAATACATTGACATAACCCTGGAGGAGCCGACACACCTCCTTATGGCCGTGGCTAGCTGCCAAATGGATAGCAGTCCATGAAGACATGTCCTGCAACCGTGTGAAGGAAAAGGTTACAACTCAGTTCCAGCATCAAAGCGAGGCAACACATCAATACTGCGCACCTTATGGTTTGCATTGGTGTGATACCGAAGCAGCAGTTCGCAACCCAAAACATTCCCTCGCTCTGCATGATAAAAGAGCGGAGTTCTCCTTTATTGTCTACAGCATCAACTGACGCTCCAAGCTGAATAAACCGAGCAATTATGTTCTCTCGTTCGTGACAGCAAGCATGATACATCGGCGTCCGCCCATCATTATCCTATTGAGGTCAAAAACATGTAGCCCCGTGAGGACGTTACAGCAGAAGCAGTCTTTTACAGCAACTACTGTCGTTACCTTGGACTTTAGAGATGCGCCTCGATCCAAAAGAATCTCACACGCCTCCAAGTCCCCACTCGCAGCAGCAAACGAGAGGACTGTGATTCCTGCTTTATTCTGCCATTTGGCAATGTCACCTCGATATAATTTTCAGGGCTACAATTCACCGACATCATTACCAACCTTTGCATCCACTGGTGCTCCAAAGCGCAGCAGTTCTCGGAAGATGACAGGGCGTGTAATGGCCTCTCGCAATGGATTCCATTCTTCTCCTCCAGCCATTAGCTGTCCTCAACAGTTTACCACGTCAGTTTGTTGAACACGACAAGGAGTGCACAATAGCCTGGTGACTAGAGCGTATCCTCTCACCGTAATGCCGAGCGTCACGCCAGCCTTCACAAGTAGCACCACTTCATCTCGATTCTCTGCGTTAATCGCTTGCAAAAGTTGCTTCATCACATCAAATTAAGAAAAAACACACACCACCACGCATTAAAAAATATCACTTCACCTCTCTGCAAGAACCAAATCCACTTACATGCACTGCCTGCTCTGGGTCTGCAGCCACCAAAACTTGACACACAAGCAACCGGTCACTACGTAATGCAATCGCCAACGCGGTGCTCCCATCCCTCGCCTACCTCATTTTTAATTAAGAGTTTGCAAACCCTCCACTCAAGTCAACGTAATAACGAACGCACCACTGTGGAAGGCGACGCTCCATTACTCAGCAATTCTTCACAGATGAGACTAAAGCCTCGCTCTGCTGCCACCATCAACGGCGTCCTCCCATTCTTGTCCTGCAAAACAAAGAGATAAACTTTTACTGTTAATCAACACCATTCAAACACTTTAAAACACGAACTTTAATCGCTTACACGCGCATCTACAATTGCAGATGAAAGCTCTCCATCCACAGCGTCAAATAGATTGTGCTCGATGGCGAGATGCAGCAAAGTACGTCCTTCGGCGTCCTACTTGCGCCCAAAATGACACCATTTAGTCCATCTAAAACTGCGTTGAAACCGTCGTTCACAGGCGCATTCAGAGGTGAGGAAGATACGCACTCGGTACTGCGCATGCTGCTCGTACAGACGCCTGAAAGCGTCCACATCTCCGTCCTTCAGCGCCCGCTCCAACGCCGTCACGTCCATCGCTCCGGCAGAGAGAATCTGATTCCATTGCAAATCAAATGCTTTCAAACGTAAAATCTTAACCAAATCCTAAAGAACTCAAATGGATACATCCTCTTCATTTTAAAAGAGTATCCATTTCCACTGAGACCGAACCGACAGATTACTCACTCGCTTGCGATGGCGACGCTCGACAAAGGCGAAAGGCTACAACGAGAGCGCTTGGATCGCTCATACAGTTTGCAGGAGAGTTCTGACCTTTTCTTCCTCGTGGGAGGCTGAGTTGAGTCGAAGAGAGCGGAGAAATCCAGTGGACTTGACCACCAGCAAGAGCTCCTTTTGGTGGGGGACTAGAGCACTAATGCCGTCGCTACTGGCTCGCGGCTGGCGGCGCAAACTACGACCAAAGCACAGTCGTTTGGCGATAGATCGCTGTCTGTCTCTGCAGCTGTCGCGTGCAGTCGGAGCCGACTGACGGCAGAACGCCAAGGCAAATTTATTTGGCTGGAGACGAAGCGACTCATCCGTCCTTGACACCGCTCAAGGCCTCGACCGAGTTGTCAGAGGGATAAATTACAGCGTGGCAGAATTGTTCGCCGTGGTTTATCGTGCACAGGCCTCACACTTTTTCGTTTGCTCGTCCAAGCGGCACTCTTCGCAACCGCTTTGTTCGGTACAACTGGTCAATTATGACCTCACGTCTTGGTGGCGTACTACGAGGGCTAAAGTTGCTGGCTGTTGGCGCTACAGTGGCGTCGGTGCTTGCAGAGAATGGCTTGGGAGTTGTAGCACAGGACAGCGGGACAACTGACGGCGACTCTGGTTTCGGTGTGGTCGCAAGCCTCAACGACAACAGCTCCAACTACGATGAAGCTGCAGCGTATATCGCCCGAGGATACGCGTCAACAATGCAGAATAATGAACGCCGATTGACCACAATGAGCGACTCTCTCCTTACTGAGAGTGTTTGCGGCGGCGAGCCAATGGTAATACTCAAGTCTACGACCGTACCAGCTAACGGCGCGTGTTTGCCAGAGCAGAGCAGCTACAATCTCTCGTGCGCTTGTATATCCGGCCTAGCGAACACAACAGCATGGAATTTCCGCGTCCAAGCACCCAAAACAGAGCCAATGGCACCATTTTCTACGACACTCAACGAAAGCGATGCGATCGAAATCGACTCTTTGATGCTCCTCGATATTCCTGCGGATTTACTTACATTGTACGTGTTGGCATCCAACACTGTAACGATCTTACTGCATTGATTGCTAAAGGACTAACGCAAGATTTTGATGATGTATGTACACTCTGCAGCAGAATCCAGGGCGTTAAAGGCGATCAAGTTCCCGTATCTATTGGGGCTCCACTGGCTGGAGATGATACCCCGACACTCGTACGCTCGAAGGGAATATCGTCCTTGATGAAAGCGTAAGTTATGCACAAGACTTGTGTGTGGAACCGGTAAGGATAACCACCTTGTTTTATCCGTGACAGTGATGTCTCCAACCTGGACCTCTTCGGTATCCCCATGGGTCCAGGCTTTTTACCCACAACGCTGACAAATTTGTAAGTCGTTTTGGATGAGTGCGATGATGCCCCCATTCGCTAACTTATTTGCTCATAGGACCATGCGCCACTGCAATATTAGCAGTCTTGACGAATCGTTCCTAGGAAGCTTTACCCGCTTGCAAGCACTGTAAGGGCGTGATCTTGAAGATCGCTGTTCATAGTGACTGTTGTTAACGTCCAAACTATTGACTTTTTGTTGATTTCCAGAAACTTGGAGGCAAACCGAATATCCAGCATTTACACCACTCTTCCAGGCTCTGGTGACGCTTTGAACGCCATGACCGAAATGTACGTGACTAACATGCTGTTTTGTTGTTGCTTATGCAGCACTAATTCCGCCTCCATGCGTGATGATTGTGAAGCATTTTAGCGAACAACAGTTTTACCGAGTTTCCGGTTCAGCTACTGCGATTCCCCAACCTTCAGAGTCTGTATGTACCATCCATCCAGCTTTTGGTTGTTGTGCGCCTTCTGATTGTTGAGAACTCACGTCGTGTCCTTGTCATGTGGTGCCATGTAGTGACCTTAGCGGCAACAACATTGCAAACCTAACTCTCACAAGTGACGAGTTTGCAGTGATTTCGTCGTTGTCGTTCTTCAGGATTGATGGTCCTGGAAACGTAGAAAGCAACTGTGCTTATGGTGAATGGCACGAGACGCATGCCACACGATTTTGTGTCGTCAACGCCATTATCAGTACTCCCGTACCAGACAGCAGTGATGAGAGCACCACTAACTGGGTGGTCTTCGTGGTGATAGCGGCTCTAGGTGGGTGTCTTGTAGGATTTTTCCTATTTTTCCTGGCTACGAAGCTGCTGCAGCACCAAAGGGAGCGCCGGGCGAGCAAACCTGGCTCGCAATCGCCTGCTGTCCGAGAAATTCAAACCTCACACGCAGCAGATGACACTTTGACGCAGGCTTTCTACGACTCACTTCACCCAACGATAAATGCCGACCTGCTGAACGACCCGCTTATCATGTCATACCGACTGAAATTTAAAGACCTGCACGTGGGCCGCTGCATAAGCAAGGGCGGATTCGGTCTCGTGTACTCAGGTGTGTACAGGCACCGTCGTGTAGCTGTGAAGAAGATCATGCGCGAAAAGTGTGAGAAGGAGTCACAGATTCGCATGTTTGTGCGTGAAATCACGCTCATGGGGTCGCTCAAGCACGAACGAATTGTAGAATTCATTGGAGTCGCTTGGGATTCGCTTCGTAACTTGAGTGCTGTCACGGAGTACATGGAGCGTGGCGACTTGCGTGATGTCCTACATGCCCTAAAACATCAGGGAAACAACGTTGATCACAGCTTCACATGGCAGGGCCGAAAGCTTACCATTGCGCTGCACATCGCCGAAGGCCTCGCATACATGCACTCGTTGAGTCCAAAAGTGATCCATCGCGATCTCAAGTCTAAGAACGTGCTGCTAAATAGCGAGTATGCAGCCAAGTTAAGCGACTTTGGTGTATCACGTGAGAGACTTGCAGCAGAGGATGGGGTCCGGCCCGGTCGCTTCATGACTCCAGGTGTGGGTACTTCGTTTTGGATTGCGCCGGAGGTTCTCTTGGGCAGAGACTACGACGAACGCGCTGACATATTTTCCTTCGGCGTTGTACTCTCCGAGATTGATACGGACGATTATCCATATTGGAACTCTGGCAGCGCTCAAGCACAAGATAACGCAGACGAGCGACGCTCACAGGAGCAAAAAATTCTTGAGAAGGTGGCGCTGGGCTCATTGCGTCCGACCTTCTACAACGACTGTCCACCAGGAGTGCTAGCGTTGGCGGCGAATTGTCTCGAAGGCAGGCCAGAAAACCGCCCCAGCGCTTCCGAAGTGGTTCTCACGATTAGTGAGCTCATCTGTGAAATCCAGCTGAATAGCAGAGCATACCCGGAGCCAGAGCCAGATCAGATAGCCACAGACGGGTTTCTCTCCAGCGCCTCCAGCAGATAGCATGCCTGCTACGGCCAACCATCCCATTTTATGAGTATAGTATTGTACAGAGCACTTACCGAGACGTGGGTGGAGGATGGCCTGCTCACGGGAAAGCAAACTAAGTAAGCTTTCATCAACAAAGCTACTTACCGGTACCCAAACTAATACGATGGACATCAGATCACGAGCTTACGGTTGAACATACTTAGCCTCTCTAGTCTTGCATACTTAGTTTGAAACCTTCTGTTTCTTCGCTGCTGTCTCCCCGGTCGCGTCGGGCTTTGGTGCAGAATTTGTTGGTCCATTCTTTTTCGCTTCACTGCTGGTTGAGCTAACAACAGGCTTCATTTTGTACACTGGAGCCGTCCCCGCTGCTCCTTCAACGCGCTCAAATGCATGGCCGTCTTCTTGCAAATAAGCCCTGCTCAACAACAAACCAAATCAGCCTCGACTCCCGTAACTGTTGAGCTGCAGCACCAAAACCGTACGTGACAAACGTGCGCAAGTGTTCCTTGCCACCAAGTTCGTGCTCACTCTTCGGGTAACTCTCCAAGATCTGGTCGCAGACTTGATCTGCCGTCATACTTGTCAAGCCCTTGTGATGCTTGGCCTTCTCAAATGCCTGTCATGAAGTAAAAACACCAACAAAAGACATTAAAGCGCAACCATCACACGAAAGAAGATAAAAGTCGATCAAAAATCCAACCTTTTGGATGATTTTGTAGCCGCTCATCGTGCTGATTGTGGACCGAATGGCACACAGGAAGTAAACTCGCGCGTTTCCGATCTTCAAAGGCATCTTGGAACTGAGTTTAACCGTCTGGTTCTTGGTCACAAACTTGCCATCTGCGAACATGCCGTTCTTCCCGAGACATTGCAGCTCGAAGCAGCTGTCCGTTTGGCTCCACTGAATGCGTGCATGCAGTCTAGAGATGGCCTTCTGCTCCCCGAGCGCGATACGGTGGTCAGGCGTCGCTGTCGCACACAGCAAGCGTTGTTACAAGTGATTGCTCTTCAAATGTATACTCACTGTACTACTACTCGAACTCACTGGTCACGGGGCCGCGACCGAGCTCCGCGGGCAAATGCGTCACCAGCTTCTCGAAGGGCGTGTCGTCATGGATACGGCCACTGAGCTTCGCATACGCCAGTGGCGGTCGCTTCTCCACGAACTTCTTCTCCAAAGCCTTCTTCCGTTCCTCGAGTCCTGGCGCTTGCATATTCGGCGACACTATGGTTTTGAAGAGCAACCAGTTTTTAAAAATACATTTTTAAAACGCTATTTTTCAAGAGCACGACTTCAACGTCGATGACTACGTCGCGTGCTCTCGTTGCCATGACCAAAGACGACGCTCCCCACACACACAACGACCGGAGAGCACGTCCGAGGCAATGGCAAGAAAGCTCATGTGGCGCACGGCCGAGCAGACTCGTATGCTCGATTACACCCGAGCTGCCGAGCCTGGAGAGGCAATCTTCACTGCTGAGGATGCGCTCACCTTGCACGTTTTCAGCGAAGCATTGATGGAGCGGAAACAAAGCTGGAGTTGAGGTGTGCGTACTCGTGGACCTCAGATGGTGTAAGTCAAGCACACTGAAGGTGATGCGCAACCTACACGATGCCGGCATTGACGTCAAGCACTTGGGGGCAAGCGCATGCACTTCAAACTGATTGTAGGGGAGATGACGTACACAGCGCCAATCTCTCCCAATGCCACGTTGAATCGTACGTTCCTGTCAAACATCAGATTACGTCACGGAGGTGCTGGACGCTGTTTGACAAGCAGTACAACTGCGAGGAGGCGAATATGGCACAGGAGAACGAAGTGACAGCGGCTCTGGCTAATCTTGCCACTAAAAGCAAGCTGCTGGAATTCGATCCAATCCGGTTGATAGCCAAAGTATACCACACCTTCATTCTTCAGAGGCGTAGCTGCCACTGAAGCAACCACCTGTACAAGCCCTTTTCAGACATTCATGAATGCTCTCCTCCTCTCCATCGACATGAGCGATTGTCTGGCAACGTTGAAGTGCATCGCACAAACATATCTTTCTCAAAGCTTGTCTTACATCATTTTGCGCCGTCTTGGTGTGCTCTGATCGCCCACCACTCCGCGGTTATCAACACAGCATTCCCCACCGATTGCACCTGCAAAGCCTGTTCCATCAACGTTAATATTTTCCTCGACAGCCTAAGCGAAGTCGTAAGCGTGTTCGGGACAATCAACTAGCTACGTGCCAAGGTGTTTGTAGTGCTTTCTCGCCCATGAGTAACAACAACGCCAGTCCAATTACTTCACTCGCTTCAACTCTTGGCTGTGCAACGGACACTTGGTGGTGCTGCACCTCAACTCCAGAAGCGCCAACCCATTCGTGCAGAGAGATTTGCCGACAGATAGTCCCAAGTTTTTCAAGAGTGAGCTAGGCCGTTACTAGCGAGATCGCTTCAGCTGGTGCGGAGGATTCGGATTCTCGTCCGTCTGGAAGTGTCCTATTCGCCTCACCGATACGAGCTCGTCCACGTAGAAATCCTGTCTGAACAAACCAAGATTGACACTAGAAGAAACCGTGCCGCCACTTTCAGCCGGACGCAGTTCCAGTTGCCAGCGATTCACTGATCACTGCGGTGCAGTGGCCCCAACCGAAATGTTCATCCGCCTCAAGTCGACCGTGGCAGTCACGCCTCAGAAGTCACCGAGAGTACAGTGGAGTATTGCAGTAATTGCCATTACTGCACGACCGAGACGCTGCTACCACTCAAATTCACCGACCAGACCCAGAAACTCCATGCAGGACAACCGATATCTTGGCAACCACAGGATACGAGAGCTGTCGCCTTCCGACCTTCCGGCCTTTCCAGACAGACGCAGCGGAGCGGCGTGAGCTGAGGCGAGGTCGAATGCAGCGTAGCGGATGCTTCACACAAGTTCATTTCACGTCTAGCGGCGTAGTCAAACCCACCCCAACATCTTAGTCACGACAATGGCGTCACTACGGGGTTGCAATCCACCTCCACTGCAACGGACATGGATATCGAGTCGGAAGTCAATGCCGCTCTCACATCCGCGACGGAAGGAACGACACCTATGATAGCGAGCGCTACGAGCGCTACTCCTCCGTCGAACTCTACGACGATCATAACCAAGAAGACAACAACTTCTACGGGTGAAGTGATCACGACGGTGACCACCACCACCACCACTACTACTACAAGTACAACAAGCACGTCAAGCACTGCATCTACCACGAATTCGAGCGGTACCAGTACTAGCACGACGTCAACCAGCAATTCGGCTTCGAACACGACGAATGGCAGTCGTGGAACTAGTACGAACAGTGCAACCAACAGTACTACCGAAGGAGCCGCTGGGAATGTTACGACGACGACAATCATCACGAGGACAGGGTCATCACCCTTTACGACGGTTATCACGGACAATGGCGTCAATTCCACGAGCACATCCACCTCCAGGAATGCGGAAACAGGGACCACAACAGTGACAACTACCACAACTGAAGAATTGAGCATGAGCGATTCCTCTAGCTCTACTGCGTTGCTTGGTGCAACAAGCGGAGATTCTAGAACGACTACAACAAGTACATCTCAAGAAACATCGGGTTCCGCTAGCACGGCATCCACGACATCCACGACAACATCGTCGGCGGCAGAAGCTGCAATAGAAAGAGCTTCTACTTCAACGACCATCACAAATACGGGCAGTAGCACTAGCACTTCGACCACCGAAGGAAGCTCGAGGACTTCCACTACTACCAGTGGGGCGGTATCTTCAACAGCAACTGGATCAATGGCCAGTGGGAACGCGATGACTACGACTTCATCGTCAGGTACCAGTTCTAGCACCACGACGACTACAGCATCTTCTGGAGCGACTGCAACCACCACCACCACCGACATTTCATCCACGGGTTCAAAGGGATTTGAAATCATCGTCACGAACACTAACAGCTTCAGTGGAAGCGAAGCGAGCAGTAGTGCCACCGAAAGCTCTATCAGCTCTACGACAACATCGTTAGAGAGCTCTGCAAATTCCGCAAACTTGATAACTTCCTCATCCAGCGACTCAACTTCGGTATCAACCACCGATTCATCGTCAGCATTGATGGCTCTGGCCAGATCGTTCATTAGTAGTTTTCGCAATGAGGAGACGCAGCTTGTAGTGGGAAGCACGAGCTCGACCACATCGACAAGTACTTATGAAGTTTGTGATGGATTGCCGGCGCTAGTCACGCTCTCAGACACTGAAACACCTAACGGTGGTTGCCCGGACGAGCTAACAGCGCTTAATGTGTCCTGCACGTGTCTTTCGGGCTACAGCGAGACTTCATCATCGTGGGTTTTCCGTGTCACATCCGAAAGCACGACTGCATCAACAAACACAACAAACACATCAAACACAATTGAGCGTCCATTGACCCAGACATCTTCTGACGAATTGTTGATCGATACCATCCGTTCGATCTGGGTGTCTTCAAGCCTAGAAACGCTGGTTATTGAAGGTGCCGGCGATTCTACTGAAGAGATCATGTTCATTAACGAAAATCGGGATACCTCGAACTCGTCGCTGGCACTCATCCAGTCGTCGACCAATTCAAGTAACATCACAACGCTTTCATTGTACAATCTGGATCTAAACACGGTTGCTGCGAGCAATTCAGGGTTTGTTCCTGTTACGGTGACCGACCTGACACTGCGAGACTGCAACATCTCGACGCTTGGAAGTAGTTTTACGCGTGACTGGAGCTCGCTGCGATATGTCGACCTATCTTCCAACAGACTTGCCGAGACTTACGTGGGAGGTGACCACCTCAAAGAACTAAACGTGTCATTCAACTCGCTTACTGGGTTCCCGTGGGCCACCATGGTCATGAACACAAGTGCTCTAGACGCGCTACATATCCAAGGAAATGACATCGCAGATTTCAACGTGACCGAGGACGAGTTTGTCAAGATCCAGAGTCTTTCAGCTTTCACGGCTGATCAACCGGCTACTTCATCTTCCTGTCAAGACGGTGCGTGGCAGGCAGCACATGGCACGACATTTTGCGTGCTTGGTGCATCTACAGCGGCAGTTCCTGACTCTTCCAAGTCGTCGGGATCGAATGGCGACGATGATAGTAATGGTCTCGGTATCATTACCTACTGGCTCATCGGTGGCGCGATCGTCGTATTTCTCCTGCTGCTGGTTTTATTGTGGCAGCGTCGTTGTCATGACCGTGAGAACGACAGCAGCCCAGTCGTATCACCTGAGGCAACTGGGCCGAATACACCCAAATATACGGGAAATGTTGCGCTTGAAGATGCAACGAGCCGTGACGTTGCCCCTGTTGTTGCCCCCAGAGAGCGCAATTTTCAGTATGTGGCGAATACGCATAGCGGATACGGTCGCTCTCATGGTAACAGCGTAGAAAGCGAGGATTCCGCATTGGCCGTGAGCCTGGCAAACAACTCGTCATTACGTGCGTGTCGACTGGACTACGATGAAGTGACACTCGGGCGCTGCATTAGTCGCGGCGGCTTCGGACTTGTTTTCGTTGGCAGCTACCGCGGACGGCAAGTGGCAGTGAAGAAAATCCGCAATGAGCGCGGTGTTGAACGCGAACAAGTCGAGCAGTTTGCGGGCGAAATCTCCTTGGTTTCCGGCCTAAGCCATCCTCGCATCGTCGAATTTATCGGAGCGTGCTGGACCACACCGGCAGAACTATCAGCAGTCACGGAATTAATGGAGCGCGGTGACCTACGTGATGTTACTCGACGCTTCAAGCGCCGTGGCTACCGCCTCACGTGGGAAACTCACAAGACGCTCATCGCGTTGCACATCGCCGAGGCTCTGGTGTACTTGCACGGACTGAGTCCGACAGTAATTCACCGCGACCTGAAGGCCAAGAATGTGCTGCTGAATGCCGATATGGAGGCGAAATTAAGTGACTTCGGTATTGCACGAGAGCGCAGATTTTACGACGGCAGCGATCTCATGACGGTTGGCATCGGCACGTCGTTCTGGATTGCCCCGGAAGTTTTGCTCGGGCGAGATTACGACGAAAGAGCGGATGTTTATTCATTTGGCGTCGTGCTTTCTGAAATCGACACGGACGATTATCCATATTGGAATGATCAACATCCACCGCAGGGAAAAGCACAGGAGAACGAGATACTTCGCCTTGTCGCTCGTGGTGCTAAGCGTCCAACATTCTCAGATAATTGCCCACCAGCAATTTTGGAGCTTGCTGCCCGTTGTCTCCGTGCAGACCCCGATGAGCGTCCAAGAGCATCCGAAATTGTGTTGTATTTGCAAAGCATTATGCAAGAGCGCAGTTCCATCATGTCCGCAGCGTCGCTTCCGCGACCCGGGATTTCGTTTGACCTCAACACTCGCGGCAGCATCACTAGCCCACCCTCGCAACCAGCACCAGCCAACTCCGTTGTCAATTTAGGTTTCTCTAGCGAGCAACTTCGGCAGCAGCAGACTACAACGACCACCGCGAACTATATGGCAGGCAAACGCTCGAGGTTATCGACGACTAAAACTACGACAACTACGACTTCGAGCAGAGACACAGGTTCTACTTCCGGTTCGCATCCTACGGCTGCTGAAGCGCTTGCCCCGGCTCATGAAATTGTGGTGTCGCCACCGGCGGGTGTTTCGAGAAAGGTGGTGCGCACAAAGCTGCCTGGCAAGGGCAAACGGACAACCACGACAACGACAACAACAACGCGTCGTTCCAGTCAGGGCAGTGCTGGCGTTGTGGATGACGGAAGCTACACCATTGAACAAAGCTCTGAAGATGATAGCTTCCGCAGTTTTGGCGCGGAAACTGTCCAAGGATTGCCCAGAAGTGAGGAGGTATCCATTGATAACAACCGCCAAGGGCAGAACTGGGTTGCCTATGAGGAAAATGTCCGAGAACTGTAGATTTGTTTGATGGTGATAATCAAAGTGTCTGGAATTTCTACTTGTACAGTTCAATTGGTCAATTGTTCTCGTCTAATGGAGATTTGCGTCTTAGCGCGCGGAGGACATGAATGACAGGGTGGCTTGCGTCAGCTATTTCTTCGAGAACACATTCAGACCAGCGTTACGATGCCGACGAAACTCGAATTGCGCACGGCTCGTTTGCTTATGGATCGCACAATTATCTTGCAGTACAGACACTAGCATCGTTTGCTTTAACAGTGCAGACAACCACAATAAATTATCCTCAACAAGTACGGAAGATGAGTACTGTCTGAAGTTCTCTGCATTATTTGTTGTCCACAACTACATGAAGTCACAGACAACTGCTACCCCACACAACAGCGACAGTCAGTCTTTCCTAGAGCACTTGAACACTTCGATGGTCGACGTTAAGCACAGTATCTGTCCAGCCTGGAACTCTACGCGAAAGTGGACAACAATTGCAGCCTAGTGTCCCCACGTACTTTTCGGTCATTTGATCGAGTCCATCTGCTCTGCTCCTGACTCATTCGTGAAAGAGTCGTAGGAAATGCCACTGACTCCATCGCAATTCATCGCCATTTCATAATTTAACGAGTTCCTGCTTTCTCATGCACTCGACGAGAACGACGTCAAACTCAGAGGATATTGAAGCTGTACAAAGCTGGTTTGTCGACAATTTCCTCGATGGAGAGACGCAGCTCGTAGGTGGACCGAATTCCGCGTTCGCGGCACTAGACACTTCTTTTCATGTGTGTGGTGGGCTACCATCGTTGATGACTCGGTCGTCAACTGCGAAACCCAACAATGCCTGCCCTGAGATGTTGACAATTGTGAACGCTTCGTGTACCTGCTTAAGCGGAATCGACAGCAGCGATGAAAAGTGGGAATTTCATGTGCGAGCGAAGCGCAATGACAGCGGCATGACCACCTACCCGTTGACATTGGCAGTGACGGAAACTTTGGAGATTGATGTCATCCAAACGCTGTATGTTCCAGATACGCTGCAAAAGCTGTACGACCAACACTTGCAGTTTATGACGGACTGGTGTTTGTGCTAATTGTCTCGTTCTGGCTGCAGGAGCATTATTGGCGTCGGTGACATGCCTCAGTCACTTGAATTTATACCAGAATACCGCAATCAGCCCAGCCATGAACTCCCTATCGGGCAAACACTTGATGCATCACCAAGCTTAACATCCATGTACGTTGCGCGTTTCATAAACATTATAACGTCGCTAAAATCGCTTGATGGTTGTAGTGAGTTGGTGAACATCGACATGTTCACGATGACCACCACGGTTGCTGGTTTTGTGCCTCCATCAACGACCAGTCTGTAAGCGACTGTCAGTGATCGTACTGATACCATGTCGAATTGATCGCTTTCTCGATGCTGTTTGTACACAGGACCCTGCGCAATTGCAATATCACTTCGTTCGGATTCGAGTTTACAGAAGGCATGAACAACCTCACACAGCTGTACGTTGGATGCATTCATCATGGATGGCGAGTTCCCAATGACGACTTTTGTTGCCTCGGCACAGGGATTTATCGTCCAACAACATGGATTCAGCTTACGCAGGAACCGAAAACCAGCTTTATGCAGATCAATGCTCGCTGTCACTGTGCGGACTGGAGGAATAGTACGAATTCGCGCTGAGGGCATGCTTTCTATTATTAAAAAGTACCCTGTTAATGCTTTGTTTGAACGCAGTAACCTGTCTTTCAACAACCTCACTGTGTTCCCGACAACGCCATTCAACGTTGAGACGCTGAAGAAATTGTACGTTTTAACGATTTGGCACAGTGATAGCTAGCATCTAACACTTCTTCGTCGTAAATGATCTTGTAGTTATATTCAGGGGAATGCCATCAGCAATTTCACCGTCAACACTAGCATTTTTGAGCGGATCATAACAATGATGGACTTCAAGGCAAACTTGGTCGGCGATGCAGTCGAGTGCGACTCGGGCGATTGGAAGAGTGCGTATGGGGCGAAATTCTGCGTCTCCGACACAATTAGTTCACCACCGCCAGGTACAGTCGGCACGGTGTAATCACCCAGTAGCATTCGATTCGTGACGCTAACTCTTGTTGATCAACACCTCTGATCTTGTTGTCTTTTCCACGGATGCAGCTTCCAACGATACACTTATGTTCGTATTGATTGCAGCCGCCATCGTCGGAGTGTTGTTGGTGTTCATGATGGTTTGGCAGTGGATCTCGGACAGCAAAGATCAATCATCAGAGACCCATTCGCAGACTTCTAGCGCTGTCCATTCGTACTCGAACATCAACACCGACTTTGTAGGACACGAGACGATGGCTGTCCATCTTGCCACTAATCCGATCATCGTCACGAATAGGCTCACCTACGACGAAGTCAAGCTCGGGCGATGTATCAGCCGGGGCGGCTTTGGTTTAGTGTTCATAGGCACCTATCGTAGCCGGAAGGTTGCTGTCAAGAAGATTCGAGTGAACTATGACATCGTGGCAGCCCAGCTCGAGAACTTTATCGAGGAGATCACAATCATGGCCATGTTACGACATCCTCGAATTGTTGAGTTTATCGGCGTAGTTTGGGATGAAGTGGTCGATCTATCTGCGGTCACTGAGCTCATGGCGCGTGGAGATTTAAGCGCTGTGCTGCATCGTTGTCGTGAGGGCAGAGACCACTTAACATGGGGAGATCATAAAACCACCATCGCGCTCCACATCGCTGAAGCCTTAATGTACCTGCACTCGTTAAACCCCAAGGTGATCCATCGGGACTTGAAATCCAAGAATGTGCTGTTAAACTCCGAGATGGAGGCAAAGCTGAGCGACTTTGGGATTGCGCGTGAACAGCATACAGATGAAACATCGATGACCGCCGGAATGGGCACCTCCTTCTGGATTGCACCCGAGGTGTTAAGAGGTGACGCCTACGACGAAAAGGCAGACATGTATTCGTTCGGCGTGGTGCTCTCCGAGCTGGACACCGACGATTTCCCATTCACGAATACAACCGACCAGCCTGGAGGAGTGCTGCAAGAGCGGGAGATCTTGCAGCTCGTGGCAAACGGCGAGATGCGACCAAACTTCACACCGGAGTGCCCTTCGTCTATCCTGGACTTGGCGCACTGGTGCTTGCAGTGGAAACCTGAAAATCGCCCCAGCGCTGCCGAGGTGGTGCAGCTTCTCAACGGGTGAAGACGTTCTTCGTAGAGTCACTGACAATTCAGGGGATAGCCTGACTCAGCACAACACAGCCTACACCGGTGCTTGCGTGCTTCCCGACTTGCTGTGAGTCATGGTTGCAAAGCTGCGAAATCCAGAATGGCCGTGTCGGTTCATGTGCGTCGATAGTGTCACCTCCCTCCGTCCAGCTGTAGGCCACCACCACCACAGTCTCCGTTGGAGCCGTCGTAGCCACATGCAAACGCAGTCAAGACAGTTTGTGGCTCCAAGCCGTTCAGGAAGTGGGCCAGCCCCGCTTGGATTCGCGTCGATCCTATCGACACTTCGACCATAGAGAGCAACGCAGTGGGACTGCGGTAGTTGCGGCGCGCAAAGCTTCAAGGAGTGCATTGTCGGCCACAGACAGCCTCGTCAGGGCAAGTCGATTCTTCGACTAAGATTTGCACTGACAAAGGCGCTGGCCTCAAGTCAAGCCGAGCGTATCCACGGCGTCACCGCCATCAATGACTGCCCCGAAAGATTCTCTCTGCGTCAGGTTAAAGCCATCGCAGAGCGTCGTCAAGTCATAGCGAGCGAAGGACCAATTGCTACCGTCCGTGCTGATCTATACGGGCCTCCCAACC
Source organism: Phytophthora boehmeriae (assembly GCA_011947355.1). Classification (NCBI taxonomy): domain Eukaryota; phylum Oomycota; class Peronosporomycetes; order Peronosporales; family Peronosporaceae; genus Phytophthora; species Phytophthora boehmeriae. The sequence goes on from JAAVTJ010000185.1 coordinate 387,651, forward strand.
CAATGCTCTCGACGATGCGTCTAAATCCGTCGACCGACACGACGCTCATTATTCACTCGCTTTGGCACAGTGTGCACCCGAACGCTTAGCTAACACGACCCACGACTGTATCAGGCGGACCGTGAGTACAGCTCTCTGGACTCACTCGACCATAAACCCAGCGGGTCAAACATCCGTTCGATATCATCCGCTCTCTGTCGCTCCGTTCACTACCACTTCCACCCTCTCACGAGCACACTCGACGTCAAGCGGGACTTGGCAATGGGTCGGATAGCTCGGACTGCTGCGGTCATTGCAGCGCTCTTGGTCTCCGTTAACGCCCAGTCCTCGACCAGTGGCAGCGGCGCAGCGATCGACGATCAGGTCAAGGCATGGCTGGAGAACTACTTGGCAGACGGTGAGACGCGGCTGTTCCCGAACGACATCAAGAGCGTCTGGGGCAGCACCATCGGCAGCAGTCTCACGGCCAATTGGAAAGCGCTGCCCGTGGTCTGTGACGGCAAACCGTCGGTGCAAACCAAGTCCAGCACGTTGACGCCCAACGGCGGGTGCCCCGACGTCTACACCGACGCCGGAGTGAGCTGCACATGTCTGGAAGGCTATGACAATTCAACCGACTGGGAGTTCTACATTGAGCCGCGACAGCAGCTCACGGACCAGCCGTTGACGCTGGCCTTCGGTGCGACGGTCGGCATCACGTCCATCGTGACGATCGTGGCTCCAGACAACGTGGAGTCCATCAAGATTGTTGGTGTGGGGCAGGACGCCATTGCGCTCAATGTCACGGCTGAAGCGACCGGGTGGGACAACTACGACACGTCCAACCCGTCGCTCATCGAGGTGGGCACCACGACCGCGCTGGAGAAAATCACACTGGAGAATGTGGACCTGTTCACGGCGTTGGATCACACGACGGATTATATCCCGTTGGCGATTCAGAACTTGACACTGAGGTATTGCAACATCAGCACCGTGACGTCCACCTTCCTGCAGGGCTTCGCTAGTCTCGAGTATTTGGATTTATCACACAACAAACTGCACGGAACATACTCGCGGATCTCGTCCCAAATGTGCACAGCCAACCCGTGCCCGATGAAGTCGATCAACGTGAGCAACAACGGACTGACACAGATTCCGTACCGCATGTTCTACCTGAACCAGCTCAACAGTCTGTACCTGATCAACAACGCCATCGAGAACTGGACGGTCTCAAGCGAATTGTACGACAACATTGCTGGGCTCACCAACTTCGACATGGATGCTCCAACTGACTCGTACACTTGCGATAATGGGACCTGGAAGACTGCCCATGGCATCGAATTCTGCGTCCTGGACAGCACTACCGCTGCGACGTCGTCGGAATCGTCATCTAGCAGTAACACGTACCTCATCTGGGTGATCGTAGCGGTGTGTGTCGTGGTAGTTGCTCTGATCTTCGTGTTCATTAGGCAGCGCCGCGCTCGCAACCGCCGCAAAGAGCGAGAGGAGGCAGTGTTCGACCACACGCTGTCGTTCGACTCGCACTTTACGGCCAACACCAACATCATTAACGACCCGCTAATCATCGCGCACCGCATTCCGTTCAAAGACGTCAAGGTTGCCAACTGTATCAACAAGGGAGGATTCGGCCTTGTCTACAGCGGTGTATACAACCGTCGTCGTGTGGCGATTAAGCGTATTCGATCAGACCTATGCCAGGACATGAAACACGTCGAGGCGTTTATGAAGGAGATTTGTTTGATCTCGACACTGGACCACCCGCGCATTGTAGAGTTTATTGGTGTGGCTTGGGACACGCTTCGCAACCTGAGTGCTGTCACGGAGTATATGGAGCGAGGAGACTTACGAGAAGTACTGCAGAGCTTTCACCTGCGCAACACTCCACTTACGTGGAACGAACACAAGCTTCGCATCACCCAACATATCGCTGAGGCTCTCACTTATCTGCATTCGCTGGACCCGAAGCTAATCCACCGTGACCTCAAGTCCAAGAACGTGTTGTTGAACACAGAGATGGAGGCCAAGTTGAGCGACTTCGGTGTGTCGCGTGAACGCCACGCCATGGAGACCCACATGACTGCAGGCATCGGGACGTCTTTCTGGATTGCTCCAGAGGTGCTGCTAGGTAAGGACTACGACGAACGAGCAGATATTTTCTCGCTGGGGATTGTCATGTCGGAGATCGACACAAAGGACTACCCGTATTGGAACGCAAAGAACCCGCCGCAGGGCGGCAAAGTGGAAGAAACAGCTATTCTCCGAATGGTGGCAGCGGGCGAGTTGATCCCGGACTTCACAGAGGACTGCCCCAAACGTATCCTGGAGCTAGCCAAGGCTTGTCTGGCATTGAATCCGGATGATCGACCGTCAGCCACAGAGGTAGTCTACACGATCCAACAGATTATGGGCCGTTCCTCGGTGAGCTATGGCTCCCCAAGCTTAGCCTCTTCGAACTCGTCGCGACACCCAATGTCATTCACAGGCATATAGATTTTTGGAGAAGTTTTGACGAGAGTGTTTCTCAAGGTAACTAGTGTTCGTAGTCTCATAAGTATAATGTCATAGCGCGTTTGAAAATTCATGTATGAATCATATGCACGCTTGATCTCTAGCTGCTAGTCAATGCTTCCCAGAGTGAAGCATTGCTGAAGTTGTGTCATTCTCTCATTTGTTTTACCCGAACTTGCCATCGAAGCCGACGAAACCCGTGATCTTGAAAATGGGGAAGAATGGTTTCTTGTGTAGATTCGAACACCAATTCCAAGCACTCGTAAGACGTCCATCGATGCACGACCCTGCCTCGAAAAAGTTGTCGGCACCGCTGCCATCAAAAGCTTCACGGAAGAAATCTGCAAGGATAGTACGCTTTAACTTGCGAGCTCCACCGAAAGTGTTGTCAATGTATCCTTGGATTGCCTTGGAAGACGAGCACATCGACTCAATGCTGTCAATTGCCTTGACGATAGGACGCAGAATGTGTCCCACCTGCGTGTACTTGTCGATAAACATGAGCGCGTTTGGCACGTTCTTGTCACCCAAGTGAATGACGCTTGAGCCGACCCATGAATCCAGGTTGCGCTGGGTTGAGTGTAATATCACATGCATGGCGCGAGATACACGTGGCGCGGGCTGGATACGGTGCAAACCCTGACCTGTGTCTGATAACTCATACCGCGTGCCGTCAGCAAGCAAGTCTTCATCCGTCAGACACCACAACCGGAACATATCGTGCGCAATTTCACGCCAGAGCGTCAGCGACTGCAGCACGTAATTATACTGTCGGCTGTGCGAGTGGGACAGCCGAGCTCCATCGTTGCCACTAATAATTGCCAGCGAGCTATCCTCCTGTTCTTCGTCAGGGTTGAAATGCGTAGTCAGCAGCTGGATCATCCGGTCGATGGGGTCGCGCTCGAAGTACAAGTGGTAGTTGTTGTCCGCGATCGAGTAAAGGCACTGCTGCAAAGAGTCGCGTGAGAGCCGTCGACTTTCGTACTTATCACTCAACGCACGAATAGCCTGCTCCTTCATTTTGATCTGACGCTGGATCTGAATGCGTGACTTGCCCTCTGGTGCAACCACCATGGTAGCTGTCTCGATACGGGAATCACGCAACATGTCAAGAGCACCACCGGCTTCCAGAACGTCATACACCGTGCGGATCTTGCGCAAGCACGTAAATCCCAGCAGCTCCTGGAGCTCAGGGCTTACCGCATCCTGCAGCAAGTACATAAGCTTACCATACTCACCACGCATCTTCTCCGGATTCATAATCTTGTACCGCCTGCCCAACTCAAAAATCTCCTGAAAGAATTCGGCGCTTTCGGCAAAGTTCTTGTCATCCAGCACTTCTTGTCCAGCACGGTAGTCTGACGCCACAGCCAGCGCCGACAAGAATCCACACACGTCCTGTAACTGAGCGCGCACACGTTTGGCTGGCGGTAGAAACTTGGGTGTGTCCAGTTTGTCCGTATAACTGCTCACACACAACGCAGCCTCCAGCGCACGCAACAGCTTTCGCTCCTCGTAGGTCAGTCGAACTGGGATGTACTTGGCTCTCTCCAGCATCTTGCTCGCAGCTTCCGCACTTGCAGCAGTGGCGTTGGCACTGCCGTTCATCAATCTTGCCGGACCCAGAGCTGACGGATAACCTAACAGATAATGACCCATCAAGTTACAAATGTTACGGCGTGGCGGTTCATCAGAGTCGTCATCATCATCATCGGAGCCGTGGGCAGCAGGCATACCGCCATCAAGGTCTTCCTCGCTGTCACTGCTGCTTGTGTCTCCGTCCAGTTCGTCCTCTTCACTCTACAAACAAGTTACAGAACAGCAATAAAGAAAACAACACAATAAAAACACACACACCAACAACAACAACTCCATCTTAGTGTCTGCTGCACAAACACCACACCAGCAATCCGTCACGAGGCTTGAAGAGCACTCATCCTACATCATAGTCCACAGCATCTCTCGTCTCCATCTCCACGTCTGTCGTCACGACAGTTGTAGAGCTCGTCTGAGACTGCGGGAACCGCGGCTGGAACGTGTGCTTCCTCCTGTTTCCTTTGCGGTGCTGTCCGCCGCAGCACAACTCGCAGAAGTAGTCGTGGCACTGCTCGCAAAACAGTTCTGCCTCGTGGGCGCGGCACTCGACGCATAGAAACTCGTTGCGTCTCGTCTGTTCCAACTCGGCCGCGTCCTCGTCGCTGTTCTCGTCCGCCGCCTCCTTGCTGGCTGAGGCCGCCGCCACGTGGGCGAACAGCGCGCGACACTCCTCCGGCAGCTGCTCGTCGTCCTCCAGGTCGTCGTCCAGCAGCGCCGACAGCGTGCGCATGCGACTGACGCGAGCCAAGCGCTCGCCTGGTTCAGGGACGCCATCCTTGTTGTATTGCTGAGTGAGAGTGACGAGGGCAGAGTTTCTACCAATAGACCGAGAGAAGAGATTTGATTGGTGGAAAAGAGATCTCTTTGATACACGACGTTTCGAGCGCACACCTGTCGGTAGCGACCATGAGCGAAGAAGGGCAGGCGACGTTGTCGGATCTGAAGGAAGGTATGGAGGGTTTGATGTGGCTGATATGCAGTGGAATAGGCAGGCTTTTAATGTGGTTGTAGTGTTGAAAGACACGTTGGCGGCGAGGGGATCTCTGGACCAGATCAAGGCTCGGATCCGAGCCGAAATCTTCTCGGCGTTGGATGATCAGGTTTTGTCCTTATTCTTATCCAGGGATCGTTAAAATGGAGAATTAATGATGGCTGATTGCTTATTTGTGTAGGACGTGCCCAAGCCCAAGTTGTCCAACGAGAACTTGGTCATTAACGAGTTGATCCGCGAGTATTTCGAGTACAACGGGTATCGTCATGCGCTGTCGGTCTTCTTGCCAGGTGAAGCGTCCTCCTTAACTAATTACCGAGCTATCGTACCGAGGATAACAATGCATTGAATGTTGTGCGTTGTGACTCCATTGTAGAGTCTGGCCAGCCAGCTGAAAAGCTATTCGATCGTGAATTCCTGTCTAGCGAACTGAACGGTGCGTAGTCGGCCACTTCATGTTGGAAGCTAGTGGATTACTATAACAGGGAATGATGTTATTTTAGTGATGGAGGATCCGCGGTTTAAACACGTCCCTCTGTTGTACAGTATTGTAGCAAGCTTACAGCAGCGTCGAGGTATGCTTGCATGAGCACCAAAACTGATGCGTCGAGTCAAACTTAACTTTACTAAATCGTGGTCTTGAACAAATAGACCGTGAACAACAACGTGAAAGGGACTACGATGTCGAGAACCAATTCAACCAATTTGCCGGGGAGCTTCAGCAGATATGCATGAGGTGCATGTGACTGTCTGTGATGCTTGTGAAATATGCAGTGCTCTTATTGATGTTGTTCTAGGATACACGATTTGATTCAGATCCGTCACGGCCATCTATTGTGGGTAAGTGCATGCAGACCAACATAGAGAAGTTGTACGATGGAAGTAACAAACTCTCCACTTGGTTGTTGTTGCAGATGGGACCAAAGAGCCCTCACCACTGATGTTTAGTAAATAGCAGTCCTGTGGACTTGTAAAGATTCGAAAGTGCCGCACGTTTAAAAGGTCAATAGCCTTCAACCAATATTGTTGGGTTCCTCTTTCATGCTTTCCACAACCTAACGTATCTATCACTGCCGAAAGTGGCGACAATATTGCGGTGAGGGTGGTGAGCAATACCAAACGCATCACTGTTGCAGATCTGCATCGACGTTTCCAATGTACCAGCGGCCGCAGAAAAACTCACGATGTATCCCTTATCAGTCACACCGTAGAGCCATTTTCCACGCATTGATAGCGTACAGGCAACAAAGTTTCCGATCTTCTTGTCATTCAAAGTATCACCCTTGTAAGTGAGCTGTACTTCGCCGTCCATTGACATTCGGTACATATCGCTTGTCCGCGTGCACATGATGATGTCGTCTCCAGGTCCAGACACATTTGGCACTAGCAGGGCACTTACGATATCCACTTCTGCGTTGAACGACTCGCTTGGCGGCTGCACAGTCCGCAGGCACTCGGTCGTCTTCGCGTTCCAGATTTTCAATGTACCATCGCTCGACGTTGAGATAACTTTGCTGCCATCTGAAGAAAAGGACGCCGTGTTCACATAGCTCTGATGTCCTCGGAATTCTTTGAGTGTCTGGCCTGACTTGAGACCGTGAATACGGACAAGGTGATCGAACGAAGCTGTAAGCAGCTGTGTTCCATCCCGGGAGAATGCGATACTCTGAATGCCTTGGCTGTGGGCATTGTCGAAGCGACGGAGACAGAGCCCCGTGGCCACCTTCCACACCTTGACCTTGCCATCTTCACTACCCGTTGCTAGCAACTCTCCATCCCGACTGAAAGCCTCAGCTGTGACGCTGTCGTCATGCATCATGAACTCGTCCTGCCATTAAAAATCCACACAAGAACAATCAATTCATACATCTAGTGCGTAGTCAAAACGAACACTCCATCCTCACCTTGGCCTGATAATCCAAATCCTTTCGTAGTTTACACTTTTCAAAGTCCCAGACCTCCACGAATCCGTCTTTGGCCCCCGTCACGAGCATTCGTCCGTCGCGACTGAACTGCGCACACTGCGGCATCGACGTCTTGCTGAACTTGATTTTGCCCGCCGACTTGCGCACCAATTTCTCGGTGCGATCCACCACTTTCTGCTTTGCAGCGCCTCGGAACAGGTCAAAGTCTTCTCCTGGGGCCACGATACCCTGCAGCTGCTGCCACTTGAGTGCTTGGCCTAGCAGAACCAGCAGTCTGGACGGCTCCACCGTAGAAACCTCGTTTCGAAAGAGCGCCGCAACATTGCCACGTCGTTTCTGCTTGGTGGAGCCTCCATAGGCCTCTTTGGCGTCGAAAATGTTGCGCTGGGAGAGCTTCTCGAGCCTCAAGTAGCGCTCCGGCTGCGACTGTTTCATCGTCATCATCGCTGGCGTGGATCGCAGCAGCTGCAGCGCCACGTCGCTCTCTTGGGCCTCCAGCATCTCCAGCGCTATCAGCTCGTACAGGTCCATCATAGCGGCGGCGCTGCACTCCAGAGCCTTCGTCTGCTGCAGCACTCGGTCCCATCGACCGTGGGAGATGTCGCTCGCCAGCGTCTCGGCGGAGTCCACGGCGTTCAGACTCACTTGAGACTCCTCCTGCAGCGCGCGCATCGCGTCGAAGAGTCGGTTCTCGCGCAGGAACTGCAGGATCAGGCGGATCGCGTCCCCAGAGTCCACCTCCAGCTCCCGCTTGGGCGTCGGCGCCATGTCTTCAGCCTCCATCTTCCGTTTAGAAATGGTCGAATCGTTTCTATCTTTCATTTCTACTGTGGCACGTATTATTGTCGAAAATGGAGTCATCGCTGGATACGTTAACCAGGTAAGGCATTGCTTCTTGCTCTTGTTTCTGTATGATCTCACGCCGTTGTTACTGCACAGAAAGCTAGAGGAGACGCATGCGGAGATCGACCAAGTGCGGGGCGACGTCGTGGGGCTCTACGCTCCTTCTACGCGTCTTCCTCGTCCATCTCCGCCGACGAAGCGGTCAAAATTGCTGCTAAATGGGGACGTCGCACGCTTTCTCTATGGACGAAGGCGACGTGGACAGCTCGGACCTTCAAGAGAAAATGCGGCGGCTGAACGTGGCGCTGCTGGACGCTGTGGGGCGTCTGCAACTGGACGAGAGCGAGGATCTTGCGCCTGAAGCTCAGCTGTTGCTGTCTTTCATCCAACGGGAGAAGTTGAAGCAGCAGGTGCAGCAATCGAAGAACATGTTGGCTCTGATTGAGCAACTTACAGAGATGGACAGACTCCTGGGAGATGTGGACGATGCCATGGACAGCCAACGCTTCGTTTCGGCGGCTGAAGGGATCGCTGAAGTGGAGAGATTGGTGCTGGAGCTGGTTGAGGTCAAGAAGGAAAATGACAGCGGCGCTGAGGATATCAGCATTATCAGAGTGATGAAGATGCAACTGCTGAACAGGAAGAACCGACTGCTGAATCAGCTTACGAGGTATTTTGCTTGCACGGTTGTGTGGCAAGAAGGCGCGCTAAAAGTGCTGGAGAAACCCTGCACCGACGATTCATTTGAGTCGGATAAGCAGTCTTCAGAAGCGCAGAAGCACGACTTCTGGACCGCGTGTAAAGTGCTCAATATTCTCACCCCGAAGTTGAAAGAGGTGGCTAAGGGCATTTCGCAGTACCTCATCAAACCGATGCTACAGCAACCATACGCCACAGTGGAGCGAATTTACGAGGACGGTGTTATAACGCTGAAACTTGCCGTGCGGGATGAAAACAATGGGGATTCTGGCATGAGTGAAGCTGGCCAGGTTCAGGAAAAGTGCTCCAATGTAGTGAGCGTGTTAGAATTCGTTTTCACAGTGCTGTTTGCGGGCAATACTGAGATCATGGCGCAGCTAGGAGATCTCATTTGGAAAATCCCAGGTAACCTCGAGGCGCAACTCACCAACCTGATCCAGGACATGATCCCACAGAATGCTGCAACGCTCGATGAGTACCGTGATTTGCTTGCGACTGCGGTAAGTTTGTTATGAATTGCTAGCGTGATTGCGCAGGTAGAGGGTGGCATCTTGTGCATAATGTTGACCAATATCCTGTCGACAGGTGACCACACTGGAAAACTCGTTGGTGTCAATTGGCTTCAGTGCCTGCAACAACAATCAGCTTAGCGGTCTTGTCGACCAGCTCAATCAGTACGTTGTTTACTTCAAGCATATCCCTTCCCACGTACGACTTGCTTACGCAAACCTGTTTTGTGATCGCAGGCTGCACTCGAAGAAACGTCGACAAACTATATTGAGTAATGGGCGTGACCTGATGCGTCAAGGATACCATGACTCTGTGAAAATCAAGGGTGGTAACGAGAAGTGTAATCTCAATCCATCTATGGGTTTCGGAAAGAAGGGAAAAGTTGGTGGTAAGGGAGGTGTCGGATCGGATACTGCACCCGCCAATTCTAATGCCGACGACGTTGAGAGTAGCTGCTTCAGAATTCCGGACTACCGTGTGACAGTGTGCGTCCATGAGTTGGTGGAAATGGTACACCAGACACTGCTGGAGTCCTGCACTGCCGATGTTGCGAGCGCAAAATTGCTTTTCCAAACAGGCCGTGATCTCTTCCTCCTATTCCGCACCATTGTCCCCACAATCTACGAAGATGATATCGCTAACAACCCTCGAAGCTGTATGCTCTACCACAATGATTGCCTCTACATCACATATCACATGCTGATCATTGGGCACCTCTACAAGCATCGGTACGTGTGATGAGTGTATCAACTATTTGTAATTATCGCCGGCTCCACTTACACAATTTCGTGTTTGTAGACTCCCTTCTCCGCTTAACCAAACTGCTACAATGGTCGACATGGTTCCTGCACTTCGGGATAATGGTGAACGAGCCCTGACATCGTATGCTGCCGGGCAGACTGACGAAATTGTGTCCGGTATAAAAGCTTTGCCGGTATGCACATTGCTTGTTCGACCAACTCATACAATGCTTTGTTATCCAAAAATTAATCACGTGTCTATTGTTCTGTATGCTTGCATCACAAAATAGGCGCTAGGAGCACTGGATTCGGAGCGAGATATGGAGCGGGTCGAAACTTTTATAAGGGGCACGCTTTACAAGCTAAACGAAATGAGCAGTTCGTGGCATGAAGGACTCCCGTTGGCAGTCTACAACAAAATCATGTCACGAATGGTTGAGCCACTTGTAAAAAGCTTTGTGGAGAATGTCTTAGCTGTACCGGTACGACATCAGTAGCGCTTAATCATATTTGCCAATCTTGGAGAATATTTAATTAACTCTTGGTTGTTCTCGTGCAGAAAATATCGGAAAACGCTGGCGCTCATCTCCACCATTTGCTGTCGCTACTCCTAGAAGTAAGGGTTGATTCAAAGGACGACGAGTTGGCGGCATAATGCTCATGGTTGAATTGTTGTTATGTACAGTGTGAAGGGCTGTTCGATTCGCCGACCCAAGCAGTCAAGCATGTGCCAAGTATCGGGAGGTTATCCAAACTTACGGCGATTTTGGTACGTGTTTTTTACGGTCAGACTTGACTCAAGGGAGTAGTATCCATGACTCATGGCTCATGACGCTCCGACAGATGGATCCGCTGACAAGCGTACACGACAAGTTCAACGCTGGCAGTCTGGACGCGTTCACACCCAAGGAACTTGCTGTCCTCGTAAAGTATGCGAAAAAATGCACGACCGCTCTCGTGGTACTCTGTGCTCACCAAGCACTAACATCATTCTAATTACTGTTCAGGTCACTTTTCCGAGAGTCCCCAGAGAAGAAGGCCTTTTTGCAGGAGCTGCTAGCTGCAGCTTGAAACCCACCCAGGCACGCGACGATATACCAACAAACATTGAGAAGTGATCTTCATTAAAAGAAGTCAGCTTTTACTGCTATTTGCATTTCTTTACATTTCCCACCATCGGTAAAGCTGTCAAATCCACTGTTTGTAACGGAAGTATAGCTGCAGCGCTGCGGCGATGGCGATAGCGAGAACCCAGAAAAGAGCATATCCATAACGTTCATGCAGCTCGGGCATCTCATCAAAGTTCATGCCGTACACACCAGTTAAAAACTGGCCAGGAAGGAATACGGTTGTCACTACAGTGAGGGTGTAGATGACATAGTTCATTTGGTTGGCTTTGGCATCTCGGTATTCTTCCGTGAGCTGGCGGCACATCTGCAGTTGCTGTTCGATGTCATCCAGCACCTGCACCACATGGTCATGAACGTCTCGAACGTAATCGGTAACGTTGGCATCAAAGTCTTTGCTCTCAATGATGTTCTTCAGCACCTCCCGGGCCGGTTTAAGTAGCCGAGGGAGGCGGAACAGCTCATTCTTGATTGACCGCAAAGAGTCCAAGTCAAAACGATGGCGCTCGAGATCCAATTTCTTCTCTAGCTCGATGAGACAATCTGTAATCGAGTCAACGACACTTGTCACTTGATCCACGATCACGTCAAGCACAGCGTACACAAGGAATTTGGCGCCGTTGTGACGCAGCTTAGAGTACGGTACGGCAAGCCGTCGGTTTAACTCGATCCAGATGTCATTGTCACCACCGTCTTTTACCGTAATCACCGTATCATTGTCCACAACAAAGATAAATACATGCTCAATCCAGAGCTTTACAGGACTGTCATTGTCTGCCTCCGTGCTCTCGGTGCCAACGCTGATATTACGATGAAAAGAGCCACGTCTTTCACTCACAAAAGTCGGCAACGCAGTTGCTCCTTTGATATCCCCGTTGCGCCCGCTCATCCGGTTGTGCTTGCGCAGTGGAAGTTCTTTGCCTTTATCCGGGAACACTTGCATCCTCAGCACAGGGAAAACAAGGAAGAGATGTCCGTCATAGCGGTCGAATTTTGGGCGCTCATGGCCTTCGATGGTGTCTTCAATCGCCAACGGATGAAGACGATACTTGATAGCCAGTCTTTTGAGGTTCAGACTATCTCGTCCGTCCAAATTGATCCAACGGACATCAACCCAATCCGGTCGATGTGCCGTAAAGAACTCGGGCAAGTTCCGCGGTCTCAGCACGAAACTCTGCAGCTTCGTACTGGAAAAATCCGATACCGACAACGCCGCCTGTTGATACCCCGCCGTCTTCATCTCTTGCACCGTTCTCTCCTCAAACATGTGCATCAATTTCAGTCGATGCACCGCTGCGTCGAATTGCTTTAGCGTGATTCGTCCGCATTTCTGTCGGTCGATGCTCTCCACAAGTTTTAGAAACACAGAGTTGTCCCTGCATCGAACGCCTAGTGTGTCTAAAGCAGCTCGAAATGCTTCATAGGACAACCCTCCGTCTGTAGCTAGTCCTGCTCCTTCAAAGGCCACGCGCAGCCGTGAGGGCGTCACGTCAAAGTACGGGTCCAGCATGGCCAGAGCGTCGTCCTCCTGGTGCGTCCCATTGAGGGGCACGTCGCTGAAACTCTTGTACTTCTCGTGACTGCCGTAACCGGATGCTGCGCTTGGGCTGAAGAGGAAGGAGATTTTGTCTACGCTCAGCTCTAGCTCCGTCGTTTGGATATTGCGCCTTCTACTGTGAGTACTTGTATGATTGATACATGGAGTGGCGGCGGCGTCTTCAGGGCATTTGCCGTCTTCGGAGTCGCGTGGGGACTCTGCGGGGGCTGTGAAAGACTCACGGAGCAACGGAGTCTCCTCGTCCAAAGAGTAGAAGTTCATCGGAGCCATCGTTCTTTAGGTCTCTGTCACCCACGAATAATGCTAAGAACAGCGCATTGTCGTCGACGACCTCTCAATATTGAGCTTCACGATGGGGATCCCGAATCTGATTGGAGGAAAAGAAGTTTTGACCAATGATGAAGCATAGAGAACAAAATAGACGGGACAGTGGTCCACTTCAAGTGTATCCATTTTGAGCATGGCCCAATTCACTCTGACCGCTTGATTATCAGTACTTCTTCTCTGCGATTTATCCTGCGCATGGCTCCACGAAGCCATGTAACGTACTCTCTGACCACGTCCTTCGTATTGTGGCTTGAAGACAATTGCGGTTGCAATTCTGCAATCCACGCACTGTCAATTTTCAATATCTGAGCAGCCTCTTGATCAACAAACTTGGTCAAACTGTTGTTGTTGTCAACCTGCAATGCCAACTTGCCACTCACGTTCTGGTTCACTTGATTGAAAGAGTCGAGAGATAACTCGTATGCACTCTCGACTGAATGCAGTCGTGCATGATCCGCCTCGTTTTCGTCATCGGGGGACGCTGGGTCGATGAAGTCTACGAAGCTGCCAGTCAACGGGTTATGCTGTCCGTCAGCTTTGCACTCCTCCAACGTTATACCGGAAGTCCGCTACCTTAATCTCGTTGAACCCAACCAAGTCTTCGTCATAGTCGCTAAAACCGAACTCCTCCGAGTCGTAGACATCATCGGCCGACAAACTCGGGGACGGTCCTTGTCCCGGCCATACTGGGAACGTCGGTCGCTCCGTTGCCGCTTTCTCCACGGCCACCTCGAGAATCATTTCCCAGTTTTCGTACGTTATCAGATCGGGAGCACGGAATCGTACGCGTTTGCGTTTGGGTCCGTACACCAGACCGAAGCGCAGATTCCTCACGTCTTTGCCCGACACCGGCAGCATCCGAACTGGGTGAACGCTTCCGCCAAGCTCAATCTCGACAGTGCCGCCAAACAGAGCAGGCCTGGTGATGCGCAATACAGGGATCTCTCGACACGGAAAGCAGTCCGACAACTCGCGCTTAAGAATGATGCTGAGTGTGGATTTGTGCCTGAAAGGAGTGCCTAAGGTTAGCAAGACTGTGGCCAAACTAGCGACAATGTAGAACGCACCAGAACAAGCGGCATGATTGCATCTTCATGGGGCTCTCTAGCGTCGTGCACTGCAGTATTATCTCGGAGGTCATGGCCTCAATGGCAAAGTCGAGAAATGAAACTATCCGACGATTCGCTGATGGTCGTTCCTGGAACTTCCAGTGGCCATGTTCTGTCGGTGGTGAATTGCGTGGTTGGATACGAACGTGCTTGTCGAAGCTTTAGCAGCAGTTCAGAGCAATCCAGAGCCCGTCTCTCGAGTTGAGGCGTCGGCACCGAACACTTCGACGTCGTCAAGGGTTGATTGGCTCCATCACTTCGCAGTCATCAACAAACACGGCGAACACTATGAGCAAAACATGCTGCAGGCTTTAACACGCACATCACGGACATTAGACGATCAATGCTTACTTCGACTGATCGTAGATGTAGCCATGTTGCATTAGTATACTCAGTTCAAGATAACCAGTAGCCAATGAGAGAGAAGTTGTCATTCAAATCCCCTCAAAATCCAAGAACACTTCCAAGTATCAAGCAAGGCATGCACGTGACGGTCACCTCGGCAGACGGAGGCAGCGTGGCGCAGATCAGCGCTGAACCCCAGCAGCAAGTTGGCTCAGTGGTGTCCCAGCTGCAAGGACAGGTCGTTGTAACTTCAATTGGCTCGAGAATCTCCGTTTTTCTGACGCGTTTTGTGTCTTTTTCGCTGCAGTTTGGTATTCCAGCGGCCTCTCAAGTGCTTCTGCTCAATGGGACTCCGATCCGACTCGATCAAACGGTAATGCAATATATGTGGGGGCTATTGATGCAGTTTAGGCTGATTGGAGTGATATTGTTGTGGCAATGGGCAGTTCGAGCAAGCAGGTGTGAAGAACGACGATTTGCTGGTGATTATGAGCAACCCGTCGGCTGCACCAGCTGCTGCAACTTCTGCTGCGTCCAGTGCAGCTGTAGGAGGATTCACGGCACGTCCAGGCATGAAATTGCACGAAATTCCGGTAATTTATGGCCCTGTTTTAAGGAAGATATGGTTAGTTTGCGGTCTGAACGTGTATCAACTGTTTGTTAGGGAAATGCTTCGCCTGAAGTGCTGCTGGATATAATGGATAAGAACCCACAACTGTTGACTGAGGTATTGAGTGAAGTGTGATGATATTTTGTGTGCGGATCGTAGTAAGTTGATGGTGTGGTTGGCACTCTTTGATACTGTAGCTTCATGAAGCGAACCCCAAGCTAGCGACGGCGTTGGGAACCAAGAGCGTGGCAGTAAATTGAGCTAGATAAGGCAGAGACTTCGTCGACGTGCTTACAATAGGTGGTTGCTGTTGTAGGAAGTGCGCATGGCTTTGATGCAGATGCACATGGAAGCAGCATCGCGGAGATTTCAGGAGCAGGAGGAAATTCATGCTCTTGAGCAAAACCCTTTTGATGCTGATGCGCAGGCAAAGATCGAGGAGCGCATTCGCCTATCAAATGTTCAGAAAAACATGGAGATCGCGATGGAAGAGATGCCCGAAGCATTTGCACGTGTCACCATGCTCTACATCCCCTGTGAGGTCAATGGGACGCAAGTGAAGGCTTTCGTGGACTCCGGTGCGCAATCGACCATCATGTCGTCGGTATGTTTTTTTCTAATTCTTATGTGTGTTTAAATGTTTTCTTACATCGTGTGATGTCATCTTTGATCGACTTTAGAGTTGCGCTGAGCGATGCGGTATCATGCGACTAGTGGACAAGCGCTTTGCAGGCCAGGTACTGTGGGTGCATTTACGTATCGAAGTTTGCGTTGGCTTGCGCGGTAACGCCAACCTGGTGTCGTGAATAGGCAGTCGGTGTGGGCACAGCGGCAATTATCGGCCGGGTGCACATGGCTCACTTAAAAATTGGCTCCGAGTACTACAACTGCAGCTTCACGATTCTAGATCAACAGGTACGATCAGATCTTATGATTGGTATCAGAGCTGGCTTAGGAACAATGTCTTCATTTCTGTGCACTTGCAGGGTGTGGACTTCCTGTTCGGTCTGGACATGCTTAAGCGACACCAGGTACGTCGTCTCCACAAGCGATTCACAACTTGGATTGTTAGACTTAATTTGTTGTGACTGGCATACTCGTTTAACTGCAGTGTTGTATTGACCTGGGCAAGAATGTCCTACGCCTTCACGAGGGAGACCAATTTCACGAAGTGGCTTTCTTGCCGGAGCACGTATGTGTATCGGTGCATATGCACGAACTTGTATTAGCATTGGACAATTTGCTGAAAATTTGTTATGCACTGGTTTGATCCGCAGGAAATTCCTTCGTCTGAGAACCGTGCGGATTCTGCGCGGCCTCCAGCCACAATCAATGGTGTCCCTGTTCCTTCCCCAAGCTCTGCGATCACTCTGCCGACTCCAGTCACTGCACCACCTGCTCCAAGTTCAGCGTCGTCTGCTCCAGCTGCAGCAAGTGATGGAAACCAAGAGAAGATTGCTAGTCTGGTGGCGCTGGGCTTTCCTGCAGATCGGGTACGCCATTTAACTTGGCTGCATTGTTGTTGCAACTGTTGCAATAGTATTCTGATAAAATCTGTGACGTGTGCAGGCTGCTCAAGCTCTCCAGTCGACCAACGGAAACGTTGAAATGGCTGCTGGGCTTCTCTTCGATAGTATGAACTAACCATTTTTGATGTACGCAACTTTCGGTAGCGACTAGCTAGTCGATTGAACTGCAACAAACTACAAATACAATTAACGCACCATGGATTGTCATCGGTCATCACTGCCTCATCAGACATTCGCAATGATCATGCTAGTAGTTTCGATACGGATCACTATTGGTTAATACTCAAACACACTGAATTATTTTGTCCAATAGACCCCCACACAGAAACAATTGTCAACGATGGCAGGTGACGAGTTCCGGGAGGACCTGTACGAGGTGCTGGGGCTGGAGCCTGCGGCCGATGAGCGGCAGGTGGCTCGTGCGTACAAGAAGAAGTCTATTCTGCATCATCCTGACCGCGGTGGCGACGGTAAGAGCTCTTAGAATCTGTTTGCTAAGCGAGCAAAGGGTCATTTCTAACCGTGCTAGCCTGTGATACAATGCAATTTATCAGTGAAGAAATTCCTAGAGTTAACGCATGCACGCGATATCTTGCTGGATCCTAAGAAGAAGGAAGCATATGACAAAAAGCTGTCAAGGGAGCTACTGGCCAAGAAACAGCAGCGCGAACGCGAGGCAGAGCTCGATGACAGGCGGCGGAAGATGCGCGACGGTAATTTGCCGTTTAACTGTGGCTTTTGTGGGTGCGAGTGCTTATACATTGCGTTATGTTGCAGAACTGCTGAAGAAGGAGCAGACTTTTGAACGCGGTAGGAAAACAAGCGCTCAGCAGCAGAAGGCAGAGCTATCGAGGTTTCGAGAGAAGGCCTTGCAACGGCAGCAGGAACTACAGGATCGGCTGGCTAAAGAGGCTAAACGACGGGCTGATGCTAAGAAGTCTTCGCAGTCAAGTAAAGCCCCGAAGTCACAGCGGACTGTAACATTCAAGTGGGATAAAAGGCAGCACTCCCACTCGGATGATACGCTAAGTCGAGTGCTGCGGACCTACGGAGAGATTGAGGCTGTCAAGATGAAGACATCGTCTGCTAAAGTGGTGTTTGCTGAAGCTTCAGCTGCCGCGAATGCTGTCCGTGTTGAAGCGCACAAGACCTGCTGGCGAGAAGTCTCAATCCAAGGCCACATCGTTGAAACAGACGGGTTTTCATCACCTAGAGGCAAGTCAGCTTCATCCAGTCGGAACGCTCCAATGCTGCCTGGCGGGCCTATTTCACTGAAAGAGCACTTGGCATTCGAGAAGTCGGTGCTGTCAGCATTGCGTGAGAAGGCAAAACTGCAGCAGGAGCAGCAGACCCCCGTCCGATCGCACTGATACATCGTAAGTTCTTTTGACAAATATTCTTATCGCTGACTGAGCTTGATGGAGATTGGCCGTCCACTTTGCGTAGAAGAGCAAATAAATACCTCCAATGCCACTGCAGTCTAGCGCGCCTTCTCGCTTGATGCTGTCACTTGACGAAGAAATTCCACCCAGACGGACGAAATGCTAACAACTTCTTGTCCCTGCAGGCACAAAATAGTTCCTTTTTAGTTAAATTCCTGGCACTAAAGAGCAGCCAGTGGTGGACTACGCACCACATCGTTGAGGTGTTCCATGTTCTGGTTCAAAATGTGGACATTCGACACCGCCTCTTGCATTTCCTACAGAAAATCAACAATAACGTGAGGATGCTTTTGCAACCAATGCGCAGTAATACCTACTTAGTATAAGACTGACCTCACGGATTTCGTCCTCGATGCGCTGTTTCTCCTTCTGGAACCATTCCTGCTCGGCAGCAACAACACCACAAATAACAAACGCACAAATATAAATTCGTAGCAGCACTTCCACCGTCTATTTGCCTTCCACGTACCCGATCAGGACCGCCGCGCGAGTCTCTTCCTGGCACGTCCGGCATCATATAACTGGGCTTATAAAAAGTAACTCCATGGAGTAACTATATTTATTGACTACTACGTAGTCAAATATATTAGACTACCTGGTACGCAACAACAATCGCCCGACACAAAGCTACACAAATCCTTTCAAGTGGGGGGACGTGTCATCGAGGAGCTACATCCGTAACCATGGCAAGTACTCGCTCGCTGCTTGCTCTGCTGCTGCTCGCTCTCAGCGCGCTCTCCATCGAGGCGGTGCAGTTCGAAGTGAAGCGCAAAGGCGACAAGTGTCTCAGCGATGAAGTCGCGCAGGGCAGTCTCGTGGTGGTGCACTACGACGTCATCGGCGGAGTGCGCGGCCAGTCGAACGTGGCGCTGTCCATCACGGACCCGCTGCGCAAGTTCCTCAAGCAGGACGCCAACATCGACACGTCGTCCGACGACATCCACAAGTTCTCGTTCACGGCGGACGCGGGGGCAACTACGCCGTGTGCTTCGTCAACAGCAACGACAAGCCGGTGCGCGTCATGCTGGACTTCAAGCACGGCGTGGAGGCCAAGGACTACACGGAAGTGGCCAAGAGAGAGCACCTGATGCCCGTGGAGAAGGAGCTCCGCAAGATGGAGGACACGGTGGACGAGATCCACCGAGAGATGCTCTACATGCGCGAGCGAGAAGCCACGATGCGCAACACGAACGAGTCCACTAACTCGCGTGTCTTGTGGTTCAGCTTCTTCTCCATTGTGGTGCTGCTCGGCATGGGAGTGTGGCAGGTCATGTACCTCAAGAAGTTCTTCAAGAGCAAAAGCTCATCTAAAACGACTGCACTGCAGGCGGACGATGGCTGCACACGACAACTTGGTGCTGATACGAGACGCCCGCTAAAGTTAGCAGCAGGTAAAGCAGAATACAGCATTGTGTGACTGATGTCTTTGTGCTTTTGCCCGTATTTATAGTTGAAGATGACATGGCTGCATTTACATTGGCGGCTGTTTGCGTTCCCGAAATGGAGCGCTGACAATTGCCTGCTTGTTTTTCGGTGTAGGCTTGGTTATTTTGCAGCTAGGCCTTGACTTTAGATCACTTGGACGTGGGTGGGCGTCGTACGTGGCCCATTATGTCGGACTTCCAAGGCGAGACCAGTCCGCATTCGAGTGACGGCGATCGATACACTTTAGATGATGACTACGAGGGTGGTCCAGCCTGGGAAACTGCACCGGACAATGACGACGAAGACGGGGATGAGAGTGATGACAACGATGCCTTCTCAGAACCACCCGAGGACCACGATCCCAACGATGGCAGGGAGAACGAGGAGGAGGGAGGTGGCTACGACGAAGGCGAAGCTGATGGCGACTTTGAGGACGCCTGGCTGGATGACTATTTACCAGGCGAATCTGTTCAGCATGTTGAGGATAGGAGACTACCACTGCATCATATTGAGGAGATCGACAACCTGGGGAAATGCGACAACCGTACAGCATCTGGAAGGTCTTTGTCTCTCGAAGAGGACACGTCACCATCCCTTATGGTTGTGGATGCCGATGGTGGAGCAGTAGTCAGCGTATCATCTCCACGACTTGCAGGGCTTACCGCGCTAGAAGGGAGCAATTCAATTGCTGACAGCAGGCGGAAGTCAAGTGCACCATTAAATTCGGAGTCGTCGTCATCAGCGCAAGTACATCCAATTCCTGGCTCCATGCCAGCAGAGAAAAACGGTCGACGAGATTTGGTTCAGATGACACCATTATCGCCGTCAACATCACCGTACAAGCGCGCCAATAGCGTCTATACGGCGCCTTCATCGATCACAACGAAAATATTTCAAGCACAGCAGTCTACTTCTGACAATTCACATCCAGGATTGCCTTGTCCACGATCATCCTCGCAATTCTGGGATTCGGCCGACACCACGAAGAAGTCATCGCGTCTACTGGATGAATGGAAGCGCAAGGAATTATGGCAAGACTTGAAGCGCGCGGAAGAGACCATTGTATCACCGACCAGTGACAGCTCACACCAAGATATTTCGCCCTCACGAATTCCAATGTACAAGCGTGCATTTTCAGACGCCCGTCTTGACACCTTGCTACAAACTTTGCAAAAAGAAGTTACAGCAAAGCCTGCACAGACAAAAGAGTCACGACGAAGCTCCCTTAGGCGTCCAGAATCAGCAAAGGTTAGATCTACTCCGGGGACGATGACGATAAAGATTATAGGCCCTCTTCGGCACGAACTGAGGCATCTCATGAGACACCCACCCAGCGCACGTTGTCATCTCCAACATTGACGCTTGATTCGGATCCCGTACACTCTCTACTGCCAAAGTCTGCAGTGGCTTCAGTATCCCTGTCGGAGTATGAGCAATTGCAACGCGAGAAAGGTGCCCAACAAACTGAGTGCCTGTTACTTCGAACAGAGGTGGAAAAGGCCCGAGATACGTCTGCCATGGACCAAGCGAGAATTCGGCAACTGAACGAGAAGTTGCAGCAGATGAACGAGAAATTGGCGTACTTCAATGATAAACAATTGCAGTTTGATACCGTCGAACGCGAAAACCGCTCCCTCAGGGAGGACACACAAAAGCACAAAATGCAGGCGCTGAGTTCTAGCGAACTTGTGAAAACCCTGCGTGATCAGCTTGCGCTCACCAGCAAAAGTGAGGAGCAGCTTAAACTCCAGACCAAACAGCTCATGGAGCAGAATCAAACTTTGCAATCTGACCTTCTTGAGAAGATCGCCGCGGAGACAACAAAATTTCAGAAGATGGCACGGCTATCTGCAGAAAACGAGTCTCTAGTAGAGGAACTCGAGCGCAAGGAGAATGCCGTCAGCGACAGAGTGCTTGAGCAACGACAGCGTACGCGAGGGCTGATTATACGTCGACTGCTGCGCTCAAAAGTCCGAGATGTCTTGCGGTCAACAATGTTTCAGTGGTCAGGGACTGCTCGCAGAGAGACTGCTGTACACACCCAAGCGTTGACTTTACTATCAAATGTTGACCTTCGCCTTGTTCTGAAGATGAAGGCCGTGGCCTTCAATAAGCTAAAGCGATGTAGTATCACGAGCGTCCATATTGATACAACACGGAAATTCCAGGCGAGTCTGGATGCTGCTAAACAAGAGGCGAAGACACATCGTGTGCTACTCGGATTGATGCACTTGGATCACCTTACAGATCATTGGGAACGTCGTCAGGCAGCAAAAACGTTCAGCAAATTGAAGCATGTTCAGCGGGAGCACTCAGTTCTAACTCGATCGCTGGAGTTAGGGATGTCCAAATTGCAGCTTGTACTGTTAGCTCGCGACAAGATGACTACCAGAAGGGCTTTGAGCAAGTGGCAGTTCGGAGCAAAGCGTGTTAGCAATCACGAAAATGTCGGGCGTGCGCAGCAACTAGAAGCCAACTTAACAGAAGCAAAGGAGTGTGTGTTCTCGCTCTCTCGCGCCAAAACCAAATTGGAAGAGAAGCTTCAAGCTGCGCGGGACGAAGTTCAACGTCTTACAGGCGAGTTGACAGAGAGCGGGTCGGAATTACAGCTAGTCAAGCATGGCTTCGTTACAACGGTGATTCGCGATGTCGAGCGAGCGTGGCTGCGCGCGGTGCTTACGCAGTGGCGCATTCAAACACATGTGTCAGCTGTCACGAAGGAGCTTCGGCTGCAAGTCGAAATGGCTGAGCTCAAGGCATCCGAGCGCGACAAATACTCGAAATCACTAGACGATTACAGTCGCGTGCTACGTAGCGACTTGGAGCGGTTCCAGTTCTTTCGTTGGACAAACGGATCACTGTGGACGTATTGTCCAAAAGCTTTTGCGCGAGGAAGAACGCTATCGCCACATGGAGGAGCGTCATGTTGCTCTCGAGGAAAAAGCCCATGCTCTCAAGAGCCAATTGGCTTCTTTTGTCGAGTGGGACGGATTGGCACTGCCGTTTTCCGTTCTCGCATTGTGCAAAGACGCAGCCGTGGCCAACTTACGCGACATCTTCTTGCTGCATGCCGCGGGGAATACTGGTATTGTCGAAGCGGGCGGCATCACAAAAGAGATAAACGGCGAAACCCCAGCACCCCGACTTGCAATGCCGTCACTTGTCCGGCTACTGGAGTACTCCACTTTGCTTGAGGAGGAGGTTATCGAGCGAGAAGCAATTGCAGAACGTTTGGCCCGTCATCTCCCGCCGTACGCAGTCGAAAGAGGACTGCTGTTTGCAGACTTCATTACGGGGTTGAATCAGTTTTTGACCGAGGTACTTGCATCCAGCAATACCAAACACGAACAGTTAAAGCGCTTCTGGTCAAGCCTTCTCTCTCTCGTGGGAACATCTCACGTTCCCAATGGCATCCATATTCCAGTTGGAGAGATCGGATCTACTGGCAGCAGAAGTAGTGCACAGAGTGGTGAGAAGTCTGAAACTGGTAACTCGTGGGCAGGGCGCCTTAGTGACGATATCCTTCAGAATCAAGAGAAGCTGCTCGCCATGCTTGAGCACGAGACAGCAGTGGTGGAGCGCGCTGTAATGGATAAAGTATCTCTGAAACACGCGTATCCGGCGAGTGAGCACTCCTCAGCCGGCAGTGTCAGTCGAGTCGGGAGTTGTGGAGCTACAACATTCCTCGAGTACCAGTGCGACCCGCTTCTGCCACCAGAACCAGGCAAAGTTTCCACATCTCCTGTGGATGTGTCAGGTACTGCACCATCGAGTAGCGCAATAAGCCAAGTCTCTGGCGGTACTGCACAAAATGCAACATCGTCTGGACCAACGGCAGAGGCATACGCAAATTGGCACCTCGCTCCACAAGTCCGAGACCTTTTCTTGGCATTCCACTCACCCCTGTTGAAACTCCTTGTCCATTATTCAGCTGGTCACCGAACGCCTGCGTTTAACAACCAATATTGCCTCTCGTCGGCAGCAGTCCTCCGCATGCTCACGGATCTAAAGCTGCATCCAACGTTTTTGTCGCAAGACATGGTGCAAGCGCTGTTCAACCGGTATCGTGAGACCAGCGACGCTGGAGCTAGCTTACTTGCACCGCAGGGGTTCACACTTTTGGTCGGGTCCTGTGCACTGGACTTGTACGCACGTTCACTGGCAGAGAGTCAACGAAAGTCCGATTTCTTGCTGTCAGCGCGCGAAGTGTTGCTATCTTTCTTCAATGACTTGGGCCTTGTAGCCGAGAGTGATGTACCACCAGCAACACAGCTCTGTTTCGTGGGCTTGGACATCGAAGCTATGCTCTGGCCGCTTTTCGAATACTACGCCAATTCGGCGGATGCAGCTGGAAATATATCATCGCCGCCGCATACAGCAGTGAATGATTCTCGAGTCGGGATGACAGCAAGCACGTTCGAGAGGTTTATGTCGGACATCGCGGGTAAGAGCTCTAGCGAGTCACAAACCATTTTCCGCCGGGTGATGCAATCCTGCTCCTCAAAGAAAAGTACAACGGGGGCCAACCAGGTCGATCGAAGCTGGCGAATGCATCTGGATGAGTTTTACATCGCCATTTCATACGTCCAGGTTGAACGCAGTCCGGGAACAACTTATGCGACGCCAGGAGAAGCTGTACGCCAATGGCTACAGCAAACACAATAGGGATATCACGTAGACGGATATGATGAGCAAGCACAAACTAATTAACAACTCAAGTTCATAACAAATGAGGAAGATAGCTACCCATCACGCAGATCGACTGTTTATTTTCCACCTTCATCTCGCTCCATCAGAACGCTCACATTTCACGGTTTTGCCAGCTTTTCATCAATAGAGGCTAGCTGCACAACCATGACGCGGTTGTTTGTCTGAATGAGCACACCACTTGCTGGATCAATCTGATATTTGAGGCTACGGAACGAGTTTTGCTTTGCTCGACAGCAGAACCGAAGATCGTATTGCTTGAGTTGAGGACTGCTCATAACCAACTCCTGCAACGCTGCCACATCACGCTGCTGGTCCTCAACGCTGAAAGAAGTTATCAATATAGGTTTACGTGACGCCAACACTGTCTCTATAGTGGGTCGCCAGCTTTCTCGTAAGTGTGGATGACCCACTCCAGGGTTGTACATCACAAATGCATCCGGAGTCCCAACTTTTCCAGGTTTAAGCTCGTGGTAAAAGCCATTGATCGTCTCCAACTGAATGGCGTTCGAGGCACCTGAATTTTCTGATGGCTGCATCCGTTTCGGCAGCACCGGTACATGATCTCCAACGAGCTTGATGGCGAATTGGTGATCAGGACGGAAAAACGATAGCTCGTCCCACAAATAACGAGGCATCATGGCTTCTGCACGCGCTCCAATTACGTGAAGTTCCAGCTTTTTCTTGCTTTCAGACACCAGAAGTTCTGAGAGGAATCTGCTGAGCGTCAGGACGTAGGAATAGGCCGAAGACAGAAGTCTTAATGCCCTCACGTCTTCCACCCATCGCGCTTCAGGTTTGTACAGCTGCAAATACTCCATCCACGACGTCATATGAAGGTCACTTTGCCACTTGCTGCTACTTCTTCGACTTGGTTGCAGCACTGTATCAACAAAAGAACCACAAACAATTATTTTCAATACAAGCAAAACAAATCCATCGTACCGAACCTTCTGCGAACAGTTGAGAGGCTTCTGGTGTCGCTGCAAACTCCAGATCTTCCAGCATACTCCCGTACGCATCCAGCAATTGTTGCTCGTTCTTCTCCAACTTTTCAGCGCATTCCTGCAGTCAAGCAGCACACATTTATTAACGACCGCCTTACCTATGTTAAATAATTAAAAACGATATTTAAAAATCACCTTTGAGCAAGCTAATGGCAGCTGTGCGCTGCCACAGTCCACGCGCGTCTCCAGCACTTGAGAAATGTCCGCAGATGGCGGAAAACCGCTCGAATGGCCGCACTCCAGACACGGCACGCGCGCCACGGTCCCCACGAGCGTCTGGGCGCCTGGTACACGCAGCTGAGCGGCTGAAATCGACCGCACAGCGCCAAGAGGAGCCGGCAAGAGGAGCCGCCGACGACTCACTAGGTGCTTGAACATGAGGAATCTTCAAAACTGTTCAGTCCATGCCATGTATCCATCGGCTACTGTACCGTCATTTTGGTACGTATGTGAAATGGCTACACTACTGACGTACGTCAGCACTGTTGCCATGCTGTGACCCTCATGGCATTACTTGCTGCCGCCACATGGACGCTTGCGTGGTGTTAAAGTATGATACGCACATGTGATTTTCTTTAGCTTCTGTGAGCTAACGCTATGTGGCAAGACGCCTCCAGCTAGTCGTCCTTCCCCTATAATACTTGTTCACTTGCTAGATTGGGAAAATGAACATTTCTCGGCTGCTGGGCGCTCCTAATCGCGCTCATGGGCCACACAAAATTGGCTAGGCTCCACTTGTCTTGGTCCCTCGATAGGTCGGTTTGGTTGTTTTTACATGTCGGCAATGTACTTGAGTGCGACCTCGAACATGGTCAGGAAGTAGCCCACCTCGCCTAGCATCAGCGACGGGTGGATCATGGCGCCCAGCAACTCCTTCGTTGCCAACGGACGCTTGAGTCCGCTATTTACCACCACGTAAATGTGGATTGGCAGGTAGTCATCGGCGGTTAACGCCGAGTTGTCGTGCCACTCCAGATTCTTTTCGCCGCAATTCTTAAAAATCTCCAGAGCGGAGCGCAATAGCTCCTGGATCTTGTCAACGGGCAACGCCCGCTCATCAATCATGCTCAAATGATGGCATGATAACCCCCAGTCATCATCTGACTGCAGGTGTTCCGGAATGCCACTTTCTGTTTGCGAGCGACACCGTAGTCGCTCGATGTTACGAACTAGGCGTTGCTCGGCTTCCTTGTCCACAGTTGTGCCAACAAGGAACGCTACCTGCTTCTCTAGAGGGACGACAACTGTGTCTTCAACGGCGTGAAATATGCAGTCCTCCAGGATAGAAGGCACGTTTACACTCTGATCCAATAGTGATAGCGTGTCTGCGTACTGCGGGTCCAAATGCTCGCCGATGTACTTCTCGATGCTCGTTACTGTGTTGCGCAGATCCCCGACTGCTGTGGCGGCAAGCACAGCGCCTTCAAATTTGTTGCAATGTGTGCACAATGTAGATTCAATCGTAGCGACACGGTTGCGGAACACCTGCAAGAATTTGTAGCACGTGCTCCCTTCTACGGCCCCTTCGCAGTTCAATCGTCGAAACAAATCGTACGACAGCCACTTTGGTTCCGCGAGTTCTCCCGTCGTATCAATCTTTTCCAACGATGACACAAATTCATCCGAGCACATTTCCAGCTGCAGCTCTTTCAAAATACTACGCTGTAGCTTCGAGTGCGGCTCCAGCGACGCCAAGTTGCGCAAGAATACCTCAATCTCCACCATCCCACGGTTGATCGCCGTTGCACTCGCTGGACGGAATCGTCTTCTAGGAAATGGTAGGTCCAGTAGAAATTTCAAATAGTCCTTCTCCTCGTCATCAGCTTCAGGTGCATGTCGGATAATTCCTCGGACTTTACGTCGCAGGAAGTAAAAGTCGCTAAATCGCTTTTTCGTGATCCAGAACACGCGCGTGTGGAGGTCCACAACATGTACCACATACTCTGTCACTGCAGGCATGGCACTTACTGTTTCACATCTCACCACTCGCACTGAGAGGCCTGGTCGTAGTCCTGGATATCCCCAATTAATATACTGCTTGAGGGTCATCCCTCTTGCTCGCTTCTGTGTCCGTCCTTTCGTCGGCGAGAACACCAGTGGAGGGAATGGCGGCAAAATCCCAGCAGCAGATGACGCGCTAGCCGCACCAGCAGCAGCGGCAGCAGCTGCAGCCGAAGTAGCAGAAGCAGGCCTCCCTGTTTCGGGACACGCCGCAGCGTCCGGATTCATGGGTCCGTTTTTCTGAGAGGTCGAGCCGTCTTCTATCCTTCGCAGCCCTGGGATGCCACTCCTGCTGGTTCTCTTCGGCTTGGTCTGTTGTGTGGTTGAGTCATTCTCCCCGTCGCTTTCCTCTTTCAGCAGTCCCTGGAAACTGGGCTTCCTGTCAGGATTCTGCCATCAATCAACAAAAAAGTCATGAGTGATTGCCACCTCAGCACTACTCAAATGCCACTGGAAGCAGCCTCACCTTCTGCCCGTTCCGACTCAGGATGGACCTGGAAATGTGCTGCAGCAGTCGACTCTCGTAGTGGTTGGACATTCTCATGGCCAACTTCCACATCACGTGGCCGGCCAGCGTCGAAGGGGACGCTCCTCCCCATTGGCAGCCGCCTCCTTGCTCTGCGCCAGATCCTGCAGCGACAGTGTGGGGGAACAGGCGCAAGCGCGGGCGGTCCTGGCTTGAGCAGCCGCCTCCATCCGGGCTCGGCCTCCGCCTCCGTGGGCTGCAGCTCGTCGCACTCGATCTCCGTGGCGCTGCCCGCGCGCTCGTCGCGCCGCCCGGCGACGCCGCTCATCACTGTGAAGTGCGCGCTCCGCTGCTTCTTGCGGTTTGTATGGTGGCCACGTTGTCAGGAAGCCTGTCCGGGCAGATTACGGCGGCCGCAGGATTGTAGCTCTACAGGGCTGAAGGTGATGTATGAGAGGTAACGGGTACACAGAGAATGTATCGGATTGGCGACCCGAGCGCTGGCAGAGAAGGCGCCAGTATGCTGTTCGAGAGGGCGCGATGTCCAACTGGCAGAAATCGTCGCAGAAACGAGGGAACGACGGGTAGAGCCGTGCTATGGGCCCAGAAAGCGTCCACCCGGCTGAGGATTGGAAGAAAGGGCGGACCAACTCGAGCTGAAATCTCAGGGGCACTTTGCTCGAAGCTCAATTCGTCTGTGGAAACCGCTATGACAGCCCTGCATTGCTGTGCGGGAGTCTACTGCAATGAAACTACACGTATGCACGATGGATAAAACAGTTTCCGTCTACACTTAAGCCGTGGGATACAAACGCCGCCGATGGTGGCAAAAATAGCCAACTGATCAAGTGCCAAGTCGCCGACATACAAACTTCAAGAGAGCGCGCAGTAGGTGGGACCCGACCGAAATCCACTTCTGCCAAGTACCGTAAAATAGCCGGTCCCGCATGACCAAATCAGACTGGAAGCATGAACGCTGGAAGAACGCCAAGAACTCTGTAATTGGCAGGAAAAACGTTCCCGGAAAGCGACACGAAGGGATTAAAGTGGCGACCTCGCTCTCGCGTGCAGGTGCAAGGCCCTGAAGGACGTTTTGGTTGGTCGGCGGGGGCTTGAGGTTGTCCGCAAGTCGCTGATTTTTGTTCGGCGCCGGTTGTGAAACGCACGCACGCACGGTGGCAGCGACAAACTCGTGCCCCGATCGATGTCCCCATGCAACCCCACGGCGAGATCCGACCACGAAAAGTGGATAGAACGTGGCCGGAATGTGGACCACCAATGGCTCCGGCTAACTCAGATCGCACCGACGCCACTTGAGTCTTCGACAAGATGAGCGGGGCGACAGCGTTCCGGCGCGCTGGGTATCGGTTACTTGCGTCGTCTTGAACGAGGCTGTCGTAAATGTATATACACTTTCTGGCTTCAACTTGAACGAGCACTCTATACGCCCTCGACTTAACGCCGTGCACAAGCTTTCGCCGCCAGAGTCAACACAGAGAGCACCATTGTCGCGAGCGTTGTCGCGGGTGCAGTGTGATACGTCCGGTGGAGAGATCCGGCTCAAGCCTGCACGACAGTGCGCCACAAGGAGAGACTTCCTGCGTGTGTAGGAGCCTCTGGCGGGGCTGTACCTACCACGCTCGTGCACTCCACACGCGTGTGACTTCCCACTAGAAAACCATTGAGGAATGACCGAATCTGTTGTGGAGACTCCGGGCCAAGCTCGAGCCAATCGGCGTCAAAGCGCTGTAAGGAGGTATCGCCATCTTCCAAAGGCAGTCTCTTCTCGTGCTCATCGAGTCGTTGCAGCCAGCTCTTGAACTGTCGGAACTCAGTTGCCGCGTCACCACTACAACGATTTTCCTCTCGAGCGGGCTCACTAGCTGATCCACTGGTAGCTTCAACTTGGATATCGCTGTCCGTGTACTGTTTCGTCGCCATCGAAGCCGAAGTCGATACGGCCATCAACGTGGCTTGATACTGACAAAACCGACGCCGTCCATTGACGTCGCTGCGGTATCGAGCCCGCATTTTCTCGTGGAAGCGTATAAGCTCTATTGGCGAAACCTGACTATCATCTGGTAGCGGGATGGCGTGATTTCTGGCATCGCTATCGAATCCAACGGTAGCGGTATCACGCTGCTGCGGATGGAATCGCTGCGTGCTCAGGCGCCAAGTCCTTTCAAGTGGTGCCACAAATGCACGGTAACCCAATACGCCAAGGGCTACCTGTGTCAGTTCAGGTGCTTCTTTTGCGTATTCCAGCCAGAATAACCGCGGCGCCACCGTCGTGCTAGTCATGCTCACCCAAGCTTCGTCGTCATCAAATGGTTGTTCTCGGTTGAGGTACTGTAGCAATTGCTCGACGAGACGTGATCGATCCAGAAACGGAATGCGAGAAGTTCCATCGACATCTTCTCTTGAAAGAGGTGACCACCCGATGAGCCTCTCTCCGAGATCAGCAATGATGAGACGCGTACGGCGTCTTCCTGGTGCACTGAGACCAAGTCCGTGCATTCGTGGGTCCAACATGAGGCAAGCGATTACGTGGTCCTCACTGAAAACACGTATCCGGTCCACCACTCTCATGTGGAAGTTCTCTTTTCTGTGTCCAGCACTCTTGGATCAAGACTGACAACGGCAAGCAGTAGCAACCAGCACAATAGCAATTGGGCAGAACTCGTGGCATGGTCGCACTCGCTGATGCACGAGGCGTATGAGAACGGTTGTAGTACTTCCGAGGCCAAGTTCAAGTCCATCCAGAATTCATCGTCGCCCACAGCGTCAGCGAACGCACGGACAGCACGACTACAAGCGACTGCTTCTGTCGCTTTTTCGGGCTTTAAGTGATCCTTCAACTCCAGTTCGCCGCCGCCTTCAGCGTTCTCTTCTAGTGTTGATTGAAGTAGATCTTTTAACAACAATGTATCATGCACGCATTTGGTGAACGAATGCAAGTCATCAGCGCGTGGTGATAACAAAGGCAACGGCAGCTTTGTCGATCCCGTGTTTAGTCGCTCTAGCTCATTCTGCAACGCCTCCGACTTCGTGACAAAAGCAGTGACATCCATGCACTTGTCCAAAGCTTCAGCGACACTTGGAAGCGTATCGAGAACGTCCTGAAAGAGAAATAGTGTTTGCTGCGTCATACACCCTCCGGTTAACGCAAGTTTCACTCCTGGTACCTCAGTTTCTGCATGGTCATTGGTTTGCTGTCGCTTTTTGAGTAGGCCGCGCGCTAAATGGGCTGCACCAAAGCTGTCATTACACAAATGTACAAAGCACCCTGGACGTCGCGGCAATCGTAAGCTTTGTAGAAAATTCACCACTCGTTCTGCAATCTCCTCAGGGTATTCGGCTGGAGCCTGGGGCACCACAGCAAGCAGCTCCGTCCGTCCACTTTCATTCACAGCAGTCCATGTGATCCTTCTCCGGTGGCCCGCAATCGCTTGCATACTGCAAACGACAGTCAGTGTTGTGGCAGATTGTAGGAATTTATCAACGTCATGTTTTGCCTGATCGTATAGCTTGGGTAAGATCTGCAGCCGCGCTTCCGTCGCAGTGGGAGGCTCAAAGTCCGGCTGGAGTCTCTGCAGCGCCCGTCTCAAATGCTCGTTCCCCAGTAATTCCCACGATGTCCTGGGCGTCGTCACAAGAGCCAACACGAGCTCATTCCGTACCAATTGCGCCTCCTTTGGGTCAAATCTGGGTATCACCTGACTCTGCGACTGCATATGATCTACTGGAGCTTCCAGGGCTCGAATTCCCCTCGGAGTCGCGCCATATCTGCCGTGAGAAGCATAGCCAGGTATTTGTAGAGCTGCTCTAACGTTATTTGCCAGAGAAGTGGAGCTACGCGGGCGTCGACGAGCTGGAACAGACTTGGTCTCGTACTCCCGACAGATCTGCTTGTGCTGCTCGTCCACATTTGGGCAGTTTCTAACGATATGCCGCACCATCCGCTCCGGATTGGCCACTGTGTCATGCTGGCAGAAGCGACACAGCACGCGGCGCTTGCCTGCAGCCGCTGGATGGTCCTCGAAGCACGCCCACACCACGCAGCGACGTCGTCCTGCCTTGGCCATTATGTAAAAATTAGAAATGGCTACGGTTGGGAATCCATTTCTAATTGACGAAGTGTAGCCATCTCCATCCAGATCTTGAAACGTCGCAGTGGACGATGGCGGAGGAGGAGCGGCCTGTGCTCGATCGAGTGGAGCAGCGACGGCGCTATGGAGTGGACTGTGGGGATTGCATCCGCTTCGAGGCCGGGTCCTGGGCCCCTGGGGGCGAGCACATGCGCCAACTCACAGTGCGCAATGTGTCGCAACGCACCGTCAAGTTCAAGTACGAGCTGCCCCGCACCAAGTACTTCAGTATGAACTTCCCCACTGTCATAACGCTCAGCCCTGGGATGTTGACGACTCTGGACGTGGCTTTCCGACCCGTGAAGCTCGAGGAGTACGACGACTTTGTAGGCTTCAGTGTGCACGTGATCGAAGGCGGCGTGGCTGCTGTGACCGGACGCTTCCGAGTGCCGGTGGTGGCTCGCATTGCTGCCTTGAAAGTGGAGATCCCGTTCGGTCTGGACTTTGGTTTCTGTCCGACGAGAGAGATGACGTCGCAGAGGTTTATGCTGCACAACTGTGGGCAGATCGACGCATTGTTCGACTGGACTGTGCCAGGTAGAAACCACGGAGTGCTGAGTGACTGAAATGCGTTTACTGATGATTTATTTGTGGTCACTAGCCGCTGGAGAGCACGGATCTCCCTTTGCAGTGCATCCAGAGTCGGGGGAGGTTAAAGCTGGTGCTAGTGTGGAACTCACTGCGAGCTTCTTGCCTAGCAGCGCCTCGGTCTACGTCACGACCACAGCGTGTACAGTCAGGGTAAGTGACAAAGTATATTGCATGAGAACAACGTGTCGGCTAGGTTGTTGCTCATGGAATAACCATTACCTTGTAGCCAAATACAGAAGACCAGTTTGGGCAGACGCTTGTCGAGACTATGAAAATCAGCGGCATTAGCAAGTTTACGCACCTGTCGGTGTCGGAGGCCGAGCTGAACTTCGGAGAGGTACTGGTGGGTGCACCGAACACAAGTCGAGCACCAACAGAGAAGGAGTTTGTACTGCGCAACCGTTCGCTAGTGCGCGCCAGTTTCAGCATTGAAAACGTGGAGAATGACCACGAGCCACGCTTCTTTTCTCACCGTTAAATGGAGTTGTGGAAGCCGAATCTACCGTTACGATCAAAGTGCGCTACACTCCACTTAGTGCAGGTACTTTCACCTGCGATCACTTTGACATATATACGCCTGGTGGGAATTGTGTGCGCTTGACATGCAAAGGGAGAGCTATCGGCCCCATGCTTGGAATCTGGAGGAAGAATCTTGCGTCAAACTTCGTCCCTACGCGGTCTGTAAATTTTCAGGATGTGCCCGTCGGCGGGAAGATCGTCTCTCGAGTCATTTCACTACGAAACGAGTCGCTATTGGAAGTATTCTTTCATTTTGATGCTCAACATGATGGTGTGTTTCACTTCGACCGGATCAACGGGAAAATTGCTCCCAATCTGGACCTGAACGTAACAATCTCGTTCTGTCCGCCTCACGCTGGAAACTTCTACCGTCGATTCTTCCTGCTCATCCACAACCAGAGCACACGCTACCTAGACGTACTTGGGACTGGTTTCGATGAGAAGACACGGCCATCCCCATTTCAGCAAGCACATATTGATGCTTATCGACTTCGTGTTGCAGCTGGTTTAGGACGATTTTCACCGGATCAATTGGAAGCGTATCATGAAGAACACGGTGATGCGTTGTTTCTGCAAGGTGCATTGCGGCAAGCGGAGAATGAAGACGCCCCATCATCGAAAGTTAGTGATGGTCCGTTGTCGATATCCCAACTCCTCCGCCTAGCCAAATCCTCACACGAAGTGGGGAAGCTTCGTTGGCTGATGTTGAGGTCTGTACTGAATATTTTATCAACATTGAGGAGAAGGAAAACCCCATTGTCGCTCATGGAGCGTTTTTGGACTTCGGGAGCTCCAGTATTGTGCAATTCCCATCGAAGAAGCTGCTGCTAGTGACCAATAACACACACAGCAAGGTGACCAGTTCCTGGCGAGTGGCCATGGCAGGCTACAGCTCGGAGACAGGTGAAGCCGAGTCGGTCTTCCAAGTATTCCCTCCCAGTAGCGACATTGCAGCAGGTGCTACTGCCGAGTTCCGAGTTGCGTTCCAGCCGACTCGTGCGAATTCATACTTTTGCTGAGCTGGAGGCGTTTGTGACATTCAAATCAAATCGCACCTTCCGCCTAGTGAATGTGGAAACCTTTACGCCACCATGGTGTGTGGTAACTAAAGTATGCGGCAATACCTTCTCTTCTCCTACGGAACAGTTCCTCCCGAAGGTGA
The DNA here is from genome assembly GCA_011947355.1 of Phytophthora boehmeriae. Classification (NCBI taxonomy): domain Eukaryota; phylum Oomycota; class Peronosporomycetes; order Peronosporales; family Peronosporaceae; genus Phytophthora; species Phytophthora boehmeriae. The sequence goes on from JAAVTJ010000185.1 coordinate 421,536, forward strand.
TCTTCCGGTTGGCGAAAAACAAAGTACACTTTCCGCCGTGCTATCTCGGTGACACTGTTTTCCAAACAATCATGATCGAGAATGCAAGCGATACTCCAGCTGTCTTTGAGTTTATCGAGGACCCTGCAGAAGTGTTTTTATGCAAGCCAATGTGTGGTTACATCGAAGCAAAATCTTTCCACCTTGTGGCTATCCGGTGTACGCCACGCTCCGTTCGGAAGCACACGCATTTTCTTCAGTGCGTGATCAACAACACCATAGAAAAACCTGTTGTTTTGGAGCTTACAGCAATTTGTGCTGTACCGCAACTGAGTTTTCAGGATATCGCAGCTGGTCAAATGATGCCCTCCGAGGCTAAAGTGTACGTGAAACCCACCGCCGTTGGTCTCGAATCCACGAGGCAGATCGAGCTGATCAATACCTCGCGAGTCCCACTTGTTTATCGGTGGGAACTTCCGTCAAAGTACAGTAACGTGTTTCGTATCAAACCCAAACTCGGCCGACTCAATGGTAGGGAGTCTACATCAATTGAGTTTTTTCACGCCTACTGAGATTCGAGAGTACTTGAGTCGCTTTCGAGTGGCTGTGAAGTCCATCAGTATTCCACTGAATCAGCACAAAAACTCAAAGTCAAAGATTCCAGTACTTCAAGAGCTCACTGTTCGCCTGCAAACGAAAGGCACTATCGGTGCAATCCTATTTGAACCAGAGGCGCTAAAATTCGAGACGATACTTGTCAATTCCAACGCCAAACAAACGTTTTTATCATCAATACCGCTGACTGCGACCTCGTGTACTCGCTGCGGCAGTCAATGAAAGCAAAATTTACCGAAGCCACGTTTCCCAAAGTGCAGGAAGTTACAACGAAGAGTGTGATGCGTCCACTACTGGCGGCAAGTTAGTCTTTTCGGAAGCAGAAGGTTGTGTTCCTGCACAGTCGCGAAAGAAAATCACGGCAACGTTTTTCCGACATCAGCAGGGCAGTTTACATTTGAGGTCACCTGCGTTATTGGTAATGAGACTGAGCCGTCTCCCTACGATACATGCGGTTCCCAACGTAAGCATGCAGTGTGCGTGATCGAAGCTGAGGCAGCGTTTCCGACTATCGAGATTCAGGACTTGCGCGTACCTGGTATATCCACGCAACTCGCGTGGCATCAATTTCAGTGCAACGAAATCAACGAATATCTAGCAGCGCCTCTCTCGGACGAAGAAGAGAAGCTGGGCCACAGAGCAGCAACCATGGGGGCCCTGATGTTCCTGAGTCCAGCATTTCCGGGGATGAGTTTTCTCTTAATCGTTTTTCACTCCCGTTCTCCCCCGCTTCCTTTGGCAGTCGACCTGAGAAGGTTTTTATGAAATTACGCAACCCCGGAAATCTTGTCGTGCAATATCACCTACGCTATCCAAAAGAGGGCAACGTTGAGATCGAACACTGGGCTGAGACTGGTGCACCATCGACTGAAGAATTGCGTTTAAACGCGATCATCGACAGCAAGGTTTTCGGCGTTTCCCCACGCCAAGCAACATTGTTGCCCCACCAAAGTATAGTCTTGACACTATCGTACTCATACACGTCAGATTCCTACGATGGCAAGCACCATCTACCCTTGTTTCTAGAAGTTGACAAGGGCAGGAAAGCGGTATTGGACCTGAGGGCACAACACTGTCTCACAAAGATCCCAAGCTGTTCTTGCCGACAAGCGAAATTCATCTGTCTCCGGTAATGATCGGCGAGTTTCGGCAGGAATTCTTACCACCGCCAGCCTTGCGTGGACCTGGTACAACGGACGATGGTAACAGCGACCAGTATGTAGCGGCATCAATGCAAAAGGCTGGACCTCCAGTACAGCAGCTTGAAGTATTCAATCGTGGCGAAAGTGCGCTACGGTTGGAAATTGAGTGTACCTCATTCAAACGAGTTAACGCCGCCAATTATGGCTACCCCGTGTTGGCTTGCCGCAACACCTCCGAGATTATCCTCCAAGTGCTCGGTCTTCCTCAATATCGAGTTCAACCCTATCCAAGTAGGCATCATAGAGGCCAGTGTGTGGCTTACAGCGCACGGCCTCATGGCTAAAGGATACCACGAAAAATGGAAGTCTTCCTTGTGGCCGCAGGATATCATCCCAACCAGTTAACATTACAACAAGCCAAGGAGGAGCTATGGGCTTCTGCAGCACCGCCGAAGATGCAGTTGTTAGCTACACCGGATCTCCCAATACGCTTCGTTTCCGACTACGTTGATTTTGGTCATGTGTCAATGCACTCGTGTGCAAACCAACTTGTTGTCTTGCAAAATGAGACCAAACCTGCTTTGGGGGACACAGTCATTTCACCAGCTATCTTCGCCTTTGAATGGGACTCTGCTCACCCTCTAGTCTCGAATGGGATGATATCATTCTCACCGAAGCGTGGTGAGCTCATGCCAGGAGAGCAAGTTCTCATTCGTGTCAGTATTCGCGCAGAAGGTGATGCAGTCGTAGTTAATCACGACGTGGCTTGCCTGATTACCTATTGTGATGATAGCAAGGAAGCAAACAGCAACAACAATACCGCTGCTGGCAGTTCGACAAGACCCAGGTCCCAAGTTCCAAGTGCAAGTTCTGCGTCTACCGTTCGAATGTCGGTCATCAATCGATCGATTGCAACACAAGAAGCTGTGGTTGAAAAGGGCAAAAGATCCGTGGGGAGATCACCAGCGCTTACAAGTAGCAGTTATCAACCTGGTACCCAGCCACCGTCAGCAATGGCGAAGCGTAGCAGTTCGCAAAAATCACTCACTCGTAACAGTCCAGCCGACAATAGTGTGATGATGAGCAGTGATAGTCGCCAATTGGAGGCGTTAATACTTGAGCAGCCTGCGACGCCTCTCTTCGTGCGGATATACGCGCATGTGCTGCCACAAGTTGTAATGGAGAAGGTTTACCCCCATTCAGAATTGAAGAAGTTGCCACTACTGACCACGAAAGAGATTCCACGGGCCATTCCTGTATCCATCCCAGAAACCAAAGACGTCAAAACTCCATCGACCTCTGTCGCTAGAGATATGAGTACACAGTTTGCTACGAAAACAATAACGGGCAGGGAAGCAGCAATGCAGTCAAAAAGTAGAGGAATTCGGCCTATTGGTAGCAGCAGTAAGCTGCCCAATGGAACTCCAGACACCCCCGCCAAAGCCCGCTACACTGTTATTGGAGATGATGTTGCCTCTGCAAAATGCCGAGATGTTCTTTACGACGTGATGGAAGTACTGGTGATGGACGTTTTGAACTCGAGCACAATTCAGGAAGTCTTGCAAGACCAGCTAATGCCGCTTCCACGATCTGATCACGCACTTGTTCATGCCACAACGGAAGTGGCTGGAACCAGTCATCTCCCCGAGTCCTTGTATCACGATGCAAGGCAAAATGACGACTGCCAGGCGATCATTGGAGACATCATGGAAAATACAGTGTTTAACGTCCTCCAGGAGCTTTTTTACGGTGATCTGGAGCAAGAGCTGCAGTACGTGCCTCGGAAAGAGGTTTTTCCAAACGCTGTCAATGCATCTCCATCGCAGCGACCTGCGGTTGGCACAAGTGCCGTCAACTTTACCGACACTCAAGCAACCATTGCCTAGAAAGAGTTCTTGTCGACGAGAAGAGGTCAGAAAAGTATGCTTTGTGAACGAACAAGGAATCTATTCAAATCAAGTTGTTCTGGTAGATAAAGAGTACAACGTGGGTGGTGCGCGAGGCACCCTTACACTATCAGGTCAGCTCGAGCTGGCTCAGCAAAGCTCAGCTCGCTTCCCGTTTGGTTCTATGAGCTCTTAACAGAGGCAGCGGCCTCCTCTTTCTTCTTCTCCTCGTGGAAGTCCTTGGCAAATGTCTCCGCCATGATAAGCGGGAAGACTACCGTAGCATCAGCGTAGAGTTTCACAGGCTTGGAATCGAGACGCAACTTTCCCCATGAGATAGCCTCGTCAGGGCGCGCACCAGCGTCACTGCCATCGAACTCTTGGCCCGTGTTAACGAACACAGCGTAGTCAGCGCCGTTGCGCATGAGGTTAGCGTTCAAGATGTGGTGCTTGACCATGCCACCGCCCAAAATGATGACTCCCGTCTTGCCGGGAGCACGGATCGTGTGGTCGTTCATGCGGCGGATGTCACTAGCAATGTCTAGCACAAGTCCTCCATTGCGGTACGAGTGGAAGTAAATCATGTCGCCAATCGATCCATCCGTGAGGGCTGGGCAGAACACCGGGATGTTGTTCTTGTAGGCCCAGTAGTACACTGAGTCCGGGTGGTTAATCTCTTTGCCCAGACGGTGGATCATCGTGGACGGCGACCAGACAGTGCCCTGAGTCTTCTGCTCCTCCAGCATGGCATCCAAAATGGGGTCCATCCAGTCCTCGAACTTGCAGTAATTGTCGTTAGGCACGAGCAAATTGCCGATACGATTAAGGCCGCGACGACGCAAGTTCTCGCCCTTGAGAGCGAAATCGCCAATGTAAGTAGGCGCCAGACACTTGATAAAGTCCTCTTCGATGCCACCAGCAGAGCTCACAATCACGTCCACCATCTTGTGCTGCGCCAGGAAGCGCAGCGATTCTCGCAGTCCGCTGGAGATGAGGTTGGACGTGTAGCCCAAGAAGATTTTGGTTTTGACCTGGGCACGGTACGCCGGGTCCTTCTTGTCCTCGTCATGCTCGTCCGGTGAGATCGGGTCGTCACTTAGACGCCACTTACGCTACAGTCAATTGGCAAAAAGAGGTGCAAGGTAAGAAGAGTGCGTTTTCAGCAGCATTTTGCTTCAATTCTAGGCTTTAAAGGCTCACCATGCGCTTGATTTCTTCAATCGCTTCGCCCAAATTAGTGCCTTGGTATCCCATCGTCACGTACGACTTCATGAGCGCTTCATAGTCCACGCCCTGGTTGAAATCATAGCTGAACAGCATAAAATAACGTAAGGGAGGGAGTTATGACACACAACATTTGACAGGCCTGAAGAGCTCAAAACAGCTCGTAGAACGACGCGACTTACCCTCTCACATGCGCACTTTTGCCCTCTAGGTCTTCTGAGCGCACCAGGACGGCGTCCTGCGCCACCTGCGGCACTGCGTGGTCTTGACTCGCACTCATCCGAAGCCGATTGAAGAATGATTCGACTGGTGCAGAGCAGGTGACTACGCCGTCATAGTGAACCCAAGTCAGTATATTCCTGCAAATAGTTAATATGACAGAAGGGAGGTTCTTTTTGTGACTTGTGCCAATAGATCGTCATGGCGCACGACGGCAGCAACCTGTTCCAGATCCGGCGCATCTTCGGCTTCCCAGCGTCTCCCTCCGTCCCCCATGACGTCTCCCAGCGTCTCCCAGCTCTCAAGATCGCATCCATGGCCGTCCACACTCTGGAGAAGAAGCAGCTGCTGGCTCTCGCCGTCTGTGAGGAGCTTCCCAAGCCAATCCCCAAGCCTGGAGAAGCTTCAAGTGGCGCCAATTCTGGCCCTGCAGACGCCAAAACCAACTTTCTGCTGGTGCGAACCATCGAGGAAGACCAGCGCACGAGGCTCTGGCGCTTCCCTGTGTGCTCCACACCAAAGCAGCAGCAGAATGGACGTGCAGAGCGACTCTCAGCACTAGAGTTCAGTCCGGAAGGAGATTGGCTCGCAGCGCTGTCTACAAGGAAGAACCGACTGCACCTGGTGCCAGTTCTCACTTTAGTGACACGTCAACGACGTGCCATGCTGACGCGTCGTACCAGCCCACGTCCCACCACAGAGAACTCATGAGCATCAACCAAGCGGCTATGACGACCCAAATGGCGTCGTATCTCCGTGCCACCAATGAGTACGGAGGTCTCAATGGAGCCAGGTACCACTCACAAGTAGCGGGAGATGACGAGCAGATGAGCACATTGGAGTTTGCGCCGGGGATTGGAACCATCACATGTGTACGCTGGTGGAGGTCGCTGAATGGCAAGAATTATTGCCTTGTGGGAGGCAAGGAGAGTCTCATTTCGATTGTTAATGTGGAGGAAAATGCAGAAGAGTGCAGATGTGAACTTGTGGATGCAGGGACGATTGAGAGTATCGACTTGTTGGAAGAGAATTTCAGGAAAGAGAGGAGGACGTCCATGTTGGTGAAGACCAAGGCGGACGATATTGATGAGAAGGAGAAGGAAGCAGGAGGCACTGGAGTTCGGTATTATCGCGTCGTGTTGGAGAAGAAGTTCCAGCAGAGACCGAAAGCCTCGCCGCGTCGTGGTAAGGCGAAACAGGAGGACGAAGAGCCACCCGCTGCTCCTTCGACGCTGAAGATCGAGACAGCTTCGGGTGAGTCGCTGTCTTCGAGTGAGACAAATTTTACGACAACTACGAGTGGTTCGACAAGTCCTTTCAGCTTTACTAAAGCACCAAAATTCGTTGTCAAGACCTTCCCGGAGCATTTCTTACAAGATATGGATTTCCGACCGCAACGTATCAAGAAAAACTCGCCGCATGTGAGCTTGTATGCCATTAACGGTGTGCTAAGCTCCGAGTCTTCGTTGGCATTATACGACTCCAAAAAGCAGAAGGCCAACTTGTACTCGAATTTTCACTGGAGACTCAAAGGAGAATATCAGATCCCTGATCTTATGCCTGGGGGCCGACTGCGGTAGTAGTGAGGGAACAAACGACACCCAACAGCCTGAAGATAAGGAAAGCGACAATAGTGGAGGTGAAGAGTTAGCAATTGACTCCGAACAGGAGAAGGATGAAGTCGTGGACGTTGACTTGACCTATTGTTCCACGGACTTGATGCTGCTGCAAGGACGCACATCCAAGTCCAACAAAACGATATCAACGTGGGTATCACTCCCGTCGAACCATGGAATGGACGACGATGTTGCCACTGCACACATCGTGCACTATCTCTCATTACATGGGAATGAAAATATTAAGCGCGTGGTGCAGAGCACAGTGCGAAGTCAGACGAGTTCGAAGGGGAGTGGTGCAGGTGGTAGTATTGGTGGAAATCAGTCAAGTGATGCAGAGATTGTCTATATCTTACAAACTGAGCACCATGTATACGAATGCCGCCCACAGTGGTCTCGCTTGGCACTCTTTAAGGCGTTGTGTGCGCACTCGATCGCGCTGCAAGATGCCTTATCCATTGGTTATGCTCTAGGCATCGACATGGCGTCGCTCTGCCAGGTAGTGGCAAATACATTGTACAACAGCGTGATGGATGGAAGTACTAAAGCTGATGACCAGCTTGTGCAATGGATGCGCGATCTCTTTGAAGTTTCACGAGTCATTCCGTCAAGTGCAGTGGAACAGCTGACAGCTATTGGAGGCGTTCAAGGTGCCATCAACTATGCCCAGCATGTGCTCACTAAACCTGTTCGGGATTCTGTGTACGATGTCCCAGAGAGAAGGCGTGTTGCGCTGCTGCTGGTGGATTTAGTGCTGCAACAGCAACTACAAAAAGATCCGTCTCTGGATTTGCAGGCTGATGAGGCTTTGCGTGAGCAGCAACAACGAGAGGATAAACGAGAGGCGTGGCTTGTTGAGTTCTTGGAGACGAACCAAGATTACATGACAGCAGATATCGTGGATTTATGCCTCTCTCAGCAACACGTGGAGAAAGCCATCCTTGTGGCTACCCGCCGGAACGAGGTGCCACAAGTGCTAGAAAAGATTATCGACAAGGGTCTGGCATCGTCAGTGTCTGAGGAAATCGTGCGCTCATTACTTGAATCTGGTCACGCCGCTGCACTGACGTCACCTTCCAGTCGCTTAATCCTACGATCATTTCCGATTGAAACTCAAACTGAGATTTTGCTGGCCTATCCTCCAGCTATTTTGCAGCATCGGGACTGGCTTGATCGTAATCTAGCGTCAATTAAACCTGCCTTGTGTCTCCAGCTTGCTGCCAAAATTGACCCCACTGAGCCGTCAAGCAGCGATCTTGCGATTGCCGCCATTGTTGAGAAATCGCCAGAAATGACTAGGGTTCATGCTGATGTTGCTGGATCTGAATTTGTGAAGGTGCATGCAGAAGAACAGGTGGAGCTCTTCCTCACACTGCTTCTGCGATTGAATTGCAGCGCGTACTGTCTACCTGACGAGTCGGCTAACGTTGAAGCATCAGTATATTCGCAACCGAAACTGGAGACTTTCATGAAGGAATTGATGGCTCAATATCGTCCTCCAATTATGGTGGCACGATGCGTGGACTATGATAACTGGACAGCAGCTGCATGTATTTACGAGGCTCATGGCGAGCTGGTGGAAGCGCTTGAGTGTCGGTTGCATTCACATGCTCATTCGTCACTGCCCCCGATCTCTCTCGTTGATTCCATCACTCGAAAACGCCAACATTCTGATGAATCTGTTGGAAGTGCTACGTCAGAGGAGTCAGACTTCCAAGAACACATGCGAGAGGAGTTACTGGGGCTACTGAACTCGTTAGTTGTGCATAGTCACAGTTCAGAAGTGATCTCAGAGCAAGTTCGCGCAGCTATCCTCGCACGGCTACTAGTGAAATGGTTTGACTACGGATTAAAGCGCACCGTGCTGGAGGTGTTTCTCATCGACCCCAACGTGTTCACACACGTGTCATATTTGCTGGCCCAGATATTCTTCTCCGAGGTTGTGGCTTCAATCCTCGGTGCTAGCTCGTCCGTGAGTTCCACGACAAGCACCACAAATGGTGGTTTTGATGACCGCGATAAGGAATGGGTGCTGAAATGCCAGCAACTTCCCTTCTCGGGGCAGTTCCTTTTTCGAGTGTGTGTATCCTTCCTGGAGAAAGACCACGTGAAATCGGAAGTGTCAGATGACGTTAGTTCGCCGGCTTTGAAGCTCCTAGAGCTAATTAAGAACAACGTCGTGGACAATGATCTATCGCATGATGTGGTTCCTATCGCACCCCATTCTGCGCAGGCTCTCGGGAAGACCGATCCGCTGGAGACTCATGTGAAAGCATTCACGTGCGGACACCTGTTCCCGAAGCGAGTGTTCGAAGAAGAAGTGGTGCCAGAGTTCGAAAAGCGGATGAACTCTCTACCAATGCCTATGTTTGCTACAAAGCAGGCTTTCGCCCGCGAGTTCAAGCGTGGACCTAGTGAGACACCATGTCCAGTGTGCAGTTTTAACAAGATCAGCCAGCTCGTTCATCAACAGCACAAGCGAGGACAGCAAGAACAGCAAGTGAACGGCGATGGAAAAGCTCGCATTGCAGGCACGCCACCGTTGCAGCACCAGTCTATTACGATACATCCCCCAAAGAAGGCACCGTACTACTTTCTGCATCGAGAGGCAAGCGAGCGACTGGGGTATTCTGCGAACGCGCAAAGCATCAAGCCACAGAAGCATGAGGAGTGGGAGTGGCGAGACCAGCGTGTTTCCTAAACACAAGTGAAAACGAAGTACGCGAATTTGGTTCATGATACAAGTCAAGCTTTATTCTGACGTCGACGATAAGTTAAATGGCTTCTATGTAGGCAGAGCGGGGCTGCAAAGACGACGAGAGAAGCTAGACTCGCTTATCTTTTCCGCTTCTTGCCACGCTTTGCGCGTTTGTCGGCGTTGTACTTGTCGCTCTTCATACGGGGGTCGACAAGTTTTACCTTACCCTTCTTCGCACCCTTCTTGCCATCAACAGTCTTCGAGCCGCCACGCGTCGAAACAACGTACACCTTGCTCTCCTTGGTGAGGCGAGCGCCCTTCATGGCACGGTCAATGGCCTTAAGCTTCTCACGAGTAGACATATCCGGAAGATTAGCAATGTCAGTCGCCTTCTTCTTTGCTGCCTTCATCTTCTTCATTTGCAAGCGCTGCTTGCGGCCGCGAGCTTCAGCAACCTTCTTCACAGGTTTTGTCGCCATCTCCATGAAGCGCTCACGCATCTGGTTAATCACATTCTTCGGGATAGGAATCTGGGGCCGGTAATGCTTTTCCTCATCATCGACGAACCAGTCCGGTAGTGCTTCCGAGTCGTTCCACGCATAACGGTTGTAGCTGGCGTCAATAAGGTCTTTGGCCTTGGACTTCTGAACCATCATACTCGCAAGAGCAAGAGTCTTAGCGCGGTCCTCGGCATCGTACTCTTCATGGTCCGAATCGTATTTACGGTCATCCATCACAGGGAGAGATCCCTCTTCCGGCTCAGCACCAGCCGCAACGACTTCAATGTTGTCAGACGACCCGTGGTCATCCTTCAAAGCAGCTCCCATACCAGATCGGATCAGAGCCTTCTTCTCAGCAGACTGTTCGTCCTCACTCTCGTCAGCAGATGCGGCGGCAGCCATCTCATCATCAGAGTTGATCGGTGCAGCAACATCAAACTCAGTCCCAAACTCCATCTCGTATTCCTTCTCCTCCTTTTTCAGCTTCTTCTTAGCACGACGCTCCTTGCGCTCCATAGCAGCCTTTCGCTTTTCATGGCGAATCTCTTTATCGGTCTTCGGCATCTCAGGAAGCGTCAATAAATCATCCTTCTCATTGAATCCATCGAACAGCTTGTTACCGGAGAACCAACGTGACACCGCAGCGCTCGACTTTTCTGGTACCTTGAGAGATACATTCAAGTCTCCATCGCTGTCATCGTCGCTATCGTCAGAGCTCTGTAATAACATAAAAAGTTAGCAAAGGCTTAACACAGCACTATTACTATTGACAAGCAATTGGCAGAATTTTGGATGCACAAAGGACTGCATCTCTTAAAACCGTAAGGTCTAGAGACACAGTCAGACATGGTGGCAATCCAATTTGCTCTTCCCCATGTTTGACAACTGAGCAAAGGTACTGATCGAACCCGGAACAGATAACACGGATGGGGAACACACACACGCATACACTCAACATGCAGAAGCTACATACCTCGTCGGGATTGATCATCTGCTGATACTGCTTCATGTCCCCATCGAACATTTCACTGTCCTGAACAAGTGCCTCGCCGGCAAGAGCGCGCTTTGCGATCTTTGTTCGCTTGACAGCCTTCCGCGTCTTCACGTCGTCCCCACGTCGAGTCAGGAACTGTTCATAAGCCTTCTCCATAGAGGCTTCAAGCAGCTCATCATACTCTTCGTCACTGTCTTCGAGACCAGCATTTTCGTCGTCTTCTTCAAATTCAAGTTCTTCCTCGGATGAAGAAGCATTGGCGTTTTCGAGGTCGTCCACCTTCGACTTGGACAGTTTGAGATCCGATAGGCTGAAAGCAGATTCAGCTTCAGTGACGTCGATGCCCTCTTGGTTCATACCAAGTGCTGCTCGAATACGAAGCTTTTGCTTGCGTTCGCGTTCCTGGTATACCAAACAATAAACGTTAGTATTTGTGATCCTTACGAATAAAAGATGCAAGCACACAAAAACATTTTGCACTCAAGATGTATGAGCACAAGAACGGTTGAAGACTTTATGGTTCAGAAAGCCCTAACAGCTGAAGGCTGCAAGTTCATCTTGGCGGCTTCAATAGCCGGTCTGTTCAAGGACCAATCCGACCAAATGGAATTGGAAGGGGCTTTGGATTGCCGCCAATACACACAATATACAATCAAACCAGACACATATAGATGCCAAAGAAATGTCCAGCCCAAATCGACCGTCACTCGCATGGAGAGCGAGGATAGGATAGGGAGCCGGGACTCGATATGGGCGCTTAACGGGAGTCGGGAGGGTTAATCCGCAACATGTCAAACGAGCAGATATGACAAGGACTACTGGGATGCGCCCATATACAATCAATCCATTCATACACTCGTACACGCGATTGGCACACCATCTTACCTTCTTCTTTTCACGCTTCTTCTTCGCCAAAACGTTGGCACGGAGCTGTGAAAGTTCCTCGCGAACAAGGTTGTCTTTCTCCTTCTCCGTGAGCTCACGTTCAGGCTCCTTGGCCTCCTCGGATTTGGGTTTCTCGTCTTCTTCTTCGGGGTGCTGCGCCTTAAGCAGCTCAGCCTTGTATTTTTGCATACGAGTTCGCCATTTTAGCAAGTTCTTGAAATCAGCTTTGCCGAGAACCTACAAGACAAAAAATGTGAGATAATCAAATTCCAATCACAAGCAGTTGACGACTTGGGTACATAATGCTCGGAAAGTATCCGATGGAGAAGGATCAGACAGCACAAGGGCAGTTGTCAGCAACGCCGCGCACTGGCTTCCGGTGGGTTTTCCCGAAATTAATCAGGCGCCGGAACAACAGTGGGGCTCAGACAAAATCAGCTTTGAAATCTTCACTTCCTTCTCCATCGATCGGATAATGCCCAGCATATGCATCCAGCACAACACCACATATCGTACACACCTTGAGATCTGACAGGCAGGTGACAATCTCGTCCGATGTGTCCAGGTGTTCCCGGTACACATCATCCTCAGGTCGGAAGCGGATGCAAGTCGTGTCCGTGAGTAGACGGATCGGGTCATGCTCGTCAATGAACTGCGAGACACTGCACTCATTCGTCAAAGTCATACCTAGCGATTCATCGTAACCTGAAACACCAAACAATCACATCATTAGCATTACGTCTTCAGAAACACTACAAGCATGCAATATACAAAGTAGAAATGTCATAGATCATCGCCCCAACCTAACTGCAAAGAGCAACTTCCCTCCCGAAGGAGGGTCGGCAGCATGTGCAGCCATTGGGAACGCTTGATTTTGCTCTTGGCTACAAGTAGCGCTAGAGACGAATGGGGACTCGCCGCTAGAGACTCTAGAGAATGCAGCCGACACACAGATATACGAACACAAAAAGAGACACTCAACATACCTTCACGGTGTCGCTTCCGGTCGCCGAACTTGGGGTGGAAGATCGTAATGCTCTTCTCCTGCGCATCCACTTGGTCGAAGACGTACTTGGGGTCGAACAACTTGGGGTCAATGGATTGAGGCGCCAGGTACTGCTCGCACACCACGAAGATCTCTGCCGACTCGTTACGGGACGACAGAGGCTTGGTGGCGCTCACCTTCTTGAACAGCTGCTTGAAGACCCAGAGCAGCGCGTTGTAGTCCTGGGAGCGGAAGACCTTCGAGACGAAAGTGCCTCCTCTGCCCATCACGTCCACCGCCAGCTTGAGAGCGATCAGCGCCAGCTCGTTCTGCACGTAGGCGTCCTTGGAGTACTCGGCGCCGACGTTGGGCGCTCCGTCGCAGAGCACGACGTCCGCCTGCCAGCTCTGCATCTCCTGCTTGATGATCTGCCGACACTTGACGGTCGTGATGTCGCACTGGAAGGTCTTGACGCCTCGGATGGGCCGGATAGGCAGCAGGTCGATGCCTAGAATAATGCTGGAGGCAGGCATGTACTTGGCCGCCACTTGGCACCAGCCGCCGGGGGCTGCGCACAGATCGATGCAGACCTTGGCGGTGGACAGGAAGTCATACTTCTTGTTCAGCTGGATGAGCTTGAAGGCCGAGCGCGCGCGTAGCCTTGCTGTCGAGCCAGGTTGTAGTATTTATCCTTGTCATGTTTCTTGCGCTTGACCATGGCGGACGGATGAGGACGAAGACGAACTGAAGCGGCTGCCGCTACAGCCGGCAGTAAAGAATGACTGGCGATGGAGATACAGCTCCCAGCACAACCAATCGTTGCGCAAGGTATAGTGAACGCAAGAGGTTTTGAAAAGGATTTTAACCTTGCTCGAGGTTTTTCACAGCAATGTGATATGTAACGGTTACGTTCGAATGTGTTAAAAAATGTTGAAGTTTCGATACGAAGAAGGTATTACTGTAGTGACGAGCTCTTCATGGTAACAACTACTTTCGACTAACAATCAATTGGCATGAATGCATGAGAATCACGTCAGGCGCTAACGAAGGCAACTTCAAGTGTATCCTTTATGGTCGTCTAGAGACTATCGATCTATTATATTTCGTCAACTCTTCTTCACCAGGTGCACTTCACAAGTGCACACAAAAGTTGAATGCACTGCAGTTGAGAACGCCTCATGTTGACCACTTCAGTAGCTGATCACTTGCTGTTGGAGATGCTGCTGCGCATAGGCTTACGGACTAGCACGCGGTCAACCAGCTGCACGTTCGAGCGGTCCGATGTGTTGAACTTGGTGTCTAGGGACGGGTTCTCGAAATCCAGTCGCAGCATATTGTCCACTTTGGTCACCAGTGGCTTCCAGTAGCTAGGTCTTGTCCATTGGAAGGACGGCAACTTCCTCTCCAGAGAAGCTCGAGGACCGGTGCCGCCACTCCACTTCGGGTCCCTACATGGCAGTACACGTCAATATTCACTAAAATGTACCAGAGTGAAATCGAAATAAAAATGATACCTGCACCAGCGCCGTGGCATCTTATCCACTCCAAAGACGAACACTTCAAGACGACCCTCCTTGTCGAAGTGCAGGCGCAAGAAGTTTTTGTAGCTGGCGATACGCAGAGATGAAAACGCCTCGTTGTAGTGGCAACCGAAGATGTTGAGCGACAGGTACAGATACGTGCCAAAGATGAAGCTGACAACAGGGGTTGCCAGCACCCAAAAGTACGGAAACACACTCGCGTAGTACGTCCACGTCTCAATGCGGCTCAAGCTTTCAAATCCTGACGCGCAAATTTTGTTGCGGTGCAACGCAACCATCTCTGGTACTGAGGATCAACAAAGCATTACGATTAGGATCTACAAGCCTCAGTCACAATCGACACAAACAAGCACTGCTTACCGTCGTAAATGGTCATGCAAAGCTTCATAAAATCCCCGTACAGTGAAGTGAGTCCGAGGATATCGTACTGCCGAACCGCTGAAAAGTCTGGCAGTGTGCTACTGAAGAACAAGTACAGCGTATGCTCTCCTCGCGACCGAGAGCACCGCGCACTGTTGACACTTCAAGTATACATTCGTAAATGAGCAATATCGTGAAGGCTGCCACAAAATGACAACACGCTACAGTCAAGCCCATGATGCATCTCTTCGGCAATGTCGTACAGTCCGCAAAGCCAATAGTCCCCAGCAGCATAATCAGAGAACACAGCAACGATGCGTGTGAAGTCGTCACTATATCGCACAGTAACTGCACAAGTTCTTGGAAAAACTGCGCTGCCATCTCCCACCAGGTCTCTGCAGCATAAATGGATCCAACGGAGCAACGAGGAAACATTGAGAACACTAGCGCAAAATACTGCCCACAGTTAACCAGGCATCATGTCATTTCGTCGGTTAGTACCAAACAAAATGTTATCATAAAGGCATCACAAACAACATACCCCTACACCGCCGATAGCATCGAAGCGCCAGTTAAGTCGCCGGAAGCCAAATACATTCAGCAAAGCGTAACGTCTACAGCAAAGCGAAAGCAAACAAGTGACAGATGAATTCCAGAAGCGCAATTCAGCATAATTTCACGTTTCTAAATGGACAACATACCTTGAGACGTGGACGGGTGGGTATGCCTTCTTTTGCTCGTAGATTCCTCCATGTGAATTTAGTTTCGCACTTGGTACATGGGTAGGGTGCAAGAAAGCACCTCCACCCCCGAAATGATCAAATGCTCGGCAGAACGTTCGTGGTCTGCAGGGGGTCGAATTGTAATTTGTCGTCCGAGGCCTTGCGATCTTCGCTGGAGCCATCATCGTTTTGAGTCATGTGAGGAAAGTGTTTGTGCACGGGAGATGAGAATGAGTGTCTGCGGGGCAGACTTGCAGTTGAACCTTGCCCGCACGAGGAGTTAAATTGCATGGACGCCGGGCGCTTCAGTACGTTTGTCTCCTCCACCAGCGAGTGCCGCATGTAGTTATGAATATCTCCTGCAAGTCGTACCGCAACTCGGCCCTTGAGTATGGTATCTATGAGATGTGCAAGCTTCGCATCGACATTTGACCGGTCTTCGTACAAGTCCAAAAGCCACCGAGGCTCGTGCGTGAGCACGATCACTGCGTCATTAGGGCCCATCTGAGTTTCCACCACCCGTTCAAAAAAGCCAAATTGCTCTGTGTCCACATCGTTTTCCAATGCCAAATCGACACCAAACAGCCACCACCCATGAGGAAGCTTAAGGCTGAAGTAGCTTGTTTTCTGCGGGAGGAGCCAACCACCAAGCCAATCGCGTTGACAAATGTATCGCGTAAAAGTGTTAAGGCCATCAAACCAGTCGTGGTTTCCGGGGATCGCGAATGCGGTGGGCCCACTGTATTCACGCAGAGAGGAACAACCATTGGGCGTCTTTTTTGCGTGGAGATGGCCGACGGATGGTAAGAAGGAGGCGGCTTCATTGCGTACTCGAAGGGTCGAAACAATCGCGTTTCGTATGTTGAACTGCTTGGGTGTGGGTAAGCAAGATCACCACCAATCACGAGGGCGTCACCGCGTGGGAATACACGTTTAATCGTCTTTGTCTTTTTCAACGTTTCTTGGTTGCTTGAATCTTCATCTCCAGAGTCTCCATCGATCTCGTTCACTGGGCAGTCCACTTCAAGCTTTGATTGAGCGAGTAAACGCGCGATCTGGTAGCTGCTACTGAAACCGTCGCCGCAATCGGCCATAAAGTCGAGCCAGACTTCATCCTTATCAGCAAGGTGGTCAAAACAGTAGTCCTCGTCGTTTGGATGCAAGGCACGTTGCATTGTTCGCATATCAAATCGACCGAGGAATAGCTTGAGCGAGATGAGCAGATCGAACGCCGTGTCGAACAGGAGCATCGAGTACCAGGGCACCATCGGGAGATTTTGCTCAGGTGGCAGTCGCTCGTGGCCATTTTCTCCTTCTTCAAACTCATCGTCGTCTTCATCCACGTATCCAGAAAACCAGCTAAGAGGCGAAATCACGCGAATCCCACTCCAACGCTCCAAAACAAAGTTCGTGATGGCCAGGAACATGCCCATACACCAGATCAAAACCGCACCGCCATAGCTGACACATCCACATCATAACAACCTTAGTAAATCAGCAGCACCGTATACCTACACTAATAACAGCAAGTGTCACCTGCCAGGCACAAAAGTCTCGATGTCGTCAGACCGGACAAACGAGAAGATCTGTTCACAGGCATGGCCACTGTACGTCCTCGGCTCATCAGGCGACGCCGCACAGTCGTGCGTCGCGTCACAATGAACAATCAGTGCCACACAGGCGATGCTGACTGCAGCACTGTTGCGCAGCACGTTCATAAACGACCGTGTCAAGCTGCAGCAACGAAAAACAACAATATTAGTCTTAACAATTTCTATCAACACACAAATCAACAGCTTTCAGTCCAAAATTCCTCACGAGACGTGAGCCGCTGTCCAGGACAATCCGAGTCGCTTGGTAAGGAGCGACAGGGAGAGCATCATCAGCGCTTCCAGACAGATGAGGAACACGAAACTGGCCGAGAAGAACGGGAACAGCAGCGAGATTGGCTGCTTGATAGTGGCGTCCAATAGCCCGAGAGCGCACAGGCGTGTGCAGTGCTGCAGCCGAGAAGAGCCACGCGTAGAGCGCCATGGAGACGTAGACGTAGGGTGTCCACGAGTTGAGCAGCTCTCTGTTGCCCACGAAAGGGCTCGTGAAGAAGTAGAAGGCCAGGTAGAGCACCAGGTAGAGCGTGAACCATACCTGCACATATCATTTCCGTTAGTTCACTGTTCTTTACAGCGTTTGACCCACGCACCAGTTGGTCCTCGGCCTTGGTCGACTCCATGGTCACTGCTACAGTATTGCTGGTGTGGCCTTAGATACAGTATCGACGCTTCAAGGTCGATATTATTAGCCAATGAAAACGCGCCATTTCGGCCTCAGAGTCACAGTACAACAGAGCTTGAAGAAGGAGAGCAGCATGGCAGAGCTCCCGGCCGAGTTCCTGACGCTGGAGGCGGACTTCGTGGACAGCAAGATGGCCATCAACAACAGCATTAGTGACATCTTGCGTGGTGGCGGTCAGTGCGCGGAAGGACCCGCTAGAGACGGCTGTTTGTCGTGCATGAGGGCGACGCTTTGACCTCCTGTTTACGTTGTGATTATTGCAGCTAATGCTAGCACGACCGCCTCTCAGTTGGCGCAGGCGCGTGTGGTGGAAGCTCAGCGCTGTGTGAGTGGCTACACGATGAGTCTGTCGCAGGAGTCAGAGCTGTAAAGGGATAGCGCTAACAGTCTTGCTGTGATTTTCCCATGTATTTGCCACAGATGAAGCTCATGTCGGTGGAAGTGCGAGGCCGACAGCCGAGTCTGAGGAAGGCGATGCAAGCGAAGGTATCATAGTGACTGCCTCCCTTGCTGACGGATGCGAGCAATGCTGACGATGGTGCTTTGTTTTTCAGATCAACATGTACCGAGACGAGCTACAAGGACTGATACGCGACTTGGAGCGAGCGCAGCTGATGTCGCGTGAGAACACAACCAAGGCTACAACTGCCAACCAGGTTAGTTTGTAGGCTGATCTTTCAGTCGACTGAATGCAGGATTTAAAGTGTCCTCACATTATGGTGTTTGTTGCGTTGATAGACGTCGCAATACGAACGTCTGATGAAGAACACGGACCGCCTAAACAAGTGAGTTGCGCACGTAGTCAATGCAGGAGTTGTCAAGCCACGCGTCAAGAATTAACAATCGTTTTGTATCTGTCATTGCTGACGAAACAAAGATCTTCCAAGACACTTGAAGACACCCACCGACTGGTTGCAGACACGGAAGAGGTCGGTATAACGGTCTTGGATTCACTGGCGCAGCAACGCGAGAGCCTTCTTGGAGCTCATGAAAAGGTGATCTACATACACAACTGTATCAGTAGCGCATTCATTCCTCGTCACTAACCAGTCTGTCTACCAGGTCCGTGAAACAGGTGCGATGACAACCGAGGCGCGGCGGATCTTGCAGCGCATGACTCGTCGGATCATCACGAACACGATCGTGCTGTACACGACAATCTTCTTGCTCATCGCAGCCATTTGCTACGTGCTCTACGCCGATTTTATCAAGGTGTCTAGTTCTGTCGGCTTGTTCTGAACCATCTCGATCGTAAGTATGCTCTTTTCTATCAGACTTTATTTTGGACCATAAAACAATCTTTATTAGCGCCCCTTCCAATGCGTCGCACGTAGCGACAGATACTATGGCGGAAGAGTATTTACCGCGGATAACGCAGTCCACACCACGGTTCGCGATCGTCCGCCTACGGCGGCCAGGTGTCTCTAGTAGATTTGGCTTTCCAGGGAGACGTTGGTGCAGCTCGCAGCCCAAGGGACATGCCGTCTTCCAGAACTCATTCAAGACGCGAAGACGACTATGTCACCCCCAATACAAGTCGCGTTTCAAGCAATTCCAGCGTTGAAGTGACATTGGCACCGATATTACCACGTACAGCTGCGTCTTGGCACGCTGGAAATGGTAGCGCGGCGGTTTACGATCATGTACCGCAATCAGGAATCACAGATGAGTCAGACCTCATGGAGGCGTCGGACCCTGCGCTCTTTCAAGCTGCGGTGGAGGAACATGCTCGTCGATTAGGCATTGAGCCTGCTGTAGATGCAGAGTTCTTGTGGATTGCAAGAGAATCGCTCGTGGCGCCATTACCTGATGGTTGGTACCATGTTACAGCTTCGGAGACAGGTCAGCCGTACTATTACAATGAAATCTCCGGGGAGAGTCGATGGGACCATCCAAGTGACGACCACTTCAGACAGGTATTTCATGAGCAAAAACAAAAGCAGGCGTTGCACGGGAAGAGTCATGGATATCGAGATCCACACCCTGCAGGGTATTATGATACAGGTGGGTATCAGAGCATGGCGTGGCAGGATAACGAGCAGGATCACCAGATACAGTATGCAGGACAGACACAGGGATGGGATCGAAGACAAGCGGACACGTATTATCAAAGTTATGAAGCCAACACAATCAAAGCTCCGCAGGCACAAGTATATTCACCTCGAGATGAAGCGAATGGGAATTACGCGGTTGCAGATGCATCGAGTACGCTGGTTTCGTCAAGTCGACGTCAAGATGGCACTCCAAGAAATGAAAGCCGGCTGGTTAAGCAGATCGAGGCGATGGAAGAACAGAAGGCCAAGGACGACGATACCATGTCAGCAATGAAAGCGGAGGTTAACGATCTCAAACGGAAAGTTGCAAGTCGTGATGAGGACTTGAATTTGTGAAGAGTGAAGTGACCCAGCTTCAAAATAAGCTGAGGGACTTCAAACAACGGCTGGACGAAAGCACGAAGGAAAGGGAAGATTTAGAGGACGCCAACCAAGCACTCAAGAAAGAACTGTCGCGAACACGGGTCACAATGGAAGGGAACACTAAGGAACTTGAAGAATTGCTGGAAACCCATCAAACGGTTACAAACGAATTAGCTCTCGCAAAGACAAAGCTCAAGGAGGTGGAGTTGAAACAGCATGGGGAGGCAGAGGATGTCGATAGTCTACGAATTCAACTCGAGAATGAACGGGACGCAAATGCTCAGCTTGTGAACGGCATCAATGCAAACGTTCAGCTGGAGGAACAGCTCGTGAGTGAGCGCGGTACCAAGATTCAACTGGAGCAACAACTCGCAAACGAACAGGATACAAAGCTACAGCTGCAGCAACAACTGGAACAAGTAATGAAGCAACAAGCAGGAACGGCTAGGAAATTGGAAGCTGCACAGGCTGCAGTTCGGAAATTACAAGGAGAACTTGCGAGCAAGCGCACGTCGGATCAAAAGGAAAATGAGCAGACTATTTCAGCCGCGGCTGATGCGGCCGCGGCGGCAGCAGCTACTATCAAAGCTATTGACGATAAACTCACTAGCAAGGAACAAGAGTTAGATGCAGCGAGAGACCGTGTCCTATCCTTACAGCAAGAACTTGCTCAGCTTCAGATCAATCACGCGACCACGACGGCGACGCTCGAACAAGGTCTTCAGATGAAGCTAAACACCTCCGCAGCGGAAGCAGCGTCCAGTAAGCAAGAGCTTACAACTGTGAAATCAAGCTTATCGATCACTATGGCGGAAAAAGCGGCGTTAGAAAAGCAGTACGAAGAGTTCAAGATGACCAGTGCTGCGCAGTTTAGTGAGGCAGAAGACCAGCAGCGCACGCTGAAACGGGAGTTACGTGCGATGGAGCGGGACCTGAAGACTCAGCAAGCGCTCTCGAAAGAGCGCGAGGATGAAATTGCAGCACTGAAGCAAGCGTTGGACATATCCGAGACAAAACTTTCATCCCAAGCGCAGATCATTCAGAAAGAGAGAATGGAAGCATATGCCGAAGCTCAGAATGCGGTAAGTTTCGGTCTTTGCTATGGGTTGCACGGTGCCTATAATTGCTTTTGCGCGCTAACCTGTAGTTCATGATGCAAATTGCCAGAGCGCGGAAATTGTTCGCCAAGCAAACGAGGAAAAGACGCGTGTATCCGAGCTTTACACACAAGAAATGTTGGCACGACGAAAGCTGCATAATCGGCTAATGGAATTGCAAGGGAATATTCGTGTATTCTGCCGAGTGCGTCCCATCCAGCCGGTCGAGCTGAAAAGTGAACTGTCTGCTTTGGCGGTATTCTTTCGCGATAATGATCATGAAAGCCTCGATCTCTTCGTTGGTAGTGAGGCCGGTGACAAGGCCAAAGAGGTCGGTCAAAAGCACGCCTTTGAGTTTGACCATGTTTTTCAACCGGATAGCACGCAAGAGCAAGTTTTTGAGCAGACCCGCGCGCTGGTCGTGAGTGCACTTGACGGCTTTAACGTTTGCATCTTTGCGTATGGTCAGACGGGATCGGGCAAGACTCATACGATGGAAGGACCCGAGAATGATCGTGGTGTGAATTTCCGCGCGCTTCGCGAATTGTTTTCGATCCGTGACGAACGCATGGCTGGCGGGAGCTTTACGTGTTCCATGAAGCTGAGCATTCTCGAGGTGTACAATGAGACTATTGTGGATTTGCTTGAAGGCGGTGGACGTGGTACAGGCCATCCGGCATCAACTGCAAAAGGCTTGGACGTGCGCGTGGGCAAGACCGGTGTTTACGTTGATAACCTGATTGAGGTGGAAGTTTTTAACGAGGGAGACGTCCTCGATCTCATGCGATTAGGACACTCACATCGTAGCGTGGGCTCCCATGATTTTAACGAACATTCCAGCCGCTCACATCTTGTGCTGTCCATCTCGATCGAGACGGGTCTCAAAGCTGAAGGCCGGCGGCGAACTTCAAAGCTGCATCTTATCGATCTGGCCGGATCTGAACGCGTGAGCAAGACTGCAGCCAGCGGGCAGCGACTGAAGGAGGCGCAGAACATTAATCGTTCGTTGTCGGCGCTTGGCGACGTGATTGCTGCACTTGGTGCAAATAGCAAACACGTCCCGTACCGAAACTCGAAGCTTACGTTCCTGCTGCAAGACTCGTTGAGTGGGAACTCCAAAGTGCTTATGTTCGTGAATGTGAGCCCTGTGCAGTGGAATGCCTGGGAAACCCTCTGCTCTCTCAACTTTGCTTCTCGGTGTCGCAGCGTGGCATTGGGCCAGGCTAAGGCTACAACGGCTACCACATCCTCAACACCCACAGCCAACGGTATGCACTCAACGATGAGTATGAGTGCCATGGTTCCCAGCAGTAATGGCGGAGGACGTGTGGCTGCGTCACCCGTCCCACGACAAGCACCCCGTGGCGGCTCTTGACAATGCCCAAGTCAGGATAGAAGCCAATCGATCAAGTTTATGATGAGTTCACTGACATTTGATCGCGCTTCTCAGCACCAGAGATGCCCGGACATTCCTCTTGGGTTTCTTCCAAGTGTGTAGTCTGTAGACTACAACGTTTTGGTGTGGCATGTCAGACTGACAAGTACTGTGCTGAGCCTGTGCAAAAGTATTCTTGCAGCGCCATGGCTTTCCACACGTTGGAAGCTCACATCCACATTAAAAACTCAACTGCGACTGTAGAGAGTGTTGAGGTCGCTGCATGCTTCACCTACGTTTGATGCAGAGAACAGCATGTTGTTGAAAAGCATTTTGTGTCCACGTGACCGACGTCGGCTACGATTGGTATCAGCCTGTCATTAGTGGCAACCCAACAGCTTCGTCGTCTAGCATTCATGTCAATAAAAAGCTTGATGCGCACGGGTAAGTAGTAGAACACAATTTTATTCGCTTATTATATGAAAACAGGAGGCATTTCTTTCTTTACACGTTCGTCAGCTCAACAATTACAGCCTCCACGTTGCCATTGTGTTGGGAGAGCAGCTCGCAGCAGAGCTCCTCATCCACATGCACCAAAATCCCTCGGATCACTTCGAGCTCACTGGCCCACTGGCTGTCCGTCTCCTCAATCGCGTCTTCAGTAGCTGAGCTGTCCACAATGTCCCATTCGCGGTCCTCCTCATCGGCGCACAACGTGTCTGCGTCCGACTCGTACGCCGTCTGTTCCTCCTCTTCAACAGTCTCAGCGGCATCAGTAGCACTCTCCTCTTCCTCCACACTAGGCCGTGCTTCAACTGCAGTCTCCGACGTCGCAGATGCGATCGACTGTCGGAGGTCCACCGTCATCGTCACTTCCGTTGGTGACGAGACCGGGGATTTGGCAAACTCTGCAGCGTCAAAGAGCTCCCCACTCTCACTCGAGCCACTGGCTGACCGACGACGTTCCAGTTCCGCTGACATGGCCGAGCTTGCTCGTCGCAGTCTGGTGCTAACTCCGCTCCTTGCTGACAGCAGCAACGTGCGCGTGTGAGCCGCAGAGCTTCCCAAAGAGTCCCTGCCTCGTCCCAGAATTTCACTGGTGCGGATGTGCTCAATCGCATTGCCCGCATGCGTCACGGCGCCGCCCGCCAGGCGCGCAATGGACTCGCGCCCACGTCCCAGCAGTTCGCTGTTGCGCAGCTGCTGCGTGGCTTGTCCCGCCAGTCGCGCCAGCTCCGCCACTTTCTCCGCCACTTTTTCTCGTAGCGAGACCTTGGACAGCACGTAGAAGTGGAGACTGGACGCAGTGTCGTCCTCCGGCGTCTTCTCCAGCAGCACGCGACAAGCCTCGGCGAACTCCAGGGCGTGCGCGAGCGTCACCACGTCGCCCTCGTCATCGCGGTACACGAGCGTCCAGTGGCTGCTGTGCTGCAGCTGAGGGAACAGCTCCCGCACTCTGTCGACCACCAGCTCGTACGTCAGCACGTCCTCCTGCTCTGCCTGGGAGCGCAGCGCCACCTTGGCGTGGCGCGTCTCGCCCGCGTACGTCAAAGCGAGCACCACCTTCTCGGTCATGACTTTTGTTGAATGGCTCGCTTGCGCTCTTGGAAGATTTTTCAAGACTGAGGTTAAGCCTAGCCAAGCTTTTTGAGACCAAGGTTCTTGGGTGGGAAGATGGCAGCGATTTCACAGAAAAGTGTTTCCGTAGTTCATGAGATAACATGTGCGAATGAATTAATTTATACAGGTCACATTGAAACTGGCTGATAGACTGTATCTGCTGCACATGTAGCAGATACGTGATTATAGAGGATCTCAGCGGATGGGACGATCTAGCATTACGCCCTTTCGGTGATTTTTCGCACTTAACGAAAACCAGCAACTGAGACGACGGCATACTGAAACGAAGAGAAGAGCACCCGGCTGAAGTTGCTCGATTGGAGAGTTGGACATTTCTTGCAGCTGCCACATCGCTGGCCAATGAGCGCCCAGAATCTTATTGTACGGATTTACAGCATCTGCTCCTTGAGCGTTCCAGCCGCTCGCTTGGTGCTCGCTGTGCCTCGATATCCGATGCGATCCTGGCGTGTCTGCCCGAGCTGATCTGCTTGGCAGATCAGGATCCATGCAGTCCTTGCGACCAATTTTCCAACCTGCATGGGATACACTGTATTTTCGCGTTTTCAGGTTACTCACGCGCAATCGCGGCGAACACGCCGATCGTCAAATCCTGTTCGCGTGCTTCGAGGCACTCGCTCTACGAGTGCAAAACGCTCGCTTCAACATCAGAAACTTCTCGCTTTTACCACGTTGACTAATTTCAAGTCCATGCAGGATTTGTTGCCACAGACTGTAGACCACAAAGAAAAAAATCTGTTGGTGTGTGAAATGCAGATATCAACGCTACATAACGTTCCGGCTTGACGAGTTCCAGGGCAGTAATAAAGTTATGGCAACAAGAAGCGCGTCAGCATTCTTTCAGTGGAGAAATCTAGGCGTTAGTAGAGTTTGAGCAGCGTCAAGCATTGTCGTTGCGGTGGTGCAACGGTAACGGTTAAAACTACCGGAGGCAACACTGGCCAGATCGCAGCTGTAAAACACACAGCAACCGCATCGCCTCCGCGGATGCAGCGTTCTGTTCACGTTCTGGTTGAGTTCATGGCTGCAACTCGTGCACTTCACGCCATCACCTTAAGGTCAGCGACCAGCCATGGCCTATCCGTTTCGTCAATGCCCATGTGGCAATCACCAAACTGGCAATCGCCTACACTGTAGGCTGCAGTGACGCTTTCGGCCTCACGTGTGTTGCCATGCAAATCCCAAAGCCCCTTCATTTTCCCCACTTCACCTCGCCCGAAAGAGGCGGGGGCAGTGATCGAACTGGGCATCGTCAATCAGGGCATCACCGGCATATCCGTCCTCTTTCTTCCTGCTCCTTGGCAAGAGTCTTGGGCACCACGTGATCCTTCTTGCCGTACGTTTGCCAAATCAGCAACGCAAGCGCAATCGGAAGCCAAGTGCCCCGCAGACCACTAATGTTCCTACGGGACACATATTTTAGGGGGTCTCGACAATGCTTCAACTTCGATGCCGTTTCATTGAACGCCATCGCTGACTGCAGTTAGTTGCTTTTGCGCTCTCTTGTGGACTCCGCATGTGATGGAAGCGGCAACTTTCGTCACCAACCAAGTGGGCAATGCCATTACTGACGACAACTTCGAGCTGACTGACAACATTCTTACTGCAGCAGCAAGCCTAAAGGCATCTGGTTGATGTCGCAACGCGCTGATGAACCGATTCCTTCGTCAACACTTTCACTGTGCTCAATCGCACTGGTGCTTGCGCATTAAATGCATGTACCGGTAGGCAGAAGAAGGATTGTAATAGTTGAGTTTCTGAAGTATCAGGGAACAAATGCAGTTGTGCAGGAAGAGAGACAGCATAGCAGTTTGAACGCAACCGCATGTAGCGATTGACAAATTACTGTTCGGAGTCCGCTGCGCTGGACTTGTATTTGCCGAAATCCAGTCAAGTCAAGCCAGGCGTGAATTGCTGTTCATTGATCGAGCTTCTGGCATCGACCACTTAAGCTCAGATTGCAGTGAGGCACCCCAAGATCTAGAGCGTGTGCCTTATTCCCCACAGTGCTGAGTCCATGTCGTGTGGACCTGCACCGTTCAGCGCGCCCAGTGTAAGACGATAAGACAGGCAGGGTGGCACTATCCTGGCGCCAAATTGCAGCTCAACTACAGTATTGGCACGTCACGACGATCAAAGCGAAGGTGTTCGTGGTGCACGAGGTGCACTACAGCCATCGAAGCGTGCTACACTTCCATGACCAGCAATTAAGACCACCCGATCTTTTACCGTTATGGCTTGCGATGAATTCGACTCGGTTCTCAACGCCATTGCCTTCACACCGAGGCTGTCGCCCCGAGGCTGTCGCCGAGACGAGGTCCTTCAGTTCAGCGGCGCGCTGCCCATTTCGTCGTTCTAGCACTGACCAGATGTGGTTCAGCCCCGTTGTCAAACGAGTCGAGCCGGGTGTGACATAAAGGTGACGCCTATCTGCGGGTTCGTTCGCGGTGAGCCTTGGTCCCCTTGCCCAAACGGCGGGGACACCCCACCGGCCACTTCTTGCAGCACAGCGGCTCATTTTTCTGGAAAAGTGAACTGCATGCAGCGTCTTGCTCCAGACCGAACTGCGAGCTAAAGGCTCGGCGTTTTTGTTCAGTTGCAGCGTCGCCGGTCAGCTCAAAACACCGGATTGCTGCTGAACCCTCCACGCTGAAATGCTGAAATGCATGACGCGTTGCTTGCTGGGGGCCTCCCCTCTCCGAAACCTCACCCCTGCACTCTCGGGTCTGGCCTCGCCACTCCATCATTCTTCAATCTGCGCAGTTCTCGGCGATCATTATCGATTTGGGGGTGCGACGCCAATCTCCTCGACACTGAAAGTCCTCGACAAGTACACACAAAGCATGCAACCCAACGGTACGCGTCCTGCACAGCACTGCATTGCATCAACAGACTGCTCATCGTGTATTTGTTGTGTCTATCCGATTGCAGGAAGTCCTGATTGCGTCGAGTGTTTCTCGCTGCCCGACGTGGAATTGGCATCGAAGGTTGAATCCTACCTCGCTGGAATCGAAGTGACGGACCACAACCCAGCCATCCTCTTCAGTTGGAACAATGACGCGCTTGAGGAGTTCGTGCAGGCGGCAAATTCGGAAGCTGATGGTCATCCGTCGTGGTTCTCCCAGCCCCGAGGCAGCGTCTCTCCTAGTTCCATCATGAGCGACATCATTGGCTACCTGGCGCAGCTAGGCGGAGGTCGCTGTGGCCACGTCTTGCTAGCACCCAACTCGCTCATCCAGTACGGCCACCTCCAAGAGCGTCTGCAGTACATGCAGTACGACGAGTTCATGCAGAAGTGCATGTCGAGCGTCACGTCGGGCAAGACCCTCGCTCGAACGTTTGCGCTGACTACACCGACTGTCAATCGCGCCGTGCCGACCCAATGCCTCCCACCACCACCTCCCGTCCGGCAGCTCTTTGAGTAATCGACCATCCATCGTCGGCCGTAGTTCGTTAGAGTTTTGTGCCTGTCTTCCTATATATTCTGCATGTTTTCTCTTCTTTCTCAACACCCCGGACTCCCAGCGCATCGGATGAAATCGACTCAGAGGAGTATGGTGACCAGAGGAAGAAGCGTGGGTGCGTGGAGGCAGCACAGCCGGCGATCAGCATTCAAGGGCACCAAGTTTGACCACGCATCGCTGCAGGTTCCAAGCACCGCTAGGCAGCTTTGCATACTTCGGGAGAACCCAGTTCAGCTTCAAGAAGACAAGTCAGCCAAGTGAATCAATCCACTTACCCCCTCGATCGCCACGTTAAAACCCCGCTTCCTCCCGCTCACATAAGTAAACTAAATGCAGCAAAGTGCTTTTGAATACGCCACCATCTCTATTGTACATGCTAGTAAGGCATTTTACCAATCTAAATCGACCTGCTGCTCACATCGTCATCTTCAAATGCCTGACAGTGTAGACCACTGAGCTGCGGGCCACGTACGCGACGTTCGATTCCCACCCAACTGTTCAACACGGGCGATGTTGATCTTATTCGGAGAGTCCCGACAGTGTCACCGTCACCCGAAATGAGAATACATCGATACCAAGCAGAAGATCGCACTGCTTGCAACAGAACTCGGATGAATGCCGACGAAATGAACGATTGAGCGCATCGGTCAGCAACAATCCGACTGTATCAAGCATCGAAATCCGTTCAGACAACCACAATTTGATCTCTGTCTTGTTGGTATTATATCTAGGACTGCCCCGTGAATCAAATAGCATTGCACTCTGTACGAGGACGAAGTCGCGATCGAAGCCTGAAGCAAATGCTAGAGCTCTGTATCGAACAATTGACTCGAAACATGAGGTTGTGCATGATGACACGTCTGACACGAATGTAGCCATGTGTCAACAGCGTGTGCACCTTGTCGCAGTTCTGCTGTACCGTTGTGGGTCGCCAAATTACGACGATGCTGGTGTTGCGGGTGCGCTGTGTGGACGACGGCCGCGAGCTGCTTCTGGAGCGTCATGGCGCTGACGAGTACAGCGTGCAGGTAGCTGAGCTCAAGCGGTTGGTGCTGCAGCATCGGCACTCTTTTTCTCGCAGCGGAACGGTCGAGAATGGCTCCGAAACTCAAGACTTCGACATCGGAGCCTGTTTCCTGCTGTTGCGAGGCCAAATACTGGCAGACGCAGACGTCGTGGACTTGAACGCGTTGAGAATCTCCGATTTCTTTGTGTTTGCAACGGATGCATCGCCATTTCCAATTGGTCCTAGCTCAGAGAGCAGCTTGCAAGCACAAAACAAGGAGGCGACTGCAGTGTACGAGGTGCTGAAGACACAACTTCAAGACATGGGATTCCCAGCGTCGATGGCGGCAATGGCGCTGCAACAGAGCAACAATAACTTATCTGATGCGGTGGCGTTGCTGGCAGAAGGGAAAGTCAAGGAACAGTCTAATGACGAAGCTAAGGAGGCTGTGGCTGGTGACGACGCTCAAGAGGCGGACCTACTGCAGCAGTACCCTTCGATTGCGCCGTTGGGAAGCATGGTAAATGATACGAAGATAGACAAGCTTCGTGGACTTACAGCCATGGACTCATTTCGAGCAATGCTGCTGTTGAAGGAGCAATTTGAGTCGCGAGAATTGACGCAGCTGAATGAAAACCCGGCGGCAACGCTGAGACTATTGTCACTTCCTGCCCCACGACCAACAAGTATGAAGTTCTCGGAGCAGGAAGCACAGGATTTTGACATGGAAATGGATGACTGGATGGTGACAAGTGGAGCCAATTCAGACGGCGCAATTGACAGGGTTCGCACGAAGAAGGTACCATTGTTCTCATGTGAGCAGAGACTGACTTTTTCGTTTGTTGTTGCTGGTTGAATTGTAGCTTGTTGCAATGGGATTCGAACAGGGTCTTGTTCAAGCCATTTATGAATCCTGTGGCAACGACGAGCAGCTGACAGCTAACGCATTGCTGCAAACATTGGAAAGTTGACCGCTGCAAGATCAGTATATGCAGTTGAGCTTAGAACTTTGTTTGTAGCCAAATTTCTTTGGAAGATGGAGATGCGTGGCCTACTTCGCCAATGATATTTGCAATTTATCTGGAGCATGTTTCAAAGTGCAGCTTCTGGTGCTGCTACTAGCGCATAACCGACGAAAAACGGACACCGCTCACGGATTTCGTGAATACTGGTTGGTTTAGTTTGAGCTGTTTACGATATTCAGATCATAGCTGACTCTGGGTCAATGTTCACATCACTGAGCGATCGCTTTTTGCTGTCGTGTTCGTCGTGCTGATGGATGTGTGGGAGCGACTGCGGCGCGTCAGGGTAAGTACACTTTCGAGTCGCCATCAAAATCGCGCTTTTTCTCGCTTTGCGGAGCCTTTTCACGAGTGCTTTCTTTTCTTGGCTGGCACGCAGCAGCTCCGACAAGACTTGTTGGTACTCTATCTTCAAGCTCAACACAACCGCTTCTGCTTCGCGTAGACGACTATCCTGCGTTTGAGATTGTTTCTGTAGCTCTTTGAATTCGAGCTGCAAATATTCACATTTTGGTAGCTCGAGGCGAAGACTTTCTTCGTTGCGACTAACGATGCCGCGATTCAAATTTTCGTCCAACTTTCGGGCTTGTTCTGTCGCTTCAACGTCGTATCGCTCCTTCATGGCGACTATAATGGCTTGACTGTCTTCAAGTCGCATCAATACATTCTCAATCCCTTCGACAGTCCCACCGACCGGCGCCAAGCGCTTCTTCAGCATGTTTTCACGCTTGACTATCTCCACCAGTCTGCGCTTCGTGTAATCGTGCGCTCTCTTCTCCCTGTAGAGCGCGCGTCGAGCTCGATCGATAGCTGTAAACGAGCCAAGTACGTCGTCGTCGCCACTCCCTGGATCGTCATCGTCGTCGTCTTTAGCAAGGATGTGGTGCCCCATCGACTCGTCTCCAGCGAATCCTCTGGACATCTTGGTGCCTTCCTGTACCCTGTACTTTTCTGACGCGCAGCAGCATGCTCTACAGAGCGATTTGAGCGCTTGACGGCCAAGAAGAGCGGCACGAGCGCGCACCATCATCTGCATTGTGGTCTGGCCTCCCACTCGTTCTGAGTTGCTCTTTCTTCTCGATGACTGTCCAGAAATTCCCAGCAGTTAGGCCAACAGAGGACGAGCCAGAGCTTTCATGGACAGTGTAAGACGATCCTCGTCGGTCGGTCCCTTCTCATTCTTGCTTACCACTTCAACTTGTGCCATAATGAAAGCAAGAGATGCCTCAGAGTGATGGTGCTTCAACGATCATCACTTTACGAATATGTACGCTCGGACAGCACGATAGAGCGTGTTGAATTTTTACCCACCCGGTTCATGTATCCACTGCGACATTAAAAATGATTTATAGGCGGCATCTTCTCATCGAGGCAGCACTGCATCAATTGGTGAGTCATGGCTTCAGTCTCGGTTTGAATCATTTATCTTGAACTTGACCGCGGGAAACAGTTACTGATGCTGTAAATGACGATCGTGGCAAGTATTCTGAGTCCACGACCATGCGTGGCATTAAACTATCTTTGGTCGGTCTTCCTGCGCTCTCACTCCTGTCGTAAGCTCCGAGCAACAAGATTATGTCACCTCGGCGTCGCAAAGACCGACCGAAAGACGAAGCCGCAGCCTTCCTTCCCGCCCTTCCCGGGGTGAGCCCCACGCGCAACATCCCCTTCATTTCCAGTTTCAAGTCGTTCCACACAGCAGCCAAGGACACCGCAAACAGGATGTTGAACTCCAATGGCAGTGCGTCCAAATGTCTAGGCGAATGCGCAAGCACGAACGAGAAGTGTTTCCACTCGTCAAAGTCCATCCAGCACCTGCTAGACAACAACAAAAAGTGGCGCGAGGATTTAGTGAAACGCGACGCGAAGATCTTCGATCGGACTGGGGACTGTCAACACCCCTCGTACCTATGGATCGGATGCTCAGACTCTCGTGTTCCTGCTGAGGAGATCACGGGCTTGGACCCCGGCGAAATGTTCTGCCACCGCAACGTCGCGAACCTCGTGGT
This sequence comes from Phytophthora boehmeriae, assembly GCA_011947355.1. Classification (NCBI taxonomy): domain Eukaryota; phylum Oomycota; class Peronosporomycetes; order Peronosporales; family Peronosporaceae; genus Phytophthora; species Phytophthora boehmeriae. Next base: position 453,222 of record JAAVTJ010000185.1, read on the forward strand.
GACCAACGACATCAACGTCCTCTCCGTCGTGCAATACGCAGTTGAGAATCTTATGGTCAAGGACATCATAGTGTGCGGCCACTATGGCTGCGGCGGTGTTAAGGCTGCCATGGAGAACAAGCACATTGGACTACTAGACACCTGGCTGCGCTCAGTGCGCGATGTGCATCGCAAGCATCATGAAGAGCTCGACGCACTACCGACCGAGGAAGCGCGTTACCGCCGCATGGTGGAGCTCAACGTCAAGCAGCAGTGCCTAAACATCTTCAAGACGAACGTGATTCAGCACCGCCTAGGACGCCCCGACCAGCCGATCATCCACGGTCTCGTGTACGATGTCCAAACAGGCGGGCTTAAAGAGCTTAAGGTGGACTATTGCGGCTACTATGCCAAATTGGCGGGCGAGGATACTCTCAACGCTTACCCAGAAGGTGAACCCACGATGGGGAAGGCTCACCTGCGCCGCAATATGATTCTTGATCTGTCGGATGGGCTTGAGAAGGAACCGGGCATGGTTCGCATCCCGTACATAGCGCGTATGCTTAAGCGAGAGTCGAAGTTATTCACGCCCGAGGAAGTGGATGAAGCGATTGAGGCTATTAAGGGCCAACTGGAAGATCCGGAGAGTTCATTGATGCCTGTCAAATTCCTCATCGATTATTTTGCCGAGAAGCCGAAGGAGACGGCGTAAAGCCACTCGCAGTCTTGTGAGCCGTGATAGCAAACACAAACACAACACAGCTAAGCAACTTCTTTAAAACGAAGCGTTTGTTGTACAACTATGCACGGGACGATGAGGCGAGACATTATACAGCTCCTCTGGAGCGGGATGCACCATCGCATTTCCCAAAAATGTACAGCCCAGGAAACGAATGGGATTGTACCGAGCATTTGTGGTTGATGAAGCCTATTTTCATGGGCCGTTGGCACGCTAGTTATGCAACCACAGGGGTGTTGAGATGTCTGCAACCGCGGACAGCTCATTCTTAATTCGACTCCTGAACACTGAAGCTGGCAACTTCTACATCATGGGTGATTGCAGAAAGCCATCAAAGAGTGAGCGCAAGAAAGCGTCGAAGCAAAAGGCTGAGAAGCACGACTGCAGCGACCATGAAGGGGCTCGATCCAGCACTTGTTCGAGAACAACAAAAAGTGGCGCGACAACATGCTCCAGCGAGACCCGACGTTCTTTGAGCGAACGGCGAAGGCTCAGTCGCCCCGCTACCTGTGGATCGGATGCGCTGATTCGCGAGTGCCGGCGGAGGAAATTACTGGGCTTAACCCCGGCGAGATGTTCGTGCATCGCAACGTTGCCAATCTTGTGGTGAGCAACGACATCAACGCTCTCTCCGTCGTGCAGTTCTCCGTGGAAAAGCTCAAGGTGAAGGACATCATCGTGTGCGGCCACTATGGGTGCGGAGGTGTGACCGCAGCTCTATCAAACACTCAGATCGGCTTGCTAGACAATTGGCTGCGTAATATCCGTGACGTGTGCCGCACACACAAGGATGAGCTTCAGAAGTACAAGACGGACGAAGAGCGTGAACGCCGCCTTGTGGAACTCAATATCCAAGAGCAGTGCCTCAACATCTTCAAGATCAACATGGTGCAGCGCCGCATGGGTCTTTACGGCTTCCCACGCATCCACGGTATGGTCTACGACATCCGCACGGGCACTCTCAAGGAGCTGGAAGTGGACTATCATGGTTATATCGCCAAGCACATGGGTGTGTTCCGCCTGCACAGTTTCCATGATGGCAAGATCCCGACGACCAAGCCAGAGTTCCAACGCAACATGATTAGGAACCTCGTCGCGGACCACGAAGAGGAGCCTGGCACCGTCAGCATCCGCTACATCAAGCGTATGCTGAAGAAAGAGACCGAGCTCTTCGGGGAAGAAGAGGTGGATGACGCCATTAACGCAGTGGTGGCCAAGTCGAAAGACCCCAAGAGCCCGTTTGTGCAGGTGAATGCACTTGTCTCCTATTTCGCGGGGACCGCGTAGTTCAAATCTCCCGAGTAGGAGCAGTCCCGAAATCAAAAGATCACACGCTTCGCCGCTTCGATGAGTTGTCCTTTTCATTTTTCGTCTTTACTTGAAGGCTTCTAGTTGAAGTTGTCCTTCCACTTATCGGGTGATGCATTTCTTCGCGTAGGTTTGGACCCAATCGGCAGGTGCGCGCACGTCCTTCTTCCCCGGGTGCAGCTGCTGATAAGTTGAGACGATCTTTTCATCAAGCTCGCGAAGCTTTACGTCCACGAACTTATTTGCTGGAACGATGTCTCGAAGGAGGTTGATTTCTGCGAGGAATTTGTTCACTCCGCCGTAGCCGAGTCGCTTGCGGGCAACTCCACCCTTGCCACCAAAACCTTGCCACCATGCCTCGTCGTTCAGCATCTCTTGCAGAAGTGAGCCTAGCACCATAGATGGGAACGGCCCTCTTGCACTTGCATCTGTTGCTTCGTCTTTCTCCTTGCCGCCAGGAGCTACTTCCGCCACCCTCACAGGGTTGTAGCTTTGGACAGACTTGTTTAGCTGTTGGTTCGTCATATCAGCAAGTTCTTTCACCACCACGTCAGCAAACAACGGTTTGATGTTGGTCTCCGCAGGACTGGAAGTATCGGGAAGAGCGTCATCAGCAAGGTCTACGTCTTGCCAGTTGAAGGACATTTTCATTAGAGACTGTCCACATCGTTTCACTCCTATAGACACCAGTTTATCCCAGATAGCAGCATTCTAGTCACAATAGCGTAACAAAACCTTGTCAGCCTTTTTACTTTGCGAAACGCTTGGTATCACGACTTACCTGGGCTTCGACTTCTCTATTCTGAAGCGCAGCTTTAGGTAGATACTCCTGAAGAATATTGGTTGACCTCGCGGAGCAGTCGTCTTGGATATAAGCTGCGTTTGTAAGGATTCCAACGATATGTTTTGGCCGCAAAGAAGACGATAACTTCGGGGACTCCAGATATTGAAGCTCTTCAAAGCTGTAGCGGACCATCAACTCATCCGCTTCCCATACGACGACATCATGGACCATTGCAAGGCTGTTTGCAAGACATCGCAAACATAAAAGTTAGCAAATCTGCAAAACATTGTATCGGGAGCTTAAGTGCTTACTGAGAGGTTGCGCACGAGGGATTCATCACACGTTGTACATCACGGAGAAATTGCTGGACTAGTGTGTAGAATGACCGCGCACTCTGCGTCAAAATGATCTCGCGCTCCAATTTATTGTCCGGATCCCGAATTGTCCGCGCTGTCATTTCCCACCGCTCTCGTTTAATTTCTTCTCTGATGGTATTCTTGATGGAAATACAGTAGCTTGTGAAGAACGATACGAGCCCTCGTGCTAGGTGCGGAGCCAAATAGTGCGCAGTTGGTAGCCCAGCCAACTCCAGTTGACGTGAGCCGTAAAATACGTAGCGTAGTGCACTTGAGACGTATTTTGCGACGCTTTTGAACTCCGAAACATCAATTGCAACACAGGATGGAGTCGATGAGACTCCTGTCACTGCTGAAGATTCTCGGGATGATAATGCACTTGGATCATCAGGAAAAATGTGGTAGGTAATCTCGCTTGCAAAATGCTCCAGCTGGGCAGAGATCCACACGGTCAAGGAAATGAAGTGAGAGCTCTTCTGTCCTCGAAAGCTAGAACGCAACAAGTAACATGAATTAGTGCTCTGCAATCTCACGTTACACCCGCTCAGCTATGACTGCACCTGTGCTCGTAGTCTTCGTAGCAAACCAGTAGTGAGGTGAAAAAGGTCCGAGAAAAGTTAATCACATAGCTGAGTGCGTTTCCGTACGACGGCACATGACGTAATTGAAGCGCTATACGAACTGAGTAATTTTGCAGGCACATTTCGGTGGCCAGCTGTGTCTCTCAAGCTGAATCAAAAACTCGAGGTGATTTTCCTTCTTGTGCATGCGTTCAGACGTTTGCAATGACGCGTTAAACTCGTCTACCAGTTTTTCGACCAGCAGTAGCCGGAGTTCATCGATCTGTAAAACAGACAGAAGTTATAGGCTCTCATGTGCTCAGATCATTCTCATAATAAAACCTAGCTCCGAGGCATACCTTCGCTTGTTGCTCCTCAGTAGCAGACTCAACTCCTTGTGTTTGCTTTTGCTTGTACTCAAGCATGCGATTGGTAAACTCTCCGTAGTTTCTCTCGTTGAGATACACCTCTAAGTCACGAATGAATTCATCCAGCGCCATATTCTGCTTTCTCTCTTCAGCTTTCTTGTCCACGGCTTTGAAATGTGGCTGCACAGCTTGTTCTAAATACACGCAGTAACACACCCAGGACGAACATCGATCAGTTCCAACACCTTAGCAGTCGGTGAGCCATCCGGAGTATTTCTCACCTAGTGGAGCTTCCAATGCCACACCCTTCAGAGCATACATAGTGCGTCTGCATTCTAACACCAACGTCTTCAGCTGCGAAACACTATTCTCCATCGCTTTAATCTCGTTCGCCGCACGAATGAAAGAGGTGTAACTTGCGCTAATCTCTTCCTTTAAGTCCTCGATTGTGTTTTCCTACAACAACGAGGTCACATCACTGTAAATCTCAACACCAATTTTTAGCACACAGGAAGTTCTCACCTTTTGCGCCACGAGCTTGTTACAGTGCGCGTCGATTTTCTGGGGAGTGTGTTTGCGCAGAAAGTCTTCAGCATATTTCCGTGCGTTAAATTGTTCATTCCCCATAAGCGTCGCAATTGAAGGTCCCCGCATGATGTTCAGGTGATTCTTTGGCTGCTTTGGAGCCGCCGCCTCCACAAATTTAAACCTCCCTGGGTCTTTCTCATCAAACACGTGCGACTTCAACGGAATAATGAGCTTCTGGTCAATAAGTCCTTGGCCGACTTCCTGGACCTGCTGCAAAGAAAGCTGCGGTAGGGTCTTCCTGATAAAGTCCGCTACGTCTTTGGGCGAGAAGGACTTGTTGATCTGAACCTGCCACGAGAACGACTTTTCATCTGGTCACACAGGACGCGTAGGTCTACGTCCTTGACTTCTCTTGGCCCCAAAGCAGGCATTGCTGGGTCTGCATCTCCTTTGCTGTCTGCTTCTGTCGCCGGACGCTCCTCATCTGTCGACTGGCTGTCTTTCCTCTTGACTATCACAACTTCTCCTGTGCCTTTCATTCCTGCCACAGACTCGAGAGCTTCCACCCACGCATCGCGTTCTTCTGCTGACTTGGCTCGATACTCTTTTTCTTCTTGAACAGTACGATCGTGAACACTCGGTGCTGGATGTCCGTCTCACTTTTCACTACGGAGATGATCTCCATTGTCGCAAATGAATTGCCAGGCTCGCTGGACGTCAACGAGTCGAAGTACATCAACGTGGTGGGCGTCAACACAAAGTGTTTCTTGGTCCAGCCAGTACGTCGCTACACAATGAAACAGGCATCGAAGAACGACAACATTCCGTGTATAATTAATTGTAGACTTTGCATTTTCAAATGGACATACCTTTCTCTCAAGTACACCATCACGGATAGCGAGCTTTAGTGCGTCCGCTGCGCTCACCATGTTATCGACTCGATGGTAACTGAGACCGTGCGAAAGCAGGAATACGACGCTTCGGTGGTAGAAGATATTTTTCAGCGAAAAACATAAAAGTCCCATTAGTTTGTGGAATTAAAGCTACCAAAGTCTCCAAACCCGTCAGTTGATGAAGATGTTGGGGCAGCGTTAAAATCACCAAAAGCTTCAAATCCATTGCTGTCGGTTGTTGCAGCCGCAGGTTTCGTTGTACTACTGTCAGTCGAGGGTGGAGCGGAATTGAAGTCGCCGAATGCTTCGAACCCGCTACTGTCGGCGGCTGGAGCAGCGGCGAAGTCTCCAAACGCACCGAAATCACTGCTATCCGTGGCAACTGGAGAGAAGGGGGAATTGCCTGAACCTCCTGTTGTTTTTGTTGGCTCTGAAGACGCAGCAGACGTCTTGAAGTCGCCGAAAGTGTCGTCGTTGCTGGCTGCAGGAGGAGAAAACGGTGAGCTTACTGGAACATCCGTTGTGGTTGCTGGAGTAGATGACGGCGTAGAGTTTCCAACTGCAGCTGAAGCACCACTGAAGCCTCCGAACGAATCAAAACTGTTATCAGTCGCTGCAGCAGGAGAAGGCGATGGCGAAAATGGCGAACTCTCAGGGGCTACAGTTGTTGATGGAGTAATGCTATCGGCCGAAGCAGCGTTGAAGTCACTGAATGTGTCGGCCCCGCTGTCGGTTGTGGCAGCCGCCGGTGATGGCGACGGCGAGAACGGCGACTGCGCAGGAATTACAGCTTCCTTCGGAGGCGTAAATGACGTAGAAGCACTGTTATCAGTGGCTGGTGCTGCGTTAAAATCGCCGAATCCGCCTAAACTACTGTTGTCTGTAGCAACCGGTGAAAATGGCGAGTTCCCACTGGTTTGCGTCACTGTTGGTATCACCGCAGCGCCATTTGAAACTGGTGCAACTGCGAAATCGTCGAGCGGCGAGCTATTTGTTGTGGCTGAAATTGGAGAAAACGGGGAGCTTTCAAACGCATTGTCAGGTTTAGCCTCCGATGAGGTCGTAGGAGCTGTAAAATCCAACACGGGTGCAAAGTCACTGCTGGTGCTCGCTGCAGCTGGCGACGGTGACGGCGAGAACGGTGAGTGCTGAGGGACAACAGCACTTGGCGTTGACGAAGAGATCGGAGCAGAACTAAAATCGCCGAATCCATCAGAGGATCTACCATCACTTGCAACGGGCAATGGTGAAAATGGAGAGTGCTCTGAGGCGTTAGTTGTCACTTCCGTTGAAGACAATGGAACTACTTCGTCAACAGGCAGTGGTGCTGCTTCAAATGCATCAAAACTGTTGCTGGTATCCGCGACAGGAAGAGGTGTTGGAGAAAATGGGGATCTTCCTGGGGCATCGGGTGTCGGGACAGCAAGGGGTGAGGGCGTCGCGTCATTTGACGGTACAAGATCAGACTCGCCAAACGCATTAAAGCTGTTGTTGTCTGCTGCATGTTGCGACGGTGACGGTGACGGCGAGAATAGAGTGCCTGAAGGAGCCGGAACTCCAGCTGCCGGTGACGGAGTCGCGCTACCGATAGAACGAGGCGCGGAGTCAAAATTGCTGAATGCATTAAATCCACTGCTATCCGTAGCATCAGCCGAAGCGGACGGCGAGAAAGGAGAACGGGCGGGAGCACTGGGAGTTACCGCTGGAGAATCAATAGATCCATCAAGAGAGAGGGGTGGGGCGCTGAAGGCGTTGAATGTATCATGCTCACCACCTAATGCTGCTGGTGCCGTCGGTGGAGATGCGGTGTCGATTAGCGGTGAACGCGATTCAAGCGACATCTTGTGCTGAAGCTTCGCGCTCAATATCGCCTCTTCCAGTTCACCTTCGTACCTTGCAATATCACACTGTAGGTGCTGGATCAATTGCTTCTCGTTCTCCACTAAGGCACGGAGACTGTGCTCTACAGCACGTCTTGTCTGCTCCTCCATGGAGTCGTCAGCGACAGTCGAGGTTGACGCCAATTTTTCCTGCATGCTTTCTCGCTTCATGACAAGAAAAACCAGCTCGTGGCGCAGCACGTCCAAATCGCGTAATTTTTCTGAAAGCAGCTCAATCGCTGTTTGTTTGCGCTCGACACCAGCGAGCGCCTGAACGATCTCATTGTTTTGTTGGTCTAGCTGGCGGACAAACGTTTTCTCCTCGTCACTATTCATGAATGGTTTCTCAACGACCGATGTTGGCGGAGTATCAAGACCCCCAGTACCAAATCCAGTCATGCCAGGAAATCCCTGAGCGGGAGTTGGAGCAAGTCGCTCGTTACTACCAAGGTTACGAGGAGGAAGCTGCTGTCCCACTTGCTGCTGATGCTGATGCTGCTGAGGCTGCAGTGGTGCCATGCCACTGAAACTAGACATCGAGTTTAATGATGACGCTGAATTTGTACGGTCACGCCCGGCGCCACTGGTAACGCTTGGTGTCCGTGAGGTCGTAACGCTATTGAAATCCTGGTGTCCTGCTGCCGCCGCTGGGAATCCACTGTGCAGGTTCGTTGCAGCACTGGATACTGGTGTCTCATTAAAGCCCCCTGCAAAGTCGTTTGTTGTGGTAGCATCAGCGCGACTAAAGGAGCTCGCTCGCGACGAGCGGGGGACGAAGATAAAGTTGGTAATGGCGCGTCCTCCACAGTATCAAGCGCATCAAAGGCAGACATGCCTTCTGGTTTCGGAGGCGGTGGAATTTCTTGTTGTGGGGGTTGTCCCCCAAATCCATTTTGTGAAGAAGGCCCGGAAGCAGATCCCTGCGGCATACCCATGCCTGCAGCAGCGCTTCCTCCACCAAATGCTGATTCTGCCAGATCTCTTGGAAGTGTAGGTGGCATCGGCAATCCGCGCTTGCTCACACAAACAATCATATGCATCGCCACGTAAAACTCTTGGATGCTTAGTTTGCTGTCCTGTGTAACATCAGCCATCGACCAAATATCGCGCAATACCTAACAGATATCAACAATAAAATACAGTCAGCCAAACCCGCTAACCCAGCACATCAATAGAAAGAGGGGCCAGTACGCACGTTGCGATCAAGACCCGACATTTGAAATAACGCCACCGCTTCGGACCCCATCAGAAATCCATCATGATCGGTATCATACTGTTGAAACACAGTATCGTAGCGACTTTTCTCCTCCGCAGTCAGAGCGTACGACGCTCCACCGCTTGGCTGTTGGGATTGCTGCACAAAGTTTTGTTGCTGTTGCTGTTGCTGTTGCTGCTGCTGTTGCTGTTGCTGGACGTAAGCTTGATTTGGCATCTGCTGCGAATGGAGAGGCATACCACTACCTCCGTGTGGCTGCACACCTTGTGGAGCAGCAATCCCTTCCATCGTCGGCAGTGGAAACGGCATTGCTGCCACTTGGAAAAACCTTTGCACTGAGATCTGCTCTCCACGTTGCGCCATTGCAATGAGTCGCATCGCAATGTAAAATTCGTTTCTTGACAGCTCACTTCTCTGCTGAGTGTCTGCAATGCTCCAAATCTAATGCAATTCAGAATAACAAGAGTCATTATAAAACGTTTTCAAAAACAACTAAAAACTCTGACCTCGCACCTCTCGTAGTACAGTTTTATCCAAATGCGAACGTGTAAAGAACGCGACCGCTTGCTGTCCGCCAATCACATTGCGACGTTGCTCGTCTACATGGGCGAATAGCATGTCGTAGTAATGTTGTTCTTGTGGAGAGGGAGGGGTCCAGCTCTGAAGCGCAGTGGCGCCCCCTATAGAGGGGTGTTCATGCCGCTCTGGGTCGCGTAAGCGCCTAGATTTCCTGAATTGGCGCGTGCATAGAACTGCTGCTGCTGCTGCTGAGGGTTGTACGTCGCGTAGTGCTGGGGGTTCATTGGCAGGAGAGATCTCCTCAAGTCAGAGGGGACTAAGAGACCGAAATATGATACTGCGAGCTTGTAATAACGGCTACGGAGACGTGGCGAAAACAAGGTACGATTTATGAGCCAATCAGAATGCTTCGTGTGAACTTGCTCTATCGTCTTTTTGCCAACTTGCATTAACTTCAACTTTGGTCAAAAGCTGAAATAGCCATCGTTTGCTACATGCTGCTACATTGCTCCCTCCAGCACATGTTCCTACCGTTCGTCTCGTTGTATCTGCATTACCGTATTGGTCGGTGGGTTTCGGGTGCGAAGTTCATTTTTGGCCTTCTTGGTCTTTGTTCCTGACTGGGAAGCGCCACGTTTTCCGCCCTTCTTAACTGGAGCGCGGGCGATTGGAGGAGGCAGTGTCACTAATGCACACACAAAACACAGATGATCGATCAGTAGGCGGTTTAATGGGTATTGTAGATTGCAGCACATACCGTCAGTGAACTCGATGGCAAACACCTGGTTGGGGCCGACTGCCAACTTCTGAATTTGAGGGAGATCCGGCACCTTTGTGGGCGTATCCAATGGACCTGTCTGTCCCTCACCAAGTCCTAACTGGCCGAGCTGACCACGTCCCCACGTGTAGACCTCACCACTACTTGTGAGCACAGTCGAGAAATCGTCTCCGCAGGTGACTTGCTTAATGGCTTTATCGGACCCAAAACCTGTGATTTGGACAGGTTCAGCGACAGCATTTTCCTCTGTAGTCTCGCCACGCTTCACTCCAAGTTGGCCAAACTCATTGTCACCCATCGCAAAAGACGACCATCGCTCAAGAGCACGAGCGTGTGTTGGCCGCCGCACGAAACAAAACTGACCGTGTCGTTCTTAAAGGCCTGGCAACAGATTCGTAGCAACAACAATTATTATCCTATCCACCATGCTAATAGGAAACAGCGGCAACCAACCTGGACTAGGCGAGGGCGCGGAACTCGAAATTGCGAGCGGAAAAACTTAGACTGCCCAGCAGGCGGTGGAGGCTTCAAGTGGCCAATTTGACCTGTACAAAAGCAAGTCGCTGTTTGTCAACCGGAATAGAACATACACATCTACAGCAAACTGACTGACCTCGCTCGCCGTATCCCCATGTCCAAAGGCTCGACGTTCTACACATTTTCACAAAAATTAACATCCATCATTGACGTCTTCAAACAAAAGAGGTTCATACCCGGCGACAATGGCAGCACCATGTGCTCGACCAGCAGCCAATTGTGTGATGTCACGACCAAGCAGGAACTCAGTAGGCTCTTCGATGTCCCCATTCTCAGGCTTAAGAGAGGACAACACATATTTGTAAGAAAGAGTGCCTGGGCGCATTGCCAGTGACAATAAATGGGTAGAATCAGCATATTTGCAACTTACGCTGGTGATCTCTGCGGCTTCCTTGTTGAGGAGCTGCGGGACCCACTGGTTCTTGGCGGATCCATCAGCTAGCTGTGCTTGCGAGTTCGACCCCATGCTCATGAAAACACCAGGTTTCTGGGTATTGAACTGATCGTCATCCTCATTATCCGTCGTCGTCATCAGCACGAAATCACTACCGCAAACCGCTGTCACAGGAAATATGTTTGTCGTCAGTTCTAGTCAACAATGTCCATATTGATAGTAATCACTTGTTGCATACCCAGATCGACAGGAATCTCCATCTCTCTTAAGGCGGAAATCTTTTGGGCGCCTTCTTATTTTTGTTCTCCTGGTGACCCAACTGACCGAGCTCACCATAGCCCCACGTGTAGGCATGTCCTCCGGTCGTGATTGCCAAACCGAAGCTAGCACCAGCATGGATCTGCGAGAATCTATCGCACCGGCAATCGGAAGAGGAAGAATATTAGAATCTGCGTCGATCGAGTCCCTATTTGGGGGCATCGGCTGATAGCACATACCTTCCTTCACTCTTGGATCGCTTTTCCTCTGTCATCGATTCAAGCTACATGTAGACACGCACAAACGTTCCATTAGCGTTCCCTGTATATCTCTAATAAGAAGATAGCACGGGCAGCACAACATCTAAAGCGCACGTACCACGCGGAAATGAACCAGCTTTTCGTGCACCGTGTCCTGGTGACCCAATTGGCCGTTCACACCAGTGCCAACCGAGTACAAGTTGGCGTCATTACAGATCGCATACGTGCACGTCTCGCCACATGCGATGTCCAGAACACCGATGCCGTCGAACTCGTGCACCTTCGTAGGTTTCCAAATGGCCTTCGCCTCAGTATCAGGCAGTGCCAACTGCGCATCAAAAACACCAACCAACATTCGTCACTACCAGCCATAACCACCGAATAACCTAAGGAGACAACGGCATTCTAGAGGCAACCGAAACCTCCGTTTCACGCCCCGACACTGGGAACACACTCACCTGTCCATCTTCGTTATCTCCCCACACAAAGACCGATGACACAGGCTGTTTTCCCTCCGCTGTAAAGTTGCAGCAGTAACGCCATAGCCATCATATACTCAGTTACTACCTTCGCAACATACTATATGCCATTTTGAATAGCGTTAAGGCCCAGCTGACGCACCGAGAGGAGGGATATGACCAGCGCAGAACTTGCAGAACCAGTCGCCTTCGGGCACCGCTGGCTTGCGCGAGAAGTTATTGCGCGGCTTCTGCTGGCAGCACACGCAGCCGACGTGGCAGGCGGTGTGGAAGGGGCGGTCGCAACCGTCGCACAGCACCAGGAACTCCTCGTCGTCCTCTTTGCCGCACACGCGGCACGCGTCTTCGCTCAAAGGCTTGGGCGCCATGACTCAAAGGCGAAACTGAAGCGTACAGTAGCACCGGTACGATGGTGTGGGTCACGTAAGTGTACCATGAAGTGGCCCGACAACCTCTCTGTTTCCATTCCATCTGCTTCAACAAAGCGCATCTTCATTTTACACTTGAATTTAGTATACATACAGTTGTATGATTGGATAACCTGTTTAATCCGATAATCCGACAGCTCTATTTTTAGAGGGAGCCGTGCCTAAAAAAGGCACCCGCTCAAAACGTAAAAGAACGCATCAGTCAGTACCCAAAGCAAAGCAGCTCGGTGCCGGCACAGGTTGGACGTCTGGTACTCGTTCTTCTTCGCCTCTGGCTCTGTGTATTAGCAGAGACAACAGAGAGTTTGTTAACCAAGTTCTCGACGAGTCACTTCCTCTTTACGTTGAGACAACTGAAGCGTCATGTCGAGGGACTAGTGCGTGCACAACTCCTTTCTGCGGGGGTATCAGATACAAAATGTGATTTTAACAACGTTTTCTGATGGAAATGCTGTCGTTCTGTTGTGCAGCGACCACTTGTTCAAGCTCGTGCTGATCGGCGACTCGGGCGTGGGCAAGTCCTGTCTCCTGCTGCGGTTTGCGGTGCGTCACACAGTTGCAATCGCTTGACCAGCACGAGAGAATGAAGTGCTGGGCATGATGCAGTGATTTGTATAGGAGGAGGGTCCACTGACAGTTTACTTGTCCCTTGTGCTGTGGTTGGGCAGGATGACGCCTTCACAGAGAGCTATATCACCACCATTGGCGTAGACTTTGTATGTGTCTATGGCAGCGTTGTAGGCGTTGGTTGGTGGATACAAACTGACTGGCATTGTGTTGCAGAGATTTCGCACGGTGAAGATCGACAACAAGACCGTTAAGCTTCAGATTGTACGTGACATCGCTGCTACAGGAGTGCTTGATGGTTGTGAAGCGATCTAAGCTCACTATGATGTTACGTCGTGCAGTGGGATACTGCTGGCCAAGAGCGCTTCCGCACGATTACTAGTGCATATTACCGTGGTGCGGACGGCATTATCATGGTCTACGATGTCACCAGCCAGGTACAAGAGCTTTTTCGGCTTGAATAGTTCGGCTAGTTTGTGCTCATCGCAATGATTTTCGTCCTCCAGGAATCATTCGATCACGTAAACGACTGGCTGAACGAAGTGAACAGATACGCTAGCGAGGGCACGTGTAAACTCCTCGTAGGCAATAAGAGCGACATCAGCGACAACAAGGCGGTATCCTACGAAACGGCCAAGGCGTTCGCTGACAGTTTATCGATCCCTTTTCTAGAGACGAGCGCCAAGAATGCCCAGAACGTGGAGGAAGCCTTCCTCACTATGGCCTCGGAGCTGATTACGATCCGTGAGATGGTCGGCGACGCGAACCGGCCTGCAGGCACCAAGGTCAGTTTTATACGCTTTCGTTTCAGCTTTAAATGCTGTTTGCTGCTTGAGTTTGTTCGCTGGATTTATCTGATGGATGTTTTCCTTGGTGCTTGAAGCTGACGGACAACGGCAAGAGTGGCGGCAACTCGAACGGATGCTCTTGCAACTAGCTGTGCACATGAGTCACCCCACCGCTCTGCATGAAAAGTTTAATCGCTGGATGACACTAGGGGCACGAGCTTATAGCCCCATCAGCCACAGTAATGCCCATCCAGCCTAGAGGCTGGGTGTATCCTTTTATTCTGCGAGTGCAGACCTGCATTCGCTGTCAAAATTCTGGCCGCCAGTAAGAAAAGAAAGCATTTGCTCCCTTCGATTTATGTTTCGTGGGCATGTTTTGATGGTACTCGAGGATCGCTACAGTTAGTGGTCGAAATACCGAGCGAGCTTCTCGATGTTTACCGTGGTCTTGTCCGTCTCGTTTTCTTGTGCCCGAGCGATTGCACTATTGATCTCCGTCTCGCTGAAGAGAATTGGCTCCTTGGCCATCGCGCGCTTGATGTATTTGGTGCTGACGCAGTTTGGCTCTTCATCGTGTCCTTCAGTCAGAGTCCTGATCATGTTGCCCTGCAACTGGGAACGACGAAGAGGTTCCTCCGAAGGAAATGAGTGCAGCTTGTAAATCGAGCGGTACTTGCGCACATACGACCGGAAATCGATGTCCATCTCATTCAGCTGACCGTTCTTGAGGTCGTACACCAGCCCGTGAATGCGAGGGAAGCCATACTTGACTTGGTGACGTTGCACCAACCCGATCTTGAACACGTTGATGCACTGCTCAATGGTGTTAAGCTCCACCGTGCGACGCATACGAGCTTCCTGGTCCTCAATCTCTTCCAGTTCGTCCTTGTGCAGTCTGCATACATCACGAATGTTACGAAGCCAGTTGTCCAGGAGACCGAGATCCTTGTTCTCCACAGCTGCGTGGACACCACCACAGCCGTAGTGGCCGCAGACGATGATGTCCTTCACCTTCAGGTGCTCCACAGCGTACTGCACGACCGACAAACTGCTGATGTCGTTGCTCACCACCAGATTGGCCACGTTGCGGTGCACGAACATCTCGCCAGGAGCAAGACCCGTGATCTCTTCAGCAGGGACACGCGAGTCCGAGCATCCGATCCAGAGATACTGAGGGTGCTGACCTTGCGACGTCTTGTCAAAGTAGTCAGGATCCAGCAGTTTCTTGCCCTCACGCCACTTCTTGTTGTTCTCGAAGAGACGCTCGAGGGACGTGGGCAGCGCCATGGACGCCACGGAACGCGTCAGCGACTTGCGGGGCAGCAGCAGAGGGGAGGCTTTCAATGCACGGCTGAACATGACAAATCTTGAATCTTGGTCTTGATGCACTTGACTCCTTGGTGGCGAATTGCAGACTGGAACTTCTGGTGGTGCGAGACATTGCGAAAGCTCTCTTTTGTTGTCGAGGGGCACAACTCCTTGACGAACGTAGCAAGGTTCAAGGATTTGCGTGTTTGCTTTACCTGTAGGAATGGGTAGATTATATGATTGTAGAGGCTTGCCCGGCACAAGTGTGACGTCATTCGACTTGAAGGGGATCCCTGTATCACCTGCACATGGCTTGCTTGCAGGAAAGTGTTCATATTGATCTTTGGCGCTTTAGTTTTTTTATATTATGTTGAATGTTACGAGACTGCAGTATGCTTGGACACCTCCTATCGGTTAATCGGAAGAAACAGAGTCCAGGCCTTAGTGGTCGAAGTATCGGACCAGCTTCTCGATGTCGACAGTCGAGGAGTTCGACTCGCCCTCCTGCGCCCGAGCGACGGCGCTGTTGATCTCCGAGTCACTGAAGAGGATCGGCTCCTTGGCCATCGCGCGCTTGATGTACTTGGCACTCACGCGACCAGGCTCTTCTTCGTGTCCTTCAGTCAAAGTTTTAATCATGTTGCCCTGCAGCTGAGATCGGCGCAGTGGCACGGCACCCTCAGGGAACGAGTGCAGTTTGTAGATGGAGTTGTACTTCTTGACGTAAGACTGGAAGTCGATGTCCATCTCGTTCAGCTCGCCGTTCTTCAGGTCGTACACCAGTCCGTGGATACGTGGGAAGCCGTACTTGGCTTGGTGGCGTTGCACCAACCCGATCTTGAACACGTTGATGCACTGTTCGATGGTGTTAAGCTCCACCGTGCGACGCATACGCGCGGTGTGATCGTCGATCTCTTCCAACTCGTCCTTGTGGAGTCGGCAGACGTCGCGGATGTTGCGCAGCCAGTTGTCCAGCAATCCCAAGTGCTTGTTCTCCACAGCTGCATGGACACCACCACAGCCGTAGTGGCCACAGACGATGATGTCCTTCACCTTCAGGTGCTCCACAGCGTACTGCACGACCGACAAACTGCTGATGTCGTTGCTCACCACCAGATTGGCCACGTTGCGGTGCACGAACATCTCGCCAGGAGCAAGACCCGTGATCTCTTCAGCAGGGACACGCGAGTCCGAGCATCCGATCCAGAGATACTGAGGGTGCTGACCCTGTGCCGTCTTGTCAAAGTAGTCAGGGTCCAGCAACTTCTTGCCCTCACGCCACTTCTTGTTGTTTTCAAAGAGGCGCTCGAGGGATGTGGGCAGCGCCATGGACGACTCACAGCGGGCCAGGAGGTGCGGCGTCGAGCGAGGCATAGCAGCAGCCACGCGGGGCAGCAGGAGAGAGGAGCTCTTCAAGGTGCGGTGGAACATTTCTGGATCTTTGGGTTCAGCTTGTGTGTCCTTGGTGGCAAACTGTAGACTGACGAGTCAGTGCAGGATCGCAAAGATATATTCACGTTTGTCCAACGCTTGGCAGAGCTGGTTCTGAGGTCTTCTGTGGGGATTCTTCGAGCGCAGAGCTGCAAATCGGAGATCGGCGTGCGCTGTCGACCAATGGAGTTCGTTCTTCGCGGTTTAACACACAAAGAAGTGCCATCGAGTTGTCATAGCCTGCACCACAGCACTGTGGTGGTCGACGGTGCTGTTCGCCTATGATCGCCAGGGACAGCCTTGCACGATCAGCGTCGACGACGTCATTCGGCACCATGCGCTTCAGATCCTCGACAATTAGGCTCACGGTCTATGGTCACCGATCGATGCAGGTACACCCACCAACACGAGCATGCGAGCGCAAATGACCACAGAAAAGCTTGGCGATTGCAGTGGCAGCATGATGCCATAGATCTTGCTTTTACTGATTCTGCATCAGAGGCCACTTGTCAGCGCAGCGACAAGTAGTTCCACTAATGTATGGGGCTACGGTTGGCACAAGTCTACCAAATAATTCACGCGTGCAAATGCTAATCCGTCATTTACTAGACAGATATAGAGTTACTTTGATCGCAATCTTGCTTACAGACAAGGGATACGTAGCCAAAAAGTATATACAATATCGCATCGAATTCCTTTTTGGACTGCACTAAACTGCTCGCAGCTCGGTATTAATACGCGCAGGAGGCTTGAAGAAGCAGTGAAATGTTTCATCACGATTGAGCCAAACTGCGCCGTATGCACCTTTGTGAAGATACGATATCCGGCAAGCGTAGTAGACGATGCTTCATTTTATTTATTTATTTTATTTTCAAGTGGTGCAAGTACACTCCACGTCATAAGTTATCGACAGGGTGAGTCCTGGTCGATAACTCGTTCAGTTTTTATAATACAGAGATGCTGTTTAGATATGGCACGCAGGTTAGTGACCAGAACACAGTATACGTATTAACAACATCCATTTTGTCGTTTAAAATAGGGCTGGTATACAACTCAGCTAATCTAGCAAAGCGTCAAAATTATCGACAGGGAAGCACACATACAAAAAACAAGATAAAATGAGTGATGGTCGATTTGCAATGGAAACAGCAGAGCCAGTGATTTGGTTGCCACGTTCGCGAAACGCAGATTGCGCCTGCCATTCAAAACGTTTCCCCTTCATGGCAAGCAAACCACGAGTGCAAGACGACGAGCGCGGGCGGATTAGAGGGCTGTTCAAGGCAAATCTATCAAAGCGCCAAATTGCGAAGCGAGTAGGACGCACACGAGACACGATCACACGCGTGGTGACGAACGCGCCTCCAGGAAAACGGACAGGGCGTCCTCCACTTGTCTCTGAGCGCGAACAGCGTCGAATTGTGCGCACCGCTGTCGCTGGAGAGTGTAGTGCAGCGCAGCTGAAGGAGACGCTCAAGATTAAGGCGTCCGTGCGGACGATTCAACGGATTCTGGAGCGGGTAGATTGGCTGCAGTACAGTAAATGGACAACACGTTAGATCTCACGCCAGCGCACAAGAAAGCTCGTTTAGTCTGGGCAAAAGACAACCTACTGAAAGGAGATTCCTGGAGCTCTACTATTTTTCGGACGAAAAAAATGGAACCTTGATGGCCCGGACGGGTACCAATACTACTGGCGCGACATGCGCCAGTGTGGTGTTGTAAAACCCACGTGAATCTTCGGTAGTAGTGTAAATAGCTTTAACCCACAACAAATAGTCTACCAGGCCGGCAAACTAATAGTCGGGATGAATTCTGAAGGCCCAGACTCAGTCCCTATACCGGGCCAGACGTTGGACCGTGAATTCGCTAAGTACGACTTTCACCAGTAATACACCGCACACAACTACCACGAGCACTCGGTAGTATGCGCTACACACTCACACAACCCCGTAGTCCCAACAGCGGAAGGGTACTAGGCCTTGTCTAGGCTTATACGGGGCGCCAAGGTAAAACCTCGGCCGGAAGCACTCAAATAAAGAGATATAGGCAATTCAGCCTTCACCCTATACAAACTCCCTATATAATCGGCCACACACTTCTTGGCCTTGCCAGGTGAACACTTCACAGCAATGCTCGGTGTTCACTGACGGGCATACCCACACAAACAAGCAAGTAGACTCACCTAAAAGGTCTCCACTTCACTCTTCGTGTTTGGTGGAATATTCCAATCTGGTTATACGTCCTTTCGGACCTACATCCTACTATGTAACTAATTATGCAACTATACAATTATGTAATGAACTATGACCCGTTATGGATCTCTGCGCCTGTTCACCGAAGAGTTGAACCCCCGTTGAGCATCCCTGAAGAGCAACCGAGTACTCAAAATAGCCACCGAGTACTTGAAAGGTCGCCGTGTACCCATTTAGGGTCGAACTTACGACCACCGGGAAATCCGTACTTAAACCCAGGTAGGTTCGCACCGAGGACTCGGCAAAGTTCGATATCCACAATAGTGACCTCCTCGCTCGAGTGACCAGGTTCTTCAATATGGCCAATGAGTTGTCGGTCGTATGAAGTACGGACCAATCACACCCAATAATATAAGCCAATCACAGTGCCGGATACTTGGCGTTTCCCGGAAAGCGCGGCAGGTCAGTCAACTGGCGTATCTCCATACAGTGAGAAATCGCTACACCACACCAGCCCGTCCGCCACATCGTCCGCCGTCAAAATGGAGGTGGCTCCATCATGGTCTGGGGAGGTTTCAGCGCTGATGGCAAGACGAAGCTTGCTGTGCTTGTTGGTCGCCAGAACTCAGATAGCTACGTGTATACGCTATCTGAGTATCTGCTCCCATACGCCCACCTGCGCTACGGAATAGATTTTACGTTCCAGTAGGACAACGCGAGTATTCATACATCGCAAAGAACCAAAGAATTCTTTGTCGAACAGCAGCTACAGCTGATGGAGTGGCCAGCGCGTTCTCCAGACCTTAACCCCATCGAAAACCTATGGGCTATTATTTCCCGCAGTGTTTACTATAATGGCCGCCAGTATCGCTCTGTTGCAGAGCTGACGGACGCTGTTGTGACCGCTTGGGATAGCATACCACAGGAGACACTTACGGCGCTGATTAATTCAATGCCAAAACGGTGCATCGAGGTGCTCGAGAAGCGTGGTGGCAAGACGCACTACTAATGCAAATCGACCATCACTCATTTTATCTTGTTTTTGTATGTGTGCTTCCCTGTCGATAATTTTGACGCTTTGCTAGATTAGCTGAGTTGTATACCAGCCCTATTTTAAACGACAAAATGGATGTTGTTAATACGTATACTGTGTTCTGGTCACTAACCTGCGTGCCATATCTAAACAGCATCTCTGTATTATAAAAACTGAACGAGTTATCGACCAGGACTCACCCTGTCGATAACTTATGACGTGGAGTGTATACCACACGAATGGTATCCTTGCACCATTTGATCTTTGCATGCATTTGCATGCTAAGATCTGATAATCTAACCACATTTTAAGCGCAAGAACAAGTACCTCAGCCGCCCCCATCTCCAATAAAGGCACGGGTTTTGGAATCTCAAAACCAATCAAGTTCTTCATGGCGTAGCACGCATTCAACGCGGCGTCAGCGAACGTCGATGCTGCAAGTACTCTAAACCTTGACACGGTCATGGTGGAAATCGCTCGCGTGTTCAGTGCGTGTGAAGCACGTGAGTGCGTACCGGACATCATCAAGAGTTATCGCAAAGCACGAGATGTCCGTTCACTGCCCACCTCGCCGATTTTTGCCAGTTTGCTACGCTGGCTACAATTCTGCCGGAAGATTACATTCTGTTCTCGAAGAAGATATTATATATGATTATCGCAAGGGTATGCCACTGAAGTGGTGAGAGTAGCAGAGAAGCTTATTGTTCTACCGAAATCCCACGTTATTCCACACGACTGGAGATGATCCAGGCGCGGAAGAATGAGACACACTATCGTATCACCACACTACTTCACAACAACATCGTGGTATAGGTGGTCAAAGTGGCAGTGGTAACGACGGAAATAACAGTGGTCGAGTGACGCTTACGCAGAGGAAGTTGAAGCTGATGCCCGAAGAATGTTCTACAATCTAATACACTTAGGCGTCGAGGTGTCGGAAGCGTCGGCGTTACGGCGAAGACGAAGGTTTGAAGGGAAGACCGATAGAAGTTGTAGCCGTTGTGTGCTTTGAAGCAAATTGGAAAGTGAGATTGAAAGTTAATTGTTTCTGGTTGAGGCTGCAGGCTTTCCCGCAACCTCCTACTGACTTGATTTCTCAATATACATTTTACTATAGAGATTCTCTAGAGCAGCTTTGAAATGAATCTTCAAGGGTACGACAGTAGGTCTTGAAGTAGCAGGTCGTCATAATAATTCCAAATATAACGTGAATGACTGTCATTGAAGTGTGCATGACCTTTCATGTGTGAGCAATCTGTGCGAGCAATCTTAATTGAAGTTCGAGTGCATGCGAAATCTTAAGACTAGCACCGGCTCTTAGATCGCTGATGTCGGCGACGTTACAGGTGCTCGTGATGGTAATAACTCTAAGGGTAACAAAAAGTAGCCTAAAACTGACAGCAAGAATGTCAAAACAGACACGGGCAAATGGTGTGATCCTCATCGCACGAGCACTCATTCAAATGAGGAGTTTATCTTCCAGAAACGTCTCTGCAACGATGCTGAGTGCAACTATGTCGATTTTCCTGAATCAAAAGGTTTGGCTTTCACACAGGAAACACACCATTTGACGACAGTTTTGGGATTGCGGGAGTTAACACTATCTGTACCATAGAATATGTTATACTCAACTCAAGTAAGCTACATCCACTACTTCAACTGGGACAGGAAATGAGAAATGGCCTCAGCACTATTCAATATGAGCTTCGACCACTTCACTTTAGGGCTTGTGGAAAGCTAGCTATATTGCTTTGTTTAGCTCAGCCTAAATGCGGAATGGCATTGCTAGCTTGAGTTTCTTTGCTGTTTGTTTTTGTTCCTACTAACGGTCGCATTTGTTGTTGCCACACTGATTCGCCCCAGTTCTTGAAGTTGCTAACTTGCAATTTGACATTCTGTTACAGGAGCTAGGAATACAACAGACACCAACTGTTATTGCATCATTATTTTCATCCCACTTTGTGTTGCTATCCCAGTTTGCAGCTTGTTACTTCACGCTTACCACACGCAATCACTGACATATTGGTACCGAGAGCACATTCAAATGTTGCCGCAGTTTGGAAAATTGTAATGGACCAAGTGGCTTCGTGAAAATGTCAGCAATCATGTCATCAGTTGGCCAGTATTTCAATCACAGCATGGTCCATTGTGGAGAGATGGAAGAAGCGTCGCAAGATGAACGAGCGACAACCGACATAGAAGCTGTTGGTGTCGATACCACCGACTTCAAACGTGGTTGAGCATTCGTTTTTAGTGTCGCGCGAACCACGTTTGGGCAGCAATCAGTCGTACACGTTAATACTGCTGTTATTTCTTCACCAAAACGCTGGCTACTGGGACGCTCGCACGATTGAGAGTGCAGAATGACAAGGAAGTTGACTTTCAATACATCTGCATTGCAAAAGTTTTTTTGTCATAGTTTGACTAATTGGACATCGCTTTGCTATTGTGTTGTTGACATTCTTCAATTTTCCTTTTTGCTGTGGTTGCAGGCGATATGTAACAGTGTAATATTCAGAAGACCTGGCTTCACCCCTACTTGTCATACCCCGCGCCCCCATCCGAAAAACGATCTTGCTTTTGACCTCACCCAAGAGGACGCTAATCTCCTATTGGAGTCACTGAATATTACCGGATCTTAAGAGCACCCAAGCCTTGTGCATAGTGCGCACCGATCCTCCCCATGACACGAGAAAGCGCAACCTGCTTTGCGCTTGCAAGTAGTGCAAGCTTGCGATACCGTACCTGCGATGCCAGTGACTAGGAAAACAGCTCAGGTGTGAGTGTTCAAACGTGGTGGACATAGTCCAAGCGTACAAGAGCGTTATATTGAATCTCAACAGCACGAGCAGTAGGCTTCAGCGAGTAGAGGCCACCGTGGTGAAGGAAGCTGCGGTAGCTTAAAGGAAGCTCACTTTTCATCTTCTTTCTCAAGCGCAAGTACAACGTTCTTTAGGAGCCTATCAGTCTCAAGAGGACACAAGGTGAAAGGGAGTGTGCGTCGTAGTCATGTAGCGCGTATAATAGACTGCAGAGTTACCAATCGAGGCAACGAATACCGTGTACTATGGCTCAATCGGAGCAGGCATAGTAGACGATACTATCAACGAACTTGGGAACCGCAGCAAGCGCTGCTGGAGGACGATTTTGCTCAAGAATTGGATCTTGTCAATCGATGGAAAGCTTCAGACATCAATCGCTTCGACGATTTCTGTAAGAATGATGGCTATGGTAAACACACCATTGCAGCGGATATGAGTGGACCTTGTCTATTCTACGCGTTTAAGCGTGCAGCAGACCTTGCTGGACGTCCTGATATCGTGTCCGACAATGATATTGAAGGGTTCGTCTTCTATGAGCTAATGTGCCATCGCTTGGATCTCACACAGGGGACTTCGTGGAAGATTTTTCTCGTGTTCGTACGGTATCTTCGCAATTCAGGTCGAGATATTATCTTCAAGGCAGTATCCAAGGACAGCTTCGCAATCGCTGGTCGTCGTGGTTGGCGTGTGCTTGATGAAGTTGGTCTTCACAATGGACTCTATCTGTGTGCAGCGTACAATCACCAATTTGTTGGTCACACCTTTGTGCTCAAGGTTCACAGGAGCAAGCGCCTCATTTACGACGACGGTGAAGAAGGTAAGCCTGTTTCATCGGCCGACTGGATCAACTTTATAGCTTTTACTCGTCCAATGGCGTTGTGAACCCATCAATATTTATTACAGATAGTCAAGTAAATTACATGATAATGTAATTTACTCGTTAAGTGCGGTTGAAATTTTGAAATTAAACTGCGATTGGAATAAACCTACTTATGCTTTAAGTGCGGTTGGAATAAACCTACTTGATCGTCGCGCATTGATCAAAATGGCTAGTGACGCGAACGCTGCTCCTCTCGACGCGAGCCCCGATGCAGCGTCGGCGCTTATCTCCAGCACACTGATGCCCTCAGGAAGCGCTCCGAGCTCGTCGAGTCTCCACGAGCCCATGGCGCCGCCCTTAAACTCGTTCGCGAACGCCAGTACGACCAACAAGGCCTTAACCCCCAACAAACAACTGGGCGACCTGTTACGATCCATCGACCCCAAGTACTGCTTCCACCCAGCCGTTGAGGAGCTTCTACTGGACATGGCGTCCGACTTTGTGCAGGACGTGGTGGACTTCTCTGGGAAGTTGGCCAAACACCGGCGCTCCACGACGTTGGAGCCGCGAGACCTGCAGTTCTGTCTGGCCAAGAACTACGGCATCTCTCTGGCTGGAGTGCTGCCTCCCTCTGCTCCGATGCTGGCAGGTGGAGCGGCGTCTTCAGGACTGAGACCGCTGGGTCAAGACCTGTTGGTGCGAGCACGACCGGCTAAGAACTCACTGCACATGCACCGCATGGCGCTGAAGCGCAAGTCGCTGCTGCATACCAAAGCCAAGCTGAAGAACGCACACGCTGTGAAAGTCGCGGACGGTGCCAAGAAGGTAATCCGTAAGGGCAGTGTGGGCAAGTAGGAAGCCGTATAATATGTAATGCTGATTTGCAGACAAAAAATAAAACTCGGTGTGAGTCACAGGCAATGTTGTTGTCCTCACATGACTGCAGAATGGATCGGACATCAGGCAAAAGAGAGGAGGACAACGACAAAGCTGTCGCTTCCTAGATTATAAATACATGCAAACACGATCGTTGCGCTGTCGATGATGGCCATTTGACGAATACATGTATCACACCAACTCGGCGAGACCTGAGACGGCGTCCACATCAAATTCCAATCGCGGAATCTTCGTTGGCGGCGCTGATACGTCCTCCTCGCTGCCTGCAGACATAGTCGTCGTGATACTCACCACTGGGGCTGCACCTGGCGCAGGACTGGTAGTGGAAGCCGAGGTATTGCTACTGATACTCGCCTTGGCACTACGAGCGCGCTTCTTGTACTTCGTACTACGAGTGGAGGCGGCTGGGTGCAGGTCCTGGTCTTTATGCAGATCGTCTGCTGTGGGGATCTCAATGCGCACATTACGGTGCAGCTCAGCGTACCTAGCAGCCTTGTAGATCGAATCGATGCCATTTAAAAGTGCTGTGTCATTTCCAAAGTGTATTGACACCGCGATGAAGTGGCGGCATGGCAAGCCTAGCTGGAACATCTGGCCGCACGTGCACGTAGGTACCGCCAAGTCTACGCGCTGTGTCACCTTTGGACGCGCACCCTTACACCACGTAAATGCAACTTGTTCGTCACACAGACGCACAACGTAGTCGTTAGCGGCCTGCTGCTCCTGTCTGTAAACTCCATCGGCCCCCGGTGTAAGAATCGATTGCGACTGGATGTCACTTGGATCTGAGCCCATCAAAGTCGCAGCCAGTTGGCTCTTCTTAAACGTGCCATCCATGAGGAAAGCCAAGAACGTGTACATAAGATCAAAGGGTGCTTCATCACTGGTCTGGATGTCGGAGCCGAGCAAAGCCTCATCAGCCCCAGTACTCGCCCAGCGGTAGAGTTTCACCGACCGATTTAGGTAGTATGCCCAGTTTTTCTCTTGTGCAGCACGTAGAAACCGTGCAGCATCAGCGTTGAGTGTCTCTAGCTGCCCCATTACTTTAAGAAAACCTTCCTCGGTCTCTTTCCGCTGTAGCTCCCAAACGAGCTCTTCCAGTGCACCGAGTTGAGGGATGCTCTTATCTCGCTCCATCTCTTCCAGCAGACTGCGGACGCAGAACATAACCTTAGCATTGCGCGCCTCTGTTGCCAATGCACGGAGGAGACCGTGTTGGCTGTGGGAGCAAACAACTGGATTTCCGTCGAACTGAGCGCCACCACTCTTTGCCATTAGGATAAACCATTTCATGTGCTCCATATCGCTCGTCGGTAGTAGCGCAAATGCTGCCACCTGGTACTGGAAATTTCCGTCGCGTGCAATCAACAGCGCTAGACAACCGCGGTAACTCACAGTGTTGTAGTGTAGCACATGAATACCGAAGATCTGCTGTTGAGCCGATAACATTGACAATCCAAATGGCATAACGAAGGAGCGTGTGAAATGACCTTGGGCATCTTTCTCGTAGCTAGCTATCGAGCCAGGATTTTCGTGACAAAAGAATCGACCAAGCTCGGGATATACTTGTAGCTCTCGGTCAGATCGTCCGTAGACGTAGCAACAACCATTCGTTGGGCGCGATAAGCCATACCGCGCGGAATCTTTATCCCTGACTCGGAGTTCAGCAGGAAATTATCGGTTAGTAGTTTGCCAGACGATTTGGAATGAGTGATTACAGCTTGGCGGAAGAAGCGCATTTCAGCGAGCTGCCGAGCAGTGGGTTTCGCTACTCCGGTGCATGTCTCGGAATGCTTTAGGTTCATCGCCGATATTTTCCAGTTCTTGGATTTCCATCCCTTTACAAGCTGTACGAACCACATACACTGCTCATCCGAGCATACGTATTTCTTGTTGCTACCGCCATTGTTGCGCTTACAGAGTTTCGAGCGCTTGCGCTGCACTACCAGCGTGAAATCACTGATGGCTTTCGTAGCTTCCTTGCCTGTATTCCAGCGCATCTCGTGTGTCAGTTGGTACTTGGACATGTCGTCAACCAGTAGCGATGGTCGAAGCGGTAAGTCACTTTTCAGTCCACTGGAAGATACACTCACTCCACCTACTAAAGTATCATTTTTCTCGGCGGCCGCAGTTACATCTACTGCCGGCATCGAAACCTTTTTCCGTGAATTGTAATTGCACGTCTCAACGCACTCCTTAGAGTGCAGCAAATGCATGGAAAGCACTGTGTAGCGATCTGTCCCGGCAGGAGCCTCATCCAGCACGATCATCCACTCACAGTTTGAGTTGCGGTAATTCTGACAGATCACACGGCGTGCCACGACGCTCTTGTTCTGCCACGCAATTTGCGCAGGTTTCTCAGCCACAGCGCGACGTCCCATTTGATGAGCCAGAGCTCGAATGGCACCAATAGCTTCCTTCCAGCTGGGAAACACCATCCCCACATACACCGACGCGCCCATAGCAGCCGCCGTAACTCCACTGCTCACAGCAGCAGCGGCGGCAGCAGCATTAGCACTATTGTTAGCATTGGACAGAGATTGCTCCGGCGTCAGCGATGACGACTGGAAGGCCGCCGAATCGGTTGGTGGGGTGATGTACTTGCTCTCGAGACAGTTGATCTTGCTGTGCGTCAGGTTCATACTAGAGATCTTCCACTTCTGCTCGCCCTTGAGCAGCATGAGCCGCACGAACCACTTGCAGTTAGGAGCATTCTCGCACTCCAATACCAAGACATTAGGAGGTAAGACTGCGGCTGTGTCGTGCCCAGAAGCATTACTGGAGGAGCCGACCGGGGCTTTGGCGGGGCGCTGTTGGATACGGACGTGGCGCTGCTGGGACTTCTCTGCGAATGCCTCGACGACGGCCACGGCGCCCGCGATGTTGCCGAAGCGGTCCTCTTTGCGCAGAATGGGGATAGGCTCTGTCATCTTCGGCTTTTGTTCGTACCGCCACCTTGTTTTGAGACTACATTGACCATACTTTAACCAAGTCAAATATTTCTTCATACATTTGTTAAGTCGATAAGAGACTGAGGAAAGCGCTGCTGCGTGAATGAGAGGAGTCCGCGCGTGCGTCTTCTGCTGCGAGACGCTGCGTGCGCGCAACCGGATCGTGTATGAGGTAGGACTTAGATCTGTGCTGTATGCCGCTGATAGTGCTAATGATGCTGCTTTGTGGTGTTCCAGGATGCCAAAATCATCGCGATGATGGACCACAACCCACGTGCGTCGAAACACTTGTTGGTGCTGCCACACGAGCATATTCCATCCGTGGACGACCTTACACCAGCACACTATGACTTGCGTACGCTCCTGGCTGAATACTCGCTGCTATGACGTGCGTCTGAGTAGAGCTCTAAAGAATAATTGTTCCGCTTTGTTTTGCAGTGGAGCACATGCTGACGACGGGGAAGCAGCTTCTGGCAAAAGACGGATACTTAGATGAGAGCGACTGCCGGTATGTTTAGCTCTCGTCCTGCACTAGCTTTGCTAGTGCTTGACAAAGCTGTGATCTTTCCTATAGGTTTGGTTTCCACCGTCCACCGTTTGCATCTGTGTCACATCTCCACATGCATTGCCTCGGTCTTCCGTTCATCCCCGCTTGGAATCGCTTGCGCTTTACCGAGTCCATGCTGCCATCGTACATCAGTGCCGAAAGCGCTCTTGCTGCACTTGGCGCCAAGCGAGAGGCACTAGACACCATCAGTTCCACCGAGGACTGATCCAAGAAACTGCAAGCAGTCAGTACAAAAGCATAAAAGTAACATTAAGCTACCTACAGTGTCGTCGCCTGCATCCACACCCTCTACGCGTACGTCCCGGACTCGATGTATTTGAACTGCTGGCTCTGCGTGCTCTGTGGCTTGGACTTGACCACGTATTTGTTCACTCGAATGGCCTTCAGTAGTCCGTCCGACATCTCATTAAAGGTCTCTTCCAAGCTCTCCACAGCTTCATTATGAGTGACCACCAGCTTCTGTAGCGCCTCCGTGTTCTTTTCACGAGGCTTATCTGCCATAAGCTGCCGGTCTTCCTCCTCCATCTCCGGGTCTTCACGGGTTCGTAGCAGCAGCGGGATGTCCGCGGGGTTAGGCGTCGCCATACGCGGCACACAGGCAAAGTGCTGCACCAGGTCCGGGATCTCCTCGTTCATGTTCTCCAGCTGCTTGGATATCACCATGTACTGGCTTAATAGCTCCGGCCTGTGCACAGCAGCATACAGTCGTCAGTCGTGAGGGGTCACTAGCAATTGCTCTAGAGCGTTAAGAAGGGGATATTTACCAGGTACTAGCTGGGTTCCAAGCCAGATTGTGCTCCAGTCTCCCGACTGTGTGGCGCAGATGGTCGGCGCGAGCGCGGATGCTGCTCAACGCGCGGTCGACGTCGCCTCCTCCAGCTCCGCCACCCTGCATTTTTCAAAACTGACCCAGCTTTCACTATTATATTTCAAACGGTGCTATCTTTCCGATATTTTCATATGTGATAAAGTATGCTGGATACACTTGAAGTGACCTTCATTCCGTTTCCGCGCCCGATGGTTGACACTGACCGAGCGACGAAGCGGCTCAAGCGCGCACCGGAAGCCGCTACCGTCACGGATACTGCGCGTGTGGCTGCTGCGCCTACAGCAACTGGAGCTGACGAGCCTGGCTTTTATCTCACGCGTCTGAAGGACGCACCTCCTGCGCACAACTGTGAGTCATTTACCTCCGTCCATACAAGACGGAAGTGTAACTCACCACTTGTGGTTTCTGTAGTGTACTCCAAGAGCTTGGGCGACCTACTAGAGGGAGAATACTCGAGATGTCTACTGACGAACTACATGTTCGACCTGCCGTGGCTGTTCGCAGAGTGTCCGCGTCTTAACGACGTGCCAGTGATTCTAGTACATGGCGAGAGGGATCGGCAAGGGTACAGACCTTTACGGGGGTTTACTGAGTCTTTGTTATGTCGTTAATGCTGATGTTGTGCTGTGTAGAATGACAAAGGAGTGCAAGACGTACGTGAATGTGACGCCTGTGGCCCCACCGCTGCCCATTGCTTACGGTACACACCACACAAAGATGTTCGTGGCACTGTACCCTGACAAAGTGCGGGTGGCAATCTTCACCGCTAATTTCCTTTCACGTGACTGGGACAACAAGACTCAAGGTGTTTGGTACCAGGACTTCGGGCTTAAGGTCATGTCAGGTAGTGACGAAGACGAGGGGAAGACTGATGGATCAGCCGCGAACGTTGTCAGTTCTGGCGTGAAGAATGACTTCGAGGCAGACCTTGTGTTGTATCTGTCGTCTCTCGGGCAACAAGTAAAACTGTTCTGTGGGGAGTTAAAACGCTTTGATTTCTCTACAGCACGCGTCGCTCTCGTCTCCTCAGTTCCAGGAGTTTACAAAGGAAAAGGTAAAAGAAAAGTGGTTCTACCGTCATACAAATGACCATCATAACATTTATTTTATTGGGCTGTGTTGATGATTCGACAGATATGGAGAAATATGGACATCTTCGCGTACGAAAGTAATGCCTCCTCTGATGTGATTGAACAGAACTTTTATGGGGGATCTCAATTGTGTTTGTTTTGCAGGTTGCTGAAACTGTATAACATACCACCGACTGATAACCCGTTGGTATGCCAGGTGAGTGCGTACTGCTTTTAAATATGTTTTTGTTCCTCGGCTGTAGTTATGGACAGTCATTCCCGGTGATACCAGTTTTCAAGCCTGGGTTCTCTGGATGAGAAATGGCTCTTCGGGGAATTTGCTGAAAGTTTCTTGCCTGGGAAGAAAGGAATTTCCACCACATCTATGCCAGTTCAAGCGCTTCACATTATTTGGCCCGCAGTCGAGGACGTTGTAAGTTATCTTCAGGCAACGGTTGTCCATGATGGTCCCTCTTGTTATACAATTGTAGCGCTAACTTTTTGGTGCTCCTAGCGAAATTCACTCGAAGGGTGGAATGCTGGGCGATCAATTCCTTGCCCGCTCAAGAACATGAAGTCTTTCCTGCACAAATTTCTCCGGAAATGGACGCCACCGACGAGTCTCCACCGCCAAAATGCTATACCGCATATCAAGACGTATGCTCGTTTCGATACGAACGTTGACCGAGCAGGTGAAGTGGACTGGGCAATTTTGTCTAGCTCAAACCTAAGCAAGGCAGCTTGGGGGCGTTCCAGAGAAACGGGATGCAGTTCATGATCAGGTCGTACGAGCTCGGTGTTATGTTCCTACCCCCTCTATTAGCACAAGAAGGTGGTGGAGCCCCAATACGTCTCGTGACCATTGGCAGTAGATCCGCCGAACACATCGATGCTGACCGAGCTGCTTGCCAACTACCTCTGCCGTACAGTTTCCCAATGAGCTCAACTACTTACAATCCTAAAACGGATGAACCCTGGGTCTGGGATCTAGTGCGAGAGAGCCCAGATGTCTTCGGAAGTGCCTACATCCCTCACTAGGAGTACCATGATACTTTGCTGGCTGTTATAAAATGGAGCAACAGTTCTTGCTTTATGAGCTCATGAGTGGCTGTGACTGTTCAGAGTATAGTGGACTTTTTGAAGTAGATGAAACGGAAAGCGACTCGGGGCACCTGGATTTGGAGGCGACCACGGCGTGGAGGGTGCGATAGACAATGAAGACTACGTGTGTGAGGTAGGCTCGATTGAGCCAGCTACTGGCATGCGCACATTGAATCGCTGAAATGAATGTGCTGTACTAACCTTAAGTCGACGTCTGCCAGGGTGGTTCTTCCAACAGACGAACTTGTTCGGGTGAAGTGCGGAGCGAAGATGACCGCTGCTGATTTGGCAAGAGCAATGAGGAAGCATTGCGATCTTCACAAGAACAATGGGCTCGATGGGGGTATGGAGAGGACTTTCATCACAACAACAACGCTTGCGATGCTGATCCTGCCACGGAAACGAGCTTGGCGTGGCTCTTTAAAGGTGCGCCATCAGGATTGACTCTTGTACGCATGGGATCAGGTACGCAGGTGTCAATAGCCACCAGTCTCCTTCATCGCAGCATGTTAATGCTGTTGTTTCTTCACAGAACTGCCGTCCGGGTGCCTAGTGGCAAACGAGGTGAAAGAGCACGATATCCTCGAGTTTCATGTTGTCAGCCCAAGCTGGACATCATCACTCAACCTCCACCAAACTTTCAGTCAAACAATGCCAGGCATGCATGCTCATCGTCGCAAGGCAGTTGAGGAAGTTCGACCCGTGGTGACAGCGCTGATCCCACTTTGGAGGGCTAAACAGGAACAGCTTTCACGCTCGAGTCTGACTGCACATGTGGAGTCTGTTGCTACGATAAAAGCAAACTCTCCACGCATAGGTATTCCTTTAAGGAATATAGACCGGATAATTAGGCAGAAATGGTTTGCGCAACAGAGGCGAAAAGCCCTCAGATATTTTACTCGACAAAACAAGATCAGATGCGCACCACTTCAAGAGCGAAGGCGTTCATCTGCCTCGCGCCGGGTTATGGATCGAACGTTGCTACGAGCGGGTATGCAGCTGATGGAATGCTTGCAGCTACTTCAAGATGGCGTGCGGGGACTGGTGTTCCTTCTTCGTGATGCTGCCCTAGGGAATTCTACGCTAGCTGTGGATGATGTTTTCTCTGTGGTGAGGAAAATGGTAGACACTTTGATTGGCACGGATGCAAACTCAAGGGCAACCACAACACGTTCTACTAGAGCCGCTAGCGAGGAGATTAACGGAGATTCGCTGGGTTGCTCGCAAGCTGTCAAAAAGGATCTAACTCGGCAGTTATCGCGTGATATTGCTGGCAAGAATGGGGGAGTTGCTATACTATTAGAAGGTTTAGTTGTCGCTGCAGAGTGGGGTACCTTTTGGAGATCGCAGCGCAAGGAGTATGCATGCTTGTGCGACAACCACAAGCTCTTTTTCTTTTCCAGCCGAGACCACTGTGCAGATTATGTTTTTGAACTGGGGCGTGAACGAGAAGGGAAGTCATCGGAAGCAAGCAGGGACTTATTGAAAACCAGCAGCCCCTTGAGCCAGATCGATCTGTCGAAGACCGACTGGGTAGTCCGTAAAAGTAGCACTGCAACTGATGACAGTAAATTGCAGCTTCGCCATGCCTTCGCGTTTTTCGAGCCGAGTGGCAGTATGAGGCTAGCCTTAGACGTGGATACTGCAACAGCAGCAACTACATGGGCACGAATGATTTCAACCGAAATCAACCGAGGCAGGATGTTTGCAAGGCTAAGAGATCTGAATGGCATTCCCACGGAATCACAAAATCAAGGGCATGTTGACGACACAGAAACGCAGGCCGTTTGGATGGACAAGATTATCGGTTGCTTGGCAATATCCGGTGTACAAAATGTTCTTAAGGTCCCCCTACACTCCTTGCACGCACAAATGGACCAATTGAACGACACGGCCCGAGTCGAACGGATTAAGTCGTGGACACTTAGTCAAGCATTAAAAGATTTGCAACGAGATCGCGTAAGGATTAACGGTGTGCTGCGCTCGAGTTCTTCGCTGGAAGATACAATACTCGCGTTGACGCAAGAAATATTAACTTACACTAGGGATATGCAAGGCAATCAGGCCCCGGAAACAGGGGTCACATCAACAACAACGTTTTGTGAGGCGAAGGAGATGGCTGCTTTAAGATTCGCTCGCCAAGTCATTGTCTACAGCTCTCGCACTCATGGCGGTGGGGATATTCTCGATATGCTGCATTTATTGTTTGGAAACGAAAGGTTTTGCATTTGCCCCGATGCGCGATCAATGGAGCCCATTGAGATCGATATACTCCGAGGTTCATACACTGGGTCAACTCTGAGTGCACAGATTACGATAAAGATGACGTATCGAGTAATACCAACAGATTCAATTGGTGAGCAGACATCCACAAATGGCGATAATAGCGGGGTCATCACAAGAAGAAATGGTGTACAAAATGGGAAGATTGAGAGAATCGAACACAAAATTATTGGGACATATACACAGACTCTTGCATACCGCTATCTTGAGACCAATGACATCGAAGGCAGCGTGCAGTTGGAATTCTGCAGCTGAATAATGGCTCAGCTCGCAGACAGAATGGCGATTATACTACCGTCGTAGTGAGTGCGACGAGATTTTTCTTGATGTTGCAAACGGAATCATCCACCAGGCACTGGGTGCTAACTTCGCTGGGTCGGAAGGCTTTATGATACTGCTTGGATCTACGCAAATAGTTGCTGGAACACCAACCGTGGCGCACTGCTCAGGAATGCTGGATACATCGGCAGTGGTCTGTGCACGCAGATGTTCGATGGGATCAAGGACAGCATTCGTGAGCTGAACTGGAGACGGAGGAAGCTGGGGGCATTCACTGGAGATCGTATTGGCTCGGAAGTTTTCTACGTCAATTGGCCTCAGGAATCGGTTGGTGGCGTTTATTGCACGCAGGGCTTCGACGATCTCGTCGTAGGCCAATTTCAGTCCAGCCGGATCTTGTTCACCAGTGGTCTTGAAGACGTAACGGTTCCAATTCAACAGCTTCACTGCCCATTTCTTGACCAGATCTTTGTCGGCCGCGAAAAATACGACATGGAAGCTCCCATTCACCACTTTTGCAGGGATTGACATCGATGTTTGGGGAGTATATGTCGCCCCCTCGGCATCGTTTGGCAAGTGACGTCGTCGCTGCTACTGTCGCTATCACTGCTGTCTGAACTTGACGTTTCTTCCACAAGCTGCCGCTGCGGCTGCATTGCTACAGCTCGCGCTTTCAGCTCGAAAATATTGAGCGAGTACATGGCGTTGACTTCGATGCGGTGACTCGTGAGCTGGAAGCATTCAACAGGCTCGTCGACCTCATCTGGCGATTCGTAACCACACAAGTACCCTTCCTCGAGGATGTAATACAGCACGCGAGAGTGAACTGGTCCGCTTGGATCGGACCGCTGCCTCCACGCGGGGCGATTGTCCGGAAAGCAGGCTTCAACTGGCACGCGTATCAAGTAGCCTTCCATCGTCGAAGAGCGCAAGTTCACCAATGATTCTCCCATTGCGTCGGATCGAGAGTTTTGTCGTCTTCAAAACGCTTATCAACCGGTAAGATGGCAGAGCTCCAACACATCTTAGTCAAGACTATAAACGAGCGCCAATTCGCCAAGCAAGCACTGTATCGTCTTCGAAGACAAAAATACACCTGGACCAGTTCGGGCACCGGCAATAAAGTGAAATCATAACCGTTGTGTGCCCTCGTGCGGTGACCCCACGCCTGGTATGGATGTCAAGTATTTCACTTGCGTCCAGACGCACGACAAACAATGTCGCGGAGTATCCAGGTCTACTCGCAGGACTGCAGCGAGCGATAGCACTAAAGTTATCGGGCATTCATGTCGTTGGAGACAGCGCCATGATTTTAAGACAACTACAGGCGAGGAAGCCTCCAAAAGCCCCCATTTACAGGCACTGTATGCCCAAAGCAGAGCATTGCCGGACAGATTACATGTACACACATGGAACCACCACCTTCGAGCCTTCAACAAGGCAGCCGACAAGTTGGCGAACATCGCTATGGACGACAGTATTAGTCGCCACATTTTCCAATCAGATCAACCAGAATTGATTCCTAAATGGGCAGGGGTCATACGACTCGTGGACGGAGACGTTGAACATTGGCGAGATGAATATCTTGTCACAGGGGCCGGATGGCCCGAGACCGATGACCTGTAAGGTGAACGGGACGGAAACGTTATACACTGTCGTAGCGTTCCACTCAGCAGATGATGAGCAAGGCATCTGCCGAGCCGGACATTGTAGTCGTTAGCTAAACTAAGTGACAATAATGTACCTCACTTCAAAATCAAAAAAACCGTTGTGTGCCCGCACCGAGCAACACGCTGCTTCTTGCGCGAGCGAAGTGTATTCGGCAAAGTGAACCTTCTGGGCCTTCTATAATGGCGTTAAACCAAGCTAGTAGTGGTCCTGAAGCTGCGGCACCACCACCACGTCCAAGTATTTCAAGCAAGCGCCCAAGCTGATATTCTTTGCTAAGTACTATTTGTGCGTGGGACTCTCCAACAATACGTGTGCACAATTCATTCACACTACCGATAGAGTATCATCAGCTGAGTCTGTAGTTCCGACCCGACCGAAGAGAGTTAAAACCCAGCGTAAGTGCGCAGCTGTCGACCAAGACACACTCGTTCAGAGCGCTGGTCTTCTTTGTACGGTGGAGGGGTGATGTAGCCCTCCTTGCCTTTCGCTGGGTCCCAATAAAACGCGTAGCCGAGCTCATCGTTCAGCGGCCAGTCGTTCTTGAACCGCTCGACCAGGTCCGGGTTCGCCATGAACTGCCGAACGAAGCCCACCATGTCGGCTGCACCGCTGCGAATGACTCCCTCCGCGGTATCACGAGTGTAGCTGCAGTTCGCCATCACAATACCGTCGAAGTGCTTCTTCACGTCGAGCACCGTCATCACGCGGCTCTTGTCCGAGTACCCGAAGCCAAATCCATCCAGGATGGCCAAATACC
The DNA here is from genome assembly GCA_011947355.1 of Phytophthora boehmeriae. NCBI lineage: Eukaryota > Oomycota > Peronosporomycetes > Peronosporales > Peronosporaceae > Phytophthora > Phytophthora boehmeriae. The sequence continues at coordinate 488,853 of JAAVTJ010000185.1, forward strand.
CTAGGCCATGGTCTGATAGACGCTTGAAGACGTAGCTGAACATTTCAGTGTTGTCGACGCTGCCCATGCCGCCGTACTTGCTCGAGGGGGACACTCGCACACCAATGCAGTGGCTTGGGTACACGGTTTTGACTGCCTCCACGATTTCGTGCAGGAGACGGTAGCGGTTTTCGAACGACCCGCCGTATTCGTCCGTGCGCAGGTTGGTGCTGGATTGAAGGAACTGGTCGATCAAGTATCCACTACCAGCATGCACCTCAGCCCCATCGAAGCCAACTTGCTTGGCCAGTTCGGCACACTTGCGGTACTGCTCCACGACGCCTGGGATTTCATCTTTGGTCAATGCACGTGCCCGTTCGAAGCTCGCACGTTCGCCATCCGCTCTGCGCGTGCTGCCTCCTTCGTACAGTGTGGCAGACGCCGACACGACTTCGTTGTTAGCGTGGAAGGAAGGGTGCGACTGTCGCCCCATGTGCCAAAGCTGTACGAAGATCTTGCCTCCTTTCTGGTGGATCCGGTCCACGACCTCTTCCCATCCCTTGGCCTGTTCGTCCGTGTACAATCCTGGCGACCCGTACCAGCCGAAGCCCTGCTCGGAGATGGCACATCCTTCAGAAATAGTGAGTCCAGCTCCAGCGCGTTGCTCGTAGTAGATGGCGTGCATCTCGTCTGGCGCGTGACTGTCGGGATCGATGCGAGCCCGAGTGGCTGGCCCGAAGACGATCCGGTTCTTGAGCGTGAGGTCGTCCCCGAGCTGCAGCGGCGTGAAGAGCTTGTAGTCGTCAGTGAGAGTCATGGTGGTGGTGATGGTTGCGGTTGCTGCGTAGAAGAGGTCGAATGAATAAGTGAGGATCGCAGCAATGGCAATGGTTCTGAGTAGCAATGACCTGTTGTTGACCGCCTGAATTCCTTGCCATCATCCGGATTACGGTAACCTATGTCAGTACTCTTTTGGCATAATCCGGCCAGAAGCTGAAGGGCAGGAATGCTGTTGTGATGCCAAGACCTCAGCACTGTCGAATGACCAGCTTCCTGTTTGTGCAGCCGTCTCACGTGACAGCCACTTGCTGAACGAGATGCACTTTCGTCAACTCTGGCAGTGGCAAGATGGCTACATGACTTGCGTGAACAATCTGACGCAATCGAATTGGATTAGGTCAGATCTACCACCGACTACCAAAGTCTTACCTCAGAGCTGCATGGCACCAACAAAGCGTCTGGTTACTTGATTTCGTTGCCGCTCTCGATGCTCACTTTGCATTTAACAAGCTCCCACCAAAATCAAACTCCAGTCCAAAACAATGGTCTCCACGCCGCGCGACTACAAACTTCTCACGCCACTGCGTCTTAGCGACGACCTCGAGCTCAAGAACCGCATGGTCTTCGGCCCTGCTACGCGTTCCCGCTGCGACCCCGTCACCCACGCGCCCATCGAGCGCAATGCCGTGTATTACGAGCAGCGGGCGAGTGCCGGGCTCATCGTCACGGAAGCCTGCGCCATCTCCGAGCAAGGCTTCGGCTGGTACGGAGCCCCGGGATTGTACACGGACGAACAGGCCAAGGGGTGGAAAGAGGTCGTGGACCGTGTTCACCTCAAAGGAGGCAAGATCTTTGTGCAGATCTGGCACATGGGCCGTCAGTCACACCCTTCATTCCACGACAACAACGAGGTGGTGTCGGCGTCTGCTACACTGTACGAGAGCGGCAGAACTCGCAATTCCGATGGCGAGCACACCAGTTTCGAACGAGCACGCGCCTTGACGATCGAAGAGATCCCTGCAGTGGTGGAGCAATTCCGCAAGTGCGCCGAGCGAGCCAAAGAGGTGGGGTTCGATGGCGTTGAGCTGCATGCGGCGGGAGGATACTTGATCGACCAGTTCCTTCAGTCCAACACCAATCTCCGCACCGACAAGTACGGCGGGTCCTTTGAGAATCGCTACCGCTTCCTGCACGAAGTCATTGAGGCCGTGAAAACGGTATACCCTCCTGGTCGCATCGGTGTGCGGACGGCGCCGAACAGTCCGTATGGAGGCATGGGCAACGCTGACAACGTCGAGGTTTTCACGTACGTGTACAAGCGCTTAGCGGAGCATGGCCTCGCGTACTTGGCCATTCTTGACGGCTGGGAAGGTGTTGGCACCGACTCAGGTTACCACGGCAAGTGCCGTGCACTGACAACGCTTGACGCCAAGGTAGCTTTTCAAGGCACCGTCATCGCCAACAAAGGCTACTCGAAAGACATCGCCGAAGGTGTCATTCGGAGCGGTTCGGCTGACCTCGTGGGGTTTGTTCGTCTCTTCATGGCGAATCCAGACCTCGTTGAGCGCTTTCAACACGACTGGCCGCTCGCACCATTGCTTGACTACAAGTACTTTTGGGACCCTGTCATGGGCGACGAGGGATACATTACGCCGAGCCGCTTCAAACCATGAATGGAGCATGTCTGCGGGAGGTAAGGAGGCAAGCTGAATGAACACGACATGATAATTAGCGCATTGAGAGTCACATACATGTACATACATTCGGCTGCCCTTTATATTGGACCTTCGCGCTTGTACCTGATAGCGCACACGCCTTCTAAGGTGATAATCGCCTGGGCTGCTGGGTAAGTAGAATAGAATCGTTGAAGCTCTCGGACACCAGGAAAACATGCCTGGTCTAAAAGACGACGTTGTTGCTGTTCATGGACTGTACACTTGACTTGACTTGCTGCAACTACTTCGTAGACCCGTCTGCGTCAGTATCTTCATCCTCCATGTCGCTAGGATGATCAATACTTAATCGCCGAGCCAACTCCGCGTCAGAGATAATACTTGAGGTGCTGCTCTGCATCGACGAAAGCAACGACGGAGATACTGCCGCGGAAGGTTCTGCAGCTCCTTCGCCGTGTCTTTCAGGTTTTACGTCACCTTCACTGTGGCGACGGCCTTTAGGAGTGGCCTTCGCTACAGATGCAGCTACTGCAGGGTCAATAGCACCCGACGACTTCCTGGCAGCTTCTTCAGTGTTTACCGAAAGTGTAACAGCAGGGCTATGCCTATCGTCAGCTGCCTGCTTGCTTGATCGCCTGTATCGCGCGTATAGCTTGAGTACAAGCTCCACCATCTCCTTCTTCTCGATACACGTTACGTCGCTATAACCAGCACGATCAATGCACTGCTTCAGCTCCTTAATAGACATCTTGTGCACGGCTTCAATCGAAACACCCGGTTCGAGAGGGTTCTTGTAAATTCGCGATGGCTTTTTAGGTTTTGGTACCTTTGTGAGGGTTCCCCAGGTTGAAGCTGTTGCCGCTGTGTCGGCGAAAGATCGAACGTAGACAAATCGTCTGGCAATGGCATCAGTCCCACCATGACACGCAGGAATTGCAGCGCCTGGATAAAAAAATTAAACGGGCGGGGGCTGTTGTGGCCTCCTGGGAACTTGAACAGCTGATTGGGTCCATTGTGGAGCTTGTACAAGGCCTCCACATGATGCGGCCCCACTAATTCATCCTGCAGCCCCACAACAAAAAATGCCGGCACTGAGCATCTACACAAACACACAGACACATACGGGTCACTCCGATGTCAATATCAACCTTTCTTCAACACTAACGCACTTGTGGACTTTTGCGATAGGCTTGAGCTTGAACATGTCGAACTTGGCTCGTTTCTTGATATCTCGTCGGATAAGTCGCATCACCAGCTTCACAGCGATACGTGGGACTCCAAGCTTGCCGTCCTCAACCAGTTCCGTCGCGAGCTTCGGTAGACTCGAAAACGGACTGTCCAGCACCATGGCGTTCACGGACGAATCCGACTCGGCGTACAAAAGCGCTGCCACAGAGCCCATACTGCGTCCCCAAAGACACAAACTCGACACTTCACCAGTCTTCCGTACGTACTTTACCGCTGTAGCAATATCAGTGCGCTCATGGTAACCCAACGATACGTACTTGCCCTCTGAGAGTCCTGACCCACAAAAGTCCAGAGCAAACACTGTGAAGCCTGCTGGGAGCGCGTACATCACAATCTCCAGAGCGCCCAGTCGACAGGAACTGTTGCCATGCAGCACCACAATGCACGGCCGTTTGTCCTGCTCTTTAGTCTCCGCAGCGTCTCCGTGCTTGGCTTTGGGCTTGCGAGGCTTCCACCAGCTGCACTCGAGCGTGTAGCCTGCAGGATTCTTGAGCTTCAGGTCCACTCGTTGCACCGAGACGTCTCCGATCTGAGCGCGCTTGGGGCCGAGCTCAGAGACGGTATACTGAGCTCGCAATGGTCGGATCACTGTGTGCACCAGACCTTCGTACCCCTCTTTGATCATGGACCACATGCCCTGGCGGTCGCCAACAGTAGCTAATCGATTATACCACAGCAGTACTTATTAAATATACTAGCGCGACATCGGCAGGCAGGGAGCAGAACGCACCCGAGTCGTCCATGGCAATCCAGTACAGAGCTATCCAGGTGTATTAAACGAACTGATTCGATCAGATTTGAAGGGGAGCTACCTATTCAGAAGGTAGTACTGCAACTCACAGTATTCACGTACAACAGAGGTTTATTTTTATGTGTTTCTGTTCTATGATGACTCACATGTGCGTTATACCACTTACAGCACCTTGGGAGCTGCCTTGATAGCCGCCTTGGCCGCCTTAATGGGCTTGGCGAAGTTCAGCGTGTGCTGAGACCATAATGTGGATGTCATGAGCACAATAGCACCGCACTGGTGCGAAACCGCAAGCGGGATCGGCACACAGTTGAGCAGGGTGGTGATACCGAGGAGGACTTGGCTGGTGGCAGCCGCCAGACTCAAGTTCAGCGCCGTACGCGACTGCTGCGGCAGCTGCTTCCAGATGTGCGGACGCCGAGCCATGGCGTACACGCCGCCGAAACCAGTGATGGTGCTCATGGCGAGGAGTCGGTGGTCCAACTGCACGAGCGGCACGTTCTCAAAGAAGTTCTTGTACTTGGGGTCCAACACGAACAGGTCGTCCGGGATCCACTGGTCGTCCATCTTGGGGAATGTGTTGAAGGCCATGCCGGCGTCGATGCCTGCCACAAACGCACCAGAGATAATCGTGTACCCGAGCACAGTGGACACGTGACCCAAGATCTTGCGAATACGAGTCGTCTGCTTCAGCACATCAGGCGAAATCATCTCTCGAGTCATAGCCGCACGCGAGGGTGGTGAGATCAAACCGAAACCAGTCCAGAGAAGAACGCCCAGCGTCGTGAATGCAAAACCAAGCTATTGAGAACACAGCAAAAACAGTCAGACTCTTACATCATCGATCCTCCCGATCATCTGTGCGAGCAACAATATCATGGACTTACGTGTGTAGCAAGACGGTAGGGGCTGACACGGACTTCGTTCTTCTTCTGCAGTTGCTCCCTGCCGTGATCTTCCAGTCCACTACGCACCATCCACCAGCCAACACCACCTTGTGCTGCACCCAGGCCGAACAGCACAGCAAAACGCGTGTACAGTTCCACTGGTAGTCTCTTGCGAAGTCCAAAGTAAATCAGTGGCAACGTGTACACCATGCCCACTGTTCGACCAAGCATGCGGTGGCCATACTCCCACCAGAAGATACCCTTGAAATCGTCAACGGTCTACATCGCACAAAACATAAACGTCGGTATAAAAACAACACATGTAGCAGAGACCCACACTTCAGTCGTCACGGTGCTTACCATGTTCTTGCGCTGTTGGTACTCTGGGAACTGCTTGTAAATCTCGAACTCTGCTTCCCACTCCTCCAGGGTCATGGGCGGCAGACCTCCATGCGGTTTCCACGTAGCCATGGACAGTCCGGAACGCGTCAGACGCGTTGCACCACCGACAGCAATCATGCCGCCAACCATCGCCGCCGTACCGAAGATCCAGTACGCCAGTGGGCGGTTGGCTGCCACATTCTCAATCGTAGCCGTCGACGCCGCAAATTTCTACAGCATTGCAGCCAAAACAGTCTGTCACTATGGCAACCAATAGCAGCATCAGCATTGCAATCTCAGAAAAGTTTTTGCAAACGAACCCGAGCTTTGGTGGAGTAGACAAGCGGCTGCTTGCTCGTTTTGGTCGTCTGGAGGCCAACGCGCGTCCACAGAGGCGCCGACTTGGCAGGGGCTGCCACCACAGGCTTCACGAGCGTCTGGTAGCGACTGCCAGCCAGTCCAGAGCCTCTCTGCACCACCGGATTGGCCATAATTCCACAGTCAGATACCTTCAAGGAGTCTCTAGAGCTGGGTTTTGAGCGGTTGGCAATGCAATCGACAGGGGAGCGACGTACCGTGGCTGCGAAGCTGTGGGTGGCGCTGAAGTGGGCGCTCCGGCGTGCTGCCTGGGCGAACATGGTCGTCTTCCAGTCCCTTGAATGTCTGGGTCGCGTTTCTGAATCTGAGGTGTGCGTTCCACCAGAAAATGACCGGCGTCAAAAACATGCGGGTATCGGTGCGTTTGGTGGATTGACTTGGTTTCAGTATGATCATATCTGTGACGTGATTTAACTGGAATTCAGAGTGCCCATTAATTTTCAAAGTCGTTCCTAGCGTCGACGAGGATATGCATAGTCAGATGATGACCACCGCTACGTGTTAACGACCCACCACCACCATCTGAACAACGCAACGTATTGTATTTAATTTATGCCAGCCTCTTGCAGCATTTGTGATCGCATGGAGGAGACCTGGTCTTTAGAATTCAGTTCTCTGACTGTTCATGCGATGCCGAGCTTCTCCTTGCCAAGCTCGTAGCACGAAATCATGATCGCGCAAGACGGAGCCACTCGCGCCAAACGCGCGCTGAGTCCTGTGAAGGCTCCACTTAATCCCTTGCTGTCCACCACCTGCCGCAACACAATCATCCCTGACGGCTGCGATCCCTGCGCCGTCATCGACACCTGCTGCAGCGTCTTCACCACATCGAACGGAGTCGTGACAGTAGCAGCAATAGCCCCAGACACCGCTCCACACGCGAACGCTCTTTGGGTTCGTGTCAGCTGTATCTCTGCAGAGTTCAGACGTTTCTGCAGCGACTCGTACGACGTCCAGTAGATGGCGGAAAAGGGCACATCCCTTGCCAACGTGGCTCCCAGTCCATTCATCAGCGACCTGTACCCTCCACAACGCACTGCCTTCTGGAATGTGGCCACGAGACTCGCCCCTGCTTGTTCCCCCTGCATCCTGGTGCGGATCAACTCGATCGGCGACGTGATGGACGCCGCGACGACTCGCGCAGTGGCTCCCGCCAGCAGCGGCACGAATCCCTGGATCTGCGGCAGTTTCTGCTGCCCCTCCTGCAGCAGCAAGTCGTACGACATATAGTACAGCACTGTGGAGGGAACTGCGATGACCATAGCAGGCGACAGCCCAGCGAACAGCCCCGCCAAGCCTTCGGTCTGGAAGATATGACGCAGCGCATGCGACGTCCCTTGGAGCTGGAGAGGCGCCACTGCGCGGGAGCAGGACATGCGCATGGCCGGGAGAGCGCCCCCTCGTCGTGAGGACGAGAGCTTCTCCACTGGACGAGTGACGCAGCGGTTGCAGACGCAGCGAGAGCGGCACAGGCACTGGTCAGCTGCAGTCGAGTGCGTCACACGCAGCTCGGAGAGCGTCTTGGGCTTGGCGAGCGTCTGGATCTGCGACTGGATGCGCACTTTGGCCACGTCCAAGGGCGTGACGAAGAGCGACGTCAAGAGCGCGCCGGTGGACGCCGCCGCCGCCTTCTTCATGGTGTCCTCTGCCTTGACCGCCATCTTGACTTACTCTCAGTATGCGCAAATTCACAAGTGATGATCTGTGGCGGGTTGTCCGACGTGTGGGCTTAAGCAGAGCTTGTGCTCTTAGCCAATGAAAAGGCTGCAGGAATGTTTGCGTGTGTTACTTCAGACTTGAACTTGCAGTCAACCACCGGTACCATACGTCCTACAAGCTAAAGCTACTAAAGCTATAGCTCGTCGCGTGCTGCGACGGATTGCAGTCGCCTCGCCTGGACGTTAGTGTGCATCTTGTGCGCCAGCGACTGCAGGAAACGCAGCGGCATCCCACGAGCAATGAAGCCTCGATACACAACCATGCTGTCGTCCTCCAGGCCTTGCTGCTTCCGAAGCTCCGCGACGGCTTCATTCAAAATGTCTTCGTCTTCAGCGGCGATCTCTTCGTCCAACGGATTCAACGTCTTCAATAGGAACTGGTACAGATCGTCGACATGAATGAAGTTGTCCCGGTGAGACGACATGGCTGCGACCTGGTCATACGACCAGTCGATGATCTTGTCGAGCACCTCTTCGTTCGCGAACTCCGCGTTGAAAGCGATCAGTTCGACATCAGTCAGACCGGGGATGACCGGGAGAGTTTCTTCTTCGTCATCGACTTCCTCCGTCGGCACAAACATGTGCTCGGTATCACCACCCGCTACCTCATCAGGAGCGTCTTGTTGGTCGTTTTCTAAGGAATTCTACAGACCACGATAAGTCAAGGCTATTAAAATTCTTGCGTGTCTACCATCAATGCACATACCAGTCTGCGTTGTCTTTCGAGAAACGCGTCGAAGGTATAACTTTTATCGGACAGCGGGTAGAGCCCTGATGCTCTCTTTGCAAGGATATTTTGAAGGTCAATTCCACAAACTGCATCGACGTAAAGCAAAACCATTCTCACGTACCCGCTCGCGCAGCTCCTCCGCGAAAGCCACTCGCATCCTTTCCAGATACTCCGCTTCTTCAGATAGCTCCTCCTCAATAGGATCGTTGGGGTGCAGATTTTCTTCGAGCTCCGCTTGTTCCTTCAACAACAATATAATTGAGGGACGTATCACAGGATTCGTACAAACCGGAATCATACTAGATTGCTCTGCTCCTCTCGCGATGGCTCCCATTGAGTGACATCGTCTTCTTGGTCTTCTTCTGATTCCTCGCTGTCCTCTTCATGCCTGCCCATGTCCATAATCATTTCGGCTTCCTGCTCTTCCTCTTCAGTCAAGCTCGTCCCTTCTTCCTAAGCGTAGTTCACTCAATGAGTCACAGCGTCGACAACACCATAAAACATGATTGTCATGCCTTGCTACCTCCATCATTGGCTCCTTCTCGTCAAAGTCCACTATCTTCGCATCGTTAGCCCATGCCGATAGATCGTCGGCGGAGTCTTCAAGGCCTTTTACTTGAGTATCCAAGGATTCTGCACATACCACCTAGCATCAATGCCATTAGAGCATCAGGAACTTCTTACACTTGTTGCAACCCCTCAGCAGAACCGAAAACGACACCTGCAGTGGCACCAAAGCTATCAAGATGCAGCAAAGACTGCGCATACTCATCGCGTAGGCTCCCAGAGCGATCAAAATGTCAATCAAAGCGACACAATCCCCTGGATATGAAGGCGAAGAGACGCAATCACGTCAACTGATAACTTCGTTGTCCAAAATGCACATTGCTGTCCAATGAACCTCTTAGTGCTTCCATGCTGTGCTCAGATTGCCCGTCGCGACATTAAATGGGTTTGTTAGATACTGCTCACTCTTGAGTTTCCACCTTGTGCTAGCATGGCGATCTCTTTGCGAGCTTTCTTCTGGATCTTGGTTTTTGTCGCTTTTGTTAGGGGATCTTCGCCTCACTCAAGGCCGCGAGTGCATCCGGGTGTGTATCGTAGACTCCGACAACAAGCCGCAGTCAATTTGATGGTAACTATGCGTGGTAAGACCATCGCGGAACTGCAAGAGGAGGACGACTTGGAATCAGCGACTGCCTCCAGCCGAGGGGTTCAGATCGCATCCCTGGTCAATTCGCTCAAGATCGTTTCGGCAAATGCACAGCGGCCAGTGACCGAACTCATCGCTGAAGAATCTGCCACCTTGTCAGCACCGCTGTTCACGTCTTCGAAAACGCTCTGGGTGTCCAATCAAGTGTTCATGGCTAACGCGTCCGTGGATCTGCTTCAGAAGTTAATGTCAGTGCCTTCGATCGACGAAATCCGTGAGGAACAAATCTACACGATGGAAGACAACATTGAGAGTGAGATTTTAAATGCGACTTCCAACGCCAACTATTCAGCGCCGGTGGTGAATGGACGATCATGGAACCTCGAGAAAATCGGAGCGACTGAATTGTGGGCAAAGGGGATCACGGGTGAAAATATCACTGTCGCGACGATCGATAGTGGTGTGCGTGTTACGCATGAGGTATTGCGAGACAATTTCCTTGGGGACTATGGTTGGTACGACCCAGAGGCTAAGCGCGCGATCCCGTACGATTCATCAGGCCACGGGACACACGTGATGGGATCTTTGGTTGGAATGAAGGGTGTTGGTGTGGCCCCGGGAGCGAAATGGATAGCTTGCCGAGGCTGCAGTAGCTCAACATCCTGCCGCGAATCCAGTCTGCTAGCCTGCGCACAATTTATTTTGTGCCCAACCGATCCAGAAGGAAAGAACTCGGATTGTAGCAAGGCGCCACACGTGGTAAACAATAGTTGGGGTATTTTTCGTGGCACCGACAACTTCTCCGCAGTTATAGCAGCTTGGCGCTTTGCTGGTATCATCCCGATATTTTCTGTTGGGAATTCAGGATCCGCAAGTACTTGCAGCACAGTGGTCTCGCCTGCAGACGCAAACAACGTGATTGGAGTTGGTGCGATTAGCGTTGATGACTCTTTGCTATCGCAAAGTTCTACCGGTCCATCCACTCAAGGCCGCATTAAACCAGACATTGTAGCACCGGGTGTAAGAATATACTCGGCTTGGTGGACGAGAGATAATGTGTATGCCATCACGTCAGGGACCAGTATGGCTGCACCGCATGTTGCTGGAGCGATAGCATTGATCCTCAGCACAAACCCTACATTCACTTTCGAGCAGATATGGTCCGCGCTTACGATCTCGGCAGTGCAAGACAGCAACATGGTTAACAGCGTTGCTGCTCGTTTAAAGTGCGGAAACATCCCTGCATCTACGTTTCCGAACAACATCTTTGGATATGGTGTGCTCAATGTTCAACGAGCTCTCACCATTCTACACGAAAATGACCAGCAATAGTGCTTTCAGTCGAAAAGTGGATGAACTTTAATACGAGAAGATAATCGCATCCCTTTAATCGCATCCCTTTTGTAAGTCCGCCACCAACGATCGAAGTATTCTACGGTTCAAAGCGGCTCGGAGTAGTGTATCCCTCGTCGCCCATGACAGGGTCCCAAAAGTACTTGTAGTCAAGCAATGGTGCGAGCGGCCAGTCGTGTTGAAAGCGCTCAACGAGGTCTGGATTCGCCATGAAGAGACGAACAAACCCCACGAGGTCAGCCGAACCGCTCCGAATGACACCTTCGGCGATGTCTTTCGAGTAGCCTTTGTTGGCGATGACGGTGCCTTGAAAAGCTACCTTGGCGTCAAGCGTTGTCAGTGCACGGCACTTGCCGTGGTAACCTGAGTCGGTGCCAACACCTTCCCAGCCGTCAAGAATGGCCAAGTACGCGAGGCCATGCTCCGCTAAGCGCTTGTACACGTACGTGAAAACCTCGACGTTGTCAGCGTTGCCCATGCCTCCATACGGACTGTTCGGCGCCGTCCGCACACCGATGCGACCAGGAGGGTATACCGTTTTCACGGCCTCAATGACTTCGTGCAGGAAGCGGTAGCGATTCTCAAAGGACCCGCCGTACTTGTCGGTGCGGAGATTGGTGTTGGACTGAAGGAACTGGTCGATCAAGTATCCTCCCGCCGCATGCAGCTCAACGCCATCGAACCCCACCTCTTTGGCTCGCTCGGCGCACTTGCGGAATTGCTCCACCACTGCAGGGATCTCTTCGATCGTCAAGGCGCGTGCTCGTTCGAAACTGGTGTGCTCGCCATCGGAATTGCGAGTTCTGCCGCTCTCGTACAGTGTAGCAGACGCCGACACCACCTCGTTGTTGTCGTGGAATGAAGGGTGTGACTGACGGCCCATGTGCCAGATCTGCACAAAGATCTTGCCTCCTTTGAGGTGAACACGGTCCACGACCTCTTTCCACCCCTTGGCCTGTTCGTCCGTGTACAATCCCGGGGCTCCGTACCAGCCGAAGCCTTGCTCGGAGATGGCGCAGGCTTCCGTGACGATGAGCCCGGCACTCGCCCGCTGCTCGTAATACACGGCATTGCGCTCGATGGGCGCGTGGGTGACGGGGTCGCAGCGGGAACGCGTAGCAGGGCCGAAGACCATGCGGTTCTTGAGCTCGAGGTCGTCGCTAAGACGCAGTGGCGTGAGAAGTTTGTAGTCGCGCGGCGTGGAGACCATTGTTTTGGACTGGAGTTTGATTTTGGTGGGAGCTTGTTAAATGCAAAGTGAGCATCGAGAGCGGCAACGAAATCAAGTAACCAGACGCTTTGTTGGTGCCATGCAGCTCTGAGGTAAGACTTTGGTAGTCGGTGGTAGATCTGACCTAATCCAATTCGATTGCGTCAGATTGTTCACGCAAGTCATGTAGCCATCTTGCCACTGCCAGAGTTGACGAAAGTGCATCTCGTTCAGCAAGTGGCTGTCACGTGAGACGGCTGCACAAACAGGAAGCTGGTCATTCGACAGTGCTGAGGTCTTGGCATCACAACAGTATTCCTGCCCTTCAGCTTCTGGCCGGATTATGCCAAAAGAGTACTGACATAGGTTACCGTAATCCGGATGATGGCAAGGAATTCAGGCGGTCAACAACAGGTCATTGCTACTCAGAACCATTGCCATTGCTGCGATCCTCACTTATTCATTCGACCTCTTATACGCAGCAACCGCAACCATCACCACCACCATGACTCTCACTGACGACTACAAGCTCTTCACGCCGCTGCAGCTCGGGGACGACCTCACGCTCAAGAACCGGATCGTCTTCGGGCCAGCCACTCGGGCTCGCATCGATCCCGACAGTCACGCGCCAGACGAGATGCACGCCATCTACTACGAGCAACGCGCTGGAGCTGGACTCACTATTTCTGAAGGATGTGCCATCTCCGAGCAGGGCTTCGGCTGGTACGGGTCGCCAGGATTGTACACGGACGAACAGGCCAAGGGATGGGAAGAGGTCGTGGACCGGATCCACCAGAAAGGAGGCAAGATCTTCGTACAGCTTTGGCACATGGGGCGACAGTCGCACCCTTCCTTCCACGCTAACAACGAAGTCGTGTCGGCGTCTGCCACACTGTACGAAGGAGGCAGCACGCGCAGAGCGGATGGCGAACGTGCGAGCTTCGAACGGGCACGTGCATTGACCAAAGATGAAATCCCAGGCGTCGTGGAGCAGTACCGCAAGTGTGCCGAACTGGCCAAGCAAGTTGGCTTCGATGGGGCTGAGGTGCATGCTGGTAGTGGATACTTGATCGACCAGTTCCTTCAATCCAGCACCAACCTGCGCACGGACGAATACGGCGGGTCGTTCGAAAACCGCTACCGTCTCCTGCACGAAATCGTGGAGGCAGTCAAAACCGTGTACCCAAGCCACTGCATTGGTGTGCGAGTGTCCCCCTCGAGCAAGTACGGCGGCATGGGCAGCGTCGACAACACTGAAATGTTCAGCTACGTCTTCAAGCGTCTATCAGACCATGGCCTAGGGTATTTGGCCATCCTGGATGGATTTGGCTTCGGGTACTCGGACAAGAGCCGCGTGATGACGGTGCTCGACGTGAAGAAGCACTTCGACGGTATTGTGATGGCGAACTGCAGCTACACTCGTGATACCGCGGAGGGAGTCATTCGCAGCGGTGCAGCCGACATGGTGGGCTTCGTTCGGCAGTTCATGGCGAACCCGGACCTGGTCGAGCGGTTCAAGAACGACTGGCCGCTGAACGATGAGCTCGGCTACGCGTTTTATTGGGACCCAGCGAAAGGCAAGGAGGGCTACATCACCCCTCCACCGTACAAAGAAGACCAGCGCTCTGAACGAGTGTGTCTTGGTCGACAGCTGCGCACTTACGCTGGGTTTTAACTCCCAGTAAATCCACAGTATCTCTTCTCATTTACTTGCGTTTGCTTGGTTTGCTACTGATGAATCGATACACATGCCATGCGATGCTGCAGCTAACAAAGGCACTCTGAAGCTCCGCCTAGAACCTGATGGATCGGCTCTATTGTAGTTTGATGTGTGTCCACCAGCTTGCTTTGTGTCGCTGATTTCACACAAACCCACCCAACCACCAAGTATCACGTGGACTGTGGATCCTGTTTCCAGTGCTGGAATCGATCTTACCAATCACGCTTTTGGACAGGCTTGCTGTCATGTGGCGATGATGCCTAGTGAATTGCCGAGATGGCGCCGCTGATGCAACAGCACTCACTGTGTGACGGGAAGTTACTTCTGGTAACAGGCAACTTCAACGGCGTTGCACATCGTTCTTGAACGCTCCCATTTGCGGCGTCACAGTGACGGTCACACGCGTGATACGATAGGCATGCTGCCCGTCCACCCCGAAAGCAAGCACTCCAGAAGCTTCATTTTTGCTTTCGCCACCCACCGCAGCAGCCAAGACCGCAGCGGGTAGGTTGCCATCCTGACGAAGAGCGATGGCGGACTCATACCAAGTGACAGCGGAAGGAATTTATCTGGAGATCGCTGCCACTCCCAGCACAGGCGTCGGTACCCACTTCAACGCATTCGGCGACGCAACCAAAGCCGCTGCACGCCAAATCCAGCCCAAGAGACTCCTGTACACGAGCGTGCTGGTTTCGCTGCTGCAGCCCTTCCAAAGCGGCTGGTCGACGTCACAAATGAATCTGTCGCAGTACAACGACACGGAACAATGCAATGCCCGCCCTGTGGCTGAAGGAACATGCCTCATGTTTCCAGGCCACTCGGAGCTCGAGTGGACGTTCGCGGTGAATTCGTGGATCTTCGGTGCTATGATCGGCTCACTGTGCTGTGGCCACTTCAGTGACAAGCTGGGACGCAAGAAGGTTTTGACAATCAACTGCGTCTTCATGATCGTGGGTGGAGTGATCCAAGCAGCCGTGTCCAGTATTTGGCCATTTGCAGTCGGCCGACTCATTGCCGGGTTGGCGTCGGGCACGGCCACAGGTACGATCGGTGCGTACGTGAACGAGCTGTCTCCGCCGCATATGCGCAACACACTGGGCCTGGGTCTGCAGATATCCACGACTATTGGTATCCTGTTTCCAGCCATCGCGTTCTTTTTCACGAGCACGAGCAGCGGGTGGCGATATCTAGCCGCGTTTCCGTGTGTGCTGGGAGTGCTGTTCGTGATCCTAGCTCCAAAGCTGAGCATGGAGAGCCCAGCATGGCTTCTGACAAAAGGCCGCCGCGAGGAAGCCCGCAGGGTTATCGCTCGCTTGTACGGCGAAGAGAACGTGGGCACAGTTTTGTCGTGGCTAGAGGTGGGGAACAAGTCAGACAACGCGGAGCTGGGCCGGATCGCCGGCGAGCCTCCTGCTAAAGAGTCCGTGTTTGCTCCGCGTTACCGTCTCCAACTGGCAGGAGCTATTTTGCTTTCGTGCGCGCAGCAGCTTTCGGGCATCAATGCGGTGTTCTACTACTCCGGCACTATTTTCTCAGACGCCGGTATCTCAGACTCGCGGGTCGGCACATTGATCATCGACTTCATTAACATTTGGCCTGCGTTCTTCACAGGAGTGTTGGCGGTCCGCTTTGGCAACCGCAACATGATTTTGTGGGGGCTTGCAGGCATGGTAGTGATGTCGATTGGCATGACGGTGGCCTTCATTGTCGACGTATCGGTGCTGTCGATTGTCTTTACAGCGTTGTATGTGATTGTGTTCGGCGTGACGTTGGGCCCATTGGTGTGGGTGATGACCGCCGACATGTTCCCAGACTCTATTCGCGCGAGTGCGTCGTCGCTGTGTATCGGTATCAACTGGCTGTGCAACCTCATTGTCGGTGTGTCGTACCCGTACGTCTCGGATGCTCTTAGCGACTACGCGTTCGTGCCTTTCGTAGTGCTCTTGGCGATATTTTATCTGTTGGCACTGAAGTTGGTACCGGAGACTTCGGGTAAGTCCGCTGAAGAGATCCAAGCTGAGTACGACTCGCGGCGCGAGAGGTAAATCTATAGAATAGTCGGCGAAGCAAAGACTCAGGCTGTTTCCAACAGATAAATAAATTATTCAATCGATTGCAACATGTATTCGGTGTTCGTGGAAGCGGAATTCATCGTAGCAAGTCAAGCGTTGAACGACGCGTTGATACAACGAACTGTGCGGGCCTAAAATCTTCGACCGATGCGCAAACGACAGCTAAGTTACAACAGGATGGACTTGGCGGCGTACAGTTCAGTGTGCGCAAATTCGGAAGAGAAGGAAACGTAAAGAGCACGGCATGCGAGACTCGATTCGTAGGCGGCAAGTGGAAACACTCTGTCATATCGTGCGGTCGTCGAGATGGCCCGGTCTCAGGAAAACAAGTGTCAAGACCCTACGCAAGCCGTAATCTCTGGAGCGCATAGGATCGAAGTTAAATGCGGTATGACGATCAGTCCATTGCGTGCATCACCACGACGAATCTGCTACTGAAGACGCTTATAGCAGCGCGGCAGCTTCGGAAGTTGAGTGGTTTGCCACCAGTCACAACGATCTATTCGCTGTGCAACAGCGTCAAAGGAGCAGATCAAGACTGCGGAATTTGTGTGGATATTTTTCAAATCACCTCTGACCTCAAATGTGTGGATTTGTCGACTTGAGGCTGTCCCGCGAGCTTTTGCACGCCTGAAGTCAGGCAGCACCGGGCTTATTCGTGTGCATCCGCCGATCTTTCTGGACGTTCGAGCCGGCGCTCACATGGAAATGTATGATCTCCGCAGAGATCCCCATCGGCAGCAAAATCCGTCCGTGACGAAAACCCTTTGCCAGCTGTGCAATGGCAGCCTCCAAACAAAATATTCCAGCTGGGTACTTGGTGCGGTAGAGCTGGTCGGCCGTGTTCACACCATGATATCCACCGTTAAATCCCTGGCAGAGAGACAAGTGATGGGCATCTGTCGTCTGATTGGTGGATACCTTCCATGCTGTCGTCTCATTGGTGGAAACGAAAACGAATCTTTCAGCAGCTCAGCTGGAAAGCGCTCACTTCTCAATTCGCCACAGAGGACACAAGCGGATCTTCCGGAGACCAAATTGATGTCGGAGCACAGTCCTCTGCTCGCCAACGGCGACGAGCACTCGTACAGCGGCGTGTCCAACGACGAGCGCTTCTACATGGGCGTGGACAAGCGCTCGCTCCTGGACACGGGGACACGGGACTCAGCACCGTGGAGGCTTCTCGCCGCCTCAAGATCTTCGGCCCCAACGAACTCGAGACCAAGGAGAAATCCCCGTGGGTGAAGCTGGCCGAGCAGTTCTGGGGCCCCATGCCCATCATGATCTGGCTGGCCATTCTGGTCGAAGCCATCACCAAAGACGTCCCCGACTTCTTCGTGCTGCTGTTCCTGCAGCTGCTCAACGGAACCGTCGGATGGTACGAAGAGCTCAAGGCTGGCAACGCCGTCGCTGCACTCAAGGCCAGTCTCAAGCCTGAAGCTCAAGTCATCCGCGACGGCGTCCACCAGACCATTAACGCCGCGCTGCTGGTGCCGGGAGACCGCGTCACGCTCTCTGCCGGATCGGCAGTCCCTGCTGACTGCGATATCTGCGAGGGGAACCCTGTGCAGATCGACCAGGCGGCTCTCACTGGAGAGTCGTTCCCTGTGACGATGGCGCAGGGAGACAATGCCAAGATGGGATCCACTGTGGTCCGCGGAGAAGTGGAGGCGGTGGTCTCTGCCACTGGCAGTCAGACGTTCTTCGGCAAGACGGCCAGTCTGATCTCGTCCGTGGACGAAGTGAGCCACTTCCAGAAGATTCTGATCCGCATCACCATGTTCCTCATGGCTATTTCCTTCGTGCTGGTGGGATTCTGTCTCGGATACTTGATCTACAACGGCGAGGACTTCTTGGACGCCATCGCCTTCTGCGTGGTGCTGCTTGTGGCGTCCATCCCCATTGCGATGCAGGTGGTGTGCACGTCCACCATGGCGCTGGGGTCGCGCAAGCTTGCAGATGAGAAGGTCATTGTGACGCAGCTGCAGTCCATTGAGACGCTCTCGGGAATGAACATGCTGTGCTCGGACAAGACTGGCACGCTCACACGCAACAAGATGGAGCTGCAGGACGACCTGCCGATCTTTCACCCGACTGCCACTCGCGAGGAGGTTCTGATCACCGCTGCGCTTGCTGCTAAGTGGAAGGAGCCGCCTAAGGACGCCTTGGACACTCTGGTGCTGAACGCGATTGATCTGCGCCCACTGGACCAGTACTCGATGCTCGACCACATGCCGTTTGACCCGTCGGTGAAGCGCACGGAGTCCACGATTCGCGGTCCTGATGGCAAGGTTTTCAAGGTGACCAAGGGTGCACCACAAATTATTCTGGCGCTTGCCCACAACGTAACAGAGATTCAGGACGAGGTGGAAGCCAAGGTGCTGGACCTCGCTAAGCGCGGCATTCGCTCGCTTGCTGTTGGCCGTACGTCAGAAGAGGAGGCTGACGGTGGCTGGGTGTTCCTGGGTATTATGACTTTCTTGGATCCACCGCGTCACGACACGAAGCGCACGATTGAGCTAGCCCACGAAAACGGTATTGGCGTGAAGATGATTACTGGTGACCAGGCTGCTATCGCCGTGGAGACGTGCCGCATGCTTGGAATGGGCCAGACTATCCTTGGCACGGACGTACTGCCCACTGCTAATGTACAGGACGGTCTTTCGTCGAGTCTTGGAGCGGACTACGGCGCCATTGTCGAGAGTGCCGATGGTTTCGCTCAGGTGTTCCCCGAACACAAGTTCCTGATTGTTGAAGTGCTGCGTCAGCGCGGCTGGGTGTGCGGTATGACGGGTGATGGTGTGAACGATGCTCCTGCTTTGAAGAAGGCTGACGTCGGTATTGCTGTCGAGGGATCTACTGACGCGGCTCGCGCTGCTGCAGACATTGTGCTTACGCAGCCTGGTCTGTCGGTCATCATCAACGCTATCACGCTCTCTCGCAAGATCTTCCAGCGCATGCGCAACTATGTGACGTACCGCATTGCATGCACGATCCAGCTGCTCATGTTCTTCTTCATCTCGGTGCTTCTGTTCCACCCGGACAGTTGCCGTTTCCAGCACTTTGTGCCACACGTTGGTGAGTGCCCGTACAACGTCAACGAGAGCACGGAGGCTGTGGACCCATATTTCAAGCTACCCGTCATCGCTCTAGTGTTGATCACGATTTTGAACGATGGAACGATTATCTCGATTGCCTACGACAACGTTGTGCCGTCAAAGCGCCCCGAGACGTGGAACCTGCCTCGTATTTACTGGGTGTCCACGACGCTTGGTTTGATCGCTGTGGCTAGCTCGTTGCTTCTGCTGTTCTTCGGTCTTGACTCGTGGAACAAGAATGGTGTGCTTGCCTACTTTGGTCTAGGCGACCTGCCGTACGACCAGGTGATGATGATGATGTACCTGAAGATCTCTCTGTCGGACTTCATGACTGTGTTCACGGCGCGTACCGAAGGTCTGTTCTTCACACGTGCTCCTGGCTACTTGCTAGCTGTGGCTGCTCTGTTCGCTACCGTTGTGTCTACGCTTTTGGCGATCTTCTGGCCATTCACGGAGATGCAGGCAATCTCATTCGAGCTCGCCCTTTTTGTGGGTCTACTGTCTCGGCTGGTTCTTCATCCAGGACTTGGGCAAGGTGCTTCTGATCTTCCTTCTGGAGCACATCGAGCACATGAACGTGTTCGACAGCAAGGTCAGCAGCAAGAAGTACGTGAAGCAGGAGGCGCAGCGCCAGAACCGCATTCGCATGGGCTCGACCTTCTTGAACAACGATTCATTCATGCGCGGCTCTTTCGTCGCTGGACGCCCCGTGGGTGGCTCGTTCGTGGAGCGTAGCATGACTCTGGAACAGGCGATGGACCGCCTGGTGCGCCTCGAGGCGGAGATGAAGGCGATTCGCGCTGTCATCCAGTCTGCTTCGGGCACTGCCAAGGTCTAAATGGTGTAGATGGTTGGTACCAGTGCGAACGTGTGAGCGCTACAAGCACACATTAGGAAGCGCTCTGTTCATAGTGAGTGACTGCCGAGGGAGATGCGGAGATAGAAGAGTTGTTGAATCAATACTAACTTTGCGTTGATACCCTTTCCTGTTGGCGGGCCTTCGCGTTTGATGGCGATGTAGTCTATGCCGAGGTCTACCAACAGCAACAGCACAATAAAGATCTAGTTTGAAAGGCAGGATGCACAGTCAATCGCACTCAATTGAATTCAGATAGGCAAGCACTTCGTTTCCCAGATGCGGTTCCCAACATACTGCAACCGGTACGATGTGTACCGAAGTGAGATCCCCTGGAACAGGAAGGCCAAATAGCAGTCTTTCTCGAGCATGTCAGCAAAGCTCGCACGGTCTAACACGTACACTACGCTTCGCTTGGTGGCGACGAGAGACGTCTTACGCTTCTCGCCAGTTAAAAACACATTTCGCCCACGACTGAGCCCACTGACACGTCTTCAGTCGTGCCGGCTTCTTCCTCAACCACGGCGGTCAATGCGCCGTCAACCAGCAAAAGTGCACGGTCCGAATTGTCACCTTGCTTCCACACGATTTCATCCTTCTCAAGTTCCTGGAGATGGAAGTAGTCCAGCAATCGCTGCTGCACAGCAAGCGGCTGGTCTGGCATGAACCGCCGCAAGTTTCGCAAATGCATGTACTCGTCTTCGTCAGCAGCGCACGTGCTTGCAGGAGACGCGTTCTTCTCGATAAGCTTCCCTAAGATGTCATTCTCGCACCACTCAAGTGCTGCATCCAAGTCAGAGGCAATATGGAGTTTGCCATTGTCGCCAAAGAGCTGTGTGAGGTACTCCGTAAAGTTACTATACGCTCGTGGCACGGCAGCAAATACAAGCTTGCAGCGGTTCGCGTCACACACGTACTTCATTTTGGTAAGCCGATCAGCTGCCGACGAATCCAGCCCCACGACTAGCGTGAAGTCAAGCACAAGCCAACGGATTGACGGACGCCCAAGTGGGCTATGCATGCCGTTATCTCCACCGTTCGTGTGGTGAGGAGCGTCAAAGAGCTCGCGAACGTAGTCACTGAGCTGGTTCACGTTTCCAAAGAATAGATGGCCCCTCAACTGCACGACGTGAATGTTGCGGCATTCACGATCGAGTGTATCCAGCTCGTCCGTCGTTCGCCATACGTGACTCCGTAGTGTAGCTGCACTCATGCTTCCGCGAATTGGAGCGTTCGTAGGAGTACGTGCACTCTGCATCACGAACGTCATGCAGGCTAACAGGGCGCCGACGGCCAGTCCCTGGTTCATGCCCCAGAATGTCATCGTCCCAGCGATTGCCCACACAGTGCCGAGTTCCATGGCGTCCAGCTGATCATATGTATCAATGAGCGCTTCTTTCAAAAGGTCCCATCCAATGTGGATCATTACACATCCAGCCATGCAGCGAGGCACGTAGGAGACGGCGTTCGGGCCCACAACGAAGAAAAAGAGCAAGAAGACACCAATTACGAAGCCACTTCGACGTCCTGAACCGCCACATTTAAAATACAGAGCTGACGTTGAGTAGCAGAGGTAGTTCTGCACACTGCCACAGAGTCCACCAAGCGTGTTCGAGATACCATGAGCAACTAGTTCATCATTAATATCCACCTCCTTGTCGGTAGTGAGGCTTAATGACGGGATATTGATGGGCACGTGCATGAGCGAGAAAAATGTGAGTCCCACAATCGTTCCGAATTGCTTGGGAATAAGTTCCCAGGCTACAAGAGAGAAATCGTACTGTTCCCAGAGCGAGTAGAACGGCACATGGGGCGCACGATCGAAAAACCAGCCATTCTCACGCGCCGTTTCTGGTGAAATGCCAAATACCAGCAGCACGATATAAAACAGCGGAGGGATCGATACGAAGTAGAGCGGCGGGAAAAGTGGTGTCGAGATGTGACGAGTAAGCACCAGCAAAGTAATCGCCAGCAGAGCTGAGCTCACCCAAAGCCACACAATATCGTCATCAAACAGTCCCTTGACACCATCCAAAGTCCACACGAAAGCTCTTCCCGTAGCGTTCTCAATGCCATTTTGCAACACAAATGCGCCAATGCCTCCAACAGCACCGACGATAATATGCTTCGGGAACAAGTAGACGATATTGCCGAGTTTCCAGTGTCCTAGTGCGTAGAATAACACGCCGCACACAACCGAGGAAAACGCGTACGTGACCAAGATCGTGGGCAACACGGCAGGGTTCTTGGCGCCTAATTCTTGGATAATAGCGTTCGACAACGTGTGCATGAACGGCACATTCTCCACCATCATCTGTCCAATGGCACCGTCAAAGTTGCTGCGGAACACGAACACGAACTGACAGATCGCTGTTGTGAGCAGGAACATCTGGATGCCAAGGGCTCTGGGCACAGGCATGTCTTCCCACTCCACCGGGAAGAAGGAGAGGCCAAAGGGCACGCAGATCATCAGGTCCAGCAGCACAGCAATGATGACACAAGGCGCAGCTTGCAACACGCTCGTGAGACCTCGTTCCCAGCCGTTGAGAGGGTTTGCGGGCTCCGGATGGGACCCCAGGACTCACTGGACTCCCGCACTGCCCCATAGGGAGAGTAGCAGTGTGGAGAGCTATCGTTGGGCGCTGTGATCGGCAGAGAATCGCCTGCAGTCGCGTGCGATGCTTGGACGGTGAAGTGCAGAGTGTTGCCGCCTGCATCGCGACGTAGCGGAGGCACTTCGAAGGCTGCGCGGGAGTGCGATGGGCCGTGGTTTGCCGTGGGAGTCCCAGAGCGACCACGAGCGGGGGACAGCAACCGCTGGCGCTCGTCGTCACGCAGCGGCTCCATTGAGGCTCAGACTCAATTGACGAATGACGCCAATGGTCACTTTGGTCTCAACAAGAATTTCAGCGAATAAGATCGGTTTGTAAGGGATTAATGACCAATGAAAGGCGCGGTATTTAAACTGAAGTTGGACGTTTTATGACGTGGACGTTGTGACGTTGCATGTCAGTGTGGGGACTGCCACGTGAACAAGATCGCTGGCTGACACTCACTGGAGGACCATTCCTGTACAGACCAAGACCTCCATGGCAAGGGAAACCGACGCAAAGAAGCCGTCGCGGTAGGCAGTCGGAATGAATGGCTGATAGAGCTCCAAGTGCATCCCCCAAAGTATCGAATGATTCCTTGGTCACTCGCATTCAATTGGTCAGTGTGGTTGAAGTAGACTCCAACTGTCGTTCGTGGATTCCTCGCAGGAAAGCACGCAAGCGAAGCGCATGCTGGTTGTGTACACTTCCTTCTAGGCATTACATGGCACATGGGCAACGTGAATCTCGTCACAGTTACCATTGCAGCTTTCACGACACAAGAATATTAAGGTTTTATCGCGTGGCAAGTGTCCTGCTGTGGGATGATCACACTAAACATAGTGGCACACATATGCAATTCATCTGCCAGATTGTGCTTCTACAAATGAGTTGGTGTATCGACTCGTGCAGCTTCACGTCAAGCATTAATAATGCAGCCATTTCGATCCAGAATGGCAACACCTAACCTATTATCAGCCAATCAGCACCGCCATATCTCGATCATCCCCTCCATTGACAATTGCGCGGGAAACGGAGAGCAAGGGCAAGTATGGATCTGTTGCAGCTGCTGGAGGGCAGTTTATCTGCAGCGTCGGACGTTCGTGCGCAGAGTGAAGGTCGTCTGACAGAGCTGCTTCGTACCCCTGGCTTCGCTCTCCAACTGGGCGAATTTCTCTTCGCGGCGGAGGCCCCAGAGGCGCAGCGGCAGTTGGCGTGTCTGCTGCTCAAGAAACTGGTCACTTCCTACTGGGTTTTGGGCGCTGGAGAGGACGGGGAGGACGCCAACAGCAGCAACTACGTGGTGTCTGAAGAGGAGAAGCGCCAGGTGAAGCAGGCGCTGGTGCTGGCGCTGCAGCAGAGACTGGAGCTCTTCAGCGGCAGCAAGCTCCAGACGGCGCTGTGTCTCATCCTGACGGCCATTTTCGAGCGCGATTGGCCCGACCAATGGACGGAGATCCTGCCAGCTGTGATGGCCATGATCTCTGGCCAGGACAAGCTCCGGATCGACTTTGCAGTGCGCTTTTTGTCGCTCGCAGGAGGTCATTTCTCCAGTGACAGCTGCTGTGAGCTAGTCGCCTCTGTTTTCCCGCATTTGCGACGTGTTTTCGTGCTCACCAACGAGTTCCCGGCCAGTACGAGGTCCAGAATTGCACGCATCGTGCAGAGCAGTCTGCTGATGGTTGGGATGGAGGCTCAGGTGGGCAATGCGACGGCTCTGCAGCTGCTGCATGAGAACACGACGCAGTGGATCGCTCTGTTCTTGGAGCAACTTGCCATGCCTGTGCATAATGTTAAGGACTACTCCATCAAGATTCAGATCCTCACGACGCTGGCGAGTTTCGTGCGCGAGTGGCCCAAAGAGATGACAGATATGATGCCGCAAATCATGCCGCAAGTGTACGGCTTGATGGTGAACGACAGCGAGGCGTACGAGCGTGAAATTGTACTGAGTGCATCAGAGGAAGAGGAAGGATATGACAGCGACGGAGAGGGTGCGCTCATTGGCAGGAGTGCTGTGATTGTGGCAGCTTTTGAGTTCGTACGCGGCGCCATTCATGCACCCACCAAGAAAACTCGCCAACTGATCGTCGGTGGGCTGGCTGACTTCGTGTACGTGATGATTGGGTACATGCAAATCACAGTGAGTCAGATGGAGTCGTGGCAGGAGGACCCGAACAAGTACGTCGCAGATGAGGATGATGAGAGCTTGGCTTACAATGTGCGGAATGCTGCCGCGGATCTCCTAACTGAGTTGGAAGCTGTCCTGGGTAGGAAGGCTGTTGTTGCTGCACTTGATGCTGCGCAACGACGCTTGAAAGCGGACAACCCGAACAACTGGCGCCTCCAAGAAGCTGCGCTGCTGGTCGTAGGCTCCTTGGCCACATCGACACTTGACGCAATTAGTAAGAACGCAGCTGACATTTCACAGCTGATGGATTTGTCTGCATTCTTGCAAACATTATTCAAGGTGATGAACGCCAGCAGCCAGGAAATCTATCTGCGTGCGAGAGCTTTGTGGTGCGCGAGTAGACTGGCAAAGGGCATGAACCAAGAGATGTTGGATGCTTTCCTACAAGTGGCAATTTCAGGACTCGAGCAAGGTCAGGTTCTTCCGGTTCGTATGTATGCTTGCCGTGCCATTGGCGCTATTATTCGCAACGACGTGGGCAAAGCTCGCTTGCAGGAGACGAGTGTGGTTATTATCGACAGACTTACTAACCTCGCGGAGCAGTCGAACCACGAAACTCTTCACATTGCCCTCGAGACGCTGGTTGTAGTTCTCCAAGAAACGGAAGGCCTCGGCCTCGATTCGGCACAACGAGTAGTGACCTGCTTCTTGCATCACTGGGGGAAGAACTTGAACGACCCGCTCATTTCAGAACTGATTGACGGCTCATTCGGCGCTCTCCTCCAGCTAGATAACGCGGCTATCACGGCAAAGCTTCATGAACAAGTTCTGCCCGTCATTCGCTCCATGCTTATCCAAAGTATTTCAGATTTGGAGGGAGCTGGCAACGGCATTTACACTGCTGGAAGTGCAATTACCATTTTGAAGACACTTCTACGTCACTCGTTTGCGTCGAATAGCGCTTCGGACCCAACGGCTCAGCAGCTTGGCGCTCAGATTATCCAGCAAACATTTGAACCTCTTGTGGCAGTGCTAGACGTGATGGAGGACGAAAAGGTGCTTAACTCCGGTTCAGAGTGCTTGAAGTGGCTGGTCATGTTTGCTGTTGAGCCTTTGGCTGCATACACTACTGCGACTGGTATCAACGGAGTCGACACGACGTTGGCTGTCTCTGCGAAGTTATTGTCGCCAACCAACTCGGATGCAAGCGCCACTTGCGTTGGCGGTTTAATTACTCAGATTCTGTTGAAGCTAGGACCTGCTCTGCCGACTGCGACGGTGCAGTCGATCCTCAGCGCTGTTTGTGCTCGACTCGCTGCAACGGAGCTGCCGTCGCTGGTTCAATCCTTATGTATGGTATTCGCCCGCCTTGTTCACTCCCACGGTGCAGAGATTTTGAACGTACTTGAGCAACTACCGCCACCGACTGCTCCGGCAGGCCAAATTCAGGCCCCCAATATGCTGTCTTTTGTGTTCCGTACGTGGATCGAAAAACAGCAGGACTTCTACGGGCTCTACTGCATTAAGGTGACGATGAGTGCCTTGCTCAAGGTTGTCGAGTGGAATGATCCTCGCATCAACAACATTGTTGTCACTGGAAGCGCTGTTGACTCGGCGAATGAGGCTACCTCGTCCCAAGGAATTCAGACGCGATCGAAGGCTCGCGGCACATCGGCGACCAGCAAGATGCAGTACACGACAGTGCACTTCTTGACGAAGTTTGTTGTCATTCTTGCAAAGACAATGTCTAACTTGGCTGAAGACGAGGAAGAATGGGAATCATCCGACGACGACTCATCCGACGGCGAGGGAGATGACGAAGGAGTTGTGCGGGGCGGTGCAACGTCATCGATATTTGCGCCTGCTGGTACGTCGATGGTTTGATAGGTCTAATCAGAGGGTGGATATCGACCTAACAATTTCTCATATGCTGTGCCATGAACAGAGGACTATGAGCTCCTTTCAGAACGTTTGGATGCGGAAGGCGGCGTTACTGGAGTCGAAGCACTCAACGGCGGCGAACAAATCGAGGAAGAATTTGAGGCATACTTCGACCCTCTGAACGAAGTTGACCTCAAGGTAAAAACAATCTGCTGACTTGCTCTTTGTTGTGAGGCAATATTCTCAACTGCGTTTACTTTTTCAGGTTGCGATTCCCCAAGCACTCCAGAGCATCACTGCCAACGCTAATCTGCTCCAGGCTATCATGCCAGAGCTTACGGCAGCGGATAAAGAAGCTCTATCAACCGTATCGGCGCTTTCGTCGTAGAGTCGAGGCCATGCGACCTCCTTGTGCTGTGGTGTAAGTACACCTCGTAAATCCAGGAATTTCACACTGTTTTTGAATTGTTAGGATTATCGTGTGTCGACTTTGCGCTTCGTCTGTACAGGAGATGCTGCACCTACTTGATCCCATCGGATAAGCCGCAACCTTCTAGTGAGGACTAACACTGCTCCAAGTTCTTTCCCTTCAGGATCCAGTCGGATTTCTTCTAGCAAGTATTTCAGCCTGTGCAGTTTCATCATGGACACGTTATAGTCTAGTGTGGCGAGCAGGTCAAGAGCCCACAGTGCTTGCTGCCCGACTTCAGTGGGTGTAAAGTCTACTACTGCAAGTGATTCTACAGAGGTAGCTTCGCCCGATGCGTCAACGGGCGGCGGGGGCGGGGCTTTCGTTTTCTCCATTTGGGCCAACCACTCGGAGCCCTCAGGTGCTTTGGCAATCCGTTCCAATCGATCTGCTTCGGCCTTTTCAGCGATTTTCTTGTCTCGCTGCATCTCGCGAGCTTTAAACAGCAAACGAATGGACCCTTCGATGCCTCCGTTTTGGCCGACAAGCTTGGAATTCCGCTCTGAATTATTGCGTTCAATGCAAGAAACCGTGCAAGGAATTTGTGAGAATTCTTGCATCAATTGCTGTACTTTGGAAAAGTGGTATTGGCAGCGTACCTTCGACGGCAACAAAGGAGATGAAGCGACATACGTGGACATACACGCTCAGACATTTGTCGACGTCGAACATATTCAGCGTTTGCGTGACCAGTTTGACGACAGCGAAAGCATCAAGCTCTGCAAACAGCGCCCGTCGTTCTTGCTCAACAGGGTCGATTGAATTATTGCCTGCTCCCCTTTCATCGACTTGTTGGTCTGTTCGATGACTGGAACTTGGTTGCTGCGCTGTTCGTGTAGGTGAATGCGACGGCGAATATTGTCGGGCCTGCACATCTGCTAGCAAAGAGCAGATACGCCGTACCCCTGCTAGCCTCACAATTGCGCTATCGCGATTCTCCTTCATCATTTCGACTACTGTTGGCACATTGCTGATAATGATGCGTCGGACGGCATTACCTCCGCCGTAAACTGCGGAGAAAATGGCTTTCACATCTTTCTTGACAAAATCGTCCAGTGGGTTTTCCACTACGGCCTGATTGAGCACGGCCGGTCCTCCGGATTCCTCAAGCTGCCTCCTCCCGTCCTGACAAAACATCATCAAGCGAATGCAACGGATACTCGATCGCAACACCGCGATCCTGAACCGCGGAACTTCATTGGGAGGGACAACGACAAACTTGGGCATGGGTTTGTTCTTGCGCCACGGAGGATCATACCACCGCTTGAAAGTGTCGATGTCCGGCGAGAGCTCCAATTGACGGTAGTTGCGTACAGCATGCAGCAACGCTTCGGTCACTGCTGGGTTCTCTCCAAGCAATTCCACTTCAGTCGATGCCTCTGCTAGTACTCGTTTGTCTGTGATGGCGACGTCCGTGGAAATGTCTTCAAGAGGGTTCTCGCAGTTGGTGCCTTCGCCTTGTTCAGCCGTCTGGAGGAAGTACTGCACCGCTGTCCAACATGGTAAAATTGTTGTCAGCGCGAGAGCTGCAAGAGAGTGGGAAAGTCACAAACACACCTGCCAAGACAGGCTCGAGGAACGTTGGATAGTGCTGCACAATCAGCACATGCGTGTGGATCTCCCCTCGCAACTCGGACACAGCGCCGCCCATATCGAAAACTCAACTGCCGACTGCTGGAGAGACGCCCTCATCAACCTTATTCTCCTGCAGTCATCACCAAGACGGGTAGCAGCTCCCAGCTATGTTTCCAAGTCTTTTTCTTATTTATTGTAAATTGACGTGAACAAGTCCAGAGTTCGTCCTCAGCAGGTACTGCTTATCTACTGTCGCAACGTCGTGGCGTCGTGGTCTAAAGCTTATTCCTCGTCCTTGTGCGCGTACTGCTTCTTGCCACGCAGCTGCATCTCTCCGATCATCTCGAGGTTCTTCTGCACAGCGTCCGCTGACCGCTTCTGGAACTTCCAGTGGCCGTCCACCTTGACGACTGCATCCGTCCACTTGACGACCATCACAGGCGTGCACTTCCACAAGACCGTCGTGTGGCTGGCCACCGTCGCGTGCTCGGCGTCCGAGAGCTCCACCACGTGGCCGCTCGGCAGGTGGCGCGTGTCCGCCAGGAACTTGAGCGTCGAGAGCTCCTTGAGCGCCGCCTCGATCTCCGCTTGGCCCGAGCAGCTGCCGCCCACGAGCTCCTCGAAGAACGTCGCGTCGTCCGCGAAGAGGCTCAGCAGCTCCTTCACCGACTTGTCTCCGTCCTCCAACGAGTACGCGAGCGCGAACTTGTTGACGAGGTTGATGATGGCTGCGATGTCTGCCATGTTTTGTGTCGTTTGAGTATCCAGGGGTGCGCTCTTGAGCTTCAATTCCGATCTGCAAATGAGCCGAAGCTTGGCGAGTCCACTATACAGACGCCAAGTGTTTTCGGGTGGTTGTAAAAAAATTAGATCCTTGCGATTGGATAATATCGAGCCCACAATGCGTCTACAGGGCGATCGCACGATGCCCCCGTGCGTAAGGTGTCCGACGTCGACGAGGCTTTTGTTCCTTGCGGTGACGGAGTTTCTCTCTGTGTGGAGTCGTCATGGAAGAAAAAGCAAGTTGAAGGCAATGGAACGCCTCGATTCACGTCTTCGGAGAGATGGCTACACCCGAAAAACTGTCTGCAGATGTCGTAGCGCATTGCTGCTGCCATCGAAAATAGCTGAAGTCCACGTTGTCTGCATTGCTTAGCAGAGTGTCGGCAGTTGGACTGGAGCCGCTACCGTTAAGCAGCGCCTCGATGCGTTTCCGATACTGTAGATCGACTGCAAGTTGCTTGCTGGCAATCTCGTCCTTGAAACCTACGAAAACCTCCGCCAAACAGCTTCCGCTCTACGTTAACGGCCACTGTCCATATCCATGGCGCTACACTACTGCTGAAGGCTCTTGATGCACTTCAAGACCCCTTCGCATTGGCCAGTTGAAGTGGCCGCTAATTTGTCGGCTAAAACCGCATCTCTAGCCCTAAATCGCCTCCATTTTTAGCTATTCCTGAGGAACAGCGACCTCTTAGCAGCTCACCAACGGAGCACTCCCACGCTCACTTCCACTTGGTCGTGCGAGCATTCCTCTTCCTGCTCAGTTCCCCCACTTTGCAGCCTTTTCGGCGCCTATACAACGCCCTCTGAGAGACCCAATCTGGCGCTCTTGGACCTGATATCCGGACGGAGCTTGGAAAGCCGCACACGGTGAGTTGCGTGCCCAGTTTAGGGTGCACCCACCCAATAGGCCCCCACTCTTTCTTCCAAATCCTGCCAAAGATTGAGAGACGCTCACTTCGGAACTCGCTGTCTCTCTGTAGTACGAAGCGATGGAGTCGGCCACAGCAACCGCTACGGCAAGAACGAGACCTGGCGACGAAAAGCTCATGGAGTTATGCGCCAACGAATCTGTGGTGCGAACGCCCCCACCTCGCAACGAAAACGCCACGTGGAACTTCGTGCAGATGAACATGACGCTGCTGCCGATCGCACGACCGCTCCCTGTGACTGTCAGCCACAGATTCCAGGAAGGAGCAGCCCTTGTGGGGGTCAAACCCTGCACTCCCACGCAGAAATTGCACCACCGACTACGGCAACAAACCTCTAATATCAGCCCCCGACGACATGATCTGGAGTCCAATAGTGGGTCAGTGCTACGGCCAGCTACGGCAACTTCAACTCTGAATAGACGAGGACTCCCTCCGACCCCGAGAACGTCGTGCGGGGGAAGCGGAAGCTCCCCGATACTTGGCACGCTCCTGCTGCTATTGACACATCGGTACCCCCACCAGAAGTGAGCGCTGCACTGAGAGCTCGAAGTTTCAGTGATGACCGCAGCCCAATAGCTCCTCGAGGAGAGAGCGGATATTTAAGCGACCCAGCGATGAACGGCAGACACACGCCCACGGACCACAGCCCACTCCACCGCAGCGCCAGCTTGTCCTCTGGCTGCGTCGCGAAGGGATTGTATAAGGGCAAGCGCATTCTGCAGCTACAAGACGAAGATCGTCGCCTGCACCCAGACGATCGCATCACGGCGCCATCGCCGTCCAAGCGGAGCAAGCAGTCCTAGTCGGTTTGAAAGACTACTAGGAGGCTGCTGCTATCGCTGCTTTGCATCTCATTGCATTGCGTCCCGAAGAATTTATTTACTCCCGACAAAACTTGAAAATATACACATATGGTTAGCTATCTACCCGCCATCGATACATTCGTTGCTTCTCGCACGAGGAGCTGATTCAAAACATCTGCACTCGATTAAATATTCTTGGATTGGCTTGTGAAATAATGGGAATGCATGTACTTTGCGTCAGCTCCTGGTTTGCAGCCGCATGTAGCAGTGTTGGTTTTATCATGGGACAAACACATTTCCACAATGTATCCTGGTATAAATGAAACGAAAATCATTGCATCTTGCTTTGTCATCACCACGTTAAAGGAAGATACTGCGCGGTTAATAGTCAATGCTACTAGCTACAGCTGAACGTCTCCAAAGGGATGTTATCCGCCACGAGGACAGCTGCATCCTGGCCGTTTCCACAGCTTTTCTCACACCATTGTCCAAGGTTCTTCATTGCCGGGATCTGTACGTGATGACGGCGAAGGTGGTCCTTCTGCTCTCATTGCCTCAAGTTGACTGCAAGAGATTCGTCCACTTCTCCATAACCCATAACACGCTGACCTCTCACATCGAAGCGCGTATCACTTAAACCACAGTTGGTGCAATGAAACTAAGCATCCCATAGATAATCTTGCCGCAACAAGTACATGCCACTTGCCACACTGACTTGATCACTTGCTGGAAGTCTCGACGGGGTTAGCGTTGCAGCCGTAGATGCATCTGCTATATCACTCGGTCCTATCGATTTCTCTTTCGACGACGATCCATTCAAGCGCGTTGGCTGGGTGCATCTCATCCACGAACTGGAGCATGAATGCGATTACGCGAATGGCGACCTCAGCGACGTCATCTCCTGTCACGTGGTCTTGATTGGTCAGATGCGCACGAAAAAATTGTCGAACTCGAGCAGCGCCAAGTAAACGTCATACAACTGCATGGATACTTGGACAGTACCAGGAAACCATCGTTCAGGTGCATGAGTGCCAAAGTGGATGAGTGCGTGCAGTTCACGACGCACGATTGAGAAAAATCGTTGGGAACGACCACAACACACGACTGTCCTTGTCGTGGATAAGAAGCCTTTGGAGACAACGAAACAGTTAGCTGAGCGCACAGTCTTCAGACTTCATCATTTGGTGAGCTGCTTGAATTCCTGAGTTTACGAACTAACTCGCCCAACGCCCCTCGTCCACACGCTGTTGGGGGAGTGACGTTGGGCGAGTGTCGGGATCTTTGCTTGGGGCTTGCCGGAAGAACAGCAAATGCGTGGCATTTGGCAGTTGAAGTAAAAAAATTATTTGAGTTTTAGTTTTTTGTAAAAATTTCTTTTGTTTTTATTCGACGACGATGAACCCGTACGTGGAAGCGCCCGAGACGCAGTTCGACCCAGAGACGTACATCCACACGTCCACAGGCAACAAGATCAGCCGCAAGTGTCTTCTATGCGGCGCGCACAACATCCACCTGCGCGGCAAGGTGCGGAAATGTCTATTTGGTCAACAAATTGTGTTTTATTTCCAATAGATTGGTATTTATCACTATTGTAGACAATCGTTGATTCGGGAGCCGTTGTGAGGGCAGATCTGGCCAAAGTGTCGCTAGGGAAGCAGTGCATTATCCGAGAGAAATGCGTCGTGAAGCCGCCCACGCGAGTCGTGTCCACGTACGATGCAAAATTAATTAAGAAGATTGTTGTGATCTACTGATGAATCATTATGTTGTTCTTGAGCAGTGGACTGGCCTTCATTCCTATCAAAATTGGGGATTACGTATACATCGGGGAGGGCACTGTAGTGGAGGCAGCTATGATCGGCTCCTACGTGCAGATTGGCAAGAACTGCGTCATTGTGGGTGCTTCATTTCGATGGTTGAAGTTATGTGGGACTTTGGTGCACTAACACATTGTGAGCAGGGCAAGCGTGCGATCATTAGAGACTGCTGTCGCATTGAAGACAATACGATTGTGCCCGCGGACGCTGTCATTCCGCCGTTCTCCAGAATTGGAGGAATTCCGGGTACGAGAAGAAAAAGCATTGCTTTAATGTCAGGAAGTTAAATGTCGGTTTGCTCTGTACGTTTAGGAAAACTGATCGAAGATATGCCCGAGGCAACACAAGAGTTGTATATCGGACAGATTAGCCGCTACTTTGACAATTTCACGCCACGTGACAAGTAGAAAGAGAAACAGCTTTCACAATGAGTGTTACTTGTTTTGACGGTGTTCTCTGGGTTGTCCTGTTGCGTTACGCAAGTTAATCCTTCAGGAATTTGTGCATATAACAAGTTTGTTTAATGTCCCTAGTATTGACAATACATGGCTCCCTATAGCCATTTCTTGTTCGCATTAAGCAGGTGAGATTGTTTCTCTGGGTTGGTTGGATGGTAGAATGCTGGTCCTGGAACGGATCCCTTTGGATTTTTTCCTCCTGCGCTCTCTACTCGCGAAGTTTTCGACTTGAACACGCTCGTGGATCCCTGTTTTTCTGAAAGTTTGCTCACCATTGTCTGTACTTCGTATGTGCCGGGACCTAAAGATCATATCACGATGTCGGTTTGACAGAGCTAATCGAGATATCTGCCCACGCATGCATCCTTACCGAGTTCTCCGTCTGTCACCATTTTCCCAGGTACACGGCCGAAGCGATCAATATTCCCAGTGTGAAAAGCAGCACTTCCGTGGGCTTTAGAAACCCAATCGTATCGGAGAGCACTCTCCGCGTCTTCTGCGTTGTATGCGCCAGGTCCGGGGTAAACGTTGTGTTAGATCCTAGGCGCTTTACGGAGGATTTGAATGCGGACTGGGAGCATCGGTTGTTTCGTAGCGATTGTCCGATTTGAATCGGGTTGTCATATTGCCCAGGTGCAGGTAGCTCGGCAGGGGTACCCCAGCCACGTTGTGTTTTGGATGAAAATACAGATCGAGCGACGTTGTGTGTATATGCCGACGATTCTTGAGCCGTGTTGTACTCACCAGGCCCAGGGATGGCAGCGTTTGGGGTCTGGTTGTTGCTGCGTATAGGCTACCAGCCGTACGGAAAATGTTAGTGACGCCAATACTTCAGCTATCATAACCACAGAATAACAGCCTTACTGCGTTCGCGAAGCTGCTCATGCCATGTTTCCGGTTCTGCGGTTTGTGCTCTACCCTGCATCCAGCAGATTACGTCAGAACGCTATAGCTGATCGAAGAAGTACACACAAAATACCTATCTGACTGATACTGCCCTGGACCAGGGACGACCATCCTAGCTTGCTCTTTGAACCTTTTCGACTTGGACACGAAGCCTGTGCTGTAGCCCAAGCGAGAGACCGAACCAGAGTCCGCTGCGGAGCGCACGAACGTTGAGCGTTTATAGTATTGGCCGGGTCCAGGTAGTTCATTCTACACGACAGAAGTACATCAATTTCAATGTCACGAGTGTTCATGGTTAACGCGCACCTCACAGTCCCCAAAGCGCGTCGTGCGGTTGCCGAATCCGTTGCGTTCGTTGGCATCACGGTGCAGAACCGTCTCGTATTTGGATGGGATCGACGACACTTTCTGTTGGAAGTCGAAGTCATCCGTGAGAATTCAAACGACTTCAATCAGGTTTTTAATGCGGAGGACGTACCAGGTTCGGGTCGGGCGGCGGTTGTCTATGGACTGCAGCGCCACGCATTACTGCTCCAGTCGCTTTCGTTCCGACCTGCCGGAAGTTCGGCTTAGGCTGAGTCTCCTCATTCGGATACGCAGTCTTCATTCTCGATCACTCGAGCCTTGACACTTTTGAAATTGGCTCGAATATGTCTCCAAGACCACCTCGGTTCGCTATATATACGCTAACACGCATCACCAGCTCCATCAGAATTAGCCTGGACCAACCAAGTCGAAGAATTCCACACATCTCGAAGACAGAAGGACATGACCAGGATGCCCATAGTAAAATCAAGACTAATAGACTCGAAAACGAGTCCGACATGACGTCTCAGGAGACTCTGCTCGTGTCCTTCGGCATGGTAGCCGACGTCCAGTACGCGGACGTGGAGAACGGCTGGGACTTCCACCACATCTCGCAGCGGTACTACCGCAACGCACTGCCACAGCTGGAGACGGCGATCGCGGAATGGCTGCAAGTGGCCAAGTCCGGAACGGAGACCACGAAACTTCGCTTTGCCGTGAACCTCGGGGACCTCATCGACGGCAAGAACAGACCTGCAGCCACGTCACGTCAAGCGTTGGAGAGCACTAAAGCGGCCTGGAAACCGTTCGAAGAAGCGGTAGGGCCGGTGCATCATCTAGTGGGGAATCACGAACTCTACAATTTCTCGGCTAGTGCCATCCGACAGGAACTTATCTACCAGCCAACGACACCTACAGAGGATGTTGCACCACGTAGCTATTACGACTTCCAAGTACCTGAAGCGCCAGGTTTCCGCTTCGTGGTGTTGGACTGCTACAGTTTGTCGATCCTCGGCCGAGAAAAAGTGATCCTGTGTACCAGGAGGCCATGACGCTCTTGCGACGTATTAATCCCAACGAGAACCTCAACTCTCCTACGGGTTTGGTGGACGAGCAGCGAAGGTTTGTGGCTTTTAATGGAGCACTGGACCGCGAACAGATGCGTTGGCTTGAGGAAATTCTTGTGAAGGCTACAGAGGCCAATGAGAACGTAGTGCTGTTCACTCACGTTCCTATCCACCCGAGTACGTCGCCGACGCCGTCCAGTTTGCTATGGAACTACCCAGAAGTGTTGGAGCTCATCCGGCGCTTTGCGTGTGTTCGAGTTGTTTTCTCGGGGCATTCTCATGCTGATGGCTACGTGTACGCACACGAAGGGATGCACAACAAAGGTGTGCACTTTGTAGTGTGCGACGCCATCCTCGAATGCGCGCCAACTGAAACTGCACACGCATTGGTGCATGTGTTTCCGGACAAGTTGATGGTGCAAGGCTACGGCAAGATCCCTACACGTGAGCTGCGATTCCCCACCCAGCAGAAGGAGGCATCAGATTGTTAAACGAGGAGATCGCTCTTGTGGCATAGAATCAACACGTTCTTGAAGTGAAGCCATTTCTGACTTCTCTGAAGATCAAACAGACCAAACACGTTCACAGCGCTTGCAGTCAGTCACTTTGGATTTTCACGGGTGATTTTCTTCATTACGCGCTGCATCGTTCCCTCTGCTACTTTTAGCGCTTGTTCTCCTCTGTCTGTCCCTTTCAGTAGCAACATTTGCTCCACTGTTCAGTCAAGTTTCAACAGAGGATCCCTGGATCAGTCCGTTTAGTGGTGGTTCTCCGAAGCAGCAGCCTCCTTGGCAGCGTTCGCGTGTCCTGTAAAGATTGATAATTAATAACTTAGCCCTGCTCTATTCTAAAATAGCAATGCAGTCGGTAACTCGAACGTACTGTGGTGGCACCAGTACTCCACGAAGCAGCCAGCGCCGCCGACGATCAGCATCATGTGCGCCAGAGGCTTCACGCTGCATACAAACGTCCATACACTCCGTCAGTCGTCTCCCCACTAGTCTGTACAAAAGAGTGTACCCTGTACCTTCCGGTGTAGATGAAACGGTTGCCGTAGCCCTGGGCCCAAGCCTGGAAGCGGTTGGCCGGAGGGTTGGCCGAGCGGGCGGCGATGCCGGCACGGGCGCGGTCCACGAGGTTGGCGGTGGCGGCGCGCGAGGCCTGGTACTCCTGCGCGAGCTTCTCCGGGTTGCTGTCGGCCAGGCGGCGGATCTCGTCCAGCGTGTACTCCTTCGACATGGTGATGGCTTTAATGCGTGGTTGGCGTCTTCGATAGGAATCGTGCGGCGCAGAGCGTTAGAGGGGGCGTGGAAGGGAACTCGTTGATTGGCTAAAATAGAAAAATCCGTTAAATAGATACGATTGGATGAAAACAAGGGGTTTTCATATAATCATACGCACTAAACTTAAGCGAAAAGACGCTTGAGTAAGTATATTCTGAACTTTAACGAAAGGTGCATTACGTACGACAAGTTGAAGTCGCTGCTGCATTGAATGAGCTAAAGTGAGAGCCCGGTGGCTACGGTTCGGCTATGTAGGCTAAAACTCGGTTGTGGCATCGTTCCAGGTTGTCCATCGGGAGGATGCCGAAGTCTTCGTTGAGCAGAACACTCAGCGTGCCGATTTGCTGCAGGGTCCACTCTGTAAGTTCGTTCGCATCTTGAGGGAAGAAGTTGGCCGGAACCAAGTCTCCGACCTCAAGCTGAGGTAGCCCCTGGGGAGGGACAGGGAAATTGGGCAATGCAGCCCCTTGACCAGGCCTCACCTTTTGCAGCTGACGGAACGGCATCTGGTTCATGCGATGAACATGACGCGCGTTGTAGCTGACGGCCCGAAGATTCCACAGCTCTGCGTTGATCACGCGCTGCTGCGTCAGTACTTGGTCAAAGCCTTGCTGCTGTTGGACGGTCATTTGCTGCGTTTGCTGTTCTAGTTGTGCCAGTCGGTCATTCACTTGTCGGATGTCTTGTTGGAGTTGGTCGTTAACTTGTCGGATGTCTTGTTGGAGTTGGCCGTTCACTTGTCGGATCTCTTGTCGGAGTTGGTCGTTAACTTGTCGGATGTCTTGTTGGAGTTGGCCGTTCACTTGTCGGATCTCTTGTTGGAGTCGCTGCTCTAGAGCCAAGGCCCATTGAGGCGCGTTGGCTGGGTACATCTCGTCCACGAATTGGAGTATGAGGGCGCTTACGCGAATGGCGACTACGGCGACGTCATCTTCTGTCACATGGTCTTGATTGGTCAGATGCGCACGAAAAAATTGTCGAATTCGAGCAGCGCCAAGTAAACGTCGTACAACCGCATGAGTGCTCCGACAACAGCAGCAGGAGCGGCAGGAGCAGGTTTTACAGCAGGTACAGCAGACTTGTAGTTCATTGTCGAGGCGAGTGTCTTGGGTTGGATGCGGGAGACTTGAGTTCGGCAGCGCGTTTTGAAGAATGAAAACAATTCGGGCATTTGCTGCTCTACCATGGATGCAGATGTATGAAGACCAACAAGATAGTATGCTGCATTTAATGGTGAGGGAGGATGCTTGTGTTGGCTTCGTGACAGATTTTGAGCCGTCACTACAAGTCTACAAGCCACCAGAAACATCAAATTTGATTGAACTAAGCTTTACGACGTTGACGTAGGCACCAATGCAATAGTACTGCGACGTAGTCTACGCGGCGAAGCCACGGATTGTCTGCTACATGCTTAAACATATTTAAGCCAAACGCGAGGGAAAAGTATGTTGCTTCCGATGAAGAGCGAGCGCTTCGCAAGTACGCTATCTCATGAACAGCGATTGGGGTAGCAATGGACTACAATACCATGAACAATCTACAGCAGTAACTTGCTGGCTTCGCATCTTCAGGCAAAACGGTGCGGGCAGAAGACATCAAAAACTTTTTTGATGGACTGGACCAAGCGACAAAAGATGGATCAATAAGCGGCAAGGGTGAAGTCAACTAGAAAAGGATTTACTCGATTACACTGTCCTAATGTGACGAAGGCACTTAATCGGACGAATGGTGCTTCAGGCATTTTACATTCCAATAACGTTAATAAATCTACTTAACCGTAAACGCGTCGCAATTGCCAGTGCGGGGACTGCGATGGAGAGGGCACTTGCATTTGACGTCGCAAAGGCACCGATTCTGTGTTGGTACCAAGCCGATGCGCTTGGATAAAAGCAGTGGATCCCGATCCCTCGAGCGAACTGAATGTCACCTCGCCGCCGAAGTAGCGAGCAAACAACCTCGCCATCGGAAGACCGTAGCCGCCGCCGCTGAAATGCTCGCGGTACGTCGGGTAGTTGTCCGAGTCGACTGGTGGGCACAACGGACTTGTTGAGTAGTCATAGTGCCACATCTTGTTCCAGCGACTGCGAGGAACACCTCCACCCTCATCGCTCACCTTCACCGTCAAGTCCTCACTGCCCTGACAGATCACGATCTCTACGGGCGGGAGCTCGTCACCCGACTGGTACTTACTCGAATCCGGGAACACCTTCACTCCGGCAGCATCGTCAACCGATGGGATGTAGAAACCTAGTGACGGGCTGTCCGGGTTCATCACACGCTCGAAGCGATTAACCTTGCCATGAGGTTTCTGTGCGCGAACCCGATAATGCTCCACTGTTGCACGCATCGAGTTTTTCACCAGCTCAAACACCATGTGGTGTAGATGTGACTTCACATACATAAACGGCATGTCAGCGGTCGGAGTTGCACGAATCTGCACTGGCGGGGCGACACCGCAGTACTGCACACACAGTTTCCGTGCACGTTCGCAGGCATCACGCACAATCTGTTCCGCATTCACGAGGTGCACACGGCCACCAGCGTGCTCCAAAGATTCCACGTGGTGTCCGATAAGCATGCGGATGCCAATCCGTCCCAGGAAAAACTTATCCAGCCGATCCTTGATATCTTCTTGAACGCTCTCCATCTGAAGAGCACTGTGTCCGAGGTCGGTCGCCTTCAGCTCCTGGAGACCGTAGCAGATCAATGGTACTAGGTTGGAGCCTCTCTCCTTCGCATGGCGAATCTTCTTGGTGAAGATCAGATCTTCACTTGTGTTGGTGGGAGACTTCATCTTGTTGATAGTCTGCAGCTCTTGACGGTAGAAATTGATGGCGTGACGCACTGACGTCGTCTCACTCAGACCAACAGGCAGGTCCGATAGCTCCATAATAGCTCTGCAATAACACAACAAATAATTCTGTCAGTTCAAAACTCAATTGAAAAAAAAGTAATGTATCACAACAAAACTCACCTTGCATATCTGGACTGCAGCTCCTTGTGCAAAAACTTAGCCGACACGAGGTGCAATTTCTCGTTCTTGTCGGCAAAAGTGCGCATCTGTTGGAGGGACATTGGCGTGGGGTCGTGGGTGGCGATTTCCCGCACTTGGTCCATGGACATCGCGTCCGTCTCAAAGTCCGATCGGACGGCGTTCAAGTGCAGCAAGGCAGCGCCTTGTCGAGCGACGGCAGTTTTCGCCACCGTGCCTAGCATTCCTGACAGAAGGTGTGGATTGACTTGACACCTCGAGAGGAGCTCCATCGCTGTGTTTTATCTGTTGGCGCTTCGTAGGCAAATTCAATTGTGGCTGAAAGGGTCCCCACAACGTTGTGAAAGACTGGACTGATGTGGGCAAATGTCTACCACAGTCGTGGGATTTGATTCATACATTCAAGGCTACAAAAGGCAAGCTTAATGGGTCGGAAAGATTGGGACATGTGCTAGAAACATGCATGTGGTTGGCAATTGTTACAGAATTTTCTCGACTGACGCCGCGCGGTCACAGGCACTTTTTCATGTGACGAAGCGGCAATCAAGAGGCCTCGGCTCTCGCATACTCGATATACCGCGCCCAAGCAGCATTTGACTCCACATCGAATTGCGGTCTATGCTGCCGACTACGCCTCGATTACTAAAACGTACCCTGCTTTGAGTGTGCAAGCAGCAAACGCGCTCCATGTCGCTATCTTCCTGGCAAATGCATGCAGGTTGCATGCAGCACCTTAGCGGTATCGATCAGAAGCCTGATCCCCGTTGACCTCATGGTGACGCTAACTGGCCGACTATAAAAAAGTAGTTCTCACCTTGCTAAAAATGCATTTGTCAATACGAAGCACTCACGCCATATCGAGGCAACACAACGGCCGTGGTGGATAGCTACGCTAATGGCCATTGTGGTGCATCAATATGACGTGAGTGTTGCGCCATATCTAGTTAGCAATCACTGAGCTAAATGGGGTCAGCTTTGTTGGATTGAGCCGTCGATCACTAGCATCTTCGTTATTCATTGTATACTTAATAAACCCCATCAAGTATCCACTAAACGTTATTTTTGTAAGCACGCAACCTACACAAGAACACATGTCATTCTGGTGGTCTCTTCAAACTCACGTAGATTCGGACGTGGAAAAAGCTCTTGCTGTGCTCAAAACGTATCACTTGACAAAACGCCGCAGCACCAGCAAGTCGTTCTTCTCGACGATGAGCAAGTATCCGCATCTGCTTGAGCCCTTGGACTTGGGCTTCACTCAGCTCAAGAACCGAGTGCTAATGGGCTCCATGCACACTGGACTGGAGGAAGGGAAGTCCCTCACTCGACTCGCCACTTTCTTCGCCGAGAGAGCGAAGGGCAACGTTGGGCTCATGGTGACTGGAGGCATCGCACCCAATCGAGCAGGCCGAGTGAGTCCTTTGGCAGCCAAACTCACGACTCCAGGCGAGGTGAACGCACACAAGGAGGTGACGCAGGCGGTGCACCAATACGACGGCAAGATCGCCATGCAGATCCTGCACAGTGGACGCTACGGCTACCATCCGTTCAATGTGGCGCCGTCCGCCATCAAGGCACCCATTGGCTGGTTCACTCCGAAGGAGCTCTCGAGCTCAGCCGTGGAGAGGACCATTCAGGACTACGCTGACTGTGCAGCACGAGCAAGAGAAGCAGGTTACGACGGGGTGGAGATCATGGGCTCGGAGGGGTATCTCATCAACCAGTTTATTGTCGAGCATACGAACAAGCGCAAAGATCAATGGGGCGGATCCTACGAGAACCGAATCCGTTTCCCTGTGGAGATTGTGAAGGCTGTGCGTGCAGCAGTGGGCAAGGACTTCATCATCATTTTCCGTTTGTCCATGCTGGATTTGGTCGAGAAAGGAAGTTCTTGGGACGAGATCGTGATGCTCGCCAAGCAGATTGAGGCGGCAGGTGCTACCATCATCAACACAGGTATTGGTTGGCATGAGGCACGTATCCCTACGATCGCCACAAGTGTGCCGCGGGGAGGATTTTCGTGGGTCACGCAAAAAATGATGGGGAATTGTCCATTCCACTCATTACGACTAACCGTATCAATATGCCCGATGTCGCTGAGCAGATCATAGCAGAGGGGCGAGCAGGTTGGCCTCACTCTTTACAAGGAAACATGCTCAATTGTTTTCTAACTGCTCCGCTTTGAATTTGTTTTTACAGACATGGTCTCAATGGCAAGGCCATTCCTTGCTGACCCGGATTTCGTTCGCAAAACGGAGGAAGGGCGGGTGGATGAGATCAACACTTGTATAGGTTGCAACCAGGCAT
The DNA here is from genome assembly GCA_011947355.1 of Phytophthora boehmeriae. Classification (NCBI taxonomy): domain Eukaryota; phylum Oomycota; class Peronosporomycetes; order Peronosporales; family Peronosporaceae; genus Phytophthora; species Phytophthora boehmeriae. The sequence continues at coordinate 531,141 of JAAVTJ010000185.1, forward strand.
GTCTAGATCATACGTTCAAGGCCATCACTGCCAGTTGTCTTGTAAATCCACGCTCAGGGTACGAGACATCGTTAAACTACACGCCCACGAACGGTACGGTACTTACTGCACGTTGTAGGTGGTTTAAAAAATGCGTTCTGACAATTTTTTGCATGGTTGAAGACCCACAGCGTGTTGCAGTAGTAGGAGCAGGGCCTGCAGGCTTATCGTTTTCCACGGCAGCGGCGATACGAGGTCACGATGTGACTCTGTTCGACCAGGCGGATGCCATTGGTGGTCAGTTCAACATGGCCAAGGTCATTCCAGGGAAGGAAGAGTTTTACGAGACCTTGCGCTACTTCGAAAAGCAATTGAAGCTCAAGGGTGTGGATGTAAAGCTTGGTCAACGTGTGGAAGCTGACGACCTGGTGGCAGGAGGATTTGACAAGGTTGTTATTGCTACTGGCGTACTCCCTCGCGAGCTGAAGATCCCAGGTGTTGACCATCCAAAAGTTCTCAGCTATGTCGACGTTCTCAGGCACAATGCTCCCGTCGGAAAAAAGTAGCAGTCATAGGCGCTGGTGGCATTGGCTTCGATGTAGCCGAGTTCGTCACTCATGTGGGAGAATCAACAAGCTCTAGCGTGGATGCGTTTGCTCGTGAATGGGGCATTGATACCACCAATTCCGTTCGGGGTGGCGTGGCTGGTGTTTCGCCCGATGTCTTGCCACCACCAAGAGAGGTGTATTTGATGCAGCGCAAAAGTAGTAAGCACGGCAAGGACCTGGGAAAGACTACAGGATGGATTCATCGACTCTCGCTCAAGCACCGAGATGTAAAAATGATCGGTGGGGTGTCTTATGACAAGGTGGATGATGCAGGACTGCATTACACCGACAAGAAGGGCAAGAAACAAGTTCTAGATGTGGACACTGTGATTGTTTGTGCTGGCCAAGTTCCGCTACGGGAGCTAGAAAAGCCACTGCAAGATAAGGGGGTCACGGTTTTCCGTATCGGGGGTGCTGACGAAGCTGGTGAACTGGACGCTAAGCGCGCAATCGACCAGGGTGCTCGCTTAGCTGCCACAATTGAGACTGCCAAGCCTGGAGACCCACTCTCCGCGAAGCCTACGCTGTCAGCGCAAATATTTGAGTTCTTAGGCAAGTTTCAGAAGTGAGCTGCTGGAGCAATGATTCCTGTGTAACAACGGGAATCGGAACTAACAACGTACTCGGCGTCATGGATCATATTACAACAGTACACTGGAGAAAATCTTTCTCTAGCTGACTCCGCCCTTGCCGCTTATGGATCCGTCTTTTGTCGCTTGGTCTGGGTTAGTCCGTCAAAAAGCTTTTGATGTCTTCTGCCCGCACAGTCCTGCCTGAAGATGCGAAACCAGCGAGGTACTGCTGTAAATTGTTCTTCATGACATTGTAACCCATTGCTACCTCCACTTGCTGTTCATGCGATAGCTTACTTGCAAAGGCCCGTTGCGCCAGCTCTTCATCGGAAGCAACCTTCTTTTCCCTCGCATTGGCCTCATATACATGCAAAGAGTCTTCGTTGTCCAAGAGGTAAGCAATGCCATGTTTCTCGAACAGAACAACGCATGCAGGACATTGACAAAGCTCACTTCTCCAATCACTCGACCAAAACGTAGGACGCAGTGCACTTAAACCTTCAGCTTCCAGTAGTTTCTGCTTCTCCTTCAATGTACATGCAGCAGAATCAGTTTCCTGTGGCTTATTACTGTCATTTTCAGATGCAGCATGATCCCCCTCCTCATTCGATGCGTCAGGATGCTCCACAGTGTACGCCAACAGGAACGGGTGTTTCTGCATACATTCCATGCACACAAGTTCATCAAAGTGCTCTGGAAATACAATGCTGCCATCAGCAGGGTCAGCATCTTCACCCTCGGCATCAACCAAGGGCTTTTCTGTCTCCATGCCTTCGCTCTTTGTAGCATCCGAAGCAGTCTCCGTTTTGTCATCGGCTTTATTCTCCGTTGTTGGCGGAAAAATGTGTTCTTCATGCAGCCAGTCCTCACAAATCACGCACTGCACCATCACCTCCTCCGTCGTACGCTCTGGATCAGGGTACGGTCGGTGGCAGTTGCAATACAACCCGCCATAGTTCTGCGAGTACGTGTTACTTGGGTTCGTCGCTGCCTTGTCCGTCTCCAACTTGCACGGATTGCCTGCAAAACAGCAACAAATTTAGTCTTAATTACCAATAATAACAACAATTACTGTCTACGTACTCTCCGGGAACTTGGAGTTGCCGCAGTCGCAGCGGAACGCTCGCTTCGTGTAGAGCTCCACCAGCTCGTGGTCTTGGTGGCAGTTGTACGTACAGGCGAGACACACGCCTGCGCGCTTCTCAGGGCGCGCCAGAGCGTCAGGAGTGCAGGTCATGCAGGCGTACACTGCCTGACGCATGTAGCCCATGGGGTAACTGCAGTGCGTGTCGCTTGCGTCCCCCAGCACTGCGTCCGCCGCCTCCGTGAGCTGCTCGTTGTGCTTGAGGACGTCCGAGAGCGTCAGCACTTCCTCTTCATTCTCGTCTTCGATCTCTTCACGCCCGCGCTTCGTTCCTGTCTCCCTCGTCGCTTCAGTAGGCGCGGCAGCAGCTTCGGTCACTCCTTGGTGTTGAGCTCCGCCATGGTAAAAGCCAAAGTGGACTAAACCTTGAAGACGTTCCCGCCAAAAATAGACTACCTCTCTCGTGTAATATGTAACCGGCCGCAGATTTTGCACCCTGTTGCAAATCTTGCAACAATTACGTCCTTAGGATGTTGTTCGAATGTAGTGGTCTGTGATTGGCGTCGCTTGACAGCCAATTGAGCTTCTGCTGTGTCAACTGCTGGTGGCGATGGTGTTCTTCGTGTGTGAAGGCTGCAATGAGACGCTCAAGAAGAACAAGGTGGACGCACACGCTGGACGTTGCCGCAACTGCTGGGCCGTGAGCTGCGTGGACTGCAGCGTCGTGTTCGAAGGCAACGACTACGCAGCGCACACGAGCTGCATCTCGGAGGCAGAGAAGTACGAAGGCAGTTTGTTCCAAGGAGACAAGAAGAAGAACGGCAAGAAACAGACGCCTCAGGAGCGATGGATGGAGGCTGTGCAGATGGCTACATGTCCTGAAGACCGCAAGGTGCAGGACGCACTCACGCGGATCGCAGGCTACGACAATGTGCCTCGCAAGAAGAACAAGTTCGTCAACTTTGTGAGCAACAGCATTGCGCTGAGAGACGCAGCGATGGTGGAGCGCATCTGGATGATCTACGAGACGGCGTTCAATGCCTCCACACCGGAGACTAACAAGGAGGCGGACAACAAGCCGACGGAGCAGGAAGCCAACAAGAAACGATCAGCAGAGGCCGACGCTGCCGATTCGTCTTCAAGCAAGAAGAGCAAGGCAGAGAAGCCGGTCAAGTGGAGTAAACTCATTAAGGCGGCGCTGAAGGGGTCAGGCAAGGAGCTGGAGATGGAGAAGCTTCGTGACCAGGTTTTGCAGCAGGTCAAGGACCAGGAGCTGTCGAGTAAGAGTGACAAGGACCTCAAGAAGGAGTTTAAGGCTGCGATCAAGGAAAGCGATAAGTTTGCGGTGGTTGAGATCGTACGCCTGCAGTAGATTCATAGAGACCGAGCAGGCATGTAGAATTGTTGGAGAATATATTCGCCATGAAAAAGAAATGTGGAAGCAACTGCAAGCGCTAACTTGCTCCTTTCAAATAAATGCGGCCAGCGTGAACGCAACTCATACTTATGCGTGAGTGTGCGGTCTTGTTCTGCTATTCCGACGAGCTCCAATCAAAGCGCCTACGACAAATCTGAGACGCTTAGGCGGCAGGGGCGTTTGAAACAGCGCTACCATCTTCACGTGCATCATCAGGCTTGTAACTGGCCGTAACTTCATCAGCTTTGCCAAGGTAGTCAATCAAAGCAGTCTCTCCAGTTGCATCAAGGTGATCGTTGGATGCAGCCTCCTCAACAACGTCGATCTTGTCACAAGTGGCAGTCTCTTCATGTAAACTGGCCTCATCGTGGATTGCGAGTTCCTTTTCGTTTTCATTAACTCCATCATGCTTGCTGTGAGCCTCGTCACCTTGTGTATCTGGAATCTCGTCGCTCACCACACTCGCCCCAGTATCCTCAGTGACCGCAGAGTCTACTGGCGTGAGCTCAGCATCGTCAGCGATCGCCTTCTCCTCTCTTGCAGCCTCTTGCACGACCTCTTGCTCCTCGGTCTTGGCCTTCTTCGTTGTCTGTTCACTGTCCACCTCCGATTCCTCGCGCCCTTGGCGTTTCTTGGAGTCTTCATCAACCTTCATGGTCTCCGACGTCTCGACTTCTTTCTCCGCTGCAGCGCCTTCAGCTGCCACTTCGGCCGCCACCACCTCCTGCAGCGTCTCGGCAATGACACCCGCCACTTCTTCCTCCTGCACAGCGTCAGTTGGCTGTTCCTGCTCAGCTTCAGCTGCAGCGGCCGCTTCTTCCACTGCAGGCGTCTCCTCCATCGCTTGAACGTCAGCAGCCTCTTCCGTCGCCGTCTCCTGCTCCTTCTCTTGAGCTTCAGCAGCCACAGGAGCTTCCGCAGTCGTCACCATTCCACGGATAAACTCGTCCAATTTGTCCGCCTTGGAGCTCGTGAGGTCTCCCGTCGCTTTGCCAGCTCTGTACACTCGGAAGTGAGGGAAGTTGTCCACCTCCACCTCTTCGCAGAGGGTCTCCAGCTGCTCAGCGTCCACGGAGACGAAGGTGGCGTGACTCTGGAGCTCTTCGGACAGAGCTTGCAGTGTCGGCGTCACCAGTTTGCAGCCATTGCACCAGGACGCAGTGAAGCAGACGACCAGCGGCTTGTCCTGCGTGGCGGTCACTGCTGAGTGGAAGTCTTCGGCCTTGGAGACTGCAATCATTGCGACGGTCAGGTGGGAAGGTAGAGACTTCTTGCTTGCTGCTGCTTGTGCGGAAGGACGCAAATTGACGAATGAAAGGGAAAGTTGCTTCTGGTGCTTCAGAGCATACAAAGCTCAAGTCATTTCGGTTGCCTTCAACTTGTAAGTCGCCAGAATCAGAAAAGGAAAGATCCGAGGGGTAATTTATGTGAGCTTACACCATTTGCATCACTCTAATTTTAGCGATTTGTGACAGGCGCAGACCAGACCGTCGCAGGATTGTCATTACAAGTGACTGCATCGTGTGACTCACAGCGATGGCCATGGACGCCCAGTCGGAGACGACGCAGCTAGTAGCGGACTGCGCCTCCAGCATGGACGAGCGCCGGACGCAGCCCCTGAGCAGCAGCAGTCGCAGCCCCAAGAAGCAGCTGCTGGTCGCGTGCCGAATCGAAGGCCACAAGATCCAGAAGCGCCTCTCACCCAGGAAGAAAGCGCTGGACCCGCTGCGGTATCTGCCGGACAGCGGCGGCTACTACGCGCTGTTTACTGTGGCTGCGTACTTTGAAGGAGACGCTGAGGACGGAGAGGACGCTGGAGACGGAGAGAAGCAGCGGAGGCACGTGGTGCAACGCAGTTACAAGCAGTTCTGCACTCTACACGCTCGAGTAAGTTGCAGAACGCTACTTTAATGAGAGGTCTTGTTGACTGATTGTTGTGTGCTTTCTGTAGCTGCTCAAGACGTACCCCAAGTCTCACGTGCCGCATGATCTGCCGTCGATGCGCAACAAACGCTATGACAACGAGTACATTGAAGAAAAACGGAACGAGTTGACGGCGTACCTGGCACAGCTGATGCAAATCCCGGAGGTCAAGGCTTCTGCAGTGTTGAAGGATTTCCTACAGGCCCCGGCATCTGTTTCGGACAGTAGTGACGATGAAGATGGTCTTCTGGTCGCGTCGCGGATGCTGGAGGGTCTTCCTGGTACAATTGTCACTGTGAGGGCTGGACAATCGTTCTCAGTGACGTTGCCACTGAGCGCTGCTGGAGATGTGGCGTCGTGGCAGTTTACGACCAAGAAACACAATATTGGATTCAGTGCTACTTTTGAAGGGGAGATGATACGAGCATACTCGCGTGAGGGCGCTGATGTGAAACCTATTAAAGGGTTTTATCGCTGTACTGCCCCGGGTACATGCACCCTGACATGGGACAACACATACACGTGGGGTAAGGCCAAAGTGCTAATCTACTGGGCGGAGGTTGAGTCGCAAACAACACCATCGCAGCAAAATGGACAGCGTCAATTGTCAAGCACATCTGTTATTCCTCACGATGATCCTGCGTCAGCCGATGGAAGCGACGCCGGAGCGTTGGACGCAGACGGTCGTCGAATGGGATTTATCGAGCACACTAGAATCAACGCTATGAATCCGAGGCACTTGATGAACTCGTCCATATCGCTCATTACCAAGCCCTTCGTGCATGGCAATGGAGACAACGACGATGGTTCTGCACCGAGGAAAAAAATCGAAAGCTGCTTCCTCGCAGAACATCTGCGTCTGCTATTGCCGTGCCGAGAGAAGTACAGGCTTCCAATCCTGGCGTATTGCAAGGCAAGGCTGGGTCTCTCATTATTCAACGCAGTGTGAAGTTTCGTGGGCGGAATTGGTACCGCAAATGGTTCGTTTTAGACCCGCGAAAGTGCATCTTACGTTACTACGACTCGGAGGCTGCTGCTCGGCGAGGGTTATCACTGGCGAAGCTGAACTTGACCAACAAGCATGCGTCGTTGGCTATTACAAGCAGTCTCAGCCTTGACGCAGCGCCCACGCCCTATATGTTTCTCATTCGGACAAAAAAGCGTTGCTGGAAGATTTGTGCGTCGTCCCAAAACGAGTATAACGAATGGGAGGAAGCCATCTCCACGGCCATTTTGACAGCAAAGCTTTCGCGTCGTGGACGATCTAGCAAGAAGGCCATGGTGAAAGCTGCGCGCACTGCAGCAGTGCGAAAAGACTCGCAATCCAGTGAGTCAGATGATGATACTGCTAAGCAAGACACTTCAGGCGATACTACCAAATCCTCTGTAAAGTCATCCCTGAAGCCGGAAAAGCCACTCAGTCCAATTGGAGAATCCGATGATGACGATGATGACTTTGAGTCGAAAGGAGACGGCGAATCGGGATCTGACTCGGATGACGAATCGGAGTCCGACTCGGACGAAGAGGTGCACGAAGGAGATGCCGAGGAGGGTATCGTGCATACTATCTCACCCCAACAGGACGTTCCTACAACGGGCAACGCGCAGTTACCCGACCTGCAAACACTCCCGTCGGAATGGAAGTTTGGTGCCGTGGCTGTATTGAATGTGGCACTTCTATCAGTGCGCTCAGCTCCTGCAGCGATAATTATCCTGGTGCTATTTCTCGTGAATCTGTACTTGCTACTCAAGTACTTGAAGAGCACCACAACGACCAAGAGTAGTGGAAAAACTTAGACCCACCGACATCGGAAAAACCCAAGACTGAGTAATTTAACGATGGGACCTGTTGCACCCTGATAAACATTGACGTTATGTGTCCACCTTGGCTAACAAATCGAGATAATCCGGGTGCTCCCACGTCTCCAAGCGCGTCACGAGTGCTGGGAACTCCCGTTTGATGGTCTCAAGAATCGCGTCAGCAACCAACGCGTTGCCCTTCGTGGTAAGGTGCAACCCGTCATTCTGGCACGACTGACGCTCTTGTTCGTTCAGTGTGTTCATTATGGTGTGCAGGTCCAGCGCCGACACTCCTATGGAGCGGGCTTCCTCAATGCACGCTTGTGCGTATGCTGCCGTGCCTGCATTGGAGAAGTCGAGCTCGCCATCACCTGATAGTTCGAGTCGCAATTGGTCGTTGACTGCTGGAGGAGTGATCAACAAGAAGGCAGCTTCTGGTGCCCTCTGCTGAAGCTCGGTCACAATTGTGCGCAGATTGGCACGGTATTGTGCGAGTGGCACATGCAGCGCAGCCTCGAAGCCCGACCGCAGAGCCGAATCGTTGCCGCCGAGCCAAAGTGTTACAAGTGCTGGAGGCTCCGACCACAAGTCCACATCTCGCGCGAGTTTAGGGAGAGCTTGTTGCACGAACATCTTGGTAGTGTAGCCGTATAGGCCACGCACAACCACATCTGCCGATCGGGTGTAGCGGTGTTGGATCTGACACACCCAGCCACCGATACTCGGATCCGTGCCTTGCTCTGTCAACGAGTCGCCAAGCAATAGCAACGTCGGACGCTGGAATGACGTAAAAGACATTCGTGAACCAGCAGGAGATAAGGTGGTCATCTGACGACCGCAGAGCGAGTTCAGGAGACTACGGGGTCGAAGCATAGCTACCCACCCGTCGGTAAAGATCTTTCACTGAAGAGCAAGGGGATCCAGAGAGCGTGTGGACGAGACGGACCAGGTTGCCGAGTTGACTCAGCATTCTCGGCAGTCCGGTAAGTGTGTCATGCTGCATGACTCATGCAGCATGATGCACCGAGACCAATCATTGCGTGTTGAAGCTACAGGAATATGCCCTGGATTTATAGTACAGTCCGTCCATTTGCGTTCCGGGTCAGAGATATCGTTGAAGTAAGTCTCGTTACGAGCGTATCGCGCGTGATTGCTTCTGTTGGGCAGCACCGTGTCGTCGACACCAAGCCATAGCTGCCCTCAAAACGAGAGAGGCACCTGGAGTAAATTCGTGTATTGTACAGTCTAGCATGTTTTCACGTACGTCTAAGCCTCAAACTTACTGTTGTGATGTTTGTCGAGTTGCCTGAGCTGCTGCTTGATGAATCTATGGTGCTGTTTCCGGTTTCCGGAGCTGAGGTGATTGTTGTTGTGTTACTTACTTCGCTGCTATCATCGTCGTCATCGTCAGGGCTATACGGATCGTCTTCCACCCACCGTGCATAGCTCGGAAGCTGCCACGACCACAATTTGTCCACCACGCCAGAGAAGTTTGCGCTCATTGCATTTTGAAGCTGCTCGAACATCAGCTTGTTGCCTTTCAAGTTCAGATGCAGTCCGTCCGTGAGCAACTCGTCACGTTCCCACTCGGACATGTTGTTGAAGTACGTGTACAAGTCCAGCACCGGAATATTCATGGTCTCCGCGGTCTCCACGCAAGCTTGCGCGTATTTCCCTGCCATCGCATTCGTGCGGTCGATCACTCCGTGTTTGTCGCCCTTTAAGTCCATGGAGAGTTCCAACCGCGCGGCGTCGTCTACGTGGGGTGGCGTGATCAGCAAAATTCCAGCTTTAGGCGCCATCGCCTTGAACGCATTGACGATCTTGACAAGGTTTTGCTTGTACTGCTCCCGCGGGACGTGCTGTTCGTAGCTGCTCCCGTTGGGCAACGCGGCATCGTTGGCACCGAACCAAACCGTGACGAAGGTCGGGGTGTACACACCGCTAAGTATCTCCTTCTCGAGAGTCGGAATCGCGTACTTCAGGTACCATCTGCAGAGACCACAAAGACAATCACCCGTGAGCACTACGCAACCTAAGAGCACCGACGAACACCCGATTGTTAATACCTTGTGTTGTAGCCGCCGAGTCCTCGAGGAATAACGTCCGCCGCTCGCCGGTATTCGTCCTGCAGTCGTGTGATCCAGCCTTTGGTATCAGGTTCCACGCCCTTCTCGGTCAACGAGTCTCCTGTCAACAGAAGAACCGACCGCAGCTTTGGCGTGACGGCTTCTCCGTCGAAAATGGCGTCCCAGGCCCCCGCCACCCACATGACGACGACAGCTACAACCACGAAAGCCCCAACGCCCAAACTCCATTTGGTCCGCTTCGACAATGTCATCTTTTATGAATCAGGGAGGAATCCAGCAAGTGATCCCGAGCCGGGACAAAGTCGAAATGGACCATCGGACCGCGCCCAGGCGAGTCGGACTGAGAAATGATGATGCCCTTGGTGCGGACACCGACAAGGCCACGGCATCCTGAGGATTTGTGAGCGTCGCAGGAAGAGACTCGCCGCCGGCGTAAACACTACAAATGCTATGCTCACAGTACGGTGTAGTTGGCGCGAAGGATGCGAGCACCGCGCACTCATCCCGGATATCGAGGATATCCAGGATGATTGCTGAACTTAACTTTCGTGCTTCGTTGGTGTCGACATGACTGAAGTGCTGCTGGATACCACGCAGATCATTGGCCGAAGTTGCGATGGCAGATGGTCGCAGTCACCGTGTGGTCTTCAAGAAGGGCGATGTCAAAGGCTGAGCCCCGAAGTTGATTTGAACATCGATCAACTGGTGTATTCTTAACTTATGGTACTTCTCAAATTCCGACTCGCTTTTGCTAACGAGACTGCCGTGACGACTGCAGTATCGACATCATTGACAGACGTGTTGCTTGCTGCAGTGTTGTTCACTGGAGCTGAAGTTTCGGGCGGAGTGTCGATCGTCCACGGATCGCTATCGATCAATGTGGTGAATGACGGGGCTTGCCAGAGACGGAGTTTGCGCTCTACGTCGGGGAACTCGGAATGGATCTTGTCCTGCAGCTGCTCGTACATCAACTTGTTGCCTCTTGTATTCAAGTGAAGTCCGTCCTCAAGCAAATTGCGGCGCCGCCACTCGGGCATGTCGTTGAAGTACGTGTGCAAATCCAGCACGGAGACACCAAGGCTATTCGCTGTCTCGACGCACGCCGCCGCATACTCCCCGCCACGGCATTCGTTCGGTCTACCAACCCTCGCTTGGCCCCTTCATACCGTTTTGCACGCCGCTGTCGAGTAGCGTCGTCAACGTGCGGCGGTGTGATCAACAGTATCCGTGCATCAGGTGCCATCGTTCGAAATGCGTGCACGATTTTCTTCAGGTTCTCCTTGTACGTCTCAATCGGGACGTGTTGTTCCGAGCTGCTGCCTTCGGGTAGTGCCGCGTCATTGGCACCAAGCCATACTGTGATGAAGGCAGGGGTGTAGATGCCGTTAGCGATCTCGCTTTCAATTATGGGCATCGAGTACTCCAGATACCACCTGCATAAAGTCACACAGTCAGTGCATGCCCATCCGATCACCGACTGCAGTGGACATGAGGACTTTGTACCTGGTGTTGTAACCTGAAAGCCCTCGGGGCACGATATCTGCTGACCGAGCGTAGTCGTGCTGCAATTGGGTGACCCACCCCATGGACTTTGGATTTGTGCCCTTCTCAGTCAAGGAATCGCCAGCCAGCAGCAGCACCGGCCGCAGCTTGGGTCGAATGCCGCTTCGGATCAGGATCGCGTCCCAGGCCCCGAGCGCCCAAACGACGTACGCGGCGAACGCGAATCCGGCCAGAAGCGTGCGCTTCGTTCGGACGGATAGAGGCATGATGGATTGCCAATTGAGCCCTCGATCCGACGGAGTTTCGACAAGTGGTCTGGACTCGAGTCGCGTTGCATCGACTGACGTACAGTGATGACTAGGGTGCCCCATGGATCGGTCGGTGGTCGTGGATGAATGTGTCACACTGTTGTGACGCACGAGAGGATGCAGAGAGATCACTAGCGAAAACTGATCCATCTCAAAGCTGCCTCTCCAGTCCACGGTATGTAATATTGCAGAGATTAATCGATAGATCATGTTGTACCATGGTGCAATCATTCAAGGAATAATAATCACAATATAATTTGTTGGTGGTATACATTTAACGGTTTGAGAGGGTATTTGACATGCTGTACAGGCTCGTCCACGAACGTCCACGAGCTGCTAGAAGTGCACCATGTAGCGGTCTTCAAACTGTGCTTGCTTCGACTGGGAACGAATGGTCAATTTGACCACTCTCATATGAACATTTCATATGAGAGTGCGATGTTTTTGGCTCCGTGCCAGCGGCATCATTGATGACTCCAAAGTTCTGGACAGCAAACGAACGAGTCGCAGATTTCAAGGCAGCTGGCTCCAGTCGGGAATATCCTGAGCATGTAGACGCACCATCAAATCTGGGAACGACTCGGCCATCTTCGCCCGTAGCAAGCGCTCCATCCATCGATTCCCCAAAGTCGACAAATGCAATCCATCCTCAAGGCTCACGGAGCGTTCACGAGGCGGTAGAGCGTTGAACCAACTGTGCAAGTCCAGTACAGGGACGTCCACCGTCTTGGCCACTTCCATGCATGCTCGGGCGTATTCTCCTGCCATAGAGTTCGATCGGTCCAATCTCCTAGCTCTGGAGCGACTCAAACGAACCTCGTCGTCGACATGTGGCGGTGTGATCAGCAGAACGGCGGCACGAGGTGCGCTAGCTCTCAAACTGCGGATAATCACAATCAGGTTCGAGGTGTACACGTCTACTGGAACATGTTGTCGTCGTGACGGACCATCGACAAGAGCAGCATCGTTTGCCCCCAGCCAGAGAGTAATCAGAGCTGGATGGGTATCCCCGCTGGATAGTTCGCGCGTGATGACGGGCAGCGCAAACTCAATGAACCACCTGCAAATGGAACCACAGCATCGAGATAAAAATGAGTTACGTGACGAGATTCCCCAGCGCAGTCTTAAGACTTACTTGGTGTTGTAACCTGAAAGCCCACGGGGTAAAACATCGGCCGAACGTCGGAAGTGGTTTTGAAGCAGCGCTGCCCATCCAGCTTTGTCGGGATCCACACCGATCTCTGTGAGCGAGTCGCCTAGAAGTAATAGCGCTGGTCGAGTCTGCGACGGCCCATCTACAAATGTCCGAATATCTCCTTCCCACGAGACGAAATATGCCGCAAATATCGCGATGAGGGCGACACCAAGCGATAGAATGCGCCACGTTAGTAGCTGTGCCATGGCGAACGTGGAAAACCGGTACTTAGGCACTGGAGGACAGAATTGCAAAACTACAGGACTTGTATTGTGTATGGATCACAATGCCGTGCCCAACTGTACCGACCTTTGTCGAACCAAATGTAGAAATTAGGATGCCAGGCCTCGAGACGCGCTGCCAGATCAGGAATGCCACACTGATAGTTGTTCACCTGCCGATTGTCAAACAAGATATTTGGGAGCTTTCAGGCAAGGCATTGAAGTACAGTGCGTTTAACTCGAGTTCCCAAGCGATATCCACACCAGCGAGATCGTAAGGATGCCGCTCGTGAACTCGAGTTGAACGTCACTGGGCGTGATGGTGATGATACAACCAACCGTGAGGTGCTGGTAGCAGAGTTCACGAAGCTCAAGTCGATTCAACAGTTTGCGGGTGAAAGCCTTGGTAGTCCGTTCGTTACAGGTTCAAGTGCATAAATTGAGCGGTCGTTTCCATTTGGCGAGCTCTGGTTGTCCAGCACTCCATGGTCTCCACAAAGGGGTGGGCGAGATCATCATCGTCGTCATCTTCAGTGTGTTCAAGTCGCGCTGACTCATACGAACAATATCTATATCGTCATGCTGAGCCGATAGGTGAGAGTGACCGTAACGATGTCGATCTCTCAGTTGAAGATGTGAGTGAGGCGGCGAGGCGAGTTCTTGAGGACTTGGAGGACTTGTGTCTTGATAATGACGATGAGGAAAGCGACGACGATGAATTTGACGCAGAGTCAGAGTCGGAGTTCGAGACGTCTTCACAAAAACAGTCTCGACATCGAGGTGCAGGTGGCATGACACTTAAAGAGCTCACAGTAGTGGTGAACGCCTCCATTGGATATCATTTTCCGACAAAGCTGGTCACTGAGAAACCTCCACGACAACGATCACAGGACAAAGTCTTGCAACCTCGCCCTTGCCATCAGCAAAAGAAGTCACCGAAGGCACGAAAATCCGAAGAAACCGCCATTGGTGTCTTTCAGGAACTTCTTGAAAGAAAGGAGCGGCAGTTCTACGCTCGACGGTCTGAGGACATCGCACGAAATTCCAATAGTGAGCCCACGCAAACTCCAGAGCCTCCCGTGGCCCCTGCCGTCATGATGAATCGACAACAGCAGACCATGACGGCACATGTGAGAGATCAATCGACAGAAACAGAGAATTTAGCTCCTCTTCCAGTGGCGCCTGCACCGTTGATAGCTATGGAGGATCTGCTACCACCGCAAGCGCCGTCGTTGCGAGAAAATGAGGTGTCTCTTATGCCTCGACATAATTCACCGGAATTTGCTGCTGTCGGCCCTACACTTGCAGATGTGGAAAGATGTCGCCTCAGAAAAGAAAAGGATCGCTTGTCGTCGTCGTCATTTTCGGAGTTCTCACTGCAATCTTCACTCTCGTCCCCCACTTCCTCAGCTACACCAGCGTCATTAATCAGCAGTTCGGCAACCAGCAATCGAAGCACTGGTGGTAGTAACAGCATTGATAGTCACAGTAGCAGAGGTTTGGGAGATCACAAACACCGCACAAGCAGCAAGTCGGTAAGTTGCAGCAGAACCAGCACCAAAAGCAGCAAGAACGACCAGAGTCTCCAAGCAAACCACACAAGGCCAGTGTCCCCTGTCCAGCAACGAACACGAGCAAAACAATGCCAGGCTACAACAACAAGTGACATTGCATTTGAAGAGGGGGACAGTATACCTTTACAATTGTCCTCAAACGTACCGCAGGTACTAAGTAGTCCAGCACTCGTGACATGGGAATTGGATCTCTCCAATTTTACTCCATAGCTTGCAGCCTAATGGTTTAAGCGTGTATCCTCAAGGTGCACTTATGTCTCGCGCTTGAGCTTCATTTCTGCTCGCATCTCCTCCACAGACTCTGGCAGTGCTTTATTGCTGTAGTCGTGCACAAGCACAGAGCTGGCACTTCCGAGAAGCATCGTGATAGCGGTAATAGACAACAGCAACGTCACATGCACGGGCGGCCCTATGAGGTAGCCGTTAACAAACTGTGCTGCCACAGAACCTGCTCTTCCCGCTGCCGACAGCATACCCATACCTGTCGTGCGCACATCCGTTGGAAATGACTCCGCGGACATCAAATCGATTGCATTCCATCCAGCTGTGCTGAAGGCGTTGAAACCACTTGCCAGCAATACAATCACAGCAGCGCCAGCAGCAGACGAGTTGGCGTATGCGAACCCTGTAGCACAAGCTGCCGAGAGCAACATGGAAATCGCGAGGATTCGACGACCTCCAAGACGATCCATGAGAACGGCAGTCATGACATTACCCGGGAGATTCGCAGCAGCATATATAAATGCATTTGCGAATGGATCGGCTAGGCCGATACGCATGAACAACATGGTGATCCAAGTGGCAAGGCCATACGATCCAAAGCTCAGGCAGAACCACGACAGCAGCAGCGAGATCGTTGTGCCACGCAATACTGGATCAAATAACTGGCCAAATCGCGTCAGCGTTGCACCCTTCGTCTGCATTCCTGTGGTGTGGTCTGGGAGTAGTGATGCGACAGCGTCGTAGGCATCGGCTTGGCTTCCGGCTGTGGTCACACTGTTATTGTCAGTATTGTCATAGGGCCGTAGTAGAGTTGTCGACTCGGAAACCAGTACGCCACCATGTCCATTGGTAATCGCGATCGTGTTAACCACCAGCTCTGCATCCGTCAGCAGCCGGCGTCGTCCGAAGAACTGTGCGCTTTCAGGCACATATCGATAAGTGAGCACCCAACATATGAACGTTGGCAGTGATACGACAGCCGCGAATGCGCGCCACGAGTAAAGTGCCTCCGGTCGACCTAACATAAACCACGCTAGCCCTGCGGTAAACACAGCACCCTGATTGTTTTTACAAACGATTATTAGGAGAACACTGGTGGTTGGGGGCGAGAAAATTAAGACAGCTTCACGTACCATCATCCAGTAGGCAGCAACAATTGTAACGTAGAAGCCTCGGCGGTGTGCAGG
This sequence comes from Phytophthora boehmeriae, assembly GCA_011947355.1. Lineage (NCBI taxonomy): Eukaryota > Oomycota > Peronosporomycetes > Peronosporales > Peronosporaceae > Phytophthora > Phytophthora boehmeriae. Next base: position 546,824 of record JAAVTJ010000185.1, read on the forward strand.
TACGTGTTCTGAGCACAGCGTGAACATGGCTGGCACCGTGCCGCCAATACCTTCACAACGATAAAACACGACAACAGGATTCTAATCAGCCTCGAACAGCACAAATAGTCAACAATCAATAGCTAGAACAAACCGATTCCTGCACACGTCCGGCAGATGATGAGAGCGTATGCATTTGGCGCCAGAGAGGACAGTAGCCCGAAAACTCCGTTCAGCATCAGCGAATAAAGCAGACTCTTGCGTCGTCCAATTTGATCACTGAGCGAACCGAACAACAGTCCACCAGTGAACATCCCAGCGAAGATAGCTGCTGCCAATAGACCTAAGCAGATAGGAATGCTCAAAGAATGTCAGCCTGTCTTTTATCATGGTTTTGCAGCATGGATGTGCTAAATTGAACGCACTCTGCTGGGCACGACTGAGGACGACGCCTTCTTTGTCCTCATACACTGCCAAAATGTATCCAATGGAGAGGATTTCGATGGCATCGGCAGCATTGCCCAGTCCGAGAATACTGTCCACACACAAACTGTAAAGTATTGCACATATTATGGCAGATATTGCCAAGAATTGATGTCGTACAGAACTGTGCGGATCTGGAAGAAGCCGTCGCGGATGTTCGCAATCGCCTACAATTCCACATTCCGAACGGCATCAATACAATTCCAAATAGTTAATAAACGAACAATCTGGGCATTTCGTACGCGCTGGAGTCGCTCGAGCCGTGCGCTCTTCGCGCTGCCGTCGTGGGTCATGGATGTCAAAATGGATTATTCATCACTGATGGCTCGAAACTCATTTAAACCAATCAAATCGTTTCTGATCACACACCTTTTGCCACAACTGAAAATGGGACGTCGTCGCTCCAAGTGGAAGGACAACAAGCGGCTGGACCGAGGCAGTCGCTTGCTGCAATACGCCAAGACTGGAGATTGCTCGGCTCTGCAGCAGCTTCTCCAAGAACCAGACTCTTCAGATGCAGAAACTCAAGACAACAGTGCGTTCTTGCAACTGACGCAAGACCACAATGGCTCGACTGCTCTGCACTTGGCAACCAGTGTAGGTCGTTGCGAAATGGTGCGTCTTCTATTGCAACTGGGTGCTGGAGAGGTCCATTTAGGTGGCGGACGTAAGAAATACGCACGGACTCCGTTGCACGAGGCAGCAATCAATGGACATTTGGAGATCTCTCGCCTGCTCGTGGACTTTGGACTGCTGGTGGATTGCCACACCACGAGAGGACGCACTCCGCTCATGTATGCGGTGAAAGGGAACTTTGTGGACTTGGCGAGGTTTTTCGTCTTGGAGGCGGGCGCAAATGTCGATGAACAGAACGAAATGGGAGTCACGGCGATGTACATCGCGTGTCAGGATGGACACGAAGAGATGGTCAAGTTCCTCGTGGAAGAAGCTCACGCCAATGTGAATTTGTGCAACCGCACGAATCACGCGCCACTGCATGAAGCGGTGGCTGGTGGATTTACGGCCGTTGTGGAGTATTTGCTGCTGAATGGAGCAGACAAGTACGTGGTTGACAAGATGGGCGTCACGGTTTGGCATGAAGCTGCGGGGCATGGGTCTGTGGAGATGCTGGAGTTGCTGGTTCGATACGATGTGTCGTTGCACTTGGATGGACAGGAACAAGTGGATAAGGTGATGGCTCGACATCCGTTCCATTATGCAGCCGTCGAAGGCAAGGCTAGCTTTGTCAAGGCGTTATTGGAGAAGAAACTTGTCGACGTCGACTTTGTGGACGCCGATGGATGCACTTCGATTTACTATGCAGCAGCCAACGGACACGTCGACGTCTTGCAAGTGCTGCTGAGCTTCGGTGGAGATCCAAATATTGCATCTATCCGCCGATCGCCTTTGCATTGCGCGGCGGAGTGGCATCGTGTGGAGTGCGTGAAGTTGCTGATCCAGTACGGCGCTTCCCGTGACGCAACCGACAAAGATAATCTCACAGCTTCTGAAGTCGCAACGCAGAATGGCTTCCCCGACTTAGTGGAGTTGCTCGGAGCCGAGAAGACACAAGAGGAGGAGGCTCCGTAGGTAAGACAACCGAGAATTGCAGCCTGTTCTTGGCAGAAAAGAACTCAATCATAGGCATCAAAGCTCATATATTCTCAATAATCAAGTGTGTCTCCAACATTTATGAGACGCGAGAGACACGAACTGCTCGCAGTTCTACGACGCACTCGACTGGTTACTGCGCGTTCTCCCGGATGAAAGCCTCCACCTTGTCGAACTTGGAGCTCACGTAGGACGCAGCCACCTCGCCGTTCTTGTACACGCGGAACGTGGGGAAACTGTCCACGTCGATCTCCTCGCAAAGTCCTCCAGCTCCTCAGCCGACACCTTGAGGAACTTGACGCCAGCGAAGTCCTTCTCCATGAGCTCCTTCACCTTGGGGGCCACCATCTTGCAGCCGCCGCACCACGGGGCCGAGAACTGCACGAGCGTCAGCTGCTTCTCGGCGATGGCGGCGTTGAACTCTTCGGGGGTCTGGATCTCGATGGCCATGTTGACGGAGTGGGTGGATCGCTTGCTGCTCGGGTGGTCGATTCAATACTGAAGCGTTGGGTGGAAGTCGAGTGACGTACGAGGTTGCTTCAGAGACCGCTACGTCAGACATGGTCAACGGTAGGACAGCGTCTTCGTTTTGATTGGCTATAATTCGTCGCTATTGAAAAATGTCACATGGCGTGTTCTGATTGGAAGATGAAGTTATGCTGGACGCGTGCTACTGAAAGGCAAGTTCACGAGTTCGCATCCTAACGCCTGCCCAAGCACAATTCATTCAAATTATGCTAACGATAGGAAATGTATTTTACAGGAGTGTTAGCAGGTATTCCCAGCGTAAGCCATAGACGACGGTCGTTCAAAACCCATTGATAGTGCCAATTGTTTACTGAGATTGCTCGTCGCCTTCGAAGAATGGGATTTCTCCGTGCGTGGTCACTCGAACCGCGTGGCGATTGCCAGGAGATAGTCGAAAGTGGCGTAGTGGGCAGTCACGCGGTTGTCCCAGATCGCCACGGCGTTCTTGGTCCAGCGGAAGCGCACTTGGAACTCGTGGCCTTCTGTGATGTGTTTGTAGAGTAGCTTAAGCACCGCCGCTGCACACAAGAATATAGCGTCAGCCTTGCACAGGACTCGCACCAATATCAACAATACTCAATTCGCACCTGATTCAGCAGCTGAAAGCTGGACGATGCGCGTCGTGAAGGCAGGATTCACGAAAAGCGCCTTACGTTTTGTGACGGGATGCGTGCGGACCACTGGGTGCTCGAACTCGACCGGTGGTCGACGAATTGTGTGCCCTCGAGTCTCCGCCCGTTCTGCTTGTCCCTGTGGTTTGGTACAAGTGTACAGCAATCCTCGTTGTTAGCGGGGAATATGGCACACAAAGACTGTGATTCTGTAGAATACCTTGCTGCTGTGGATCGCAGTCAACCCCTCGAGAAACTTCTTGAATAATGGCGTCAAGCGGTCATAAGCCTCGTAAGCGGAAGCCCACAGCGTATCACCTCCCAAAGGAGGATTAGTCAGCACTTTGAGGGTTGTGTATGACGGAGGCTGCATTGCCATCAACAACAAAGTGCCACAACGTCAGACACATTCGAAGGCACATTTAACATCAACAGTTCCGTACCTGGCGCTCGTTAGACACATCGCTGTGCCAAACATTGTCTGGATCATATTGCTGGCGTTTGAGGATCTTCTCTGTGTCTTTGATCGAGTTCTGCACCACCAAAACTTCAGGGTATCCCTCCGGGTGGCCCAAATTCTGGTGCACGTGGAGAGGCCCGTAGTACCGTCCTAGGTCCACTTGTTGGTCAATATTAATCTCCTGGTCTCGGAAGAAGACGACTCCGCGCTCTGCCACCAACAGCGCCAGCTCGTCTCTCTGCGCGTTCGTGAGTTCATGCAGCTGGACTCCTGACAGTTCCGTGCCGATTTTCGGGGCCAAGTGCGTCACGGTGGCGTCGGCCAGCAGATTCTTGAATGTCGGGTCGGCCTTCAGAGCGCGGTCCTCCACTGGGAGTACGGGGATGGGGTCGTACTTGGTCTCCGGGTAGACGCTCTGCAGCTCTGGATGCTCGAATTCCGAGTGTTCTACCTCTTGGTTGAGTGCGTTCTTTACTGGAATCGGAGCAGCTCCCGTCGTGGACGCAGCCTTGTTGGTCGTAGAGGTGGACGGAGTGCTCGTCGACGCGGACGAAATTTCTTGTTGTTGGGGCGCCATCGGTTTGTGAAAGTAAATTCAAAAGTGAGGAGGCTGTGTTGCTGTGGTTTGTTAGTGTTGAGCTGGACTATCATCTTCACAGAGGTGTGTGTCCATGTAGGGTTGCTGGTCAAGTAAAATTTGGTGTGAGCTGGAGTCGGGTAGCAGTTCCCATTGGCCATGAAACAAACATTTGTTTGTAAAACGTCACAAGAATTGTCGATACCAGCTGTGCAGCTCGAGATTTTCACCATCGGAATGATATCTCTTGTTGGCGACTGCATTCATACTGATTGGGCTGCCGTCGCAACGAATGAACGCGCCTGAAAGGTGAGCGTTGCTAGCGCACTTCAACATGTGAAGTGCTGCCCTTGCAGTGTCTGATACATTCAAGTTGCTGCACTTTATCTGTTGAAATTGTCTCCAGCATCTACGACAGCTCGTTATACTTTACATGTGGACTTACCACTGCTACCATAGTAATCATACGTAGGACTTCCGACAAGTTAAAACGTCTTCTGCCATCATTAGTACTCAGGGGTTTGTGGCGACAACATTTAAGAGCTTTCAACATCCCACTTGCAACCACATCAGCGTGAATGGTGCGAAGTTGCATCCAGCGACTTACAGCACTACAGCAACACAGAAAAGAGAAGCAACAAATTGCATTAACAATGATTATATTTCAATACATGACGCTCATCTCCGTCTGATTCTAGTGTCTACTGTAGAAATCGTTCAGTTCTACGACGCACTCGACTGGTTACTGCGCGTTCTCCCGGATGAAAGCCTCCACCTTGTCGAACTTGGAGCTCACGTAGGACGCAGCCACCTCGCCGTTCTTGTACACGCGGAACGTGGGGAAACTGTCCACGTCGATCTCCTCGCAAAGTCCTCCAGCTCCTCAGCCGACACCTTGAGGAACTTGACGCCAGCGAAGTCCTTCTCCATGAGCTCCTTCACCTTGGGGGCCACCATCTTGCAGCCGCCGCACCACGGGGCCGAGAACTGCACGAGCGTCAGCTGCTTCTCGGCGATGGCGGCGTTGAACTCTTCGGGGTCTGGATCTCGATGGCCATGTTGACGGAGTGGGTGGATCGCTTGCTGCTCGGGTGGTCGATTCAATACTGAAGCGTTGGGTGGAAGTCGAGTGACGTACGAGGTTGCTTCAGAGACCGCTACGTCAGACATGGTCAACGGTAGGACAGCGTCTTCGTTTTGATTGGCTAAAATCCACACTTTCCTAATCATGATTCGCCAAAATTCAATCTGATAATTAGCAAATGACGCTGAGAGCAAGCTCTCGCATTGGCGTAAAATCTGCGCTGATGTGGTACCCATTTACAACTCATACAAAAGCCAAGATAAGCAGTGATTGTATCGGCATTCTACGTTGAGGGGCCGGCCGAACATGAGTGCGGAAGGGGCAACGCTCGTCGCAGCTACCGCAGCCAGCAGCCGCACCCAAGCAGCTACCGACTAAGCAGCGAGGAGTACCAGAATCAGCCGTCACAGCAGTCGCCAGCGCCGCGTCAGTCGCGGTCTCAGCAGTCACAGGGCGGCGGCAGTGGGCGATGGAGCGCCTCAGTCAAGAAATCCGGCCCCGCGCCCATCGAGGAGGGCGACTTTGTGTGGGTGAGCGACGAGAGCGGCGTCTGTACGTCGGCGGTGGTTGTACGCACAGGATTTCTGTACGACGAGGAGGCGGAGAAGGAGCAGCACGTGACGGTCGTACACACGGAGGACGGAGAGGAGCGCGCCATTCGCGATCGCCCATTGGTCAAATTACCGGTCTGTCATCACCCTAAACAGTTGCTGCCTTTGGAGCTTCATGACCTCAGTAATATCCCGCTCATGGCCACCAACGTACGGAGTTTCACTTGTTTTTTTATTATTTTTTTTACTGACTGTTTGTGTTGTTTATTGAAAAATGTAGGGAGATGCAGGACGGACTGAAGTGTTTACAGCGGAGCAGTTGGAAAATGTCGTACTGTATACGCTGCGAGCCCGGTATCGCATGGAGCAGGTGTATACGTGGGTAGACCGCGTCTTGATCGGGGTGAACCCGGTGGCTCCGTTGCCGATATTCACACCTGATCATATGCAGGCGTACAACAAAAGTCGAGAACAGACGCCATTCTACGAGAAGGATACAGTAAACGACGCGCCGCCACATGTGTTCGCACTAGCGCAGAATGCACTACGATGTATGCAGGACGCAGGTGAAGATCAAGCTGTCATACTGCTAGGCGGAATGGGCGCAGGGAAATCAGAAGCAGCGAAACTGATTGTGCAGTATTTGTGCGAGATTGGGGATAGTGCTACTCCACGAAATGAGTCGGATGGCGACTCAGGAGGATTGCATCCCATCGGACAACAAATTTTGCACGCGTTCACAATCTTGGAGGCCTTTGGTAACGCTTCTACGCCACAGAATCGGAACTCCTCACGCTTCGCAAAGATGATTTCAGTGGAATTCAGCAAGCAAGGCTATGTCATTGGGGGTGGGTTTACGACGCATTACTTTGAAAAGTCCCGCATCGTCGAGTGCAGGAGCCATGAACGCAACTTCCATGTACTTTATCAGGTATTGGCAGGTGTGCAACATGATCCAGCGCTTCGTGATTCAATGGAGCTTAACAAAAGTGTTGAGGAGTTTGATTTGTTGAAGACAGCGGATCCAGGGCTCTCACAATTCGCCCTTGACGCACGTGATTATCGAGACCTCATGTCTAGCTTTTCAGCTTTGCGTATTCGCAAGAATCAGCGTGTCGAAATCGTGCGTATTGTTGCAGCATTGTTGCACCTGGGTAATGTAGACTTTGTGCAAGACCCCGAGGGTGGTAAATCTTCGAGCACCAACACGTCGACAGTGAGTGATGCACAGTCATGCGCACTGAAAGATCCAGCTCAGATTTTACTGGCCGCTAAACTTCTCGAGGTGGAGCCTGTCGTGCTGGACAACTACTTCCGCACACGCCAATTTTTTCGAAGGATGGAGGCAAAACGGTGTCATCCTTGAAGGTTGTGACTGTTCATCAAGCGCGTAAGGCGAGAGACACCTTTATCAGAAGTTTATATGAGTGTCTTTTCAACTTCCTAGTGGAAACCTTGAACGGCATTTTGGGAGGCATCTTTGACCGCTATGAGAAGTCAAACATTGTTATCAATTCCCAAGGTGTTCATGTGCTGGACATGGTTGGCTTCGAGAATTTGGAACCATCACAGAACAGCTTTGACCAGCTTTGTTTTAACTATTGGAGCGAGAAGGTGCACCATTTCTACGTGCAGAACACGCTAGCTATCAATTTCTCGGATTTAGAAGACGAACCGCAGCACGTGGAAAACCGTTTAACCCTCCATTCCAAAGTGGACATTACAAGCGAACAGGAGAAGTGTCTACAATTGTTCGAGGACAAGCCTTTGGAATTTTCGACCTCTTAACTGAAAACGGAAAGGTCCGATCTCCGAATGATGACGAGTTCGTGAGTAAATTGTTCTCGGGCAATGAGGCTGTGGGTGGACTGTCACGGCCAAACATGGGCGCGGAAATGACAAATGAATACTTGGCACCTTCGAAAGACTGGCGCTTGCTGTTCATTGTGCAACATCACTGTGGCAAGGTGACATATAACGGCAAGGGCTTGTCGGCTAAGAATTCTTTGAGTATATCTTCAACGTGTGCGGCAATCATGCAGTCATCGAAAAATGCCGTCTTACACGCTGTCGGAGCGGCACAAATGGCTGCGGCATCCAGTGAAAAGGCTGCTAAGCAGGCTGCCCGTCGAGGGAGCACATCTTCAAAGTTCCGAAGCTCCATTAACTCGGCGAAAGATAAGCAAGGCGGAGACAGTGCAGCAACAGACGTTTTCAATCAGGCGGATGCCTTGCTGCATGCCCTTAACCACACAGGCAAGAACTTCCTCGTGTGCGTTAAGCCGAATGAGGAGCTTGAAGAGGGCGTGTTCGACTCTGCCTACGTAATGAGACAGATTCGAGAAAATCATCTCGTAGAGCTGATGCAAGCGAGTCGATCCATATTCACGGTTCACTTGTCGTATGGACACTTTTTCCGTCGTTACAAGAATATATGCGGCCATCGGGGCACGCTGGAGTCATTGTTGCGTTCATTATCGGCAATTGGTGTCTTGGAAGAAGAAAAATTTGTGGTGGGAAAAACGAAAGTGTATCTGACGAGTCACCAATGGAAGAAGCTGGAAAAAGCGCGTTATTTGTATTTGAACGCGTGCGCGACGATGATTCAACGGAACATGCTTCGTGGTGGATTCCGCAGAAAATCTGCGCGGTTGTTGTATGTGATGCGAGGGTTGCGCGAAGCGATGAATAACCGTGACCCGAACGATATTATCCAGCACTTAGCAAACTGTACACAGATATTGGGGAAGCGTGCTGCAGAGGATATTCGCGTGCTGGGTGAAGGCAGGCAGTTGATTGCACGTCTGGATGAGGAAGAATACGTGAATTCTATCATTGCTGATGCCACGAAAATAGGCCACCCGTCATTGATCGAGTATGCTGTACGAGTTGCTGAGAAAAGTTCTCCGTGGCTCGCCGTTGATCATTTGCGAAGTAAGAGTAAGAGTATCGTGACGCTACAGAAGCAAAAAGCAGAAAAAATTGCGGCCATTAACAAAAAGCTTCGTGCATCAATGATCGCGAATGACCCTGAAGCACTCATGGGTTCCCTCGCAACATTGGAAGAGCCATCAATCGAGTCATTGGAGAGAAAACTTGCAACAATGATGATCATCCGCGCGCTAGAGGAGAAAAGTGCTGTGGAGTCAGTAACTCACGCACTCTCGACGATCACAGATGATGATGATATGGCTACTATCTTAGATAAATTGCTGGTCCCTGCAACGAAGGCGCTTGGATTAGGCATCGAAGCCAAAATACCTACAATTGTGGATGTTCTGAGCATTGTTCCTACCGGCGATATTGAGGATGAAGTGGAGGAGGTAGAAGAAGAGGAAGAGCAAGAAGACGAAGCAGCAGCAGAAGAAGATATCACTACCAGTTCTGTTGTATCAGCGGAAACAACAAATTTGTTCGCTGCTCTTCAAAGAGCGCTGGATGATGAGAACTTTATTGCGGTGGAGAAGGTGTTGGTGCGCCTTAAGGCACTTGGGGTTCCTGAAGGTGACTCACAAATTGAGGAGGCTGAACGTGTACTGGCAGCTCAGACTATACCTGCAAGTACGCACTCAGAACGCAAGCAAATGGTGAAATTTTTAGCAGTAGCAAAGATATCTCAAGACATTGAGCTGTTGTCCGAAGCAATTGATGCTGCTGTTGGAGCTGGATTAGCTAAGTGGGACTTTAACTTGAAGAATGCAGAACGAGAGCGTGAGAAACTGCTTGCGGCAGCTGGTAGCGAGGGTGAACCTGCTGCTCCTTCGGCAGCACCAGATAAGGCGTCAGTTAAGCAGGTATCGCCCAAACCGAAAGCCACAATCAAGAGAGTCTCTGAACCAGCACCGATTGAGGCTTTCTTACAGATTTGGAATGCTCGGCGTGTTAGCGATCTGGACCCATTGCGATCATCCGTTCCGGACCAGTTGAAGGCTTCATTTGAAGCCAAGCTGGCACGACTGCAGCAAGTCGCTACCGTCGAAGACGCTTTGAGTCAGGCGCTTCAAACCGATGATCCGAAGGTTGTGGAGCACGAACTTGGACAATCGATCAGCATTGGGTTTTGCTCACCCCTGTTTGCTGCACTTTTCGACCGATACAGTATTCTTCGGAATGGAGTGAATGGTGACGATGGCTCTGATGTTGTCGTCACAGATGGGCTACATGCTGCCATTCAGTTTTTGACTCGTCGGGTGGAAGCAAACGCCGAGATCCGTGACGATGCAGTAAAGCTTCTCTCCACGGAAATTGATGAATTCTCTGCAACTTTTAATAATGACGCTAGCGCTGAATATGACGAGGCAGAAAGAGAGAGTGTGCTCCTCACGGCAGGTAATTTGCGGCGTAGTCTGGAAGCTCGTATCGAAGCGGCTGCGCGATTAGAGACAGCTCTCTCGCTTCCTACAGATGCATCATCGGTGGGAACATTAGAAATAAGTATCCATGCAGCAAGGGATGCAGGCGTGCACGAGCGACTACTAATGAAGGCCGACGAGAAAATAAGGACAGCACGACGGAAGTCTGTGGCAGCCGGTGATCGGATGCGACAAGGTCCTGCAACTCTCAACCGCAACGACAGTGATAGCAGCAGTGTATATGGAGAATCTGAGCGTTCTCGCTGCGATACGACAGAGTGGCCAGGCATGTCCGGCGAAAACGAGGGCGCTGACAACGAGAAGCAAGTGGAAAAGATGCGGTAGCATTCAATCACTTCGAAAACTTGCGTGGATTCAATTCGCAATCTGAACGTGCACTCGCCAAGAAGTTGTGCTGGGAGAGCCGCGCAATCTCTCAAAGCCTTTCCGTGCTTGATGACAATTCGGAAGAAGTGCCGTCTCTTGCCACATCTGCGTCTGCTGGACAAATGGCTCTTTCAATCAACCGCTGCATTCTGGGATACATGCGCGACCGCATCGTGTTCTATCGGGAAATGTTGGCCCAGTATATTCTCCAGATCGGCTTGATGAAGCCGTCACTAGTGGATGAAATCTACTTGCAACTCATGAAACAGCTCACCAAGAACCCGAAGAGGGATAGCAGCATTCGTGGCTGGTCTCTTTTTGCAATGTGCGCGACCTCTTTCCCACCTTCACCAGCGCTCCAAAAGTATGTACTCATGTTCCTCAAAGCTCAAGTTGCAGAGTCGAACAGCTTCTGGAGGCTCGTGCGCAATTTTGCGGCCTACTCGCTAAAAAAACTCGAAAACCTGCTGGAGAATGGAGCCACCGGCTTTATTCCAAGCATCGACGAGATTCGTGGTTATGAGGCTCGGCCACCGTTTCTCGCGACCATTGAATTACTAGACGGCACACCACTGGCAGATGCCTTCCCGATCACGCCAGAGCTCACTGTATCACAGCTTGTCGAGATTTGCTCCCATTTTCTCGGCTTGGAAGACCATGTTGTCAACTTTCTGGGATTGACAACGATATCGGAACGTGCGGTCCTTGGCAAAAATGGCCAGTCGAACTCTTTGACCACCTCAACATCCAGTTCGTTCGTGTCGGCCAGCGTAACAAATGATGACCCTACTGCAGAAACTATCGACATCACCGTGAAGGATGGTATACCTCCGCCACCTACTCTCACGGTAAGTACGTCTGTATCGTCAACGACGTCGTCGTCATCGTCATCTCCGTCCAGTTATTTCCACAAATTCATCGCTGTCCCTTCATTTTTGGGCGGGGATGTATGCTTGGGCGATATATTTGAGAAGGAACTGATTCGTGGTCGGGAAGTGCGATTTGTGCTCAAGATCCGGTTGAGTCCCGTGTACATGCTGCAGTACACGGATGAGATGTATGATCGTCTTGTGTATATCCAGGTGCAAGACGAAATTGTGAAGGGAATTTGCCTGTGCTGGAAGAGGAGGCTTTGCTTCGACTTACAGCATTGGCTATTGCCGTAGACTGTGAAGACGTTCCGCCTCTTTCTGTGGAGGAAGTTCAGGAAATGGGTGTTTTAGATTATCTCCCACAAGAATGGCGGCCTGCACACGATGAGGAGGAATGGTCCGAGCTTGTGCTGGACACTATCACTGATAACCTCCTGGATGAAGGAGATGCACTCTTCCCTGTAAGTGAACTGCAGCGCATTTACATTGAAGAGGTGACGCGCCATCGCCTCTATGGTGCCTGCTTCTTCCCCTGCAAGTTGGTGAACCGTGGCAATAAGCGTGACGGCGGCGGCAACGGCCTGAACTACTGTCTGGGAATTGAGCTCCCAAATTATTTTGTGATCGCAGTAAATGGATATGGAATGCACATCATTGGAAGGGATGGCTCCATGCTCGCCAACTGCGAATATGCGGACATTGCATACTGCAGCGGTTCGTACCCGCAGTATAAGATTTGCCTGAAGAAGGCTTTCGACATGACCGCTCCAACGGAGGATATTATCGTCACCACCAAGTACTCAGACGAGCTCGATGCACTCATCACTGACTACAAGGAAATTACGGCGCTCATGACGGAGGCGTGAGCTAGAGCAACGGTGTCGAATATCCGTGATGTGAGCAAAGGGCCATGCGAAAAAACGTATAGAATGTTGATATAAAGCTGATGTTTGCTTCACTGGCATCGATTGATGCACACTCTGTTCTTCACGCATACCTGCAACTGATGTAGAGAGCAGTGTTGCTATCGCCTGCTACCATATAAATCACACACACCTCGAGCTATAATTTAACAGCCTCGCATCCTTCTCCGAGCGCTGAAGGAACCTTGGCACAAGCGCACGAGCTGTCATGAGCTGAAACGACCGGCAAGCACATTCACCAGATTCGTGCTCTCGTGCTCAGGAACAAATACTGACGTCGGGTGCTTGCCTGCCCACTTTGGAACACGGTACGCCGGGTCCTTCATGAGGTACTGCATCGTTTTCTCCATGACCACATCACATTTCTCAAACAATCTCACTCCAGTTTTTTCGGCTCGGCTGTCGAGCTTCGTTGTCGTTGTCTGCAAGTTGACAATACACAGGGATCCAGCGTAGTCTCCTGCCATCTCTGAGAACGGCTCAACACGTAGCGACGTGCCCAATACAAGAGCTACATCAGCTTCCTCACACTGGTCAATCGCATGGTCGATGTCCCCAAGCGGTTCATCAAATCCCACCACGTTGCGACGCAATCGACCGTTTCCATGCCGTGTACGTGCTCGCAGTCTCTGTTCCACCGATCGCTTGGTGCTCACACAATCTGCATCATTGCACAACCCGGTCCACGGGAAATCAGCCGTGTAGATTTTCTCGCACGTCTCGCACTTGGCCTGTGTGGCGTTGCCATGTACCTCAGTCAACGCGTCTGCAGATACGCCGCTCTTCAGATGCAAATTGTCCACGTTCTGGGACACAATGTGCTTCAAATAGCCAAGGCGATGGAGCTCATACAACGCCATATGGGTCGTCGACGGCACCAACGACGTGAAGTCTGGGATGACAACGGAGGGAGCTTCCGAGTCGTTTTCCTCCTGGTCTTCTGCAGCTTCTTCATCCCCTTCGCTGTCAGTCTTCCGTCTCTTCTTGTTCTTGAGCCCTGGCCGGTCGAATTTCTTGGTGCGAATCCCGTTCTCCCCGCGGTAGTCAGGGATGCCGACGGAAGTGCTGATGCCTGCGCCAGTGAAGGCCACGAGGTGCTTCGAGCCGGCGATGAGCTCCGCCAGTCGCCTGCACTTGTTCTCCAGTTCATTCTCTTGGCCTGTTAGCGGTTCGGACTCCTCTGCAGCCTTCGGTTCCTCTTCGTCTTCGTCCTCTTCCTGTTGATTGTCAGACGTGATGGCAGACGTCTCTTCGAGACTTTGCAGGTAGAAATCGCGGCGTGCAGAGCGGAGCAGAACCTTCAGTGGCGCCATACTGTAGCTGTACGTCTTGGGGACGTACGTGTCCCCATCACTAGGCGAACGACAGCGCTTGAGCATCGAGGGCGTCGCCAGCATGGTGTCACTCAGCCACGCAATGGCCTGGAACGCGAGTGGGGATGCTGCGCAAAACAAGCGAAAGTTCAGTTAAATTTAAAGTGAATTTTACAAAGCCAATGTAAAATTCAGCAGACAAATGATATTTTTAAAACAGTTTAAATTCGTTTCGAGTGGCTACCATTCTCATTACAACCACAATGCGAAGACGATGACGAAGGATGCTCGACGATGTTTCGGAGGCGATGAAGCGTAGAGGTTTCAAGCAACTCTTTGTTCACGTGGAATTCGATCAGTCCGTGATAATTGACTGGCAGAAGGTGGAAACGTTCGATCGGGGAAGCAATAGGATCTCTAGCTCGTTTTGATCGTAGAGTCTGCGTACTCTACGGACTACGTTGTCGGCGACACGGAGATCTCTCCACTCCAGTCACATGCTTTTATGGATGCCACAAGTTTTATGCGCAGGTTGGCAATAAGGTGACAACGCGCAGAGATCACTATGTATCTGCGTCAAAGTTGCAGCGGCGAACTTCAATGTTGAAGTGATTGCGCTTCGAGCGATTACAGGACAGTACGATAACCGTTCACATTCCAAGCAGAAACGTTCTGCTTGGAATGGCGACTACCGATAGAGTTGTGCGTAGTCGTAGTCGTAATGTCAACTTCAACATGTTGAACAGCAATACCACTTGACCACAAAGCAATTTTTTTAAAGAATTAGCTGTCAACTTCGTACACCTTACGCGTCGACAATAGAATAGACTACTAGTACACAGGACGATATGCACCAACGCACTCCTCGGCTGCTTAAAAGGTCTTGCCCACCAACGCCGCCTTCGTGTTGGTGATGAGATCAGGAACAACGGACGGGTCCGCCAACGTCGAGACGTCTCCCAACGAATCCTCCTCACCATGCGAGATCTTGCGTAGCACGCGACGCATGATTTTGCCACTGCGGGTTTTGGGCAGTCCAGGCACCAAAACGATGAGGTCTGGAGTCGCAAAGGCACCGATGTGCGACCGTACCTGTTGCGTCAACTCTTTCTCAACATCCGAGGATGCCTTCACACCATCTACAAGCGCGACGAAGCAGCAAATACCTTCGCCCTTGATGCGGTGCGGGATACCAATCACAGCGGCCTCAGCCACCAGGTTATGAGCCACCAGAGAGCTCTCGATCTCTGCTGTTCCAATACGGTGACCCGACGTACACAGCACGTCATCGATACGTCCCGTGATGAAGTAGTAACCATCCTTGTCGCGACGGCAGCCATCGCCGGTGAAGTAAAGGCCCTTGTGGGTAGACATGTACACCTGCAGATATCGGTTGTGGTCACCGTACACGGTACGAGCCATACCAGGCCATGGAGAACGAATGCACAACTGGCCTTCAATGCCGTTGCCCTCGATTTCGTTGCCGTTCTCGTCTGTGACAACGAAGTCGATACCAAAGAACGGCTTAGAGCACGAACCAGGCTTCATGGGCGTTGCTCCCGGTAGACCAACACCAATGTGGCCCCCAGTCTCCGTCTGCCAGTACGTGTCTGCAATGTAGCACTGGCGGTTGCCCACCACCTCGTAGTACCATTTCCAGGCTTCCGGATTGATCGGCTCACCAACACTTCCAAGAATTTTCAGACTAGACAGGTCGTACTCTTTGATTTTATCGTTGCCACGAGCCATCAGAGCACGGATGGCTGTCGGAGCGGTGTAGAACTTGGTCACCTTGTGGCGCTGGATGAGATCCCAGTAGCGGCCGTGGTCGGGGTACATGGGCGTACTCTCGAACATTACTGTGGTGACGCCATTGGCAAGAGGGCCGTAGATGATATAGCTGTGGCCGGTAATCCATCCAGCGTCCGCGACACAGGCGAAGATGTCATCGTCGTGAAGATCGAAGGTATACTTAGCTGTCATCATGGTGTACAGCAAGTAACCAGCCGTTGTGTGTGCAATTCCCTTAGGCGTACCTGTGGATCCCGACGTGTACAGGATGAACATGAGGTCCTCGGAGTTCAGGAACTCGGCAGGGCAGTACGGGCGGTGGCGGAGCAGTTCCTCATCCATGTTAACATCAATGGAAGGGTTCATCGGCACCTCTGGGTTGTGCGTTCGCTTAAACACAAACACCTTGCGCACAAAGTCAAGGCCATGGACCGCGTGGTCAACGATCTGCTTGAGTGGCAACGTACGGCCGCCACGCTTGCCTTCGTCAGCAGTAAACACCCACTGGGACCTGGCGTCCACCACGCGATCACGAAGTGAGTCAGCAGAGAAGCCAGCGAACACGACACTGTGCACTGCTCCGAGACGGGTACAGGCCAGCATGACGAAGGCGACTTCCGGGATCATGGGCATATAGATGGCCACAGTGTCGCCTCTCCTGACGCCTGCGTGCTTCATTGCATTGGCAATGCGGCACGTCTCTTCAAGCAGCTCCGTGTACGTGATTTCTCGGCCCTGGCCGATCTCGTCCGCCTCCCAAACAATGGCGACCTTGTGCGGGTGCTTCTTGACGTGGCGGTCGATGCAGTTGACGCTCACGTTCGTCTCTCCGTTGAGGAACCAGGCGGTGTCGCCTTTGTTCACGGTGCCGACCACGGCTTGGTCGAACTGGCGGAACCAGTCGAGGTTCTCGCGCCCCATCTCGCCCCAGAAGTTCTCCGGGTCCTCGAGCGAGCGCTTGTACATGGCCTCGTACTGCTCCATGCCTTTGACGTGCGCCGTCTTGGCGAGGGCGTCGGGCACCGGGTACACCCGTTGAAGCTCACGCCGGCGCTGTCTCCCATTTGTGTGGACGGTGCGAAGGTTAAAAGAGACTTGAGCGGACCGGAGCAAAAGCCGAAATGGCTGTCGAGATTTTTTGTCGGTGGTTTTGCGCTCAGCTTCAACGTGCGAATGAGAGAGGAGCACTCCAGTCCAGATGTTACGCATAATCGCAAGGCCCTGCGTTAAACCCTGGCCGAGTCGGAAAGAGGTTCTGGCTGTGGTTCAGTGTCATCAGAGGAAACACAAGTCTGCATTGCCGTGCATTGCGATGCCCTCGCGCGTTGAAGAAGAACGCTTTTCGACGTGAGCTCATAATCGAGGCCCATAGCTAAGCATGCATTTCATCTGAATACACGGACTTGGTGATGGCAAGCGTCAACCTCGAGCTCTTGGCATTCGTAGTGTTTTTACCGATCACTACAGTTGTGGTGGACTCGCTCAGGAGCGTATGAAGACAGGCATGTGGCTGACGAATGGGTTCAATATGCTTCTCGGAATAGAAAGCGAGGACGGTGGACAATAATCAGTTGGTTTTACTTCAGCTGTGAAGTTCTGACACCACTCTATGGCCTCGAAAACTACATGTATGTTCGACGCATTCGATAGATAAACCCATCAAGACTGCAGTCAGCAATGCGTTGGGCGAGCAGTCAGCTTCAACACCGTTTTGGCGGTGGCTCTGATGGGCGGGTACCGAAATCTCGGCAGGCGCAATGTTGAAGGCGTTTGCGTGTCACGAGATCGCCACGTTTTAACTCCCCATGAAAAACCTCGACGTCGGGTTTATGCAAATGGTACACTCGGCTATAACGTTCATTACAATTAATGACACTCTATATCTAAACAATATTTTGGCCTGTAGATAGTGACTCCATACAGACCTTAGTCGCGAGGTTTTAATCGCCAAGTTCAACAGGCTCAAGGCCACCTCAGCCCCAGGCTTGTGACCTGCAACTGGAGCCGATTCTGAAGCCACTCGATGCAGCACCACAATCCAATTTGCTCCGTCGAGTGCACAGCCTCCGCTTCCTCTCAGCTACCAAGCGACCGCAGAACTATGGGCGACAGTGCCGGTCTCAGCGTCAACGGCGTCTATCCGCCGTCCGAGGCCTTCGCCAAGATGGCGCACATCAAGGGCATGGAGCAGTACGAGGCCATGTACAAGCGCTCGCTCGAGGACCCGGAGAACTTCTGGGGCGAGATCGCCAGAGAAAACCTCGACTGGTTCCGGGACTTCGACCAGAGCGTCGTGGGCACCGTCAACAAGGGAGACGTGGCCTGGTTCCTCAACGGCCAGATCAACGTGAGCGTCAACTGCATCGACCGCCACGTCAAGAAGCACGCGGACAAGGTCGCCATTGTTTGGGAGGCGGACGAGATCGGCCAGGGCCGAGAAATCACGTACACGGAGCTGTTGGAGGAGACCTGTCGTGTCGCCAACGCTATGAAGCACGCCGGGGTCAAGAAGGGAGACACTGTGGCCATCTACATGCCCATGATCCCGGAGATCGCCTTCGTCATGTTGGCGTGCACCCGTATCGGCGCAGTGCACAGCGTCGTGTTCGCCGGTTTCTCGGCGGATGCTCTCCGTGACCGACTCATTGATGCTAACACTCACTGGGTCTTTACGTCGGACGAGGGCAAGCGTGGTGGACGCACTCTGCCGTTGAAGCAGATCGTCGACGTTGCAGTTGACGGCTTGGACTTTGTCCGAAATGTGTTTGTGTTCAAGCGCACGCACAACCCGGAGGTTAAGATGAACCCCAAGATTGACATTGACATGGACGAAGAGATGAAGCGCCACCGCCCGTACTGCGCTGCAGAGTTCATGAACGCTGAAGATCTCATGTTTATTCTCTACACGTCTGGATCAACGGGTGCTCCCAAGGGTATCGCACACACAACGGCAGGCTACTTGCTGTACGCTATGATCACATGCAAGTACACGTTCGACTTGCAGGAGGATGATATTTACGCCTGTGTCGCGGACGCTGGATGGATTACCGGCCACAGCTATATCATCTACGGCCCTCTTGCCAACGGTGTCACCACAGTAATGTTCGAGTACGCCCATGTACCCCGACCACGGCCGCTACTGGGATCTCATCCAGCGCCACAAGGTGACCAAGTTCTACACCGCTCCGACAGCCATCCGTGCTCTGATGGCTCGTGGCAACGATAAAATCAAAGAGTACGACCTGTCTAGTCTGAAGATTCTGGGCAGCGTTGGCGAACCGATCAATCCGGAGGCGTGGAAATGGTACTACGAGGTGGTGGGCAATCGTCAGTGCTACATTGCAGACACGTACTGGCAGACGGAGACTGGGGGCCACATTGGTGTCGGCTTGCCAGGTGCGACTCCCATGAAGCCTGGTTCTTGCACGAAGCCGTTCTTCGGTATCGATTTTGTTGTCACGGATGAGAACGGCAACGAAATCGAGGGCAACGACATTGAAGGCCAGTTGTGCATCCGCAAGCCGTGGCCTGGCATGGCTCGTACCGTGTACGGAAACCACAACCGTTACCTTTTGACGTACATGGCTACCCACAAGGGTCTTTACTTCACGGGAGACGGCTGCCGTCGCGACAAGGATGGCTACTACTTCATCACGGGTCGTATCGATGACGTGCTTTGCACTTCAGGTCATCGTATTGGTACGGCCGAAGTTGAAAACACCCTCGTGGCACACAGCGTCGTTGCGGAAGCAGCTGTGATTGGTATTCCGCACCGCATCAAGGGTGAGGGTATCTGCTGCTTCGTGACGCTGGTTGATGGAGTGAAGCCATCGAAGGATGTCGAGAAGGAGCTTGTGCAGCAGGTCCGTGCGCACATCGGTGCCTTCGCGTCCCCTGATCTGGTCGTGTTGGTCCCCGGCCTGCCCAAGACCCGCAGCGGTAAGATCATGCGTCGCGTGCTGCGCAAGATCTCTCACGGCGAGGAGGACTCGCTGGGTGATGTCTCGACGCTGGCAGATCCGTCCGTGGTCCCTGTGCTGATCACCAACACGAAGGCAGCGCTGGTCGGCAAGTCCTTCTAAGTATTCGCGGTCGCATTTGAAGGCCCTCCAGTGAGTTCGTATCGGTAGTCGTCGCCCGCACTACCCGCGAGATCGTCGTGAGTCGGTGCACGTATATTTGCTAATGGATTAATCGTTTTCTCAAACTCCTTCGCGCTTGCTTGTCTTGCCTTCGCCTGTCGACTTCAACGCCGCTGGCCAATCGCAATGCAAAGTTCCAGTGGTCCAGCCTCGAAGTTCGTCATCCGAGTTTGAGTCGCCTAGAACTTCAACTCGCGCCGCGTCACCTTTGTGTCCATTTCGTCGCTTTGCATCGTCACGAAGCGTGTCCAAGCGTCAGGCGATGTCGTCATTGCTTCCCATGTTCAGATTGGCCTTTCTCGCACAGAGCCCAAGCACCATTGATGCTCCTGGTTCAGACAGCATAACCCGGGCGCATCAAAAGTTGGCTGGAGCGACCACCTCAGCGTGCAAGTCGCACGCCATGGCGTACGGTTTGCTTGGAGCACGCAATGCTGTCGAAAATGCCACTCAACGTGCAATCCGCCATTTTCAAGTCATGCGTTGCAATGCCCCAGGCTCGAGCGTTGGCCTTGCGTGTCAAAGCTCACGTTGCCGCCCGAGCTTTCTTGCAGGCCCGTCGTTCTCACGCGAGACACTCCTCGGGGCAGAACAAGGCACTCGGTGGGAACTCTGGCCCACATGGCTTGACTTCCAGTGACCACTGGAAGTCACACTGCGGAGACCGCGTTTAACAACTTCAGGAATCGAGGTTCGAGATCTCTGGCGGGCGTTCAGCATTTTTGTTGACGAGTTATTCCATCCAACGCAAGTGCAATTTGCTTGAAACGCAACGGGTGCTCGGCGTTCGTGCTCCCATCAAGCATGAGGAAGAGTCCTTTCCACAGAGAGGTAGTGGAACTTCCGCTCAGCAGGCCGTCGATATGAATGACCTTGAGGTGAAATTTCGAGATCATTTTCAAGACCTGGGGCTGTGAACGCAGCAGCGATGACGCAGAGGGCCAGAGACAGGAGTGTATCTGGTGAAATAGAGAAGGGGTGGTTGCTGGCGTTCGGTTGACTCGACTCGGCTCGGCTCGACGCGCGTGCATCCGTCCTCGACCACGGGTCAGCCTCCAAAATCGCGTCGCGCTCTCTGGCCACCACAAACGGAAGTGCATCATGGGCGACATCGCAGGCATCAGTTACAACGGAGTCTACCCGGTCAACGACGAACACGCCAAGGTGGCACACGTCAGCAGTCTCGAGCAGTATGGGGCTATGCACAAGCGCTCGCTCGAGGATCCCGAAAACTTTGGGGTGAACTCGCTCGTGAAAACCTTGACTGGTTCCGTGACTTCGACCAGACTGTCGTGGGCACTGTAGCCAAGGGCGACGTGGCTTGGTTCCTCAATGGACAGCTTAACGTGAGTGTGAACTGCATTGACCGTCACGTCAAGAAGAACCCGAACAAGACCGCCATCATCTGGGAGGCGGATGAAATCGGTGAGGGACGCAACATTTCGTACATGGAGCTCCTCGAGGAGACTTGCCGTATTGCCAACGCCATGAAACTTGCCGGTGTGAAGAAGGGCGATACGGTGGCCTTGTACATGCCCATGATCCCGGAGACCATCTTCGTGATGCTGGCATGTACCCGTCTCGGAGCTGCTCACAGCATGGTGTTTGCCGGTCTGTCGGCTGATGCTCTCCGTGACCGTGTGGTGGACGCTAAGACCCAGTGGGTATTCACTGCCGATGAAGGTCGTCGCGGCGGTCGCACACTGCCACTCAAGAAGACAGTAGATGTTGCTCTCGAGGGGCTAGACTTCGTGCGCAAAGTGTTTGTGTTTAAGCGAACGCACAACCCAGAGGTGCCGATGAACCCTTCCATTGATGTTAACATGGATGAGGAACTGCTCCGCCACCGCCCGTACTGCCCTGCCGAGTTCCTGAACTCCGAGGACCTCATGTTCATCCTGTACACGTCGGGATCCACAGGTACGCCCAAGGGTATCGCTCATACCACTGCCGGATATCTCCTCTATGCCATGATGACGACCAAATACGCGTTCGACATCCACGATGACGACATTTTTGCGTGTGTGGCTGACTGCGGTTGGATTACCGGTCACAGCTATATTGTGTACGGCCCTCTTGCCAATGGCGTCACCACGGTAATGTTCGAGAGTACGCCCATGTACCCCGACCACGGCCGCTACTGGGATCTCATCCAGCGCCACAAGGTGACCAAGTTCTACACCGCTCCGACGGCCATCCGTGCTCTGATGGCTCGTGGCAACGATAAAATCAAAGAGTACGACCTGTCTAGTCTGAAAATTCTTGGAAGTGTTGGTGAGCCGATCAATCCGGAAGCCTGGAAATGGTACTACGAGGTGGTGGGCAACCGCCAGTGCTACATTGCAGACACGTACTGGCAGACGGAGACTGGGGGCCACATTGGTGTTGGTCTACCGGGAGCAACGCCCATGAAGCCTGGTTCGTGCTCTAAGCCGTTCTTTGGTATCGACTTCGTTGTCACAGACGAGAACGGCAACGAAATCGAGGGCAACGGCATTGAAGGCCAGTTGTGCATTCGTTCTCCATGGCCTGGTATGGCTCGTACCGTGTACGGTGACCACAACCGATATCTGCAGGTCTACACAGCATCTCACAAGGGTCTTTACTTCACGGGAGACGGCTGCCGTCGCGACAAGGATGGCTACTACTTCATCACGGGTCGTATCGATGACGTGCTGTGTACGTCCGGCCATCGAATTGGCACGGCCGAGCTTGAAAGCACGCTGGTCGGTCACAAGAACGTCGCGGAGGCAGCTGTGATCGGTATTCCGCACCGCATCAAGGGTGAGGGTATCTGCTGTTACGTGACACTTGTGGACGGAGCGGAACCTTCTGTTGCTGTCGAGAAGGAGCTCGTGATGGAAGTGCGAGCAAAGATTGGCGCGTTCGCTTCGCCTGACATCATTGTGATGGTGCCAGAGCTGCCGAAGACTCGCAGTGGCAAAATTGTCCGTCGTGTGCTGCGCAAGATTTCGCACGGGGAAGAGGACTCGCTGGGTGACATGTCGACTCTGGCAGAGCCGGAGGTAGTGCCCGTGCTGATCAGCGCTATGCGATCGGCCCTGGTGGGCAAGTCGCTGTAAGACTGCAGTAGTCTCGCGGCGCTACAGTAGTGTTTATTGGCTCCTGCAGTCGGAGCTTGTTGATCCCGTCGTAGGATGAAGTCGCAAACGACGAAAGTATGTGTTTCCAAGGCAGGCGATAAGCCGCCAACGAAATCTACATGTAACAATACACGCCACGTTCAAATCATTCGCCTAATGTAATAAGTCTCGTACTTGCAAACTTTCTGGTTGTCCATGAACAGCAACAAGTTGTACATGCACACATCAATTTTATGGGTAGCTTATGGGTACAGCCTTTGGGCATCTAAATGCATGTTACCCAAACAATTCAAACCGTTACCCATTTGACGTTTTCTGAGGAACGGCCATGACGGCGGGTCGTGCTCCGACTAGCAGACGTCGTCACGGCGCTTCTCTGGGTCAGATCCCGCTGAGCTCTGGGGAGATTGAGCTTTACTCCCGTCAAGATGAGGCGGCGCGTCGTCGGCGTCGACTGCTTGCGGTGCGGGAGCAGGAGCGACGTCTGGCGCAGCAGGTCACGAAGCGCTACCGAGCCAATCTGCAGCAGCTGCAGAGCCACAAGGCCAAGAAGACGCAGATGCAACTTAGCGAAGAGCAACATAAAATGCTGACGGAGCTGCATCGACGCTACCAGAGCTCGTTGCAGAGCATGGGGACAGCGCAACGCAATGCGCGGGAGAAGTTGCTGGAACTGATGGAGCAGGCGCAACTGGAGCAACTCAAGTGGACGTACAACCGCCAAGTGACTGGGGAGCAACGCGTGGAGGAAGCACAAGAAGCTCAAGAGGAGGAGGAGGCGCAAAAACTGGCGAGAAGGCGGCTGATGGAGCAGAATCTCCAGAGATTGAAGGAGTTGAGCGACAAACAACGCGCGCATGCCAGTGCAAGAGCACGTGAGGAGCAGGAGATGGCATTGCAACGCATTAAAGAGAGGGAGGAGCTTGACAAGCTGAGGCGGATGAACAGCCCACAAGAAGTATTTGTGACGCCGCGACCACACGCAGAAGACGTTCGATCGTATCGGTTTACGAGAACACACTGTTTTGTACCGCCAGTGTCTGTTGTGGACCCGAAAGAGGAACGACCAACAGTGACAGTGATTAAGCACAATAGAAACCATCCGGCTGCGATGCACGGCGTGGAAGAAGCGAGTAAATATCGCGAAGAGATGGACCAGAAGCGAGAACGTGACCGACTGACGACGGAGGAACGAGGAGAGACTGCGGCGGAGCGCGGTAAAGCTGCTTTGCATAACGTGACATCGCGTGAAAAGGGACAACAAGCATTGGAATGGCTAGCTTTGGTGGATAAATTGGAACGACGCGAGAGAGGAGTTAATGTTGCAGGTGGGGACGACGATCTTTTGGCTGTGGTGGATGCAGAAGGCCGCCCAGAAGACCCTGAACGGATAGCAGAGCGAGTATTTGCAGAGTTACTTGGTTTAGGCGACGAATCGTTAGATTTGTCAGCTTTCTCAATCGAGACAGACGAAGATGATCAATCCGTTGGCACACCTGAAGCAGATCACGTTGGAGCTGACAATCCAGCGAAGTCGAACGCTGGCAATAGAGAAAAGAACAAGCCTAATTTACTTGGATCGGTTGCTGAGAAGAAACCTGGCCATTCGAAGCCGATTACCGCAGGTGAACGAACTAAAGCTACTCGAGATAATGCTGGGCAGCCAATGAAGGCGAAAGCTGGTGGAGATACACAGAAACGAAGCAAGACAAACATGAGGGGTGATAAGGATGTATCGCCTGATTACATTGAGGTACCCTTCAGACTAGACCATGACGAAGAAAGCGTAGAACAACACGATAACGTTAGGAAGGCGAAGGGTGATTGTTTGGACAGCGATGCCGACAATGTGCATCAGGGTGGAGAACAGCTGGAACGTATGAAGAAAGGGTATCATACCAAGTCCGCCCCGTTGGATGACAAGCGTATGCCAGACTGGAGGAATGAGCGGCGTCACAGCAACACCAGTACTGAAGAGAGACCCGAAGGTATCGACAGCGAAGACGAAGCTATATCCCAACTGAGTCAAGGCAATGAATCTATTCCGCAACAAGAAACTCGAGCTCAAGACGATTTGGATCATCTTTTCCCTATGCTGCCCCAAGGTCGACCATTGAACCGTGCTCAACGCCTTCATGGCCCAGCACGTTCATGGTCCTCTGACTCGAATGTTGGTGAAGGTGGTCTGAAAGTAGATAAAACCGCCGTGGGGTCAACAGGAAGGTGGCCGAGGTATCTTACTTCACGTGAATCTTTTATCGACAGCGATGAACCTCAGGATGCAAGCGCTCTGCCTGTTACATCGGACGAGAGTGATGCAATCTCGCCTCGTTCTTCAACTTCAGGAGAGATTTTTACTTCTGGTGGCTATCAAAGCGCCTCGTCGGTGAAAGGCAGATACGAGAAAGGGAATACAGACTTTATTGCTGGAGTCCGTGAAAGTGGGGTCAGTGGAGCCTTTTCCACCGACAAAGACAATCGTGGCGAAGAGTCTATACTACGAGGAGCCCCTGCCAATTTATCCGGTGCACAGACCCCTGCACAAACTGATATTCATCGACGTGATGATGACACTAGCTCGGCGACATCCTTCATTAAGGGCTCTAGTTTTGATGATATCAGTCCCCCAGAGTCACCTGTAGAACCTGTCAGACTGAGTATTCATGCCCAGCACAACGATGGTGTTAACTACCACGATGAATTGGGACGCCAGGAGGTTGATGCTCGCTCAGAAGACCACGAACCAAGGTATCCTGGCTCTGTGGTATCCGGAAAAGAAGACGCCAATTCGCTTCATCGAAACGATGAAGTGGTAGCCCCACTGACGCTAGCAGAAGAAAAAGTCTTCCCCAAAGTGATCAACCGAACCTAACAACAATTTCAGCACCGCTGCAGCGGGATGAGGACCATTCGTTAAGTGCACAACTTGCTGGGGATGAAGACAACGTCCCATCGGAAGTGTCAGTCAATACTGGATATGACGAGATGCAAGTGAAAGCACACGCTGCAGACAGCCAGAGTTTCCAAGCAGCGTCCGTGGACAAAGATGATTTGTCTTCCTCGGGATCGTTTGCTCCCAGCCAAAAATCTCTGTCCCGCCTTCCGCCAAATACCAGCAAACCACTGGCACAACGCTTTATCGATGAGCATATGCTGTCATTTTCTTCCTCTGAGGGGCTGAGTGAAGATAGTGAAGACGGCATTAATCGTCGAGCGCTCGGCCCTGACATTGCGAATCCATCGGTAAATCTTAATCCATACGATCGATATCGCCGACAAATCAACCACCAGGCACAAAGACGCAGCACCTCTGCGTCGTCAATTGCTCAATACTCGCTGCCACCTTCTGATTCGCACAGCTCGATTGACGACAGTTTGGATCGGCTTCATCCTGACCACGGAGAGGACAGTTTTGTGAATGAGTTGGTGCCAATGTTCCCCAAGAACACGATTTCTCAGTCTCTCGATGACGATGATCAAGCACTAGAGCAGTACGATGTCCAGTTGGTGGCTCCGAATATGAGTAGAATGCTAACAGCAGAGCAACGGTCTTCTCTTGGCCGCAGCAGACAACCTGCAGCTCGTCCAAAATCCCCAGCGACACCAGACAAGCTCCGTCAATCTCCTACACCTGAGGCGAGACACGCTGAGCAGCACGGTGCTGAACAATCTCGTGTTGAACGGAAAATCCCCCGGTCATCCAGTGGACGTAGCTCTGCAGGATCATCAGAACACGACATGAATAAAAGAAGCGATAATTTATTGCCCGTGCGTCAAAGGCCAGGGGTTAGACAGGCCTTGCAGACACCGATAAGAGCTACTGGAGGTGCACGGTCCCGATTCCATCGTTGCAGCAATGCCGACTCGCTGGAGGATGATGATGTGGACAGACGTTCGGATATTTCAGATAGCAATTCTGGTGTCTCTAGTCTTGGGTTCAGTGTCCAGCTACACCTTGCCGCTGGTACAACAAGGAGCTATGGTGGTGGCGAAGTGCAGCATGCAGGTTTAAGTCGTGGCAACACTCCCCAAGGCCCGCTTTCAGAATCAGATGCCTTCTCTGACGTTGAGAATGATAGGCGGAGCAACACATCTGGAAGGAGTTTTGCGTCTGGTTCAAGCATGTCAATGGATGCCCATATTAACTACCTCACCAACATGAGGTCGGGGATAGAGAAATCTGTGCCACTACATTTCCGTTTTCCCGCAATGATTCATGGCAAGAAAGATATGACGAAACCACCGGCTCAAATGTCGTGGTCATCTTCATTTGTTTCCTCAGTTGCAGATGAACGTCGTAAAGATCCCAGTGCAGTTATGGGAAATGTTTATCACTTTGAGGGGAGGAGAAGTTGGCACTCCAGTACGAATGAATCTCTCGAAGAGCACAATTCCCCTTCTCCCCGTTCTGCCGGTAGTCAAGCACAAGAACGTGAGTCGGAGCGAGATGCACGTGACGACGAATTGGACCTAACAGATCAGTCAGTGGATGGACACCGCAATATTGAAAACACAGGTGAAGCCAACCGAGAAGAACCTACAGGAACTCAGTGCACGGCATTCGATAGCATCAAAGAACACGTTGCGCTGCTCCCTCCACCTCCTCTGGGTTTGCTTGATATGAGTCAACCACCAGCGCCACTGCAGAAACTTGACCGTAATTTGGGCCATTCATCGTCGTCGTCAGAGATTTCTGAATGGGACCATGCCCGCCTTTATCACAAGCGCCGTCTCTACGAAGCCGAAGAAGAGAGAAAACGGGATGACTCGAGCAGTGAAAGTGGTGTGTCTTCGAGCGATGGATCGTTTGACAGTTCTCGGAGCCTCAACACTAAGCGAGCCGAGCGGATGGACATTTCCTTGAAAGATGCAAGTGATGACGCAGATGGACGCAGCAGCGATGGTGGGAAGAACATCTCTTTGGCAGAAGCTTTTCAGCGACGCCACCCGAGGTTTCATGATCGCATCGAAAGTCACCGCGATAAATTGAAGCGCCAGAGGGAGAAACAACAGGAGCAACAGCGAGAACAAGAAGAAGTTGAACCAAATGCAGGTACGAAATCTAGCGCCAAACCAGGCGACAAAGTTCAAAGGCACAAATCAGACCCCAAATCATCACTCTCGCAACCGAAACAAGCACTGCTCGACCGATTGGCCACCGGCTCCCGCGCCAAGATATCGAGCCGCGAAATGAAAGAACGCAGCCGCCGACTGTACCACCAGCTCCCGGAGGTTGTGGAGCGCAAACGGCAGGAGGAAATGTTGCGAAGGCGACGCCAGCGACTTGACGAACTGCGCGAACAGGAAAAGGTGCGTTCCCGACTGCTTCCTGTGGCTCTGTGTGGCAAATGTTAACAGTCTTTGTATCATGTTTTGATACACAGGAGCGACGTCTTCAGCAGAAGCAACGGAGGCAGCAGCAGTTGCAGCACAAAGCATAGCGCATTACCACACGCACCAGGCGATATTAGCGCCGGTACCATATTATTTAGAAGCTGAACTCTCGACGGTCTTTGGTGACGACCCACTCTATTGGCGCTTGGGGGTTTTGTCGCTGTCGTCGCTCAGGTCCGGAATGGTCTTTTTGACGAAACGAAAGCAAACGTGGGGTCAGCATGGACTCACTCTGCAATAGCTTACTACCAGTATGGCAGCGATTTGCAGCTCACCAGGTCGGGCTTGAGAATCGCGTGCATGGCGCTGGAGCCTGCGAAGAGCGAGCCCAACGTCGCGCTGAAGAGGATGAAGTACTGCTTGGCCGACACCTTCATCGTCTTGTGCTCCGTTCAATGCAAAGTAGCGATACGAGGTTCTGATTGGAAGATAATCAGAGTTTAAAGCTTTTGATTGGATGAAAACCTGCGGCTCATTCTTGATGAGCATTTCTACACGCTTTTGAGCAATAGCACAATCCAAGACTTCGTACTTGCTGTCTACGTCGTGATCGACTGGGCGATATGCTGCAGTCAAGTGTGCGTCGCTTTGCCACTGCAGCAGCTAAGAAGACACCGACTCCTGCGGTCTCAAAGAAGCCCAGGAAGCAGAAGAAGAACCGGTTCTTGAGGGCAGGACTGCCGTTGATGCTCTTCGTTGTGGGAGGCTACGTGGGCTTGACACAGGTGCGGCTTGCCAATCTTTTGGCGTTCTGTGGGCTGCAGTCGCACTAACGGATTCTGTTGCTCTGGAACTTCTGCCAGTTTGTCGGTGGAAAATACGAGGCTCGTGACCACATGATCAAAAGCCAATCGCAACATACTTTTGACTTAGAAGAGGAGCACAAGGTACGAGCAGTGCGATGCAGTGCAGGATTTAACGCTGCTGCTAGTAACTTGGTGTGCTGAGAGTTGGCGCTTGACTGTTTGCGAATTTGATGTAGAAAATGACGCAGAAGCTGGTACTTGATGACTTTGAACTCAAACCTGTGCCCAAGCCCAAAGAAGAGTAAACAAGTCGTGATGTCGAGACAATTTTTAGCCACGATAAGATACATGCAACACCGAGGAATGCTTATTGCAGCTTTGATGTACAAACTTGGTGCGCTGGCAATGAGCACCAATTCAGCATGGACAGCATCTCTCAGGTGGTACATGCACGCTGGAAGTCGACCTTAACCAGGATGGTCACAACCACGATCGAGCCCGTGCTGAACTTCCAGAACAAGTGGTACCGCACAGCAAGGGCCACAGACGAAACTAAGGGGAAGAGCGTCTCGGGGCTGGAAAAACAATGATTGAGACTCTGCCGTCCAGCTGATGGAGTCGGAGGTCACGAGGCAGCTTTTGCAGCTGTCCGCAGCGATTCCAGATCTCAAGGGGAATCCCTTCCGCAACAACAACTTCTGCGAAGATAACGTCGAAGGCTTCGATCAATTGATTGTACAGGACTGACGACGTCAGTGACGACCATGAGGGTCCATCAACTTGAAGCTAAATGTTGCAATCTTTACCTACCGTTTATCCTCTCCTTACAGACCTTACAAAACCCAAGTCACAACGAGCTGCCAGATATTAATTGGCCACGTATGTCGTCGATGCGCTCTCGACGCGGCGTCTTGGAGCGTCCCCGAGCCCGTCCGAGCGCCAAGGACATTCCAGTTCCTTTCTCCTCTTCTTGCTCTTCGTCTTGACGTTATTTTGCGCTTTTTTCCTCGTCGAGCGGACGTCTGTCGACCGCTCAAACATCGGCAATGTGCCATCCCAAGACTTTTTATCCTACGGCCCAATTGACGTCGTCTACACGTGGGTCAATGGCACAGACCCGCGCTGGAAGACCGAGAAGGAGTTCTGGCACAAGCACTGGATCGCGTCACTCACGGGGCAGCCGCTGCCCGTGTGGGGACAGGACGCTCAAGTCAAGGGCAAGGACGACTCGAACTCGGACAATCGCTTCCGAGACAACGAAGAGCTGCGGTACTCCCTGCGGTCTCTGGAGAAATACGCGCCTTGGGTGCGTCATATCTACGTGGTGACGGACGGCCAGATCCCGTCGTGGCTGGACATCGAGTCGCCCAAGATCAGCATCGTCAAGCACAGAGATATCTTCGCCAATGAGTCGCACTTGCCAGTGTTTTCGTCCCCTGCCATCGAGTGGAACCTGGATAATATCCCTGGACTGAGCGATATGTTCTTGTACTTTAACGATGACGTGTTCTTGGGCTCCCCATCAGACCAGAAGATTTTGTGAGTCAAGCAGGAGTACAGAAGGTCTACTTTGCGTGGGAGATCCCGCTCTGTTCGAATCGATGTTGGGATACATACTTGGCCAATGGACGCTGTGATAAGGAGTGCAATGTGACGGCGTGTGACTTTGATATGGGGGATTGTGGGTGTGATGTGAACCCGCTGGATGGATCGCTCTCGTGTGATGCTGAAAAAGTTGCTAATATTTTGGAAAACACTCCAAAGCCTCTGAAGATCGCACATCATTTGTGTCAAGGAACATGCAACTACCACTGGTTGGGCAATGGAGTGTGTGATCGCACGTGCAATGTGAGCTCGTGTGCTTATGATGGAGGAGATTGCCGCGAACGGGCCCAGCCTGCTGGTCGACATGGACATTTTCGTGAAGAAGACCCGGACAAAGATGAACTTTCTCCGCTGGTACGAAACCTGTGGTCGGCGGATGTTTCAGTGAATCATACACTCGTGCAAGTGCCACTGGACGTGAACGCTTCATATTTGAATTTTACGGAGGCGTTTGGTGGTGCTAATGGCAGTATTTGAGTGCTGCGCATGATAACGCGGACCTAATTCGCTTCGCCTCCGTCCATGAAAAAGAAAATGTTTTGCTGCTTGTGTTTGGTCGTGATTCAGTGGCAGATCCGATGACAAGCAGCGCCAGCATTTCTGTGGTAGGTGAAGATCCGCAGGGAACGCCTATACAACTGGATTTCTCTATTATACGCGGGGAAAAATTATCGAGACATCGTCTACTGCTGGTGAGAATTCCTTTCAAGACGAAGGTATGACAGGTGGTATGTTTACTTTCCAGAATACAAGTACTCGCCCGCAGAATATCCGCCTGCCCTTTGGCTTCCGGCAAGCCACTGTTCGCAGTATCCTTGGCGGCGGCGTAAAGCGTGATGATACGATTACCTCGGAAGATGGAGCGACGATGGAGGCAGATATTCCATTAGAGCTATCAATGGATGGAGGAATTGAGGCAGTTGTCGAGCTGGTGGCTGATAAAGTACCGCTCGTAGAAGTTTTCTTACCTTTCAACGTCACCGGAAAAAAGTTACAGGAAGGTGATGTAATTAACCTTGGATGGTACATGAACCTGAGGTTGCATGATGATGACGATGACTGGGACTGGAATGACCAATCTATCTGTCAGTTGGAGGTCCCGAAAAAAGTCTGCCCCAGCTCCTGCCAATGCATCAAGCAGCGACGTTAAGGAAGGTACTGATATTGGCGAAATCGTGCAAGGTTCTGCAACAAAGGAAGTGGAGGTGAAAATTGATATCGCCTCCAATATGAAGGATGACGAACACGCAAACGGTGAAAACGTACAGGAAGAAGTGGTGCAGGAGGAGAACACCGAGGCAGAAGGTGGTGAAGAGAGCGATGCTATTCCAAAGTGTCGCCTCGCGGAAGATAATTGCGGTATCATTGTTACCCTACGAGTGATCACACATCATGTACGCACTATATTTTCTGAGGCCGGTGTGATTAACGATGATGAGGGTGAAAAAATAGCGAGGGCGACAGCGAGACGGACTCTTCTCAAAGTGCCGGTTCCAGTTCATCTCCAACTCAAGATGATGCTGATCTAAATGGCAAGCTGCAGCAACTGATTAAAGAATGGAAGACAAGCCCACAAGTGACTGATGGCCAAATCTGCTTTTACGACACGGACCGTGCTGACCCATGGCGCTACCGCTACTGCTTCGCCATCGCAATGGGGCACTTCCAGACACGCGGAGTTGATCTTGTGCACCAGCCAACGCTATATGCCTTAATGCATCCACCCAAACCTAAGGTGGTGTACACACCGTATATGGGGGACGATCCGGCGCTTTTAGAGCTGCTAGACCGCTGCATCGATACTACTAGACGATTGATAGGCTTCCGCCCACGAATGTGTTATCCTAACGAAGTGCCTGTTCCACGTCCTGTCAAAGACTCATCTAAAGTGGACACCCAGGCGCAGAAAGAAGAGGAGGGTCGTCGTCTTGCTTGTGAAGCTCAGCAACGGCGATTGGCGCAACGTGAACAACGTGAAAAAGAAGAACTTGAAGCTGAAGCCAACAAAGGCATATTTGGTCGTTTTCTGGAAAGCATCAAGTCTACGGTAGGTCTCAGCCATGTTGAGCCAGCCGATGAGAGCTTGGACGATGTCGAGTATGAAGATGTATGTGCACCTGCACCTGTTAAGGAAGAAAAGCCTCCAGTTACGCTGAAGACTGCGCAGGCACTGCTATCGAAGGATACATTCGGCGATTCACTGCGCTTCGTGAACAAATTGTACAATCGTGCGTTCGGTAAAGCAGCAGAACGGCGCCGTGTGCCATCGCACATGCCATTCTTACTGCAGAAATCAATCATTCGCGAAATCAAGGATCACTGGACTACTGAGGTGCAGGATACATCGGCGCACCGATTTCGCCACCCAGAAGACATGCAGTTCAGTTTTTCATATTTCCATTACTTGATCAACCGTGCCAAGATTCACCCTCACACGTTGGAAGAGGTCTGGCGTGTGTATTTGGACGCAAACCGCAACGGCATCTTGGATGAGAATGAGTTGCTGACGGCGGCGAGTCTCGCACACGGTGATGCGCCGCCCGAGGACTTTGTGAAAGAAGTTCGTGAGTGCGT
Source organism: Phytophthora boehmeriae (assembly GCA_011947355.1). Classification (NCBI taxonomy): domain Eukaryota; phylum Oomycota; class Peronosporomycetes; order Peronosporales; family Peronosporaceae; genus Phytophthora; species Phytophthora boehmeriae. Next base: position 579,911 of record JAAVTJ010000185.1, read on the forward strand.
GCAGCCCGAAAAGCGCGAAAAAGTGCGTGAAATTCCTACGGCCGAAGGCACCGTACGACTGAGCGAAACGTTGACACCATACATTACACTGGAGAACCTGCAGCGATGTCCATCAGTGGCAGATGCACTGGTGCGTAATGTTCGATATGAGTCCAAGGTGGAGCTGATGTCGGAGAAGGAGGTGACTTTCCACATGCTGAGCGACAATTACAAATTCGCGTGGAAACAAATGATGGGCACTCGTGCGCGGCGCACCAAGTTTGTCTGCATCAATGACGACATGAAGTACCCGTCTACATCCGTGAGTCAGATTCTGCACGAGCTCTTCCTGTCCATTTGGCCTAAGCGCTCTCAGTTCGAGCTGCCGTTCCACCTCAAGAATCGCTACGCCCACATCGACGAGTACCACGCGGCACAGACGCGTCGCCACATTGCTGCCGCGATCTTCGCTTTCATCTTACTGCTTGTGGCTCTGGTGTTCCGCTCTGAGCTTCGTGCGTTGTTTGGCTTCCAGGATATTGCTCGAGCACGAGCAGCTTCAGCCTCTCAGCTAACACAAGATTTCGAGCAAGCTCAGCAACAAGAGGAAGAGCTGGAACATGGTAGCGACGACAACTCGAAAGAAGTAGATGCTGATGCCGAGGGCACATCCAAGAAGAAGCGACCAGCAAGGAAAGGGTCGAACTAGACAGACAAGTAGACGAAATGCAACGAAGTGCATGCACGTGAAAATGGCATTGCTAGTGTTTTTTCTGAGTTATGCTTGTGATGCGCAATAATGTAAATGAAGGGAAGTGTGGAGAGCATCAGCTTTCTCGCTGCGTTGGTACATGGCGTATCAACCTCTTTGTTGTGGCGCAAATGGCATCAGACTGCATCCAAACGTAGAGGGCCTTCCATCACCTACTTGTCGTTCATGTCTTGTAGATCAGGAAATCAGGACCAAGACCAATACCGGCGAACGCAGGAAATCCATCGACACAACACGCAGCCACGGGCGGACGAAATCGTCAGCATTACGAAGTCTCGGTGGCCCCTCGTTGCTCTCCAACACCAGCCCATGGAATAATGAATAATAGAACGGAGATGGCTGGGATTCCAGCCGTCTATAGTCTCAGCACAACACCCAAGATTGATTGGCATCAATTCCCTAAAACACGTCAGGTGGCTGGAGGTGGTGGCCCATACCGGAGCTAGTACTGGTCTGCAAGTGCACTCTGAGTGTGTAGTTGGCCTGTTCCAGCTTCTTGATGTGGTCAGCCGCCTGTGTGGCCAGTTGCTTGAGCGCGTTGTTCTCCTGCTGACACTCGTCCTTCTGCTGGTTCTGGATGGCAATGGCTCGTTTCAGGAGCTTGTTCTCTCCGTGGAGTCTCTCCAGCTCTCTGTCCTGATGATTCCCTCGCTCGTGAGAGTGCTGCAGCTCCTGTCGGAGGCGCTGGAAGTCTACATCCTTTCTCAGAAGGAGCTGCTCGTACTCGGCCCTAATCCGCCCGATCTCGGCCTGTTTCACTTGCTCAAAGTACTCCACGTGTCTTTGGGAATACTTGGCCACATCCGCGTCGTCCGAGACGTCGTCAGCGCCGCTGCTTTCGCCCACACGGCAGCGTTTCTTCCTGGAAATGTCGAATGAGTCGGCAAGGCGCGAGCGCTTTTTGAGGCCGTCAGGGATCACTGTAAGCGGAATGAAGGTGTGCAATCGATAGACAAGACGTTAAGGAAGAGTTTAAATGGGGACATGCCCGGAGAATACCAAGGGAAACGCACCTGGGGAAGCCGCGATGGAGGCCATTCTTCACACTGGCTTTGTGCTTGACTATGGGGGTTTACTATGGAGAAAGGGGACTGACTGCTCGCCGTTTTCCATGCTTTGCCTTGTTTCACTTGGGTTTTGTATCGAGAGGAGCAACCTCTATTTTGTACTTGGGAATTGTATGAGAGCCGGATAGAAGCGCACACGGTTGCGTGAATGTTGCTGGAAGCATACGCAATCATTTCTCAAATTTTCATCCAATCAGATCGAAAACATTGTAACGGCTCACTTCAACTTGACAAGCTGCCACTTGCCGGTCAAATGACTCGATAAAGTATCCTGTCGTAAGTCTGGCAGTGTCTGTGGCTCTACCTGTGATCATGTGCGGCCTCCAGAAGTCAGGCACGCATCGAATTATTCGTCCTGTAGATTGCAATGGAGTTTAGACAACATCATTCTCCAATTTGCCTCCTCGGACTCAAGTCGACCTCACTCCAAGTGAGATGCCCACTCGAGGCAGAAAGCTGTATGATCCATGGTCCCAACGGGTAATAGACAGCATAGCGCAGAGATGTACTAATAGTGCTAACATTCAATTATTTCCCACAGTACGACAGCAACGTCGTCCTCGAACTGAGACGCAGTGGGATCCCAAGATGCAAGTGCCAGGTGACTCCAATCACAGCGACGGCTGATACTCACCTGTGCGGTGCAATAGAATAGCAAGGCAGAATGTCCTCAACTGTGACGAAACATGATTGTTCTTGCTGTGTGCTATGCCAGGCCCCTCAGTGTGGACGTCGTCATGTTGGCTCGCTTGGACACCGCTCGAGACTTCCTCATGCTGGACCAATGGGACGTCAAGCGCATCGTGTACGAGCTGAAACCAGACACGATGGCTGACGTCGACAGCTTCCAGAGATTCATCAAGTACCTCAAGCACGGACGCGATGGCTACGCACGAGCTGGCGTGGCTCTGGAGATGCATACGCAAGGCTATAAAATCTTTATTCTGCCGCCAGGCCAGGTGGCGCGGATGTTCGGATACGACGGAGATATGATGCTCGCTATCTTACGATCCCGCTGAAGGCGCCAGGCATTGAAAGAGCACGAGAAAGCGACCGACTTTGAGCAAAACCATCGCATTTTTTCTACTTATTCCGTGCCACAGCTGCGCCATACTACCTACACAAATCAACCACCTTCCTACTATTACGAGGGAAGTCTACAACATTCCTACTTCAGATATCCATCCGATACTGTTAGCTCTGGGCACTGCGATATGCATGGAAGAGGACATGGTAACGAGTTGTTTCATGGCGACGTGAATTCAGATTGCTGGCGAGGAGAGCAGAAGTTCCGGGTACTTCAAAAGAATTGCAAATGTCCACGACGACGCAGTCTCTCATCCTACACTACACCGAGATATGGAGGCGGCCCTGAATCGGGGCCTCTGACTGAAGGTGACAGTTCCAATCACATGCACGGACTTCGTTCAGCTAACGGGTTCCGCTAAGGGCACTCACTTGTCTCGCCATTTCAACAACATCGATGTCGATGGTGGCTGGGCAGCCTCGTAGCAAGGGGCGCCCTGTTGAAGCCCCAGCACGCGTTTCGTGTCGAGGCATACAACGTGCACATCATTACCTACCGTTCCGAGGTGGAATGCTTGGCGGTTCGCTCGGGTTAAGAAAGTATCAGGCTGGTTGTTCCGCACATCGTACAGCTCATACGACCAATGGTGAAGTTGGTTGGACATCTTCACACACAGAATGTACTCGACGCCTGGTTCGCTGTGGAGAACTTCCACGATCACCGTCACCCAGTCGTAGTAGTTAATATTTCTTGGGATCTGGATCCTCGGGAGATCGCCACGGGGGCGGAACGTGTAATCAGCGCTGTATGTTGGTTGGTGTGGGTATACAATGGCCATGTGGCCGACTCCACCGCCATATCGACGAAGTATCGTGAAATTGCTACTGCAGTCACACACAGCGGCTTCATGAGGTAAACCGATCGTAAACTCTACAATCCACACATTCCTGTCAGCCCACACCAACTGACGGAGTCGGAGACCGAGAGGCAACTCCTCCAGCATCGCGAATCGATTCCACGACTCCAGAAAAATACCATCCGCCACCAGGATACCAGTGTCTTCGTCATCGGCTTCGGCTTCATCGTCGTCGCCGTCGTCAACCATAGCCACGCGTCGTTGCTCAAGGGCGTCCGTGATTCTGACCTCTTCAAAAGCCGCCCTGAGCCTGCTTAAACCGCACATTGTTTCCATCGAGACGCGTGAGTACGTCGGCATGGAGAAAAGTGTCCGTGTCGCCGACAGCGTAGTTCATTGTTGAGCGTGACATCGTGTCCCAGGAAGTCCTGTCCCAAGGAGCGAGTGGTAGCTCAGCTTGAGAGGCTCAAGCACTGCTTTTATGGTGCTGATATCCTCCCTACCCGCGCGCCTGATTAATGGTTCAATGATACCGCTAGCACATGTTAAGTGTCAAGACTTTCCGATATCATCAGCAGAAGAGGGACAATTTGCCAACTGGTGATAGAAGCAGCAAGCTACAGCTCAGCCTTCGATAGAGCACGAGGATACAGCGAGTTAAGCAAAACCATCGCATTTTCTAGCAATTCTACTTATTCCGTGCCACAGCTGCGGCCAGTAGCCGGCCACACTACCTACACAATCAACTACCTACCTACCTTCCTACTAATAAATGATGAATGAAGCCTACAAACGAAGCCTACAAAATCCCGAGACAAGCTCGTTGGTACTTGTCGTACCAGCGCGTCCGCCAATTGTTAATGGATTGGTCGATCAGTTGGTTCACGAACACTTGGCATGTGCTTGTTCGAGCACCCGGCTTCAGTCGCGCACGTAACTGCTCAATCACAGCCTTCTTGCCACCAGCAAAACATGGCAAGTCGTCGTTCCCCACAAGCATCATCTCCACCAGCAGCACAATTTGGTCCATGTTGCGACGCAGCGCCAGATATGCGCGGATACAGAGAGACCGAAAGTAGCGGAACGTAGAGCTACGAGGCCCGCCCATGAGCTCGACAAACTCGTCCGTGAGCTTGAACGGTGCGCGTTCGAAATTCCAGTTGCTACCAGGGCTGTTGGTGAGCAAGAAGCCAAAGTCAATGTGGATCACATGGCCGTCAGTGTCCAACAAGATGTTGCCGTTGTGGCGATCCTTGATCTGGAACACGTAGCACACTATCGAATATGCTGCAAGACTCTCGACGAAATTCCGCTGAGCACGAGCGAACCCAGTAGTATTCTTGTCGCCATGCAATCGGTGGTAAAAGTCACTACAACGCCAACGTCAACGTGAGAATGCTGTTTCAAGTGGAATACAGACACAACATATAAAGAACTTACAGTAATGTCGTGTATCCGGGGTCATTGCGCTTAAGGGAATCAAGAGATACCGTGTCAGGCACCGCCTCGATGAGCCCTGTCTTAGCTGACGTAGCAATTACATTGTAGGGCCTAAACGTGGTCGGGATGGCGATAAATTAGATGAGTGCGAACAACATACGTAATACCGACAGATGCAACCAACGTACCGCAGGGCTAAAGGTAGCGAATATTCGCGGAAGATCCGGTCGCACTGGGCGATCAGTTGCGCCGCAAACTGCTCCTGGCGCAGATCGTCATTGCTTTTCACAATGACAGAAAGAAGCCTCCAGCCTGGGTGGTCACCGAACGGTGATTCGCGGCGGATTCGTGCTTCTTTCTCGCTCCAGCGTTCGCGGAATACAATCATAGGCTTCTCGTCGTCACTGCCGGAGACATCTGCTTCCTCTTCTGCACTCTCCTCAACTGCATCATTAGCTTCTGCATCTGGTTCGTCATCACTAAGATCATCTTCCAGGTCAAATTTGTCTTTCCAAGCACTTGGGTCAGCGAAATCAAGACTCACGCTCAAATCACGTCGTCGCTGCTTGAGGGCAGACTCCTCCTCCGAAGGTTTCTGGCCAGCAATAGGAGCTGACGATTCTGAGGAAGCAGAGGGATCAGCATTGCCACTAGAGGTGGACTCCTTGTTGGCAACATTGTCCATTTCAGTAGTAGTAGCTGCTGCCTCTTCCTTGTCAGCGCCAACAACAGTGTCTCCCTTTCCAGCTGTGATCTCGTTAGTCACTTCGGCCGTTACTTCAGTCACAGAAGCAGGTTTTCGCGAAAACCACGAAGTAAACGAGTTGGGTTTGTCCGCAGGTTTTTCCACGGGTTCGACCACAAGCTTTTGTGCAGCGCTGTCGCCATCTGAACCAAGCACCTCTGACTCCGTGTCTTCCCCATCTGCATCTTGAGCGTCGATATCATCACTGAGTTTATTTTCATCTGACTCAATTGATGACACCGATGGCATTGCACTAGTAGCATTATCGGACGGAAGTGCCTCCTTGGACTCGGATTCTTCTCCGTCTGCATCTTCAGCCTCGAAGCTGTCTGCACCTGAAGATTCACTTGGTTCAATCGAGGACACTGACTTAGTCGCATCAGATGCCACAACAGCACCTTCAGTGCTGTCATTTGGCTTCTTCGAGAATAACGACGCGAAAATACCCACAGGCTCAACAGGAGCAACAGCCAGCTTCTGGCCTTCGGCTTGATTTGCGGTTGTAGCAGGCCCCACCTTCAACTTTTTCGCAGCTCCGTCCTGCTGCTTCGGCGTTCTAGAGAAAATGGAGAAGATGCCAGCACTTGCGGTGGCAGAACTAGCAGCTACAGATTTGGGAGAGACCGGTGCCTCACTTTCCACTGCCACAACTCCATTATCATCGGGTCTGCTCTCTGTATCGTCACATACTTCGACATCCTCTTGAGACTCTACCGATGTGGTCCCGGTAACAGTTGATTCGCAATCTTTTCGTACATCCTCAGCCTGTACAAGTGCCACATAATTAGTCTCTACATTTTGATCCGCATCCACCTCCGAGACGTGAGACTCGGCATTGCCAAAGGCTTCATCTGATTCACGCATCGTCTTCTTTGAAAACCAAGACGAGTAAAAACTGTCAAATTGGCCGCCAGATCGAGCAGATGCACTCGAGGAATAGTCCTTCGTGCTGCGACGACGAGTTCTCGGCAAGCCCCATTGACCCATCCGTTCCTGCTGTTCCTCTGTTGCCCTCTGGAGATCTTCGTCTTCTAGAAGACTCCTTCTAGGCTCCTGTTCAATCTCTTCTTTCTCATCATCACCGACTTCACCATCGAGTGGCTCGTCCTCTGTTGGTCCAACAGTGCTACGTACTCGAGTCATCGAGACCGAGGTATTTTCTTCCTCGATGTCAGCTAGTGGCGAAGCAGGCGGCGAAAGTTCGCCTTCGACCTGTTCCGAGTCCAACGGGAATTCTTCATCGGCCTCATCGTCACTATCTAACAGCCCACCCAAGTTCAGTTCGCATTCGGACGAGGTATTTGCCATTGGGGAATCATCAGGTGTAACCATGGGCTCTTCCCCAGTCATCCCGTTCTTTTGAAAGGCAGCTTCAGCGAGAATACACGCGACTGGTTGCGACTAGCCTTGATCTCCTCCTCCGGCGCTTCTTGGAAGCTGTAGTCGGAGAAGTGACGGAATAGTCCAAAACCTCTACACAAAGGAAGTATGGCACACGCTCCTTCGTAGAGAACGTGAAGCATTCTTCCACATGGATCCCCTTCACACGGTGACAAGAATTTCCAATCGGAAGGTAGATCACATTGGAGGGCAGCATTTTATCGTGAATCTCCCTCAGTCCCCTACGCAGGTCAGTATTCCTCCGAAAGCGTGGGGTGGGGATGAGCTGCTCTGCCAAATCTGTGAGCGCGTCTACAAACTTGGGCGTTTGCTTAAATAGAGTGATCTGCTGTGCATTGCCCTCGTCCATACGGGCCTCGTCCTGCATCGAGCTGCGTTTGTTGAGTAAATGTCCAGAAAAGGATTCGTCCGTTTCCAAAACGGTGGCATCTAGTTCTTTGTCCATGGGGAACACAGGTGCCCTCCTCCGTTCCAAATTGTCGGGCTTAGTAGCCGACACTTCCTCAACACAGAGTCCATTGTACATTAACAAAGCCGGCACTCCGGCACGCATCCCAATCGCAGACAGCAGGTCTGAGTTCTCCTGGTCGGGCGAGGCCGTTACACTCAAGTACTCGGACTGATATTCCTTGGCGTCGTCACAGAAAGATCTCAAAAACCAAGTCAGGCGGTGCGCAAACGGCAGCGATTCACCGCTACGAGACATGAGGAAGCACTCGAGCTGGTGCTGCTTGTCGTAGTTGCCGTGCAGTAGGAACGTGCATAGCTGAGGGATATAGAACTGGAACTCGTCGGCGTTGGCCTCGTAGCTGCTGTAGAGCTCCTCCACAACGTCCTGATGGGCATAGAGCTTCAGTAGCAAATGGAACAGATCCTGCTTCTGTTCCGCCGTGGCTGCAGAGTCCTCGCTCTTGGCCAAGTTGGCTGCTAATTTGTCCATTGCGCTGCGCAGTTTCTCGTCCCAGAACACGCGGAACTTCTCGACATTTTCACACTCGGGAGGTTGTTTCCTGTTTAGAAAGACTGAATCTCGAGGGGTTGAAGAAGCCGACGAAGTGATGGTGGTATCGGCGGTACTGGACCTGTCCTTGGTCTTCCGTGGGGGCGTCGGGGCTTGGCTGGCGACCTGCGGAAGACCGAGTCTCGTACTTTAGAGGGGAGCGCGATGAGCGAGAAGCGCGCGGTGGTCGACGGCTGCGACTCGGAGGAGCTGGACGTGTTCCAGTCGTTGTCTTCGCGGCCCCAGTCGTTGTCGTCGCTGCTGTCTTCGAGGCAGGCCGGGGTAGAGCGGACGGCAGCCGCTTGGTCTGTGCATTGCTGTCGTTGTCCTGAGGAGTGGCGCAGTCCATGAAGGAAGGCTCCATCTTCGTCACCCCCATGGCCGATGGCATCAGATAGCGAGGCCACTGGAGAAGACCTTGACTGCGGGAACACTTTTTGGCTTATGGCGGGCTCCGCTCACCATCGTCTGGGCGGCAGGTGCACTTTCAGGGGGCAGAAAGGCCGGGAAGAGTGGGATCCATAACTGAAAACTATGACGAGATACGTAGGAAACAAAAGTGATGAAACAAGTGTGTGTTCTGGAATAGAGGTGGCGCTGCTCGGTTTCAGACTGTTCGAGAGAAGAAGAAGACCAGTTGTGGAGAGCTGAAGGCAACAGATTGCTTGTGTTTTGTGGGATCTCGTGCGTCATGGCAGCTGGATGGATATGGGTGCAGGTATGGGGCATCGAGCACGATAAGACACGCAGCAGAAGAGTCTTTTGCTTCTTGTCCGACAAGCTATCGGGCTGTTCCATCAAGGGCACGTGTAATGTGGAGACAACAAGGTAAATCATGCCTTAGTACTCACGGACTGAGAACGCAACTGCTCATACAGCAAGTCTGCATTAGGCAATGAGCTCGCCATAGAGTGTCGTGTCGCGAGCTCATTCGAAACACCCTTTTGCGAGAACACCCTCAAGCTGACGACGGACTGACTGACTTCTTGAGAAACCAACGCTGACTAAGCGCCAACTGATAATGCAGACGTCAAGTGCCTCGTTGTGTATGCTTACTTCGAACACACATCGAGTCATTTCTCGGCATATGTCGTTTCGGCACCGCCGCCAGCGACTGTCGTGAGAAAACGAGGAGTGCAATTGGAATTTTGTCGTCATTTGGGAGGTCTTCCAACTGCTGAGGGTGGACCACTACCGCTCCAGTCTGCAGAGCGAATTGACCAAACTTCTACATGCACAAAAGCTTCTTGACGAAGCAAAGAGGTCTCGAGTCAGCAAACAGATCGCGTCTTTTCAACGACGTCTTCTTCAACAACAGCCTCCACGCTTGGACAGGCAACGAATGCCACACAGACAGCGATGGTGATTACTTTGGCATCGGGCCACAGCTCTCGTTTCGGTGCTCTTCCGGACGAAAAGTTCCAGTGCTGCCGCGCTCTACAGCACGAAAAGCGGCGCTTTGACTCGATTTTCTCAGGCTTCTCATCCTAAAATGCTTGCAAGGCGTTGATCGACATCGGGCGTATACAGGAAGCAGAGGCTGGACATGCTCAGCCACAGTAGCGAGTGCTGCCTCGTGCGTCGCACTTACGTTGAAGAGAGCCAGGTGCAAGCACTTGGTCAGGCTGGGCAACGGCAGATGAAGCGCTCGCCCGAGTTCAGCGCTCTGCACTGCGTCAACAACAACTCACTGTCCACACATGCCACCACTCGACTGTAGTCGAAGCATACCATTCGTCAATCTACCATCCAAGTCTGTTGCTGGTCTGCAAAGTGATGGCATTTAGAGCTGTCGTATTTCGACCAATCAAATCCATTTCGTACTTAGCAAGTGTGGTATAAGCTGCAGTCACAAGCTGTCCATGCCACGTGTCTGACGTCCTCGAACGGACTTGTCCACCGGACTTCATTTCCGAGAAGTCTTCCGTGCTGCGACCATGCTCGACTCCATCCAGAGCTTCTGCTATGTGTCGCTGCTCACGCTCATGGTGGCGTCCAACTTCGTGCTCATCCCTGTGCCTCTGCAGATGATCCCGGCGGCCACCGCCATCATCTACATCGGCTCCACCATGTCGCTCAAGCTTAAGCACCACCGCGAGGCCAGCGGCGAGAAGAACGAGGAGGTGATGAAGGCGGAGGACGCCTACATGTTCCCTCTGCTGGGCTCCGGCGTGCTCTTCGGCCTCTACGTCTTGTTCAAGGTCTTCGACAAGGACCTCGTGAACCTGCTGCTGACCTCGTACTTTGCGCTCATTGGCGCCTACAGTCTCACGGAAGCCTTCAGTCCGCTGGTGTCCAAGCTGCTGTTCAAGGACAGCTCCAAGGTCTACAAGCACACCATGAAGATCCCTTTCTACGGCCCATACCTACTGGAGCTGTCGCAGGCTTGGATGCTCACGTTCGTGTTCGCGGCGGCTTTTGCGGCGGCCTGGTTCCAGACCAAGCACTACATGCTCAACAACATTTTTGGCATCTCGCTGTCCATCAAGGGCATTGAGTCTCTGTCGCTCGGCAGTTTCAAGGTCGGAGCCATTTTGCTGTGCGGCCTCTTCTTCTACGACATCTTCTGGGTCTTCGGCACGGACGTGATGGTGACTGTGGCCACGTCCTTTGACGCCCCCATCAAGCTCATTTTCCCTCGTGAGTTCGCTACCGAGACGGAGAAGGCCAAAAACTCGATCCTCGGACTGGGAGACATTGTGATCCCTGGCATTTTCATTGCGCTGCTGCTGCGGTATGACGCGCACCGTGCCAATGTGACCAACAGCACGCAGTCGTTTGCCAAGCCGTTCTTCCACGTCAATCTGCTGTTCTACGTGCTGGGTCTGGTGGCTACGGTGGCTGTCATGTTCGTGTTCAACGCCGCTCAGCCGGCGCTGTTGTACCTGGTGCCGGCGTGTCTTGGCGCTGCTCTGGTCACGGCTTTCGTGCGTGGTGAGTTCAAGGAACTGCTGGCGTACTCTGAGGAGGAGGAGGAGGAAGACGAGGATAGCGAGGAGGAGAAGAAGGGCAAAAAGGAGAAGGACGCCGAGCCCAAGAAGGACAAATAGACTAGAGCATAGAGCGGAGATGCTAATCTATGTCCGTTTGCTGTTGATGTTGGTTCCATGTGCATGTAGATGGCTACACTGTTTTAACGCACTGTGATTGGTCGAGCACGTTGAAGTGTGATTGAACTGTAGGTGACACTTTTCTTTGAGTTCCGATAGCGAACACTGTCTGCGTGCCCTTGAGGAGGTTGACCTCGAGGTCACTCGGCAGCGACGCGCTGCCATCGGACTGCTTACTGGCCATCGAGATTGAGGTGCGCGAAATGGTGGAACGCATTCGCAGGGTTGCCAGAATCCGTTAGTAGTACGAAAATGCACTGCTAGGTGCTGCACTCTCCTAACAAGGCGTCAAACACAGCGAAGGGGAAACAGTGCCGCTCACCATTCCACGTGTTTCCATTTTGCCTGGCAATGAGGGGAAAAAACAATTGGACATTATCACCCGTCGTAGTCGCGGACTCATGAATTGCTATAGCGTCACAGTGCCTGTCTGCAAGTTACTTCGGTGTGCAAGTAGCTTATCATGTTGCAGTGAAGAACTATCTACCTTGACAAGCACTTCCGGGTGCTAGAAACACGCCTGGAAATCATCTTCCACAACCTCGAAGCAACTCGTACGGTTTTTACAGAACAGCGGGCGCGAGGCAGATCAGATCAGTTCTGGAGCATCATGGCCGCCTGAAATATGAACGACAGCTTCAGGTTGATTGAAATGCGCATCGGCCAGTTGCTACGTGGCGTCGTCCGCATCCATCGCAGCCTTCCAGCACCACATCGGTATCTTTGCCGTTTCTTTCTGTATACAAAACTTGGCTTCTTAATGAGTCTATAGCCTCGTTTAAATACAATGAGGTGTTTTTCACCAACGCCCTGAACAATCAGACTATCCAACACCTCGTGCAGAACCTACCATTTTCACCTCATCTAACCTACGATAGCCTCAGCATCCCTCCCTCACTCCAACCAGGCCCTTTTCTTTTTTTTGAATGAGGATTCCTATTTCGAGACCAGACTCTCACACTCAGATTTGCCTCCTTGGAGCTCAAGCGCCGCCAGTCGAGCGCTCTCCTATCGTCAGCGTCGTGATGGCTCCGCACTTCGGGTACGTCTTCTCCAGTCCTTCGTCTTCTCGTGCTCTTGGTCTTCCGAACTGACAGCTTTTCAATTCTATTTGACAGACAGGAAGAGACCGCCGCAGTCATGAAGCACGTGGCAGAGAAGTCGGAGGAGCCTGAAGCCGCTGCTGCGGACACAATTTCACTGTCGGTGGCCACCAAGAGCGCCCCGTTGCTGCGCGTGGACACTGCGGAGTCTGACGCCATCCGCTCTGCCGATTCCTGCGCCGTGGACGAGTCAAACAAGGCTGAGACGGAACCGCAGCACGCGAGCGTGACGCCGTCTTCTACTCGACGTCGGAAGCGCGACGTACTGCGTCAAGTGTCCATGCGGCTCTATCTGAAGGGGAAGCACGTGGCCGATGACGTGCTGCGCAATGTGGCTCCGTTGCGGCTGGCAGATGCCGAGGAGGTCTGCAGTGACACCCACTCGAGTCTGGAGCATGAAATCCGCAATTCTAGCAAGACCAGGAAGCACTTGTGGCTACCAAAGACTCAGGATGATTCAGTGTTGCTGACGGGATCGAGTTCTCCGAAAACGACGCGTTCTAAGGACCAGTCGGCGGTGCAGGAGTTCTTTGTGTCTCGCGTGACGGATCCGACGTCGTACTTTTACCGCTTCCATTATGACGACCACCATCACTTGGCCCCTCAGAAGGCCGAGGTGCAGCTGGTGGACGTACAGTGGCTGAAACCGCACGAGCAGATTGTGAGCTGGGAGCGTGTGCATGGCCTGCGTAAAGCTACACTTTCTTGGGACGCTTACACGGAACCGCTGCTGGTGGATATCAAGACTGGCGCCATTTTAGATGGACATCATCGATACAATGTGGCACTGATGCTACGACTGAAACAGGTGCCGGCAGTGCTGGTAGACTACCTAGGGGACGATACGATTCAGGTGGATGTTTGGCCAGGTTGTGGGCGATCACAACTCACGAAGGAAGAAGTGATTGCCATGTCCCTATCACCTGACGTGTTTCCACCCAAAACAAGTCGCCATCGGTTCACAGAAAGCCTGCCTCCGATCTCCATTCCGTTGTCAGTGCTTCGTCAGCCTCCCATTCCCATCGAAGAAATCACGAAGCAGGCTACAGCGCTGCCAACGGATAATCAACAGTTGCAAGTGGAAACGACGCGCACATTGCAGCGCCAACCCAGTTTACAGCAAGTGTCCATTCGCCTGATATGTGGCGCGCAGAACTTGGCTACCTCAGTGACCAAGAGTCTGTTCCGTGGCCGACTACGCTCTATCGATCGCAACCGTGATACGACACAATTGGATTTGATTCGACGACCATCATTCGAAACATCAGACTTCTTTAATGCCATCCGTGAGAATGACCCGACATCAAGCTTTTGCAGACAGAAGAGTGCGACGCTGGAGGATCTGCTGTCGAACGACGCAGCGCGGCGTCAGAAGTTCTTCTTGACGCGTATTGCCGATCCAACATCGTACTTCTACAAATATCATTTTGATGCGCGTCCGCAGCGCCAGCCCAAGAAGTTGGAGGTGCACTTAGCATCGCTAGAGTGGTTAAAGGCACACGAGCATGTTGTGAGTTGGGACCGTGTCGATGGTCTTCGCCGCGCAACTGTGCAGTGGGATGCCTACCTAGAACCATTGCTTGTGGATAGGATAACGGGCGCTATCCTTGACGGGCACCATCGCTACAATGTGGGACTGCAGCTCAAGCTCCAGTGCGTTCCTGTGGTCTTGGTTGACTATCTAGAAGATGAGACGATTACTGTGGACGTTTGGCCCAAATGTGGTCGTGACTCACTTACGAAGCAGGAGGTGATCGAAATGTCCCTCTCGGACGAGCTCTTCCCACCCAAAACCAGTCGCCATTCGTTCTCGGATGACCTGCCTCCCATTTCAGTGCCGCTGGAACGTCTGCGGAGGTCAGTGGATGGCAACTATTCCCCGTTGTGACTCACGAAACAGATGAGAAGTACGAAGTAGGAAGTTTTAGTTGTTCAACGAAGTGATGGTGAATTGTGGGCGAAAATATCGGTAGCAGACGAAGACCAAGGGCATTTCGTCAAACATCACTCAGTATATTGACATTCCAGCAGTTTTCTATATGCATAAAGATGATGGAGACGAGAAGCAGTAATGACGAACACTACTGTAGTGATTCGCTTCTTGCCTTGCAACAAGTTTATCGTCTCGAAAAATATCAACTCGTCTCAAAGGTTTGGCAACGACGCAGGGAGCTCGATAAGGACTGACACGGTGGAAAGAGCAAAGGGTTCGAACAACACTTCAGATTACCAGAACGAAGTATTTCCTCTATTGGTGAGGAAATTGGCAACCTTGACTAGGCATTCAAAACACGAAGAGGTGATAGTTCTCTGCTGAATCCGGAGACTAAGGGCTTAGTTTTTTTAGCAGATTCGTCGTTTACATTGATCTGGGTGGCTGCGTGCAGCCGTCGATCCCTGACACGGAGACGCGCGCGCTCCGCAAGCGTTTCGAGTTTCTTGGTGATGAAGGCTTTAGCTGCCACAGCTTGCAGGCGCGATTGCTGCGACTTGGTATTCCAGTAGTCGACGATGTCGTGCACGTACACACCACTTTCATCTTCGATTTTTCTTGAATGAGTTCTTCGATCACATCTTCAATGGTGACAATGCCCTCGAACAGAACGTGTGGAGGGATAGGCTGATTGCTATGCCAGCATTCTGAAACTAGCTCGGCATCCTTCGTGACTAAAGCGATGTGCGAACGGCCTTTTGGAACTCGTTCAGCATGGAGTACAGGATCCGCTGGGTGACACGAGAATGGGCTTACGGAGTACAAGGTCGCGGATCGGGTGCGCGTCATCAGGGTCCAACACAATGAGCTTTTTGACTAGCAACAATCCAACAATATTGGACTTGCGAGTTTCGTACACCGGGATGCGGCTGTGACCGGAGGCCAAAATATCGGCCATGGTGTTGCGGTCCAACTTCGTGTCGATTTCCAGCATGAACACTTCGCTCATGGCGATCATCACTTCAGTCACTGTCTTGGACGACAGATCCAGCGCGCCATGAATGATCGTAACTTCGTCGACATTCAGCCGTGTATCTTTTGCCTTCCGTTGATGACGGCGCTTGTGTTGGTCCGGAATCTCGACTTGGATCTCAATCGCGACCTCAGCCTCCGGCTCGGGTTTGAGCAGGGGTTGTTTGCGCAATGTCTTCGGCGACATGAGCACACTAGCGCAGCTACTGGTGCTGCTATGACACGACTCGCTTTCATAGTCGTATTTTATTGACTCGACGTAGCTCTGACGTAGTGCCTCGCTCTCACGCTGCAGCGCCACTAGAGCCTTCAGCTCGTTACGCTTGTACTGAGCAGCATCGTGATCTGCCCCCAACCACCAGTCCAGCAGTTTGATGATCGGGTACGCGATAGGGAACACAACAGCCATCAAGACTCGTACAAGCGGACACAAAGCTGCTGCGACCTTCAGCTGGTTTGGTCCCGTGAAAAAGGCAGCAGGGATGATCTCGCCGAACATGAGCACACAAGTGACTGAGAGGATGATGGACACGCCCTCAGGCACCAGTTTGTCCAGGAAAATGGGGAGTGCTTCATTGGCAGTGGCGTTCACGACCAGAAACGTGACGAGCAGCAAATGGTGGCGCTCTAGCACGGGACGCACTCTACGGGCACATTTTTTCTCGAAGTCGGTGCCTTCCATCTCGAGGATGCGGACGTTGAGCATGTCGATGGAGACCAGCCCCATGGTGAGGCCGGACATGAGCCCTGCTGCACACACGAGCAGCAGGCACATACAGAAGTACATCCAGAACGAAGCGGGGTCACATGATGGCGAGAGGTATTCGCATTCTTCGCCTGCCATGCGTTGGAGGGGCGAAGTTTCAGATTCAGACGACGAGAAGAAGACGCCGACGACTGAGGAGTTAACAAGAAGCTCGGAAGAACGGCTAGAGACTCGAATCCACTTGGTCGCAAATTGGAGAATGAGCCGGGCAGGTCGCCCACCTCAACGTCGGACCTTCTATACTTAAATGGAAGCATACAAACTTGTAGTGTAGCTGACATAAGTCAACCTTATCGAAAAAATACGGTGGACCCTATGGGTGTCACATGAGAGGATTTTTCGGTTCAAATCACACCAGACCAGGAATGCAAAAGCAACTTCGTTTTTAATGACCATACCCGTATGCACTACGCTCGTGATGAAACGTTTGGTTGGTCAATGGTCCAAAGCTCACTCCATTCACAGCAGCGGGGTCCTCTCCGTGACAACCTTGACTTCCAGCGATGAGTTCACCGAGGTTGTGGTACCGGTATTTCGCTCGGGGACAATGCCCTCGGCAGCCTGTTTCGAGCGACGGCTCTTGACGCGACGACGCGCACGATCGGCCAGAAGCTTGAGGCGCTTCTTGACAAAAGCCGAGCTTGAGCCCTTCGCGGCCTTATGGTAGCGTTTCTGCCAGTAGTCGACGATGCTATGCGCGTACACGTCGCTCTCGTCCTCAATCTCCTCTTGAATGAGCTCTTCGATCACGTCTTCAATCGTCACGATGCCTTCAAACACAACACTTTCAGGAATTTTCAAGTCCTCGTGCCAGCAGCGCGCTACCAGATCCACATCTTTGGTGACAAGCGCAATGTGGGACCGCCCCTTTTGAAACTCGTTCAGCATAGCGTAGCAGGACTCGTTGTGACCCACTAGGATCGGCTTACGCAGAATGAAGTCTCGAATGGGGCGACGGTCGTCTGGGTCCACCACGATGAGCTTCTTCACCAACAACAGCCCCACAATGTTGGACGGATGCTTCTCGTACACTGGGATGCGACTGTGTCCAGAAGCAAGTACCCTGGCGAGCATGTCAGGAGATAATTCCGTGTCCAGCTCCAGCATGTAGACGTCTTCCATTGGGATCATCACCTCAGCGACAGTCTTGGCAGCCAAATCCAATGCGCCGTGGATGATCGTGACTTCATCCACGTGTAACTTTGTTCCTTGTGCCGAGTCTTCGTACAGAGTCTGCGGCGTCAGCATCGTCTGTCTCTCACCGATCGCTGACAGCTTGGTAGGTGTGGAATGCGTGGGCGTGCTCTCTAACTGCTTGGACTCGCGCATGTGATCCATAAAGTTTTGGCGCGCCGCGTCATTCTCTCGTTGCAAAGTCACCAGGGCCTTAATTTCCTTGCGCTTGTACTGCGCGGGGTCGTGGTCATCTCCGAGCCACCAGTCCAGCGCACGACTCACCGGGTACGAGATCGGACACGTGATGGCCATGAGCACACGCACAGCAGGACACAGCATGGCAGCGATTCTCAGTTGGTTCGGTCCTGTAAAGACCGCTGACGGGATGATCTCGCCAAAGAACAGCACGCACGTGACGGAGAGCAGGATGGACACAGCCTCCGGCACCAGTTTGTTGAGGAAGATTGGCAGCGCTTCGTTGGCGCTGGCGTTCACGATGAGCAGCGTCACCAGCAGGAAGTGGTGCTTGGTCAGCACCGGCAGAACCTGCTTAGCGTACCGTTTCTCCTCCTCCGAGCCTTCCATCTCCAGAATGCGCATGTTGAGCATGTCAAGCGACAAAAGCCCCATCGTGAGTCCTGCCATCATGCCAGCGGCGCAGATGAGCAGCAGCGACATACACAGATACAGCCAGAAGGCCGACGGATCACACCATGGCGTGAAGAACTCGCACTCAGTGGAGCCTGCCATAAACCGATCGAAGGGGGTCCAGCTGGGAGGTCAGATTGACAAATGCCTACTCTGTAGAGACCTCACGACTGAGACCTTCGTACGGTATATCAAGTGTGTGTGTGCCACTAGATTTTCTCATGTCGCAGAGTAGGCTAATGATAGATAGTACCAATATTCGGGTACCATGGCAGCGCGACTATCAAAATGATCGACGATGGTCTATTGCGGCACTGTCAACCTAAGATGGCTACTGCCTCCTTCTTGTTCTGCACGGCTCGAGTCCTGGACTTGCCACTCTCGGGTGTTGCTGTCGGGACTTCCATAGAGACGTCCGCTGGAATACAAACAAGCGCGTTAGAGAAAGAGTATCATGACAGCAGACCTCGCAACTAGGTAGTTCGACAAGTACCTGTCTCGATCTCAGTGATCGGTGCTTCGGGCATTGCTGCCACTATACTCTCTGCTTCCAGCTTCTCGATTTCGGCGAGTTCGCTTAGCACGGCGTCTTCGTCCTCGACTGTCAAACTGCCGCCGATGATCCGACTGATTTCCTGTTGCACAAGAAAGAACATCATTCAATTCAATGGTTCGTCGACTCCCAGAGATTGTACACCGCACATTCGCTGTAGCTTGTGCTTCTTCCGTCTCCATCATCAATTCCTCAACAGCTTCCACTGTCATCTCCTACAGCACAGTATCCAAGCAATCATCAGTACGCAGTTCGACTCCTCTGCAACAATAACAATGTGTACCTTGTGAATGGCGTTCAGAATAGAATTGCCGGCCTTGAGTCCTTCAAAAACCTGCAGCTGCTGTGTCTCCCACTCCACTGTGTCCAGCATCCCCAGAACTTGGATCAAATGCTCGTCCGCCTGCTGCATCTGCTGCTCCTTGTACTTTTTCAGCTTCAACGCCAGCTTGGCTCGGTCCTACAGACGCAAAAATCAGAGCAAACGGCCGTCAACTCCCACAAATGCTTATGATAAAGCCAGGTCCATAGCAGACGAACCCTCTTGCCGGCTTGCAGCAGTCGCTTGGCGCTGCCATGCAGCTGATTGGCCTCGATATCGAGTCGCGACTGATATTTTTGAGTCTGTCGCGGGCGTTCTTGAGGTCCAGAATGGCCTTGTCCTTGGACGTGATCTGAGACCTCGCACTGCTGTTTCCGGCGCCGTTTGCGGTGACGTTTAATGCGGAGCGCTGCTTGCTCTTCGAAGATGAGCCGCCCATGGTGCCGGCCAAGGAGTAGCGTCGGCAAGCGTGTGTCTGATTGAGAATTGGCTGAATGTCTGCTTGTGATAGGACGAAATTGAGTCAAACGAACGGTGATTGGATGAAACTGATGATTACCACAGTGGCGAGTTTTGATGTTGATGCCGCCTTGCTGTACGACGACTACAAATGACTTTTACGCCTAGGGGCCATAGCGAGAGCCACTTTGGAACCACTAGAGCGACCCAAAAGATTGGTGATGAAGTCGCCTGCAGCCATCACCTTCTGGAGGTCCACGCCCGTTTCGATGCCCAACCCGTGCAGCATGTAGAGCACGTCTTCTGTCGCTACGTTCCCGGAGGCACCACTAGCGTACGGGCAACCGCCAAGACCCGCGACGGAGCTGTCGACCACAGCGACACCCTCCTGTATTCAGTAGCAACCGTGCGTAAGCTTACGTACAATTCTAACGACGTGGGAGGAATTGTAGCTGGCAGCCGTACCTGCAACGCGATGAGCATGTTGGACAGCGCTTGACCATACGTGTCGTGGAAGTGGACGGCAAGACGGTCAACAGGCACGACCTGCTTGGTCGCTTGAAGCATTGCCAATGTGGATGCTGGGTAGTAAGACATGAAGATAATGAGCGAATATGTTCGCGCAAGCGTTGATGAAGAAATAATCAAAGCTTACCTGGGTTGCCGACACCAATTGTGTCGCCCAGCGATATTTCGTAGCA